>CM043720.1:5825648-7025648 GCA_023969325.1 Oryzias curvinotus
TGCTATGGCGCTGCCTGTTGCCCAACACCAGGATCACTAGCCTTTAGATTCCTCAGCTCATGCTAATGATGTCATTCTTTATGAACGATTACAGACAGTTTGATGACGTGTCTTTATTTTCCATCAATGTTTTCTTTGTCTGCCTGTGGTTTAGTTGGTGTCAGACAGACAGCAGTAATGCAGGAAAACAGCTGCACTTTGAGATCATGAATAAACAATCATCATTTAGAAAAAGTATCAGAACAATGTTTTTATCTATCTCTTCAGACTAAAAACGTTAAATATATTGGTGCTGCTGTGTTGATATTTTAGATCAATTTACATTCAATATTATTTATGGATTGAATTATTTTTCTCAGTATAAAATGGTTCAGTTGGTCAAAATGTTTCTAGTTTAAATAAGGAATGACAGATCTATTTTTTAATTTCAGGCACTTTAAGCTTCTTCTCCGTTTTAGACTAGAACAGGGTTTCTGTGTGGCAAAATAAAGTTAATATTTGTTGAAAGTGGATTTATTTTGCTGTTTTCTTTTGTTAATGTTAAAAGATACAATTTTAAGTAGACTTAAACAAATTTTATAGATACTAACCTAACATATCGTCACCGTGCGAGTGTGTGTGTGGGGGTTGTGTGTGTGTGCGCGAAACATTTTCTTTTTCCTAGGGGGGGCCTGGCAAGAAATAATTGAGAAAGCACTGGTTTAAAGGGAGCTTTAAAATAAGCTAAGTAATAATGTAAGCACTACTCGGCTGGGTGTGTAATGGGGGTACTCAAACAATGGCGTACCTATCTGGAATTACATGATTTTTTAACTGCTCTGTTTTTGCGTGGCAGCCTAGCTTCTCAATCAGATTAATGCAACTTTAACTGATTATGTTCACATTATTCCGCACTCATGGCTGTGGTGCTTTTGCACGCTTCCACATAATATCTTCACTGACCTTCACTGTCAGAGTTGGCTCATATTCCAAAATTAAATAAAATAACAAAGGACAATTTTAAAAATAACAAAGAGTGTGATTAGGAAAGTAATAGAAATTCGTGACAGTGAATGTTTTCTTGCTTCTCTTTCTTTTTTTTAACCTATCCAATTCTTATTAATTAATTGTTGCTTAATATTATTCATTAGCTTTAAACTTGTGTAACTTGGGGTCTTTTTTTAATAAAGGCCACAGTTCTGAGTTATACAATAGAATTTTTGAGCCCACTTTTCTAGCTGGCAAATGAAGGCATGTATTGTACTTCACCTGATGTATATCATGAAGTTCCTGTACTGATAGATGTACACGGGCAAATCTTGAGCTTGAGTGTCAAGAAGGAAACAACAAACATTCAGAGATAACCTAATATTTATTAAGGCAGTGGTGCAGGTTTCCAAACACTAAGCTTTATTCCCTCCACAACACAGACGTACAAATAGCCACATGCTTTGACTGCTAAATTACTCCTTTTTTATTTTTTAAACTGATTTTTAGCCCAAGCTGGTGTTTATATGAAGCCGGACTGCATGTGCTCTCCTGGGAGCAACAGCAAAATCTTTTCCCAGGTTAAGTCACATAAATCCTCTTTTAAATCACGGAATTGAAAAGAGAATAGAAAAACTATAAAAGTAACATTATAGATACTTTTTAAAGGAAAACTTTTGTAAAGCAAAATTCTTAGGGGTCAGAGACAAATAAACTTGCAATTCCAATCATTTAATGGTCTGTCAAACAGATTTTTGAATTCTTGTGTTTAACTGGCCTTTGTGTTTGAATATTCCCTCCATGCCCCAGTTTCTCCATAGCCAAACTGGCAGAGATGGAAGTTCCTGGGAACAGCCTCATCCCAAATGTTTTTTGTTTGTTTGTTTGTTTGTTTGTTTTCCCCTTGAGCAATACACGAGTGACACCTAGTGGTGGAGCTGATACAGCGCCCTTCACCCTGTCCATGGTGCTGAACATCAGAAAATGTTAACAATATCTTTATTTTATTTAATCAATTTAAATAATACATTTGATTTTTTTTTCCCCTCTAATTAAAATGTTAGGGAAAAATGTTAGAAGACCTAAAAAAATGACAGTATAAGTACACCAAATGACCTGGAAAAACTTTTGTAAAATGTTGACTTTCAAATAGATTTTCTTTTTTAGGGCAGTTGTTGCAAGGAGCTGGTGGAAAAGTTTGTCCATGAACGGATATGTCGCCTTTCGTGCAAGGGAAGGTTCCATCTTTGCAAAGACTTAGTCTGGATGCCTTTACATTTAAATTAAACTTGCCTATCCACCCATGAGACTGTGAATTTGTACAGTACTATATAAAACTTTGCTATTTTGTTGCTTTATGGCAAATTCCATTCTTTGTGAAAATTACCTTTTTATTATGGAATATTTCATTTGTCATCACAACCTGCAGCCAGCCACATCGTTTTCAAATTGTGCATAATAATGCTCAAAGACAATTTAAACACAGGTTATTATTTCAACTAAATATACTGACACTTGTTTTTTAAAATTTTCATTAACTATTAGTTGTTTTAAAACACTAATTATTTCTTATTATTGTTGGCTAATAATTTATTTTTGTTATAAAAAAGATTTTACCAACATTTTAGGACATCCTTTATGTTTTTGTTTATTTTCTAAAAAACGATTTTTAGGGTTATAGTTACATTTGAAGTGATAATCAAATGTTAAAATCCTCCTCTGAGTTCAGCCCGTTAAATAATCCAGCTGATGTTGTCCATTGGTGGTGTCTGGACTGTGGCCCCTCCCCATGGCGACCCTCACTAACCCTCCAATGGCAAGTATTTGTATGAATATACATGAGGTGCTCTACAGCTATGGGACCTCTGCTGGTGTAGCCAGCTGCAGCCGGTTCAGTTGGGTCAGTTTACAGGGGTCTCCCTTCCATCCCAGAGAAAGGATCACAGATTTTTCCTTTCTTGCTCCTGGGGAGATCATGGCAGGGGCCCCAGGAATTAAAGGGTTGTTCCTTGTGGTTTTCTTGCAGCTTGCCCTTCTTTGCTCCTCTCAAGTAAGTCACATTGTGTTGCTCTGAGTGGATTTTTTTTGTGTGGTTGAAGGTGACAGACATGCTTTCTCTCTGCTAATGGCAAAACAGCTAATCTTGAATTAAATATTACTGCATTTTTTTTGCTTTATTTTGTCATTAAAACAATAAAAAAAGTGGGAATGCTACTATTTAAATGTTTTTTTTAAGTTAAGCCGCAGCACCCTTGCACAACTTGCAGAATGTAACCCATTTCAGTCATCCCTGACAAAATCACATCCTTTAGTGACATGCAATGAGGTTGTGCACCTGCTGTATTGCTGCATTCCCATTAAATATGTTAGCAGGATTTCTTCATATGAGCTAAACAACCTTATATATTTATATATTTTTTAATTATGACAACACAGACAAACCAGGGCCCCCCTGGCCCCCCCGGTGTTCCAGGAATCAATGGCATTGATGTGAGTCCCCTTTGTTTTTTTAGTAGATTAACCAAAAGTCACAGTTTGCTCCTATTGAAACCTTTGTTTTGTTTCAGGGGGAAAGAGGGGAAGATGGCAAGGATGGACCTACGGTAACTGATACATACGATGAAAACTGATATGTGTCCTAGTGAATCATTGTAGTTGCTTTCTGTGAATCTTGAAAATATGCAAATCCCTTGGTTTTAGGGGCCGGATGGAGATGCAGGGAAACCCGGGTCGTCAGGAATACCTGGAATTCCTGGAAATGATGTCAGTTGTCTATTTATATATTTATTTACATTTTGCAACAATGCTGGTTGCAGCATTGTTGGTTCGCTCAACCTTAAACCCCTGAAAGCAGGATCCTCCCACCACACAGGTCATGTTTGCACATCATGTTTTCTGCAGAGGCTAAAGCAGTAGTTGGAAAAATGTGAGGAATTTTTTAACAGGATGAACAATTCCCAAATTTTGGAGGGCAAACCAGGGGCGCTGAGGTAATTAACTTTGCTTCCTTCCTTCTTTAAGCTTGAGCTTAAAGACAGGTTAGTGAAACACAAACCAGTAGGTGTCATATTAATGCTGATGATATACTGACAAAAGAAAGGCAAAAGGTAAATTTGCCTCCACTATAGATGAACAAAGATCAGCTTAAAACAAAAGTGCAAAACCAAACCTACACATGCTCTGACTCCTAGTCTTTTCAACTCACCTCAGAACAGTCTGAAAACAAAAGGATCTTTGTCAGCAGGGGCCACTGTTGGTGTGTCCTGCTGAGAATCCTCAAGCTAGTGTGGAATGATTTCTTGCAGTGCACTTGCTTCTAATGAACCGGACAGGAATGCAGCTCTCTGATTCACCCACAGTTTGAAAGATTTGCCCTCCAACTCAGGACTGAGATTTTTGTGTGAGCCTGTTAAGCTCCACACCAACGTTCAAACATGATGGTGAATTCAGAGACAGTAAAGCACAGAAATACTTATACTTGTGTAAAAAACAAACCAATGATATTGTCAATTTGATTTTGACTTGTAAACAGTGAAACAGTGCTTTAAAATCTGTTATGATGGTCTAACTCACTGTACTTTCTCTTCAGGGTTTGACTGGTCCAGTTGGAGATCCTGGACTTGATGGTCCTCCTGGACAAAAAGTAAGTGACTGATGAGGTTTTAGCTTCTTGCTTCTGACACTCCTGGGAAAACTATGTTGGGTTGCTATCCTTTTTTTTTTTTTTTTTTTTCTTGGACGACAACAAAAGTCGTAATGCAGAAACCAATTTCTCATGACAAATGAGTTGTAATCCTGCAAGTTTCATGCATAATCCCTGTGGGGGAGGGAAGCTTCTGCATCAGTACTGATTAGGCTAAATGTCGTTGGGTCAAGTGTGCAGAGCTCAGTCATATGATGTGCTAGAGGAATGTTAATTCACTTGTCTGTGTTTCTCACAGTCCTCTTTTATCCAGCTGTATTTCTAAGTGCCTCTCATATACCTGTGTTCTTCAGGGCGAGCCTGGAACACCCGGGCCTCGTGGAGCAGCTGTAAGTTTTAACATTTCAGTTCAAAATGGCATCAACCAATCTATGAAATCTTAATATTTTAATGTTTCGTCTTCCTCGTCTTCTTCCAAACAAAAATCACCATAATGCTGTGAATGTCTCATCAGGGTGTTGGACCAGATGGGACCCCTGTGAGTAATTTGCATAACATATCCATATAAATATGCACATTTATCCCAGCTGTCTTGATAATGTTGAAATATGTCTCTTGACAGGGATCGCCAGGGCCTGCGGGACTTCTAGGTGAAGTGGGGAAAAGTTGGCCCACCTGTTAGTAAACTACATGATTTATTGCTTTTGTCTTTGAAATTAAAAAAAGAACTGGATAATAAGAGAGCAGTTCATAATTTCATAGTTTACATAAAAAAATAAAAAAAACATTTGCAGTGAGTCCAACTCTGACAAAATTGATCAAAGAAGGTCGTTTGCTAATTTAGAAAAAAATATTTAGCTTGTTAAAAAAGTTATGTGACTTTTGCAGTACTATTTAATTGCTTTTAATGACATGAATACTCTTTGAGATCAAGGAAATTAACGTATACTTATCCAACCAGCATAGCATTTTATCATCATCCAGTTTCATTATTTACTGGTTAATCATAGAAAACAAAAAGAAAACCAACTAACAACACATTTCCACAATCCACTAGAAAATTATGCAATGCATCTTTTTGATGTTTTCTGTACAAGTATAGTTACTTTTTGATTCAATCGCTTGTTGATTTTAAATAAAAAGAAAAGTCAATAGAAAATGGGTTATGAAAACCTGACAGGCTACAGTCATTTGCACATGCTATAGGGTCAATACCGAATAATATGATGACTAAAAACTATGTGGAATCCTTTATAAATATTTTGTTTTTGCATGCAAGACACACATTGTGTGCTTTAACACAGTTATGTTGTCCCCCACAGGGGGCCATGGGAGTGAGAGGGCCACAGGGACCCCGAGGGCCAGCGGGACCCAGAGTGAGTGACAAAATTAGCTGAGAATATTGGAAAACTAAGCAATAAAGAGACTCAAGGTTATTCCCTGTAAGGTTGCAAATTTTAACACCTTGTATCTGTGATTGTGTACTTGTTGTGAGATCCTTGGGATTGTCATAAAATGTTAACATATCATTGCAAACTACAACAAAAATGTACATTTTTTCAATGTATTTATTAAAAATAAATTGAATATTTATTTGTATTCATTTAGGGTGCTGCTGGTATGCTGGGAAATGCTGACCTGGTAAGTTAATTAAGAAAAAATGTGATTTCGTTCACCTTTTTCTTCCCATCTCAATGCAAGGCAGATTATTGACTCCTATTTTATTATTTAGTGTCCAAACTCCTGTCCACCTGGCACTCCTGGACATCCTGGTCTTCCTGGCATGAAGGTGGAAATATTGTTTTTTTTAACAAGTTAAAATTCTCTCTTTAACAAACAGCTTGTTTTACTAAACTGACATTTTTACCCCCATGTCTTTAGGGCCACAAGGGAGTGAAGGGTGAAGCCGGGGAACCTGGGAAACAGGGCCACAAGGTTTGTTTGGAAAGCTTTCACAAAATTAAAAATAACCTTCCCTTTAAACAGTGTCACAAGGACCCATATCAGGAGAAACATGCATGAGGTCTGGCTATTAAAGGAACATCTTGGAGCAACATTTTTTTTTCCATGCTGTAGTTCAAGAAGAATTGACAGAAGCCCATGTAATTCTTCTGACTCTTTGCATGTAGTAAAGATGATTTATTTGAAATGATGTCCAAGCAAAACTATTCTCTCCCTGTAATATGTCTGTGCACTATATAAATGGAAATGAGTCAGGTCCCATCTCTTATCAACCCATGCCAGAACATGATTTACTGTCAGTCCATGTCTCTGGTATATTTTTTTTTTTACTCTTCTTTTCTAAAAGTTTAATTTCAGGAACATTTTCTCTGCCTTAAGTTTCCAAATCTGGACTTAAATATGTACAGCAAACTGAAAATTCACTGGAGTTTTGGCTGAACTGTGTCATCAGTGTTCTTTAAACATAGAACACGTATGTTTTAAAGAAATTGTACTGAAAAAAAGGTTGCACTTACTTTGGAAATAGAGTCCCCCAAAACTGAAAAAAACTTTATTTTTCTGAACTTTTAATGTCAAAACATTAAGAAGTTGTTTTAAAACCTGTTACCACAGCATCCATAGTGAATACTTCATCTCTTAAATTTGAACCAGAGCAGAAAAAAACAAAGAAAAATATAATTTTATTTTCTTCTTAAAACAAAAGAGGCACACATAAAGTTATTGTAGTTTAAGATCTGCAAACTGGTAAAAATGGAATTTATTCAGCAATCCAAATATTTTTTTATTTTTCTTTGCAATTGGTCTAAAAGTTGTTAAAATGTAAGTGACAGATTTATTCTATAATAATTAACCTAATGCAGATCAGGGGAGACATTAACTAGAATTTTCCAGCACATTAAAGATATGTTATGAAACGCCAGTTTATCTGCTTACTTTGCTGCTTAGTTTTAAATCTAAATTAATTTTGATCAATTATATTTTTCTTTTTGTATTTGTTTTCTTATACATTTTGATATTATTTTCTGTTGTATTTATTATTGTTTTGAAACTATTGAATATCCTGTTTTTCTGTTTTAATTTCCTCAGGGTGAAGAGGGAGACCAGGGAAGTCCAGGAGAAGTTGGATCTCAAGGACCAACAGTGAGCTTTTATCACACTGGGCTGAATATGTCTTAATTAAAAATTATTCTAGTTTTTGTCAGGTCGCTGCTTACTTTTCTCTAATTCACATGTTGGACATGTTCGACATTTCAGGGACCTCAGGGAATCCGTGGATCCACTGGCATGATGGGCCCCAAAGGAGAATTGGTGTTTATTTTTATGGGTTTTTAATATAAAGTGTCTAGTGTGTCTGCTCAGACTTCATGCAATTTCACAAAATAGATTCAGTAATGATGATGATTGCTGTAGTTAAGTAACAAATGATTAAAACTCGCTGGTCTGTGGCAGGGAGCTCGGGGACCTGATGGAGATCCGGGTCCTCAGGGAGTGGCAGGGGCAATTGTAAGTTGGTCCCCTTAGTGAATTACAGCTTTCTACCCAATGCTAAAAATATAAAAGTCATTGAATTCAATCAATGAAATATTTCAGGGGGACCATGGGCAAAGGGGCGTGACGGGTGAGCTGGGGCCTAAAGGTGAAACGGTTAGTGGATGTTGCTTGTCAACATGGATGTTAAATGGCTCCAGAGGCCATAAAACATTGGTAACAACTGAGTGCGGTTTGGTCTTCAGGGTGTTCAAGGACCAAGAGGAATCACCGGGTTGCCAGGTCCAAAGGGAGAACCCGTGAGTGCCTGATCAATATCAACACATAATTGTCCTTGCGGACAAAAACATTGACTCAACAACACTTTGGTCTGTTTCCCTGTGACCAGGGCTTACCAGGTGTTGACGGACGCGTAGGCATTCCAGGGTTGCCAGGAGCAAAGGTAGAACAGATGTAATGAAGTCATAAGCCACCGTTATGACAGCGACAATGCTCAGCGCCATCTGATTCCCTGCAGGGAAGTGTTGGGAAGCCAGGTGTACCTGGAGAAATTGGACCTCAAGGGCTTCCGGTAAGTGAGTCCCTAGAGTCACATTATAAAACTCTATGTTATGCAAATAAAAGCACAATAACTCTGCAGTGCAGTTGAAATACAAACTTATTTTGCTATATGTATAACTAACTGGGTGACAACCAGCAAAAAAAGAAACTTTTTAAAGAAAAAAACTGACTGTAAAATGTTTAACCCTTTGACACCTATTGGTGCAAAAAATGCATCAAAAAGGTTTTACTCCAAACTAACAATAACCCAGGAGTTTGCAACCTGAGGCTCTGGAGCCACATGTGGCTGTTTTGTCCCTTCATTGTGGCTCTTTAGCTTTAAGAAAAAGAGCTATCGATTTGAATAAATAAGTGGTTTGTCAGAACCCTTCAACTGCCTGCTCAACCAAACAGTAGAGCACATTTAGAAAACATATTTTTTAAAAACACTGATTGTGTGTATCACTCCCCAAAAGCAATAAGCAGCAGGAAGATTATCAAAGGGGTTTATCATGGGAGTAAGTTTTAACTCATATTCTCATCTTGTGTCTAGTTACTGTTCAGAGACAAAGTTCTTGAAGTTGCAAAGTAAATCTGTTGCAGCAGCTAAGGATCTTAATTGACAAAGGATGTTTTATTTCAAAAGGAGCTTACATGTATTGCTGTCAAAAGTATACTAAAAATAAATAAAATAATAATAATAAACTAATAATAATCATAATTAATAATTCAATTGTTGTAAATATGTAAAAGCTACATTTTGTAAATGGCTTAATGGCTACAAGTATAAATAAAGTGTTTTTCTCCAAACAGTGAAGTGGGACTTTGTGACTCTAGGTTGGTTTTGGCCTGTAAGAAACAGGACCAAATGGCTCTTCTATCATTTACAGGTTGCGTACCTCGACTTATGAACCCATGGTGACATCAGTGTAACAGAAAAACCATTAGAAATGTGTTCTGTGATATATCCTCCATTTTTTTCTTTTATGGAGTAATGGGTGGGTTCCTTTAGGTTGGTTTGGTATCTACATGAAAGCCAAAACCTAAGTGTCATTTTTTTTTTCATTGCTTGAAAGAAATTCAGGTATTAAGGCGTTAAACTAAATCTGCATTTATATGAAGCACTGCTGGATTTCTGTCTGATGCTTCTTTGTTGATTTTTAATTTTCTTTGCAGGGTTTGCCTGGTTCTCCCGGACCCAAAGGCTTGAATGGCCTGAAGGTAATTTGCTTGATCGTTTCTTTCAATGCTACCAGACTAAAATCCTTCAAAATTCGGATTGTTTTTTTTTTTTTATTGCTGCTCAGGGCGATGCCGGTCAGCCAGGACTCCCTGGAGAGCTGGGCTCTGCTGGGAAAACGGTGAGCACGAACAGAAAAATGTTCAGACATCAGTAGTGTGGGTCCTGAATTGGGCAATAAGTGATTTTCACTGTCACACTGCAGGGTGAGCGAGGAGAACAAGGAGAGTTGGGACCTGTTGGACCCATCGGTGAGCCTGTGAGTGTTTTATTTTTGATTTTTTTACTTGCTCCTTTTTTTTACTGTGCCCTTTCTTTCAAATATAAAAGACATTCTATTCTTTTTTTCCATTTCCACACAGGGAGACATTGGAGAGCAAGGCCCTGTTGGTCCAGCTGGCAAGCCAGGGGCAAGAGTGAGTTTGAAAATGCAATCTAAAAAACATCAATTCAGGCCTTATAGTCCTGATTTTTTTTTCTTTATGGTTTTTTTTGCAAACGTGCATCAAAGAAAGACACAAAATGTAAACATGCCCTGCCTGAGGCGAGCACCAAGGGAAGCAAATGTCAAAATAATGGAATCAAATAAAGAAAAAAACTCCAAAAGTAAAATAATTATCTGACAAATTTTGAATAAGAGAAACAGAAAAAAGGGAAACCTCAAAGTCTGAAGTCCTGGTTGTTGTTTTGCAGGAATGTCTCACAGAATAGGCTGAGGCTGGATCTCACATGAGCTCTATTTTCACTGTAAGGAGACACTGAGCAGAAGACTGAAAGGGTTCTCTGTTCTCCTGGCATTCCTCAGACACTCAGCCAATGATCAAAGGCAGAATGGTGCACACAAACATGCCAGAGAGAAGAAGAAGCAATGCGACACTTCAAGAAAAAAGTTCATAACGAGCAGGGAGCACTCATAACTGCTCAGCTCAAGATATTCTAGCTTTAAATCTAGAAAACAGTTCTGCTAGTAGAGCATCGTTACTGCAGATGTGGGTTTAAATTATCTTATCTTTTTCTCATCAGGACATTTCTGTATTGTATATTGCAGGGACCCAAAGGAGATCCTGGTCTCCCTGGGTTACCAGGTCCTCCTGGATTTCCTGGGACAAAAGGAGAAAGGGTAAAAAAAAGAATATATATATATATATTTTTTGATACCTAGGTCTATCGCTTTTAAAAACATCATTGGCACCAAGTATATAAAAAGCTAAGCTACTGTTGCTATTAAGAACCAACATTACATAAAAACACACACACTTTTTGGGATCTCATTGTAATCCTTTTCTGACCTCATTGGTGCTTACAGGGAGAACGGGGAGAATCTGGACTTAAAGGAGACCAAGTAGGATTTTCTTTCATCAAAAAGTTATTTCCTCCTTTTAGTGAAATTTGAAGAAATTTGAACAGACTGTTTTCACAGGGAGCACAAGGTGATGAAGGAAATCCAGGAGAAAAGGGTGAAGTTGTAAGTTATTATCACAAAAAACAATAACCTCTTGACTACCAGTGGGGAAAAAAGTCCAGTAATTTCCAATTCACCAAAAACGTCAGTTCCTAAAGCCCACCCCTTTTCACTGAAAAGCCCCGCATTTTCTTTATAAATACCAAAATTAGATAATTCAGTAGTATGTAATGTTTGGGAGATATGCAGATTTAAAAAATGTCATCTATAGAGGACACATCTGTATTGCTGGTAGTCTGGAGGAGTCAGAAGAATGCATGATAGTTTTGGAAGAATTAACCAGTTTTGATGGGTTTTGTGAATCCTGCTCACAGGGAGATCCGGGAGAACCTGGAGCCAAAGGAGAGGTGAGTCACCGATTCCTCCTTTAGGCCAAGCTGTTGACAGAGTGGTCGATTTCAATCAAATCGACCTGGTTCTGTGTTCGTTTTTATTGTGCAGACTGGTGTTCCTGGGGAGCCCGGCAAAAGAGGTCCTGAGGGAAGTCGAGGTCAGCCTGGCGTTGAGGGACCTCCGGGCTCACCTGGGCCTCGTGGAATGCAAGGGAACAGAGGTCCACGTGGAGTCAGAGGGTCACAGGGCCCGGCGGTAAGGCCAAGAAAGATTCACAAGTAGCATAGAAGAAAGTAATGAAAGGCACAACACCATCCATCTCCTAGTAACATGCATCAAAACTCTGAAGCCTTGAATACGAATATAAATATGCTAAACTCTCTTGGGAAATTGTTGAGGTTAAATTCTGCTCCTAATATTTGTCATTTTGTTTACCTAAATATTAAAGCCAATCTGTTGTACACCTCACTGTGATGGGTATTTTTAGAGAAAAATAAAGATGTTGAATTAGGATAAAAAAAACCCTGAATAAAATAAACTAAATAAAAGAGAAACATGCAGAAAAGTAAATATTAACATAAGAATACATTAAAATAAAAAGGTAAAATAATAGAGTGCTGAGAAACTCAGGTTTTTAATTTAATTTAATATTTTTAGAGTAACTAAAAGCTGTAAGTGCCAATAACTGGTGCAAAAACTATTATTTCATATTTAGGAAATAAACTTAAAACATCCCTCAGAAAAAGTAGTCCAGCTGAAGTTTATCTTATCAGGTAGAATATTAGTTTATTAGCATAAAAAGTAAACTTCAAACACACTGCCTCACTCTTAGTATAAACTATGTATACTTGTAGTACACTGAAATAGATTACTTTTTGCTAAGGGATGCCAGAAACTAAGGCCCAACCAAAGAGCGACAAAACAGAGGACCTGACAATGAAAATTAAAAAGGGCATAAATACACCTAGGGTCATTAAAAACAAATCAGGACAGGTGTGGATGGTTTACAACCTAAGCCTGGTGTGACTGACACAAGGAAAGCAAAACATGACAAAAACTAAAGAAACATCACAAATCATGGATGAATAAAAGTCCAAGTACAGAACCTTCGCAATAATCCTAAAAAAGGAATTTTACTTAGAGTAAAGTTTTTGTGACTCAAAACACTTTTTAAATTTACACTCCGATTATCCTGTGAGCTATTTTTTTATTGTTTCCAGTGGTGTTTTACTTATAATTTTGTCATTTTAAGCAAAAAAAACTGCGTTTTCTAGGACATAGTTTCTGCAGAGTGGGAGGACTTCATTAGAAATTAAAAATTGAGTTAGGCAGAAATACTATTAGGCTGACGATATAGAAATACTCAGAAATGCAATTTTGAGCCTTATTTTCCTAATATATGTTCTCCATCATCAGAAAAAGGCCACAAGAACACAATATCTCACTGGAGGGGCTCTTTAACTAGTTAAAAATAAATCTGCCATGCAAATATAAATGTACCCAAACAACAACTATAGTGACACACTGCAAACTAATAAAGGGAAAACTGCTGAGGCGATTTGGAAAGCCACACATGAAAATTAGCTGGAAAGCTTTTTGTGGACATACCTTTGAATGCTTGTGTGCTTGTTCAGCCATATTGATCAACCTGCTGGTTACATTTAAATCCACAAACAAAATTTGGTAAACATAAACAATTTTTTTCAGAGAACATAACAAATATATTAAAAAACACATAGTTCTTGTTTCTGGCACATAAGCCCTGAAGGTTATTGACATATAAAACCACAGAAAATTCAGTTACAGCTAAGTTATATAAAGCACTAAAAGCTCCAGCTAGCTCTATGATTTCATGATTATTTTTTTATATTTCTGACCTACTTTCTTTAAAGACAAAACCTAAAAAATCACCAAAGTAACTTATATTCAATTAAAAAAAAGAAGTATAACTAGTTACTTCTCCAGCTTCCCTGCATAAAAATGAGAAAAAACTTTATGTTGATGCTCCTAATTAAAACTGAAATTTTATTTTAGAATCTGTTAAAGTAGTATTTTTTTTCCCTTCACAGGGTAAAGAACCAAGTGATCAACACATCAAACAAGTCTGCATGCGAGTCATGCAAGGTAAGAGAAGTTAAGCTTTTGACCCCCTTTGTCACTCCAGTTGAGCCCCTTTTTTAAACTTCCAATGTTTCCCAGACTGGCTCATTACATAACAACACTGCCACTGCATTGTTTCACTGATCTGTGTGGTTGGTTGGTGGGTCTTCTCAGGTTCAAAAAGGTTTGGCCCAAAAAACCAAAACATGAAATAAGCTTCAGCCCTCGTTCATGTGATGGATGAAAGACCGGCTCTCAGAGGCTCAGAAAGATTCCGCCAAAGTCACAACATCTGTTCTCTCCAGGCTTCTGCTCTTACATCCCCACAACTCATCTCCTACTCTCATGACTTTTTTATACCTGATGTGCTGAAAAATTAATTTCACCTCTAGCAGACCTGTACTTCAGTGCTCTGAGGGAAGATACTGCCTGGAAAAAGAAGAAATTCTAAAAAAAAAAAAAGAGCAATGAAGCCACAACATGGATTCTGTCAAGAGTCAGAGAGCTGGAATCCAACTGTGGAGGACAAAACACCAGTAACCACAGGAGATTATTATAAAGTGTTGTAACATTCCTTTTTCCATCATCCCTTCTTCAAAATGGAGTATTTCTTCAGGTTTGCTCAATTTAAAAGCAGAAATTTGAAAGAAGAGAGGCAGGAGTGACCTCACTTTCGCCTCAGTTAAATACGGTTCTCATGACTTCCTCCTGAACTTGCATGATCTCTGCAGGATTTCTCACAAGACCGAGAGTTCTTAGTTTGGCATGTTTTTCTTCCCGTTGTGCTTCAACAGAACAGCTGGCTCAGTTAGCAGCTAGTTTAAGGAGGCCAGAATCTGGAGCTGCCGGTTTACCTGGAAAACCTGGACCTCCTGGGCCTCCTGGGCCCCCAGGAGACAACGGCTTTCCTGGACACGCTGGAGCAAGAGGGCTTCCGGGACTTAAAGGGCCACCAGGACAGATGGGACTTAAAGGGCCCAAAGGTACTTAACACTCTGATGCATTTGTCCTCAGGCGGTGCAATTAGACATTAAATAAAAAACTAATTTTTTATTTTTTTATTTGTGAGAAATGCCTTTAAAATGGGGTTGTGTTTCAGGTGACATGGGGGACAGAGGGGCCAGAGGGCCCACTGTGCGAGGGTCTAAAGGCCAGCCAGGACCTCCAGGACTTCCTGGTGAGTACTTTTCTTTTTTTCTAAAAACTTTAATAGGTTAAAAATACAATCCAAGGGTGAAAAAATCTAATAATCGAGGTTTAAGGTTTCTAATTTGTCATAAAAAAATACATTTCAGTGCAACCCAAACAAAATCAGGCGACAACAGAAATATGCAGTTCAAGGTTGACTACAGTGCAGCTGAGGTGATGCACCTTGCTTAAAGTGGGTGCAGACAGGTTGCAGAGGGAGGGTAAGATCATCTGTGACAGAAAAAGTTTTGTCTCCACACAGCGTTCAATGTGTAGACACGATTAAAAACAGCCTTTTTACTGCATGAAAACACAGTACAATGGGTGGGTGGTGGTGGCGGCGGCAGAGGGGCACCCGTGCATTGATTAAGGGGCGTGCAGACTACATATGCACAAGAAAAATCAATTTTCTTGCACAACATTGTGCTCATTTAGCTGTTTTCAACTTGTACCAACAACATTGTATTTTATTATTTAAAAAAAACATTCTGATTAGTGTAAATTGAATTTGTTGCTGATAGTGCAGGAACCAGCAAAGCACAAGTGAAAACAAGAGATTTAAAGTTGTTAGTTATAGCCGGACATCAGAATTTCTCCAACTTCAGACTAAACACTAATTTACAGTGATTAAATTGTGGAAGCTTCAAGTCCAAACATATGTTTTCAAACATTCATAGTTTTTCTACAAAAATCAAAGAAAAATAATCAAGAAAAGCTGGATTAAAATGTCAAAAATGAATTGCGCTTTCTAAACCTTCCTCCCTAACAGGAGAGCCGGGCAAAGCTGGGTATGGTCAGGATGGTCGGGATGGGCAAAGGGGACCTCCTGGCGTTCCCGGACAGCCTGGCGTACCCGGGCCTCCTGGTTCCGCCGGTCTGAATGGTTACTGTGACCCATCAGCCTGCAACCTCCAAG
This sequence comes from Oryzias curvinotus, assembly GCA_023969325.1. Lineage (NCBI taxonomy): Eukaryota > Metazoa > Chordata > Actinopteri > Beloniformes > Adrianichthyidae > Oryzias > Oryzias curvinotus. The sequence goes on from CM043720.1 coordinate 5,841,487, forward strand.
CCGGGGCTCTGCAGCAGTCTCTGGATGTGAAGGGACCTGCAGGAAACTGAGAGACACTCTGGAAGAGGCAAAAAGACTATTTCCTCTGAAAACCCATTTGTCACGACTTTCTCCTAGGGTCTGCAGTTGGTGCGGCGACTTTAATACATTAACCTCTTCATGAGGGCTTGTTTTATGGCAACGACATCTTCCTCAAAGGGAACCAGCATCTTTAAGAAGTAAACAGTCCAACCTTCTGGAGTATTTGTTGAATTGCAATGTTTTTTACTGTCAGTTTTGTTTTATGAAATGTTTGAGACGTTTAAGAATTTGCTTCCTAAAATGATATCTTATGATATTCTCTATTTTCTGTATTTCTTTAAATAAATGTCCGTCAAAGTTCTCTCAGGAAGGCTTTCAATAAAGGTTGATGACAAAAGAGAGATACTTTGGATAAGAAAATCTCTTGTTTATGTTCTCTGTGTGATGATGTACAAAATTTAAACCTGCAAAACCCATAAAAGCCTCCATTCCTGCATGTCTTGCTGCCTCATCAGCCCTGCATTTCCACATTGAAAGGTCTTGCTGGTTTAATGTGTTGGAGGCTGTCTTTTTAGTGTATGTTGTAAATCTGTAAAAAAAATGTTTGAAATGCAGTCATTTTTAGTTCCTAAAAAAATCAAATGGTGTAAGATTGTACAGAATAAAAACAAAAGGGAACTGTGCAAATGGAAAAGAGGTATCAAAGAACTCAAAAATGTCAAAAGAGTAATAAAAGATGTTCAATCTATACTTCACCTCTATGACCACATCTGTTTTATTAAAGTAAAATGACACTTTTTTCTGATAGAAAGCAAAGCATGGGAGTAGCTTCTAAATTTATGCTAAATAGAAAATATTTATTATCTCTGCTGTTTTGAAATCCTAATAGTTGAAAATTCAAGTTAATTTTCAAAAAGAACATCAAACATTTGATGTTTTTGTGGACATAGACATCTATGTTTTTACTTTCAGGTCTGAACAGAACTTTTTTTGTTATATATATTTTGTTTGGAAATCACAGCCGAAAATCTTAAATAAAATTGCCTGAATCCATTTTTAATGTCACAGTTCACATTACAGTGTTACAAGGTGGGATAGTGTTCAGCGCTCTCACCTCACAGTAAGAAGGCTCTGGTTCTGTCGGGACCTTTCTGTGTGGAGTTTGAAGTTTCTGTGTGGCTTCCTCCCACAGTCCAAAAACCATGCCTCATAGGGTAATTTGTGACTCTAAACCACCCCAAAGGGGGGCATGTGAGTGTGTGTCCCTACACCAGAATGGCAACCTGTTCAGGGTGTACCTCACATTACTGGATAGGCCCCAGCAGCCCAGAGACCCCAAAAGGGAATCTAAAGATGGATGGATGGATGGATGGATGGATGGATGGATGGATGGATGGATGGATGGATGGATGGATGGATGGATGGATGGAGTTGCAACGCAGACGTTTTGTTTGTATACAGAGTTCAACCAAACAAATGGCGTTTCTAATATTTTTCAAATATTTTTCTGCAACACAAATAAATCTTTCCTCAAATTCTTAATATCTCTTCTTTAGCACCTAAACTTTCTTTTAATTACTAAATCTTACTGTGCAGAGAAGGCTTGATTGACATCATACTGTGATACAATAAAGTTCAGATGAAGGCTTCTGAACTGTTTTTTAATGACACACCTAATTGTTCCACTCCTTTTTTATGCTAAGGAAGCATATTCCATTTTTCAGGGGAAAACCTGGGTGATAAAGGGTTTTTCATCTTTCCTCAGCCGCTTTCCATCAACTTCCAAGGGAAGATTTAATTACTGGTACATTGACTCAATGCAAGCACATAACTATGTTATCTGACGGCATTTTGGTTCAGTAGACCCAGAGAATGTGGGAACGCAGAAACTCAAAATGCCCTTTGATTAATTCAAACACAAAAACTGATATTTAATGTAGTCTTGGGGCAAAGCAAGCCTTAAACCACACGTCATTACTATTGCAGCACATTTTACATAAGTACAAGAAAACTACAACCAAAGTGAAAAAAATAAATTAAAAAGATTCATAAAAAGCTCACATTAGTTTTTTTTTTTTTGCACCTCAGTGCCACAGAGAATTAACACAAACAAAAAGAGCGTAGACAGTCATAATGGGAAGAAAATTTACTGTAAATTAACTTAGATGGATTAGCCCAAAAAAAAAAAAAAATCAGACACAGAAAATAACACACTGCATGACATTTATTGCACACTGAAAGGCAGATAGCATTAATCAGTGAAGATAAAAGATCAATAAAATCTCTGAGACTTGATAATCACACACAGCGGATACAAAGGCACAATGATGCCCCTAGTCTTCCTCAGTCAGGGTACCGACTCACACTGGCATCAACATTCAGGACTAAATGTGTTCTTCTATATCTACAAGGTTTTTTTTTCCATTTTCCAAGGCAACAGTTGTTTAGGCTTCGTTTTTTTTCTTTTTTCTTTTTAAGCTTTCTGATCACGTGCACATGCGGTAAACCAAGAGTGAGGTAGATTATCAACCGAAGAAAGACTTCCAAAAAACAAAGATTAAAGTCATTCAGCACTGCGTGAGCTTTACACGGGAGCAAAGACTAGTTTCAGCGAAAGCAGCAGGCAGGCATTTTTAATCCGAGGGGGCGTGCTGAGAGGCTGATCCATATTTCCCCTCATTACAAGCTCACTTACAAGATTAGATTACACATGGCACCAAGATCAACTCACATTACAGCGAAACACAATCAATAGAAATACATGGAAGTATGAAAGCCACTGTTTTTTTTTCAGTGGGTTATGCTTAGTTAGATAGAGGACTCTAACTGCAGAATGGCAATATAAATCCGTGCTACATCCAAAAAAGTTTGGATCACACAACTCCCCTCGTCTGTCTTGTTTAGCTCTCATCAAAATCAGCATTAGCTGTCTCTGACCAGAAGGAAAATCAATATGAAAATCAGGACAATTAAACAACAGAAAATATACAAGGGAAAGGATTTCAGGTGCCCAATAGAGCAAAAGGAAAGTTTTTTTTTCCAAATATAAAAAAAAAAAAGTCCAGCAGGGGGCTCCTTGTGCTCACAAATGAAGTCAGGCATGCATTCGGTTCTAAAATTAGGCTGACAGTGATGCAATTAAGCCCACATAAAATTCAAGATGGTATGCTGAGAAAAAATGTTTTGGTAAAATATAGTAACCGATTTTTAAGAATGAAACACAGACAGAGGACACTTTTCAATGTCACAACAGTTTTTAAATACAAACTGTTTAAACACTGAAACAAGGGGGGGGGAACTAAAATGGAAAAAAAAATAAAGTGATGCTTGAGAAAATAATAGCTTAAGAATGGCTCAAAGAAAGAAAACAGTTTTATTGCTGGCTGTTTTTTTTTTCTCTGTAATCACTTCTAACATCAATAGAAAGCAAAACTTTCTGCTAAATGAGCCCCTTTTTAAACTCTAATCTGTGTCCATGGGGTAAATAGATAAAATCCACTATTACTAAATTTGTTTGCTTTATCTTCTTAGTAGGATTTTGAAAGCTGATACTCCAGGTAATAAAGACCCACTCTGATTAAAATTGTGTTTTTAATGTTTTTAATATGTTCCTGCTGCATGTTTCTGATCATGGAGGACATATGGGAAGAAAATTGAGCTTAATGTTGCATTTCTGAGTATTCTTTATTCAAATCTTTGTGCATCTGGAGCAGAGAAGAAAAGGCAATTTGATAGAGACCGAATGAGTGACGTAGAAAGTGGGCTTACCCTGATCTGCTCTATTCTGATGCATCCACTTGTAGTGGACTAGATCCATGCCTGTCTTCTTTTTTGTCTTCCGAGCTGGCTTCTGGCTCATAAACTGTACGGCTGGATAGCTCCAATATTACTCCCCATTTTTGTTGGACCGGTTATGGTAGGCAGGGGGTGTGAGGGGCTGTAAGCTCACAGTAGTGTCTTACCAGATGTATGATGGGAAGTGGGGATGAGCTTACTCCATCCTTACTGTCCCACCCACAAGTCAGAGGTGAATTTCTAACGAACTACTGCAAAACTATGCAGAAAGTCATCTAAAAACGGCATAATCACAATTAAAAGACCACTGGGAACGCTTTTACAATAGATCAAAGGATTGATCGCAGTGGGACTTAAAGGTTTGTAAAATATTCATCTCTCCCGATAGAAAAGGGTATTTAGTGTGACATTAAAGCTCTTCAATCAACTCCAAACCTTCTCAAAAAAGCGTACAACATTTTAAAGAATCTTGCAAAAACAAACAAACAAAAAAAGAATAAAAAATCCAGTTTCAAACACCCCCACAAAAAAACCCAACCACCGACTGACAAGTTATTAGTCAGTGAGGGAAAATCTGCTATAAATTAGAAATAAAACAAACCAAAAATTCATTCAAGTACATTCAGAAGCATGGCATAATAAAAATTGTAGTGTTTGATTTCCTTTGCCTTGCTTGAAATATACAAAAATATACAGATAAATCAAAGGATTCATCATAAATATCAGCATGTAAACTCTACAATTATGTGTTAACTAGAGGCAAATGCACTGAGCATGTGCAGGGTGGTACAGCCGATATGAAAACCTTTACATAATAATAACAGCTTTCTTAAGAAGTCAGGTCCCCCAGTGAGCTAAATCAAACAGGAAACGATATTTTCAAAATAAAAGTTTGCCCATTTAACTTTTACTGCAACAGTTTGAAGCTGCTGGATTTCAGTTCAAATGAGTTTGAAGTCACTCAGATGTGACTTAAAGAAAATGGGAAGACATCTGCAGCAAATGCAACTTTCTGTCTTTTTTTGTTTTTGTTTTTTTCAAAAATACAAAAAGATAATGTGTCATGACTCACGATAGAAAGGTAAAAAAAAGCCCTGCATTGTAAGCAATCCAAACAAGCTTTAATCTACTTTCTAAGAAATATTGTTACGTGAATATCCATGCTTCACTTAAAATAATTATTATCAGATATACATTCTTGTGGAACACAGTAAAAATAAATAACATCTACGTCAGACACATTGGCTGCACTTTGGTTGCATAAGATAAGGTTTCATGAATTGGTTATTTTCTCAAACCTACGCAAAAATAACTACATTAACTGAGCTTACTCGCCTTTTTTGTCGCTCGCACACACTTGCAAACACACAAACGCACCTATAGAAACATGAGATGTGAGCGACCTTCTGCCAGCTCAACAGCTTATCTGAATATGAACAGATGAATGCATAGACATGCCCATCAGAAAGGCAAACACAGAATTATTAAGATTTTGTTATCAGACAGGTCTGAACTTAACAAAATAAAGTCACTTCATGGTCTTGCGATGTTCAGAGCTGACAAGGAATGCATCACATCACAGTAGGGGCTGTGAAAACAAGCAATTCAACTTCAAAGTACAGCACTGCGAAAGGTTTTCATCGGCACTCAAGACAAAGCACAACAGCAATTCCACAAAAGAACAAAACCCCAAACGGCATCCAAATGTTGTCATAAAGTGAAAAAAAGAGGTCAGCTGTGGGTTTGTCCAAAAAAAGAAGGTAAAGGTTTCGCCGAGGAAGTTGTCAGGCGTAGCAAATTCATCCTTTTGCTGCTCTGGAGATGCAACGTGAAGCTGAGAGCTGCCCTCAGATCAGGTTATCCGAGTCTCCGCTACATTTAAGAGAAGGGAGGCAGACAGTCACTGGGCTTACATGTCCCTGGAGGTCCGCTGGGCCCTGGAGAGCCGGGAGGGCCGTGAGAGGGGATGCCAGGCAGGCCTGGAAGACATTATTTCACCTTTACCAATTAAAAAAGTAAAAAATACCAACTTTTACAGAACTTTTCATGTAGTTTTTTTTTTAGGTTTAAAGGGTGAACATTATAATTTTTGTACATATGTATTTTCTAACAAAATGTGCGTTATATATATATATATATATATATATATATATATATATATATATATATATATATTGTGCATATCTAATATTATTATTAAAAATGTGATTATTAAGATATTTTCTAAATGTTTTGGGTTATTTTTTATTCAAACAGTTACATTTAAAAGGAGGAAGAACCTTTAAAATGAAACATGTCCTTTTCTAGGTGCTCCTCTACATGTAAGCAAAGATGGTAAAGCAAAAGGGAAACAAAATATAAAGAAAAAACAAAACCCCACTACATTTTGTCATAACAGACATTCCCACACACCCACATAGAAATACATCCTCTTCTTCATGCATGTTGTCTAACTCAAAGCTGTATAGGCTCGAAAGCCTACTACCAATTAAGCATTTTAGGTGATGTGCATCTCAGTAATGAGAAGGGGTGTGGTTTAATGACATCAACACCCTATATCAGGTGTGCATAATTACTAGGCAACTTCCTTTCCTTTGGCAAAATGGGTCAAAAGAAGGACTTGACAGGCTCCGAAAAGACAAAAATAGTGAGGTATCTTGCAGAGGGATGCAGCACTCTTAAAATTGCCAAATTTCTGAAGCGTGATCATTCAACAATCAAGCGTTTCATTCAAAATAGTCAACAGTGTTGCAAGAAGCGTGTGGAAAAACCAAGGCGCAAAATAACTGCCCATGAATTGAGAAAAGTCAAGCGTACAGCTGCCAAGATGCCACTTGCCACCAGCTTTGCCATATTTCAGAGCTGCAACATCACTGGAGTGCCCAAAAGCACAAGGTGTGCAATACTCAGAGACATGGCAGAGGTAAGAAAGGCTGAAAAACGGCCACCACTGAACAAGACACACAAGCTGAAACGTCAGGACTGGGCAAAGAAATATCTCCAGACTGATGTTTCTAAGGTTTTATGGACTGATGAAATGAGAGGGATGGATGGGCCCGTGGCTGGATCGGTAAAGGGCAGAGAGCTCCAGTCCCACTCAGACGCCAGCAAGGTGGAGGTGGAGTACTGGTTTGGGCTGGTATCATCAAAGATGAGCTTGTGGGGCTTTTTCGGGTTGAGGATGACGTAATACATTTTATTTAAAAGCGCCTTTAAAAACACCCACGTAAAAGGTTAGAGGTAAAACACAATAAAATCCCAACATGTAAAAAAAAAAAAAAAAAAAATTGGATTCATTCATTCATTCATTAATAAAATCAGCTGACAGAAGTTGAGAAATTGTGTTCCGGAAATGCGAGCTTAAACAGATAGGTTTTGAGTCTGGATTTAAAGATCAAAAAGGAGTCAGTGTTACGGAGGTCTGGGGGGAGAGAGTTCCAGAGTTGGGGAGCAGAGCGACTGAAGGCACGGCTCCCCATGGTGACCATACGGGACGAGGGACAGAGAGCTGAAGGGAGGAAGAAGACTGAAGAGAGCGAGAGGGAGTGTGAATATGGGGGAGGTTAGAGAGATAGGAGGGAGCCAGGCTATTAAGGGCATTGAAAGTGTAGAGAAGGAGCTTGAACTTAATCCTAAAGGCTACTGGAAGCCAGTGCAGCTGCTGGAGAAAGGGAGTGATGTGATGGAAGGAGCGAGTTCAGCTGAATTCTGGACCAACTGAAGCTTATTTAGAGTTTTGTTGGGAAGACCAGAGAGAAGAGCATTACAATAGTCGAGACGAGAAGTGACCAGACTAGGAACTAAAATGGAGGCGGAGTGGATGGTGAGGGAGGGGTGGAGTCGATTAATATTGTGTAGATGAAAGTAGGCTGACCGAGTAATGCTATTGATGTGGGATTGAAATGATAATGTACTGTCAAGGATGACACCCAGACTCTTTACTTGAGGGGAGGGAAAAACTGGAGAGGAATCGATGGAAAGGGTAAAATTAGAAACTTTGGAAAGGGTGGATTTGGAACCTACAAGGAGTAATTCGGTTTTATCGCTGTTAAGTTTGAGGAAGTTTAGGGTGAACCAGGTTTTTATTTCAGACAGGCAGGAGGAGAGGGAGGCAGGTGGAATAGGAGAGTTGGGTTTACTGGACAGATAGAGCTGAGTTTCATCCGCGAAACAATGAAAATCAATATTGAATTTACGGAATATATTGCCAAGGGGTGGCAGGTGGGTAATGAAGAGGAGGGGACCGAGAACAGAACCTTGAGGAACAACAGATGAAATGAGTGAGGGTTGGGATTTAAAAGAATTCAGTTGAATAAACTGAGTGCGGCTTGAGAAATAAGAATGAAACCAGCGGAGGGGGGTGGACTCGATACCGAGGGCTGAAAGTCTGTGGAGGAGGATGGAGTGAGATATGGTGTCAAATGCTGCGCTCAAGTCGAGGAGGATGAGGATGGTGATGAGTCCAGAATCAGCTGCTAGGAGAAGGTCATTGGTGATTTTTAGTAGGGCAGTGTCTGTGCTATGAAGGGGACGGAAACCAGATTGAAAGGGTTCAAAAAGATCATTTTGGGTGAGATGATGGGAAAGTTGGGAGGCGACTATTTTTTCAAGAATTTTTGAAATGAAGGGGAGGTTAGAAATAGGACGAGGAGTCAAGCTCAACTCCCAGTCCTACTGCCTGTTTCTGGAAGACACCTTCTTCAAGCAGTGGTACAGGAAGAAGTCTGCATCCTTCAAGAAAAACATGATTTTCATGCAGGACAATGCTCCATCACATGCGTCCAAGTTCCCCACAGCGTGGCTGGCAAGAAAGGGTCTAAAAGAAGAAAAACTAATGACTTGGCCTCCTAGTTCACCTTGATCTGAACCCCATAGAGAACCTGTGGTCCATCATGAAATGTGAGATTTACAAGGAGGGAAAACAGTCCACCTCTCTGCACAGTGTCTGGGAGGCTGTGGTTGCTGCTGCACGCAATGTTGATGGTGAACCGATCAAAACACTGACAGAATCCATGGATGGCAGGCTTTGGAGTGTCCTTGCAAAGAAAGGTGGCTATATTGGTCACTGATTTGTTTTTGTTTTGTTTGAATGTCAGAAATGTATATTTTATTGTGAACGTTGAGATGTTATATTGGTTTCAAAGGTGAAAATAAATAATTGAAATGGGTATATATTTGTTTTTTGTTAAGTTGCCTAATAGTTATGCACAGTAATCGTCACCCGCACACACAGAAATCCTGCTAAAATGGCTAAAACTAAAAACAAACTAAAAACACTTCCAACAATATTCAGCTATGATATTAATGAGTTTTTGGATTCATTGAGAACATGGTTGTTGTTCAATAATCAAATTAATCCTCAAAAATACTACTTTCCTAATAATTCTGCACTCCCTGTATATGACTCTCAATATTTATGCCAATTCAAAAATATTTGAACTATTGTAAATATGTTACTTTTTAATTACTAAATCAATTATTAAAAACTCAGATTACATAAATTGATTTTGTTTGCTTTATGTGTATATAAACACAATATGTCAAAATCTAATAAACAACTAGTTGTTGAAACAATTCTGACATAATATAACTTAATTAGCTTATCTCTACTGTGTAATATTAAAACAAAACGATTTTTTAATCAAGTAAATAGAATAAAAATAAAAGTATCTAAGTACTAATAACTAAAAAAAAGTCAATAAAAGTGATTTTTCACAGTTTTGTCAACAAAATGGTAGCAGAGCATCCATATTTCTTCATGTTCACATATGTTGTGGTCATCGTGGCAGATGAGACTTTAATATCTCCTGTTACCTAGCAACAGCTTGTTAAAGTGGCAAAGCAGTCCATTTTGCTTTGTGGTGTCTTACATAGCGATTGTCAGACCTGTCACCCAGTGATAACGCGCTCTTTTCCATTGAGTGTCAAATGAGAGTCCGTTGCATCAGTCAGAGCAGCAAAAGCTCCACAAGCCCACTTCTGAACACCGGGAACTGGTGTCTCTTTACCTTTGTGTGCAAAAAAGGCAGCTAGCCCCCTTCAATCACTCCACCTATTGCTTACCTGCTCATTCATGAACTGCAGTTTGTTGTCAAGCGTGTGCTGCACATAACAATCATCAGGGATGTTTTTCTATTTTCCACTTGGTTAAAGCTGTACGTGCAATAATACTACTGAGATTAGGGTAAAGATAACAGATGAACACTGGGTATGCTCACACAAACGATTTCAAGTTGTTCATAATTGTTATTACCAGAGCTTCTTCTTTCAGACGAAGTGTTAAAAAAGCATCCTACAGCTGCAGCCCACCACCTGGATTTGTACTCATTAACATTTGAACTGAACTGATAAAACAGATTTGCATAAATCTCTTGTGTGCAAATCATTTTTTTTTTCCCAGTTCTCAATAATCCAAAGGGGGGCCTGCTCTGTGTAGATACCAAGGATACCAGCCATCTTTCATTATCACGGCCAAGTGGAGTGAACTTTATCTTGTAAAAATTATCTACTGTTGTAAGCTACAGGGACTTGTAAATCTAAGAGCAGAGGGGCTGTGGACCTGCATTCATAACAGTTTGTTCAAGTGCTTTCAGACTCTTCTGTAAGATGTGGCTTCACCTTAAGTCTCACCCCCACCAGGAATGCCGCAGGTGCTTCCCATAACTATGCACTTCTAGAGATGATGTCTTTCAACAGCTGTGATTTATCCCCTGCAGAGGAGCTACAGCCAACGTTCTTTTGCCCCACACATGCATTATTCACAGATAATTTGAGAGACTTCAGGTTCAGTAATGAATTTCTGCTTTGGCAGGGTGGAAGCCGGTAAAATAATTCCCAATTCTCACCACGCCACAAGATACGCTGGCATCATGGGTTGGTACTTTTATTCAGAACAACAAAAACAAGGGATTTTTTTTTTTTTTAACTGTCGCTTTAATAGAAATAAAAAGAGAAACTTTGTAGCTAGAATAATATTGTGCTTCCAAATTTCAAAAATTTGAAGTTGCTTTCATCAAAAATAACTTTAAAAGTAGAACATAATCATGTTAAGTGACGCATGATCTGCAAAAAAATTTACTATTTGTAATAGAATAAGATGACAGAAACACAAAAAACAAGCCTGGTAAACAAAAAGAAAAGGTAGAAAAGGGATATTTTTTTACAAACTCTGAATGGTTTGAGATATCTTTAGATGCATTTAACGACATTTATGCAAATATGTTTTTGCTTTTGGTTTTATTGTTTACCATCATTTAATTCTTTCTGAATTCAAGTTGGCCAGAACTCAAAACTGTAATAAAAAAGAGAGCGTGAAGGATGTTTTAGAGCAGTGTTTTTCAACCATTTTTGAGCCACGGCACACTTTAACCTTGACAAAAATCCCGCGGCACACCAGCATCCAGAAAAGAAATAAAGCAAAAACGCAGTCTGTATTGATCGACAGCGCCCCCGCCCCCCCCCCGCAATCTCACGTGCATTTTCGTGATAATTGTGGCAGAAAAAGATGGAAGTTGCAGCAGTTTTTTCTAAAAGATAAAATAAAGATAAGTAAGAAAATTAAAAATCTGTTTGATGCGTGTTCTTTGTGGTTTCAAGACGTATAACAAGGACAACTCATTGTAAGCTCAGACGCTGTTCCTTTAAGCCAATGCATCATGGGAGATGTAGTGTAAAATCTGACGCTACAGGACAGTAAAAGGCAGAAAGATTAGCGTCTCAGAGCTTCATGGTTTTGTTCTCTTGTTCCACGGTCTGACACCGGATTCTGTGGAAAGCTACACCGCTAAAGACGAGCTTTAGCTGGTATTTTGTTAGAACTGAGAGACTTTATGAGAAGAATCTGAACAAGGAAGTTGAGACTTTAACCACTTCTGATTGGCCAGACTGATGACATGTGATTAAGCCTTCAAGAATGATTGGTGGACACAGTTAAAAGGGAGGGGAGGGACTTTTCCGCAAACACCTCTAGTTGTAGCTAAATCGTGGTAAATTCATTCTTATCAAAATGTCTTTAATAGAATCAAATAAACACAAAGAAAAAATTATTTTATGATCTTTTATATTCTTAATTACTCAGTGTTTTATCAGGGCCTGTTTGGATGAAAAAAGAGCTGATTTCCTGGAGATGGGAAATGTTTTTAGATCAGTTAATGAGGACAATTTCCCACGGCACACTTGACCATCTCCCACGGCACACTAGTGTGCCGCGGCACACTGGTTGAAAAACACTGTTTTAGAGGACTAATCTAACATAAAGACTAAACAAAAACAATCTAAAATAAAAGACAGGTTAAAGTTAGGGTAAAGAGTATCTAAAACTACTATTAAAAAAAAAGGAAAAAATGGTTAAAAAAAATAAAAATAAAAATGGTAGTATTTATTCTAAAAACTAGTGATCATTTTGGTTTTCCTGATACCAAAATGATCAGGATTACAAAGGTAGAATTCAAATCTACAACCGAGTTATGGCTGTCAGTAAGGTCAAACAGCTAGATCAGTCAAAAAATATAGTTTGTTTCTCGCCTTTCAATGGACAGAAACTGTTTTCCCCCAAAAACAAACAGGAGGACATCAAGCTGTTGCCACAACTGTCAACTCTACCAACCCCTTTCTATTTATTCATTTTTTTCCAAATGAAATCAGATGCACAGAAAATCATGAAAGATGTTTTTCAAACTTTTTTTCAAGGTCATTATCTTCAAAACCCCAAGTCTAATTGCCTCATCATCTGAAAATAATAAGTAGCCCTCTTTAGTGAAAACAAATCCTTTTATTTATCATTATCTTGAGCTAATGGCATCTCCAACTTTCTCCAGAGATTATTGTCAAAACTTGTGTTATAACAATCACAAGGATTTAAGGAATTTAGAGTCAATTAGAATGAATAAATTGCTGTCAAACATGAGACGTCAATTTCTTTATGAAGGAAAAAGCAACCAATTCACAAACAAATTCTCCCTGTTAAAATTGGTTCCATTATTCCTTGGACTCCTGTTTGTATCAATATGCAGCATATTTTATGCTGACTTTTTGAAATAATGAAACAACTGGTCTAAAGACAACATTTTGGAGAATTTCCTAAGGAGTGCTTAAAAGTGACAAAACTACATATTTTCCTAACACAACTGCCTATTTTGAATTTTCTTTTACATTTGCATTTGTATTTAGGTTGCGTGGATATTGACTCTTGTTTTGTTCACTTTTTTTTTCTATTCTAGCAGCAATCACCGCAAAAAAAGTCTCCTATAAATTCTCAACAATTGCAATAAAAATTATTCTGTCACTGAAAAAAAAATAAATGAAACAAAATATCACCTTTAAGCAGCCTACAGAAACAACTATTAAAATTTTGTTAAGATAATGTAGACGTATTATGTGTGTGTTATGTCTTGTTATTGGTTTTTAAAATTGGATTACGTTTAAAAGTGCTTTTAGAATGTAAAGCACTTTGAGTAACATTGGTTGGAAAAGTGCTAAACAAATGAAATTTGATATAATTTATGTCATCCTCCTCATTTAGCAGTTAAACATTTTATTTTTAGATGATATAATCAAAGACTAGACTTAAAAAGACACTTGTTTTTTCAGGATATTTCCTACTTGTGTGACGATCTTACCTGGTGGCCCCATGGGTCCCGGCTCTCCTGGTAACCCTAGCCCAATCTGCCCTCGCTCTCCTTTCTGACCCCTGTAGCCTATAGTAACACACAAACACAACACTCAGAGCCAACACCACACAGTAGAAAAGTGTAGCATAGTGTGGTTAGTACGATTAGTATCATCATTCAGAAGTAGCCCAGGGAGGGTCAAACTGGACCCACACAGAATATATAAAACCGTTATATCTGCTCAGGGAATCAGTTTTCAATAAAAGTCAAATTTATTATGATAATAACATCGAAAGACACTGAGCTGGTTGGTGATGATTTGTTTTGTTTTTTTAAGCTGTGTCAGTTACTGTTGAACCCCCCCCCCAAAAAAAAAACAACAACATGATTTTAAATCCAGTTGTAAACCTTTGAATAAGAAAGGCCTTACAGACATTTCGGCACAATACTAATCATCAAACAAGCCATCTGCACGTTAGTGTTTGAAGCTGCAGGCGTCACGGTCAACATCAGCACCACAAGAACATGTCTTTGAAGACTTTACAATGGAAAGAGGAGGATTTTGTTGATCAGTAGTCCCTGAAGAGACTCAGGTTGTGAGGACTCCAAAGAAAAGCCTGTTTCATAAAGTGCAGATGTAAAAAAAAAAGAAACCATTCATTTATTATGCTAGAAGGACGGTCGTATTCATAATTCAGAAAGGCAAAAAAGGGGATAATCACAGGCACATGCATAATCTGTCAGGAAAAGGTTAAGACGTATCAAATAAACGTCTACAGCATGTGCATTCATCCTCAAATCAGAGCAGGCAGTTTTTCCATAACATTCAAAATCTCTCTTTCTGTTGCATGCAAACCTCAGTGGCCTTGACAGTTCAGAACGGCAGCATTCCAAGTAAAAATGCAAGGGTGCTGCGGCAAAATTTCCCCATGAGGCACTTAAAGTAATGGAGTCTTACAACCAGTGGTTGCACGGAGTGTATCAGAACCACTGACAGGAGTATCAAGCATGGCACTGGTAGGCCCAAAGGAGAAACGCTTCGATGCTTACACGTCAGAGAAAATCTCCGAAGAAAAGGCTTATGAATGCTCCAAAACTGAATCTCAAAGAGCAGGGGCTATCCACACTTTGGCACAATAATGAGACTTCTTTCAACACTCACAGAGCCCGGGGCATTCATTCAGGGAGGAGACGTTCCATGGAGAAAATGCACTGTACCTTAAGCGAGAGGGATAAAAAATTCTGCACAACACACAGAGCAATAAGCTTGAGTGGCTTGCTGGATTGGTGCACTCTGACAAAGATCGAAAAAAAAAAAAAAAAAGGCCAGCTGCTGCACTTGATCAAAAACAAATTGTTTCCAGAGTCACTAATGTCCAGGATTACATTGCCAGGGTTCCTCTCTTGATTGATAGCATTGCAGCACCATATTTGTGTACAGGTTCGTAGATACCAGCATAACTGACCAAAAAGAAATAAATAAAGAAAACCTCTCCTTTTAATCAGCTTCACCGTCAAATACAGAATATTTACAGAAACACTCAAAGGTATTACACCAAAAGAGCAGCTTAAAAACACAATTTAAAGCCTGATGTATAAAAAGCAGTTTCAGTCAGCTTTGATAAATATACATTACTCACTAAAATACCAAAAAAATATGTTAAGACAAGAGAAAGCAGGGCTTGTAGAACATGCATTTAAAAACAATGGCTTTAACATCACAGAGATTTTTCATTGGGATCTACAAGTAAAAGATGAAAAGAATGATAAATGAGCACTCAATTTCAACAAAGGGGTAAATAAAAGAAACACTGCTCTTCAGCACAAGTCCTAATGGGCCTGCTCTAACAGCTGGAGACTTCCTCCCTTGTGCAATCAAACTGAGAGGAAAAGAAAAAAAAAAGACAGTGAATTCTACAAAGGGGGTTATTTTTCTCCATAAACAATTCACTTTGGCACAATGGAGAACAAGTCAAATTGGATATTCCAAAGGAGCACAGTCTCCAACGAAGGATGACGAGAACTAATGAGGAAATATTACCCCGATCTCTCACCAGCTGAGTGGAGGCACAAGTCAAAGATAGGAAAAAAATTAAGAAGTTGTTGAATTTTTGATTTATCAAGGGAAAGAACTTTTTTTTTTGGTTTTCAATAAATATTCATTCTAAAATTGCATTATAAATCACCTAAAAAAAACAAAAACAAAACACTCTTTCGCAACATAAAAACTCCAAACAAGCAAAACAAAAATCCAAGATGTGTGTAATGCCTGAGGCTTTAAAGACCCACTCCGATGAAATTTGTGTTTTCAACATGCTCTAGTGGAATTTTCTCATGATGGAAGATTATTATAAAGAAAATTAAGGTTAAAATTGCATCTCTGAGTACTTTTTTATTCAAATGATGAAAAAAATGCTTGATCATTGGGCAGGCCACAAGCTCCCTGCTCTGCTCCATTTCAATGCACTTGTAGACGGCTAGATATACGGTCGTCTTTGATTTCCTCATCTCAGCTGGCAACTGACTCAAAACTGTACGTCTGGATAGCTCCAACACTGCGTGCCATTTTTGTTGCCCCGGTCAAGTTAGGTTGGGGTGTGAGGGGATGTAAGCTAGCAGAGAGAGCGTGTAAACAGCTCTCAGATGTGGGTGATGGGAAGTGAGGGTGGGGTTGCGCTGTGCCAACAGTCCCGCCCACAACTTGCGTTGTTTTCTATGTCCTAAAACACAACATGCGTTTATCCGTTTGATTAAAAAAACTACACAATGGTAATTAAAAGACCACCGGGAACGCATTCAAAATAGCTTATAAGATTATCGGAGTGGGTCTTTAACATGGGACAAATATTTAGAGTTGAGTAGTTGCATACTTTAACTGCAATACACATGAATCAAACAGCATTTTTTTTAAATAATAGCAGTAGCTTTAAACCTTAATGGTCTTGAAAAATGTGAGGTAGATACAAAGCTTAAGGAGATGCCTGATGCAGCGGTGCTGCTATCTGCACCGTCACATACAGCACTCCTCTTTAAAAGTCAATACGCCACAGTTCTGCTGCAGACACAATACAGATTCAGACAAGTCTGGGGCACAAAGCCTGACCTGCAAACCATTAGTGTTGCACGAACAGTCAGAGACTTGAATAAGTTTGATAAAAAGTGTCCTCCCTCCATCCTGACTATGCTCCTTTTGTATTTTAGAGGATTTCTCTTCGGTAGTGAGGCGTCAATACTGAAGCTCTCTCCTGTCCATATGTATAACACTTTCTCTCTTTCACAGCCAATTCTTCGTTTGTCTTCATATTTCCCAGAAAGCTGCTGTGTACCACACTCCTCGCCTTTTCTCTGCTTCCCGCCCCTCAGTCTGCATTGATATATGGGTCTATGCAAGAGAAAAATACTCATGAATCCATGCAAAATATGCGTGTCGGCCCAGCTCCTCTTCATCCACCTAATCATTAATAATATGTGTTGGCTATTTTCTCAACAATAAAAAAGGTTTGAGTGGGAATTTCTACTAACTGGTTCATCTTTTTTATGTGTCAGGTTCAGAACAAAGTAGAGCCAAATAGTTGGACTTGATGGATGATTTGAGTCTCTTTAGTCTCATTTGAAATGGTTGTCCATGGTCACCAACAAGCAAACATAATGTTTTCTTTTCCTACTAGACTGTTACTATTCTGAGCTGCTCTGCACTTTCCCACTCCTGTTCTCCTACCTTGAGGACCAGGTGATCCGGGTTCTCCTGGTGGGCCTGGTGATCCATCTTTGCCGGGAGGTCCTGGAGGCCCTTGGAGCTGAGGGGCTAAGATGCCTGCATGTGTCCGCTGCTGCATGGCAGCACTTGACAGTTTCTCTGTGAGGCAAAACAATCAAAGCGGATGTTGAAAAGGGAAGCTCAAATGGGACACAAAAGGGTTGAAGCACAATCCCAGCAATAGCAGCCGTGCTGTAAACAATGTTAAATGTCAGGCAAATCGTACCTTGAAAAATCCTCATTACTTCATTTTGGATGAATGTTTTGAGTTCCCCTGTAAAGCCAGGGTCATCCTGCATGAAGGGAGGATAAAAGAGGAATTTTAATACAAAAGAAAGAAATCCAATTATGTGACAAAAAACTAAACTTGAAAAAAAAACACCAACAGCCAGTTGGAAAAACAGGCAATTACATCAAATTACTGAGATAACACTTGGTATTTATATGAACAAAAAAAATGCCCAAAATACACACAATATAAAAATTTATAATTGAAACAATAGCCCATTACAAAGCATTTTTTAAATTTGCTTTTTTTTCATTTTTTGTTTACAAATAAAAAAAAGTACCTTTAGGCAGAGGAAAACATAATTCAAAATTAACGAGGGCTTTATAATTCTAAAAGTGAGATTTTTTCAACTCTCAGCAGCAGTTAGTGACTTTATACCTAAGCACTGTAATGTCAGGTGTTGCTTCTAAATGTACAAAATAGGAAAACAATACATAAAACTACTACAGGTGAAATGCTACCATTTTATTGCATCAATTCAATCTTAGATATGGCTCGGTTAGAATTCTTTGAATATTTTTCAGATATTTCAATACTTTTTGCCTCTAAAAGAAACTTTAATTTAATATATTGATATAAAGTAAGGATTTAGAAATGACTAAATCAATCTTTTAAAGTAAATACTGTGATCTAATTTCTTAACAATGTTTGTCTTTAAAATCCTAAAAGGAAAGTATGCATTGATTAATTGTGCAAAGTTTGTTACATCAAAAAATACTTTTTAAACTCTGTACAACTTGACATTTTATTTGGACATTCTTTTTACAATATGTTTGTGGCCTAAACCCATCTTTTTGTACATAACTGGTCTTCGTCTTAGCAGAGGCCATTTTGGTTGCTTAATTGGTGATAAAAAAAATGACACTTCAAAGACCTTTTCATCTATGTTAAAAGAGTCTGTCGATCATGATAATGCAAATTTTTTTTTGCCAAGGTTTAACAACCTGAGCCATTTTCTTGGACATAGTTTCTTCCCTGGGTCATTAGACATTCGTCTCTGGGTTGTGAGCGGGACCGTTGGCATGGAGCAACCCCATCCCCCTTCCCCTCCCTTATTCTGAGAGCTCTCTGTTTACACTCTCTCCCGCTAGCTTACAGCCCCTTACAATCCCAACCTAACATTACAGGTGCAACGAAAATGAAGAGCAATATTGGAGCTATCCAGCTGTACAGTGTTGAGCCAGATGTCAGCTAAGACGTCCGTGGATCTTTTTGTCTGCAGGTGGATGCATCAAAGCAGGGAGCTTGTTCCCCTGCCCAGCATCTACATCACAAGTGGATTTTTTTTTCCATCTGCTCCTGACTCACAACGAATTGAATAAAGAAATACTCAGAATAGCAGTTTTGAAAAATGCCACATAAACCTGTTAAAAACACCAAGAACTAGATTTTCATTTGAGTGGGTGTTTAATAAAGAGAAGGATTAAAACATTCAATTTCTTTTCAGAAAAAATTGTGTTTTTCATTTTAAATTTTGCCAAATTTGACAAACACCGTGTCTAGTGTTGATACGTTTTTTTTTTGGCTGCTTCTGCTGTCACAAAGAAATAATGCATGATCCATAACCTAAATTCAAACAATTTTTTTGTTTTTTTCCAAAGAGTCAAAGTGATGTTTCGACGACGTCTAAACCTTCTGCTGGATTCCAGATGTTTTTGTTTTGTTTTCCTAAAGCGGAGAAGACCTACTTCACAAACAGAGAATTCATCTTTCACAGCTTGTTATGGTTTCCCATAGCCAAGTCCTTGTGTTATTGTCACACAACTCAAGATGTCTTGATGAAAAGATAATGAATAAACAGTGTTATTTCGCCAAAAAGTTGGGTATGAATGTTTTCAAAGGAAAGATAAATATCGGCAATTTTAACCTTCACTAAATCCAAATCTAAATCCATCTCAGCACGAACGGCAGCCTCATTTGCAATCCTTAAAAAAAGGCTGAAACTAAATTATTTTGCAACTTCATTGGCTCAAAAAAGCTCTTTATGCCTTGGCAAATAACACTTTTCCAATCTAATTGTATTGCATCTGCTACATAACTAAATCTAATCATTTTTAATAAATTAAAAATGTTCAGAAAGATAAAATAGTAGAAAAGTCCCAGAAAAGTTCTGCTAAAGAGGCTTAAAAAGTTTAGACAGGTTTGTGTTAGTCATGACAGCTGCTCTCAGCTGCATTGCTTTCCAGGGCAGCACCAGCAACAACGGCAAACAATGGTGGGCTTAAACGATGAATCTCTACATTCAAAGCAGCTTTTCATCACCGCAAATGTTATGCAACTGCAGTTAGTGTAAAATGTCTGTGACAGACGGGGGTGTTTTCTCTGCTCTGCAGAGCTCCTGGCATGCCCACATATCTGTCTTTCGCTGTTTCTCTCCCTCTCTGACCTTCTGCTGCGTCTAGATGATCAGGAGTGGGAAGTGATGAGCAGAAAGAGAACAGCAAGCTGCCTCGCTCGGTTTTGTTTGATGTTTCATGCAGGAGGCTGGAGCTGCACCGTTTTCCATAGTGAGAATGCAAACTGAGCTAGTTATGGCAGCTGCAGGAGTAAAGTTGGATGATGAACATTTTAGTCATCTGGGAGGATAGTCTGTTTACGCTGAGCTATGAGCTGTTTTAGCACTTACCAGAAGTTTTACACTTTCCAACTCTCCTGGCGGGCCAGGATCGCCCTTCAGACCTGGTGGACCTATGGGGCCCGGATCTCCTGGGCGTCCCCTCTCGCCTTGAAGACCTCTGTCCCCTGGGATCCCTGGATCACCCTGCAGTAGAAAAAAACAGCCCACACAGGATCAGCGTGATGCAGAATGGATGCACTCTACATGAACTACAGCTAGCCTTCTTAGCTGGTGCAACCTGCAATAGTGTCACCACCACTTAAACTGACCCATTTTCTTTTAATGTGTTGTTGCCAGCTGCAAAACTAAATGCCTACTTTCATAACCTTGGTTACCAGCAATTGCAACAGATTAAAGCAAAACAAAATGTGACTATTCTTTTGCCAATACAAAAGGAAACGGCGCTGAGAGTTAAATGCCCTTTTCTAGTGTTTATGCGCTTGTGGGGATTAGTCACATTTGTGTTGAAGAGGGGTCTTTCATTAGTATTCATTACTTTTCATCAACACGTTTATGCGTTGCAGTCTAAGTCCCTAAACAGCTTCTCTTTAGGAAAACAGGAGTGATGCTACTTACCCGTTCTCCCTTGGATCCTCTGTCACCTGCTTTGCCTGCGATTCCCTTTGAAAACAAACAAACAGAATTTTCTTAAATAAGTTTGAATAAAATGCTAAAAAAGGTTAAAGCGGAGCTTTTTTATTAAATCTCACACATTCTCTGTGATATTTGCAGAGGATGTTCTTCTGTTGCCTGAAGGAAAACCAAGCAAGCCCTTTTTGAATGATTTTACTTAGAAAAATGCTCACTTTTCAGATGACTGTACATTGATTGCTTCTACCTCAGCTCAGGTGTTTCACTGGTATAATATCTCCTAGTATAGCGTTTCACCTTCTGCAATGTCATGGCTCCCCTGCATCTCTACGGTTTTGTTTGAGACAGCCCCGATTTTCCATCAGCTGTCCCTGCTGGAGCCGCAAGAAAAAATACCTGTCTACTGCTTCATGTCACAACATCCCATGTCTTCCAGTCACTCCCTGTCACTCCTCATTGCTTCCCTTTACTTTGCTAAAAGTGGTACCACCGGGAGCATCCTTGCATCAATTTCCCACTGGATTACAGGAGCCATGCAATTGAGAATCTGCCATGATGTGGTTTTAAACCGGGCATCGCTTTGTGACGGCATTCTCCCTTCCTTGCTTTAATCTGCGGTTCGCTGTATTCCCCACTGCGTGATGGGAAGCTTAAATCTATCATCTTGCCCACTGAAATGTGCTTCCCTGAGCCTTATGCTAAGCCTCAAAGCACAAAGTGAAGCAGAGCAGCATAGCAACCTACTAGATGGCACTGTTGCCCCACCAAAAAGTGAGCAAATGTGCAGAGGGACTCTGGAACAATAATGGAGGAATATTAAATGATAGAACAAACAATAAAGTATTGGGGCAGTCATTAAGGTGTAATGAGAAAAAAATCATTCATATTACAACAAAACAGCAATAATCACTATCAGTCAAGTTTGACTGCTAGATCATAATGTGTTTGAAATGGCTATTTAAAAATATTTGCTTTGTATCAACCCAGACCATTCTCCATGAAGCAAACTGTGTTTAATAAATTTGATTAGACACCTAAAAGCAGACTTTTCTGCAATGTTTTGTTTCTGCTTTGGCCAAGATCACCAAGCAGCAAAATGAATAATTATTTGAAGTGTCTACTGCCATTTACTACAAACATTTTATCGCTGTTTGAAAGCAATAACTGTATAATTAGGGTGGAAGACGAAAAGTCAACAAAGCCTTAAATCTGCAGGATTCCATTTACTTTTTTATCACTAAAATCTCAGATATGCAAATAGGTTTAATGCAGTCAGCATGCTGTAGCTGGAGGGGGGATAAAGATCTGCTGTGCCATCTTTCTGTAGCTTGGCTGATGTAAAGCACTGTCTATAAGGGGATTTGCAATGATGTTTGCACAACTCACCTTGTATCCAGGAGTTCCATCTTTTCCAGGCCTCCCCTGCTCAAGGAGCGCAACACAAACAAAGACATTTTGTATCAGCTCCCACCTTCGATTGGATCAGCACTGTTGCACTCCTAGTAATCTCCACAGTTAATGAGATATCTCAAGCAAGGGATAATGATCCTGATTGCCGAGTGAACATGGTTTCTTTGTGTGCTTACAGCGAAAATTACAAAAACTATCTCTGATGGTAATGACATAGGGGGATGTAATCATGTATGGGACAAGGGAAAGCCAACGTTTGTGTTTCATCGAGCGTCCTTGAGTTCCTAGATCTCTCCTAACACACAATGTTGTCGCACAGGAAGTACCACAATAATGGAAGTCACACTGGCAATGTCAAGTATTGATAATGAGGGAGAAAGCAGCACCATTTCCTTACAGGCACACCTTGCGGCCCCTCTGGTCCAGGGAATCCTGTCTCTCCGATGGGTCCCCTCTCACCCTATCAGAGAACAGAGACAGCCATCTTGTCAGTCTGGATGACAAAGGAATGACGCGTTGGATTGACAATTCAAAGAGAATCGGAGGCTGCGGCTCACTGGCTCTCCTGGGATTCCTGGCTCTCCGCGAGCGCCGGGCTTCCCCTGTCAATCACAAACATATGAGGAGAAAACACAGTGTTTGACAGGTCCTCAACGATGTCACATCTGCAGTACCTCTGCAGCCTCCTATTTAGTGTATAGTTCACAGCAACGTGTAGCTGCTAACAGACTGCCGGTATGTCGAATTTTTAATCTAAGCAGCAAGAAGCCATGGGACTATTTTGAAATTTGTTATGCAGTCCTTAAACATCTGTGGGATGCTGCTGGTAGCAGACAAACAACAGAAAACAGAAGAACTATACTTACTGGAGGACCAAGCATCCCAGGCGGTCCAGGCAAACCAGGATCACCCTACAATTAAAACCCATGTAAGAGAGGTCATAACAAGTATTCACATATTTTTTTAAATTTGGTTTAAAAGTTAGAAAATGTTCAAAGAACCCACAAAATGTGCGTAACCACTGCAATATACAGTATTTTCATAATGAAGCTTTCTAAAGCGCTACTCTGATCATGTTTTGATCTATTCTCAAAGTGTTCCCAGTTGGTCTTTTAATTATGATTATGTCGTTTTAGCCATAATTAAAAAATGTGTGTTGCACAGAGTAAACCCGCCCCCACCATCATTCATCTGTTTGCAAACCTTACTAAAAATAATTTGTATTAAAAAAATACCCAGAAATTTGATTAGAGGCTTAATTTTTTTTATATGTCATCCATCATTAAAAAAATGCCACAATAACATGTTAAAAACACGAAAAACACATCTGTTCTGGGACTTGAAGACGTTTCTTTATATTCAACAGTAAATGCTGAACGTCTGACAGTAGGAAGAAGAATACATCCTCTGTAAGTCCCAGACCCTGAAATATTCCACCTCCACAAAACTTCCACTCAGCAAACAGTCACACATTTCCAATCAGTGTTGAATTTGGATGCACACAACTGTGAAACTTTCACTGAGGACGAGTTTTTTTAACCTCAGGAATGGTGTCTAGCACTAGTATGTCACTGTGATTCCTTAGAGCTGCGACGCTTCTATTCCAAAGATTTTACATTAACTGGAAAGAGAACTTCTTCCATGTAAACACAAGTCTGACAAATGTAATTTCTCTCTTTTCTACTGGGGAGCATTCATAGATTCAATTCTGTTGTCCTTGTGGATCATTACTGGTACTTTTCCACTGCTTACCTTGGAGCCAGGTAGTCCCTCAAGCCCTGGTAAACCCATGGCTCCTGTTTCACCCTGGGAGAGAAAAAAAAAAAAAAACACCTGCTAGGTGAAATGAAGAGATCACTCCTCATCAAGATCTTGAACTACTGTATTGCTAAAACCTAGAAGAATGATGGTTTAGTTCAAAATTCTCAATAGAAATCAAATGGGAGAAAAAGAATTAACAAGTGAACAAAGCCTTCAGCTATTTGGAAAAAAGGGTAATCCGATTCGAAGAAGCTGATAATTCTCAAATTCCTGTCGTTGCTTAATAATTGCGGTCAGGTATGGATGTGAACATTTTTGTCAATATGAAACCATTGTCAAAGGCTTTGGTAAAACAGTTCCAAGTACAGCACATCGGAGAATAAAAAAAACCCCGAAAAAAATTGACAAAAAAAGACGATTTTGTGCTCTAAAAATAAAGGTTCATTCCAGACACTTGAGCAAGTGATGGCCTCTTTCTGCTGCTTTTTGCTCAAGCTGCCATGGAGAAATGCCATTACACAGGACACGGGGCAAGCGGCACAGACATAGACGAATTGTCCAGGTAATTGTCACGCATGCAGATTGTCATGAATAAGCTATTGTGGCTAACGGGAGAACGGGCCGGCCAGAGGATCAGCTGTGAGACGGATTGGGGCAATTTCAGCGCAGCACTAGAGCCAGTCACACAATTTATTAAAATGTCAAATTAACATCCTGGTGAAAAATCACCGTGCAACAAAACAATAAAAAATGCAATTGGCCCCATGAGGATAAAGAATCCAAGTTGATGGCAGACACGTCAAGTTGCTTCTACGTCTGTGTGGACTGTGAGAATTGTTTTCAGGAGAGAGGAGGAGGTGTGTTTCTGAAGTGCAGAAAGGGTTCATGGTTTCCCACTGGCAAAACAATATGGTATAAGGGTTTCAAATATATCGAAGACAAGGTCTTTTTTTTTCTTCTAGTGTTAGGAGTTGTACACGGAGTGGTTAAGTGCTCAGACTGGAGGCTGTATTGACTTTTTCCATACAATGACAAACCAGAGATAATGAAGGAAAGCAACTGGTAGCCCTGCTATATTTTATGTGAGCAGAAAAAAGCAGTAAAAATATGCACTGCTGACAGAAAAGCTTCAACTCACGGCAGGTCCTTGATCTCCTTTGGGACCCTTTAAAGAGAGAAGAAAAGAGGACAGATTATCTGAATGAATGCGACACCCATGCCATAAAAACCATAAATACCAACTAAAAAGACACATGTGGCTACACATTATTGTCATTTAGATTTATAATGTTCATCATTGCTTTTCTTTTCGTACAGTAGCTCTCTGTAAATCATGCTAAAACAGAAGGTGTGGCACACGCAAGGATCACAGACACTGCAATGGTTGTTGGCTTCACAAAACATAAAGAAAATGGAGTATTATTGATAAATTGTGTGTCATGTCGCCCTGAACACTGATGAAGAAGCTCTCTTATTGATTGTTCCCAAGGAGCTGTTGGGCCGTGATGGATGCAGTACAGGGTGAGGCATCCTTAAGATTTAGCTATAGTTCATGGGGCATTGTGCACTGGGAACAGTGCGATGTTGGCTTTCTGTCACCTTCTTAAGTGTTCGTTTTGGTGGCTGGAACCCTGCAGGGCCTCTGACTCAATGTCTCCCAGGACTGGACAAGATTACAAACTGTCTGATAAGCAGGAGCAGGCGGAACAGATAAGGAAATCGGGTCACTTCGGCTTAGCACTGTGCTGAGCAGCTGAACTTCTGAAATCCATTTTGCATATCAATGAGCTTGTGTGTCCTGGGGTGTATCAGAGGCACCTGTTTGAGAGTCAGGAAGCCTCTTGGCCTTTGCCAACTACCAGCTTTCAATGAGCATGATTGACTGTGATATAAGAGCCTCTGAAGCCAAGATAACACTGGAGGGCTGGCCGGGTTATTTGTTATTCAGCGCTGTCTGGCTCTGCAGCTCATACAGTACCAGCATCCCTGTTTGCTTGTGTTCCTCCACAGCGCACAGTAAAGGATTTGCTTTAGGCAAAACAACACTTACCGGAGCACCGGGAGCTCCAGGAGGTCCTAAAATAGCTCCACCGTTCTGAAAAGACATTTCTTCATGTAATGGCTACATATTTCTGAATATGGGTCAAACTTAATCCACAAGCATGATATTTTTGTGCTAGATTGAAAACCAGCTTGGATCACAAGACGTTGACATTTCTTTACCTGTAGCTTGTACAGACTGCTCATGCCATTCCCTTCCACATAAGGCGGACCCTGAAAGACCAATAGCAGTAAATCAGAAATCTTTGCTATGATGCAGTTTAAACCTTTAATCACATGCGCCCATACAGTGGTTGATCTGTACGGTTGCAGCAGCCCGCTCTGCCCCCACCCCCCATGTAGCTCCGCCCCTGTGTATACAAATGATGCTTATAGGATGTCCACACAAACTACACTCTGTTTGTCTAATTTTCTCATTTCTACCAGCCGCTGCATGCAAGGAGCACACAGTCTGCAGGATTTCAGGGGCTTAAAAAAATTAAGTTTGTATAATGCACCTGCGTCAAATCTATTTCCCCCTTACGCCTTGCATGTTGTGTAAGTGCTCGCTACGATCTATTGCCTGTAGAATACCCATTGTAGACCCAGTGGTCTGTGAGCTTGATATTTAATGCCGGCCTTCTGCAGGTTTTCCCATTTTTCGCCTGCAGACAGCCTGTATCCATCCGTAAGGGCAGTTGTGAATAAGGCTTAAGGCATTTCAGAAAACCACACAGTAAGTCTGCAGCACTTAAACACAGCTAAGCCTTTGAAGGCAACATGAAGTGAAATAAAATGCTCATTTAGTGATTACATAGGGAAGGGAGAGTGAAAAGTGAAACAAACAGATGAATTAAGAAGCGTTAATAACGCCTGAGCAACTTGAAAATTAAGCTAAAGGGTTTCTCAGAAAGAAAAGATTTCAGTATAAGAATGGGATTTTTCAGGCTTCTTAGGTGGTATTAGAAGATAAAATGGTGTTTTCCCATGATAGACTGGTCAAGGGAAGCTATTGTAAAAGAAGTAGTTGTTGGAGTTCTAATTTAGAAGCACACCAATGTCTGTGCCCTTTTCAGGCCATTAAGCCATCCCCTGTCCTCCCAGACTGCAGTTTATGAGACCAGGGTGTGGGCATGTGAGTGTGAGGAAGTGGGGGAGCACGGCCGGTTCAAGGGGACATCTGATGAATTATAGATTTGCCTTTGGAAGTGCTTACTCTCTTGCCTTCTAAAGGAACCAGGCAGAATGCAATGCCAACAAGGAAGTGACCACAGTTACTTCACATGCACATGTATTTTTTTTTTTACCTAAATGTCCCGAAATAAAAGGAGCACAACAATTTTACTCCTGCAGACGGATGGGGAGGCAACAAATCTTTGAATGAAGGAATGTTTTTGTGACTCATTATTCCAGTCTGGCTCATGCTGAGGAACTTACCGGGGGTCCTGGAAGTCCTGGTTTGCCAGGAGGTCCTTCATTTCCCTGTCAAACACAAACCAGAGAAATGCTTAAATACGACTGCGTAAATACAAATGTTTGTCTGGCCTTGTTCCATGCTAATGTAATGCAGTGATATGGAACATCCGTTGCCAACCTCTATGAAATGCTCTCACAGAGGCTTTCTGCTACACTTCGACGCACATGGCAATGGTAAAAATCTTTTCGGCATTCTGAATAATATTTCGTCCTTGTCATCTTTAATTTCACTGTAGGAACGGGACAATTCAGCTTATTTTTTTCCATAAAAATCTTCAGGATGACACAAAATTCAGGAAAAAGGGATGCCTTACTGCTATGTGTATTCTCCTACTGATCTGTTTGTGCACAGACTTTACTCAAAAATGAGCAAACACAGTTAAGAAGTTCAAAACACTGGAATGCATCATTTACACAAAGACTTAACAACACTATCTGCATTGTTAATAAAAACAGGGTAAATAAACTTACTTTCTCCCCTTTTGGTCCAGTTTGGCCAGTTGATCCTGGTCTACCCATAAGCCCCTGAAACCAAAAAAAGGGCCTAAACCTTATGCTGGTCACAAATACAACTGCCACCCCGAGATGGGAAAGCATTGGCAGAATCTTCATGGTTAGTTGAAGTCCTTGGCGTGGTCATGAATATAGACGGCTGTAGTCAGGTGGCTGTGAGGCGTCAAGCGGGGATGATGTCATTATGCAATTGGGCCGCCACAGCCGGATCGCTGGACAACAGCAGCTCTGATTGGACGATGTGTAAATGTCTCTGGACGGCGACCATCCATATCAAGTGCCACCGACTGCCCTGAAGCCCAGGTTTATATAAAAAGTGGGACATTGTGCACCATTCTGGGCAGCACCCAACCTCATCCAACAACTTCTTGTTAGCCCTTCCTGTGCGGGTTGTTCTTCTGCTATGAGTCGAGCAGCAAGCACAATGTTCTGTCTTTGTGTTCTTCACAGCATCAAACACAATTTGTGAAGACGCAGGTCTTGGAGTCGCTGTGGTGCTATTAATGCCGTCTCCCAATTTATATGCAGGACCCACAGGGACCGGGATCACCAGATTGACGTGCGGTCATCGCTGGGCCCCCAGCCCATGTCAACAGCCCTTGTTTGAGTGCCTGCGCTGGTACTGTACGATTTTTGTAACAATCGGGTGGCAGTCTGAAATCAACCAATCATCAGACAATTTTAGGGACCTTGAGATCCTCCTATAAGTCAATTATCATGCTGCTGCTTTCGTGCCACCCACCTGTCACTGGATAGCCACAGCGCTACCTCAAAATGTGCCGGGTTTGCCCTGATCAATGTCATAAAATCGGCATAACATTTTTACTTTTTCTTAAAACCTCTGCATTTTGAGATATGTGACTGCAGTCTTAAGCACATAATACTCATGCACATTTTTAGAAAGGTACACCGAACAAAAACCTTCAAATTATGGACCTCTTTTAGACTCTATAAATATAAAAACACATGAATAATAGATTTCTTACCGGGGATCCTGTTCGACCCGTTACACCAGGAAGTCCTGGTGCTCCTGGAGGCCCCTGGAAGAGACAGAGTATATATATGTATATTTTATTTATATTTATTGTTATTTTACAAAAAAAAAAAAACATATTTACAATACCATTAAGTGCACTTCTTCCCCCTCTTTTTCAAGCAACAAATCAAATTCTACTTGACTTAAGTTAATAATTATTTTATTTAATGAATTCAATATTACATCTGTGTTTATTTCTTTGTTCTAAGATTATAATGTGTAGTTTTACCTTCATACATAATGTGTGCAATGTGTTTAATATTTGATTACCCTTAGAAGCCCTTTTTTACTGTACTGATATGTGAACAAACAGAACAATTTCAGCTTATTCTAAAAACCTTCAAACACTAAATACATCAGTTTGGTTGGCAAATAAGACATGTTTTGGGAGAATTTTGTTTTTTTTTAATGGAAAAATGTGGTTTTGGCCAAAAAACAATAAAAAAAAAACAGCAGCAAGAACTCTAAAAACAAATCTAGTAAAATTCATATAGTATCAAAGCATTAACATTGTTGTCAAAGTAATATTTGACTTAATCTTCACGTTTCCAGAGAAAAGCAAAAGCTCAAAAAGTGTTTACGTTTAGAGCTCAATCCAATATCTCTTAAATGATGCTTTCTATGTTTGTCTGCACAGAAAAAATATTTCCGTAAAACGATTAATTATTTACATTACAAATAGAATAAAAAATAAATACTTGAGTTCAAAATTAAACATTAGTTACAGTCAATATATTTGAAATATTTCCATCTATAATGGTGATACAGGCATTTTGCCGTGTTGATTGCTCCACAGCTCATTGTCCATGAAACAGATACTGTAAACATGCAGATTATTGTGTGATTAATTGGGGTAGCCAGTCTTTTTAATAATCACAAATTAAATCAATGCTTTTACAGAGAATTTCGGAGGGTTCAAATGTATTCCTCAGGACCCCCATTTTTAAATATTCGCTTGTTCAAGAATGGTCAGGAAGACTTTTTTTTGCAGTAAAGAAGATAATAAATCATTCAATTGCAATTAAAAAATTGCACTAATTTTTTAAATTGCATTCAACAATGAAAACAATATATATATATTTGTCTGAATATTTGTATATCAAATCATCTAAAACTAATGACTATAGAAAATTAAGTTAAATTAATATTTCAGATTTTATTAATTGCTATATCCTTTAAGAGGAAGTGAATCACAGCAGAAACAGTAAAGGAGATGCTGACTGAAAAATTACTTTCTCCAATCTCAGATAACTTTCAAATGTAATTAAACTACTAGATTATATTAGCGAGATTAAATGTCTAATTCACTGACCTCATCACCTTTCTCTCCTGAAGGCCCCGGGTAGCCTCTCTCTCCCTTTATTCCCTGCAGGAAAATAGAACCAGTGGGGTAGGCAGATGTGAATGTTTTTTACCATAAAAAAAAGCCTCAAACTAAAGGCTGATGTGTGTAAACTTCAAAATATCTCTTCCAGCACACAACTTAAAATTGCCTTGCCTCGTTCACCATAGTGCAAGACTGTATCCATAGCAACTACTTTTGCAGAGAGCACCTAGTCCTCATAATGATCTGACTGCACAACATCTGTTTAGGCTTCCAGCAAGGATTCAAAAGGTACATTTATGGAAAGGATTTGTCAGTGTAAGTCTCCATTTAAAACATTTAATATGCATCCCAAACAAACAATATTACTCAATGTTCTAATTAATTTGACATATTCTTTGACATGTACTTGCCATGCTGAGAAGCTAGATTGTAAAGTTTGACTGTTTCTCTACTCGCCTTTGGGCCTTCTTTCCCAGGGTTACCCATCGGACCCCGAACACCTGGATCTCCCTGTTTTAATGAAACAGACACCAAAATAATAATATATCACACCTTAAATGACAAAGAATTATGGCTCTCTTAAATCCCAAACTGTTTTTTGGGATTTCAAGTTTAATTTACAAAGTTTCTTTCTTTTAAGCAAATGTACTTTTAAAAACATTTGGGCACAGTACACCTTGTCAGCTCATTGTAATCTATTAAGCACTTTCAAGGCTTTCATTCAGGGGACACCGACTGATCTTTGATACCGCTGCTGTGATTTCTTTCATCAGGTAACAAATTGGTTCTATAGGTTTCTCGAGTCCAGTCGAGAATGACAATCTTGTTGTGGTTGACCTGTCAGTGCCGGTTTAAGTTGATTGAACACTGTTGGGCCAAAAACTGCAATATTGCGAACATTTTTAATAAGAGAGAAATTGCTCACTTAGAGCCAGGCTTTTCATTAATTCAGCAAAGCTGTATGTTATCTAGAAATTTTGGAAATCAACAATTTAATTTGATAGATTCTGCTGGTACTTGAGGTCAATCCACTTAAATATAAGATTTGTTCATTTACCTATCTAATTTTATTGTTTCGTATGACTTCTTAAATGTAAGGCTTCAGGCGTGACCTTGCTGTTCAGACATCCTTACTTTCAGCCCTGCTCATGACCCACTTTCAATATAGACTCAAAACAAGCCAGAAATACTGCATTTTCCAGTTTCCTTGATTTTTTCTTTCAAGTTTCAGTTGCTTTGTTTGTAAATTTGTGTGCACATATGTGGATCATTGGAGGAATGTTATTTTAATTTATTTTAATTGATAGATAGGCAGATTTACAGATGCATTCAACAAAAGGCTAAATTCCCTTTGTCCCACCCGATTGGCTATTTTTGGCACGTTGTTGGGTTGGGCGGAGTAAATTAAGGTCAGTGTGCCCGCCCTACTTCATGCCTCATTTTCTTCATGCAGTGTGTGAGAATGTATTTTTTAAGGACAATCAATAAGCACATTTTGTTATTTGATAAATAATCTGCACTTGATCTGATAAGGACTAGATCATGCCAACTATGCAAAAGATATGTGTATAAAGGAAATAAGTCAATAGAGGTGGGATTATACCAATTTGCGTCCTCCCACTTCTTTCAAAGTAACAGATCAAACTCTACTTGACTTGACTTGCTAATTGTTGTTATTGAATCTAATGTGACTTGTGTGTGACGTAAAAACGTCAATTTATGAAAATAAATAATTATATTGTCAGGAAGATGGCATCAGCTTCTGGCATCTTTGTTTACTTTTATTTATTTTCTTGTAAATGTATTGTTTTCTTTCTGAAATAGGATCTGTGTTTTGTAATTTTGTATCGTATTATTCTATCATTTATCCTTGAAATAAGCAATCAAATCAAATCAAATCAGAATCCTTTATGTGAGGTCAGGGATTATATGGTGCTACCATGTGAGAGTCTCAATGACTAAATACTTTTGTGGTCATTTACAAACATGTTGGGTTTTTAAAAACCATACAGGAAGTTTTGCTATCACTTTAGTAATTAGGGAATAGCCACCTGAAAAAAATACTCTGGTATCTCCCTGTAGCTTTTTCATTTTCTGTGTTTACTTTTTATTTTTAGTCAATGGCTAAATGGTGCTGAGAAGCATTAAGGAAACTAATTAATCAAACTCTTCTTCCATAACCTTTGCAGCATTCTAAATTCTAATTCTAAAAAAGATCATAGCCAAAGTAGTCAACAGTTCCAACTGAAAACTTTTTTTTTTTCCATTTTCAACACTCTCAGCAGAAAATTATATTTTATTCACATGTCTAATTAAAGTAATATCCATACCTTACTTGGTCTAATAGGCTAAAAAGTTGAGCAACACATTACATGTCTAAATGAAATGCACCTTCTCCCCAACCAAGCCTTCTGCTCCTTGCTCTCCAGGGGACCCCTTCTCTCCCTTCAGCCCCGGCAGTCCAGGGACTCTCGTCTGGCACACACTGCAGGCGTTCTGCCAGAGCAAGAACAGCAAGAAAAGAAAAAAAAAATGGCAGCAAAGATAAGATTTCATCAAGCTGGGCTGGCTCGCTGCTTTTTCACCCTTTATTATGTCACATCCCCAGGGTGGGAGACAAGACCTCAACTGACACAAAATGTTCCTTAAATGTCCACCGAGCAGAAACAACGTGAACCCAGCCTTGGTTCCTTCCAGTGTGTGTCTCTTCTAAATGAGGAGTGAACTTTGTCAGACTCATTGACTGTGACATTTAAGTGAGAATCTTAAATATCATCATCCCTGATCCAGTCTAGATACACCCAAAAAAATAGGAGGAGCTTCAGGTTTGCTAAAGACACACGAAAGAATAATAATAAAAATCATATTAAAGACACACAAAAAAAGTCTCTCAAATGCATGTTTGCTTTGTTTACTTGTGTTTTCTTCGACATGTTTACAGTAATGATTATTTTTTTATTATAAATTTAAATGAAAGTGTTAAACAAAAGCTAAATTGAGATGATTGGATGATTGGATTCATGAGTGAGCCAAAAAAGACTAAATGACTAATTATTTAAGTAGCTTTATCTTTCTATGATTAACCTAGATTAACTCACAATAAATTTAAAAGGTTAGTAGAATGAATTAAAGGCAGGTGTGTTAGACTTTTCATCCTGTGTGAACTATAAGCAGCTATTTTTATGGAGAACAATCTGCTTTAATTCAAGAAATAAATGTTAATTTAGCATTTATAATGTAGATTAATGAACAATTATTGAAATGTGACTTTTTTCTATTTTATTCTAAATTCCAAAAAGATGAAAATGAGTCTCGGTATAGGAAGTTGATCTTACATGTTTTAATCTGTGTGAGAAAACGGGCCCTAATGTGTTCAAGAGACTAGACATACAACGCAAAGCAGAGATGATGTGAAGTTACGAGACCCGGTCGGAACAAGATTAGGATTTGTTAAGATTAATGCACCAGTGAGCCTCCTTTGTTAAGCGATAAGTGATAAGAAAATCCAGATAAGGATCATAATCAGTTAAGTGAAGGGTTTTCGCAAATACACCACTAAAAATACTATCTTGTTCTTTTATTTTTGCTGACAAGCAAACACAATAGAACAGACTAAAACAACATATTTGTTTGCCTTTTTTTGTGCTAATAGCTGATTTTTTTTTCATAAAATGCTCTCTAGAATGCTTCAGACTGAGATGGTGATGCTGTTGGAGGCACTTCTGCTAATTTACCTATGAGCCTTTGTGTATTTAAACCTGCAAGTCATCATTTTATCCTCTGAATCTGAAACTTTACTGCTCAGTTTTGTAGTTCTTCGTTTGTTTTCTTGTTTTTTTTTTTTTACTTTTCTTTGGCATTACTTTCACTTACTAGTTCATGTTGACCTTATGTGTTGCTCTCTAATCAACACAGGCCTTTTGTTTAACAACTAAATGGTAATGTGTTATTAAAAACACCTAATGGGTCAAAGTTGATTTTATTTTGAATGGTTGTGAAGAACTTCTTGATTCTAGATTTTGAGATCTTGTTATAAGATTTCTTGTAAAGTAAAAAGTGATTTTCTCCACGCGATTAGTGTTTTCATCTTGCAATGTGGAAGTTAAGGAATGTAGCTTTAATGCACAGAAGCTACAATCAACTTGCTGAGTGCTGTTGAGAGGAGAGGTCAAAAATCCTCTACAATTATAGCTTTTCATGTTTAGTTATTTATCTGAATTTTTTTTACACTTTGTCTCACATTCTTTCAGTGTAATCACTCACTGCTATGAAATAACTGAGTTGGGGCATAAGGTACCTTAAGTAAAGCTCCCATGTCTTTAGCAATAGGCAAGGCGACCTGTGAAAGAAAAAAGTAAAAATGTTTAGTAAATGATTCATGTTGTCTATTATACTGTAATAATAATAAAATAATAATAATACATTTTATTTATAAAGCGCCTTTCTGGGAACTCAAGGTCGCCGTACAGCATGTATACAGTCTAAAAATACAATTCACAGTTAAAACAACAACAACAATTTAAACACATACACAATTAAATAAAATGTATATAAAAACATGAAAAGGTCACTGTTAAGGTGAATAGGCCATTTGGAAAAGATGAGTTTTTCACTGTGTTTTTGTTTGGTGCAGCTTTTCTAACAAAAGCTTAGGCCTTGGTCACACATATCTGTACGGGGGTCAACAGTACAGGTCAACCAGCGTAGAGGGTTGTAAAAAGACCCTCTGTGGAAATACATGTTTTCCCTTTTTTTGACTGCAGACAGTCATGTCCAAAGTCCGGGCTGGTGGCCAAATTGTTCAAATTTTCACAGTGTTCCACAGGTTTTCATCTAAAAATCAATAATGTGTGGCCCCCTGCACTTTCTAAGCACCACGATTCCTTGATTGTGATTGGCTAAACTTCAGAGTCTCAAGGGCCAAATGAAAAGAACAGATTCATTGGTTTCTGTGATCAAAACCACAATACTTCTGAATAGGAGAACCTTTTGTACCATTTTCCTGTTCACAGGATTTCTATTTGGAAGTTTGCAAGGAGCATTTAATCATGAATAATACAAATGTTTCACATGATTAGACAGATTTACGGTTGAAATAAAGTTTCTGCCAAATAGACTTCTCTTTTTCCTTAATAAGATACGATAAGATAAGATAATAAGTACCTTGCATGCCAAAAAAGTGTGGGCAGCCCTGGTTTAAAGAATGCAGGCTGATCGGTTGGGTCTCACACATTTTCACCTAACCAAATCTGACCCACTTTGCAAATTTGCATGCTTTCATTCATATCTTTTTTTCAACAAAGCGCTGTCTTCTTTGTCCTGATTATTTGTCAATCAATTTCCTCTGTCCACTGTACAAAATGAAATCAGTTTGCCACATTTACATAAACCTTTGATCACAGGCAGATTTTCATTCCATAAAACTGGACTTATTTTTCAATAAAAGTTTGAACTTTGAGAGTTTCAACAAGAGAGAAAAGTGTGTCTGATAAAAGTGTTCACAGTGTGTCGTGAGGGGTTTTACTGCCTTAAAACATCTGTAATCCTGCTATGCGGATCTCATCTATAGCAGGTTATTTTTAAGACGTAAACCCAGAGATAAAGGAGGGAACTCATTTATTTGGAAAATTTTGCTCTATATGGGCCTGGTGTGTATTTGCAAGCATGCTTAAAAAGTTTACTAAAAGCTTTAATAGATGAGCAGCAGTCCCCATATGGTTCCCAGACTGCAGCTATCATAACTCCAACAAATGTTGCTAGGTGGAAATGCACAAAGAGACAAGAAGAACAGGAAAACATGCGCTGCCAGCTGGGTGCTGCCAGTTTGCAATAAGCTGCAGCATTTTACTGTAAGTGATGTTGTTGGGAAACAGTAGGACTAGTCGCTAATTAACGCAAACTTGCTCTGAGTATTGACTATAAGAGGATCCCTCTGTGGTTCTTCGTTGCTGATTAGCGAAGCAAAACCACGCAGAACAGAAATGACATTTTCTTACTTACAGGTTCTCCTGGAGGTCCAGGCGGGCCTGTTCTTCCAGGGGGGCCCTTAAATTGATACAAGGAAGGAAATGAGCAGCTCTGCCACTTGTAATATCATTCAAATATGCAAGGTTACAAGTTTTTACATCCATCTCAGTTGGTGGGGGATCTGTGATAAATAATACTGGAGCACTCACAGTAGGAAGACCTCCTTTGGATGTTATCAGTTATGCTTCATTTGCTTGGAAATGAATAAGTCAAAGGTAGACTGAGCCCACTTACTTCTTTCCCTGGAGGTCCAGTTAAGCCTGGTGGTCCTCGAGGACCCTGAAAATCATCCACACCAATGTTTAACTCTGTTTTTTAACAGAATCAGATTATTATTTGATTGTAATTGGACACTTGTCACATTATTCTTCATCATCTTACATTTTCTTCTGAGTTATTATTATTTTGTGAGTCTAAGAAATGTCCACAGACCTCAATTCCTGGCTTGCCAGGGGCTCCTGTGGGACCCTACAAACACATCACACATCTTGTTAACACCATCTGCCCTCTAGCACCTGGAGCCACTACAGGAATTGTGTTAGTCACCTTTTTGCTCTATTGATTTTCTTTGTCTGCAGCTATCCTGCTTTTCAAAAATGAACACGGACTCACTCGCAGTCAAATCCGTGTGGTCAAATTATAGTCTGTTAGATTGTATATGAGGGAGGTGAAACTGCAGTACCTGACAGTAATGACCAGAGATTTCATCTCACAATGCATCTAATGACCACTTATCTCGATATTGTTGCAGTGTCTGTGTCAGAATGTGAAGTTTATGGAGCTTTGAAGTGAAGGATGAATAAGGATCCATCAACAGGACGCCATACTCACAATGATGCTCTCACCAGGTTCACCCTTCTCTCCATGTTCACCTGGTAATCCTGGCATACCTCTTTCCCCCTGAAATAAACAAAAAGGAGAGTAAATGTATTACATGATGGGGCTACTGTGCAAAAATTCACGTCATCAAAATTTCGTGATTGTTTTACTGCATTTAGACGTTTCTTTCCATATGTGCTGCATTTAGGTCACATTTCGAATGTATTTATCCCAAATGAAAGCGTTATCAGTCATATTGGTCATCAAGCCGGTATATATTTTAGAAGTTAAATATAAACTAATTCATGTTTAAGTATAACATTTACATCCATGTTTATATTAAACATTGATGTTTATCTTTTAGTTTTACTGGAAGTTTTTTTTCACCAAATTCAAAGCAAATTCAACATTGAATTGTAAATTGAAATATGGTATAAAAAAATTCATGACAATTTAAAATGCAAATATTTAGCTTTTTTTTATTTTTTAAATTTGTAAGATTGACCTTTAATTTTTCATATTGAATCAAAAATGGCTAAATGTATTTTCATATTGCGTCGTAAAATTGCTAATTGAATTGTCAATTGAGTATTGTATGTTACTTTGAATTATGGGTGAAAAAACTTCCATACGGTTTACATTTAACATTTACATTCATATTTCTATTTTAGCTTTACATGTAGTTATACCTTTAACATTTACATTTAGATTTAGGTCTAAATTTAGATATAACATTTACATTTATATTTAGCATTTATGTTTGAGGTTGACATTTATATTTTTAGATTCAACATTTATATTTAGGATTTAGATCTTTAATATGTAGATATTTATTTGGCATCTAAAAGATCATGTCTTCAAGTGACACATAACCTGTATTTGGGATAAATTCCCCTCAAAATGTGACATAAATGCAGTACATACAGAAAGAAATGTCTCGATGTGGTAAAATTGTCATGTCATTTCAGTATGGGTCATCTTTTACATTTGGCGCCCCGTACTGCTGCAGTGGTTTTGATGCTCACACCTTAAAATTCTTGTCCTCCTTTTATTCTGCTGTTTAGTTGTTTCAAGAAGAGAAACACACTGCAATGCCAGCAACGTCAGGATGAGTATCCTTTGTACCTAAGCTCCATTGTAAGCAAACATTTAAGTTTGATTTCATTTCAGTCAAACTTTATTAAAACCCACGTTATCTTTTATGTTTTCAGCAGCATGACAGAAGCCCCTAAAACGTCTGGTAATGAAGAGGAGTTAAAAATGTTGGAAAAAGAAGCAGCCCATTTGCCATTTACAGTAAACAGTGTGGGTGGAAATGATGTAAGTGGATTTGACAAAAATCCTCCATGACACCATCACTGACAACTGAGGTGCCAAGTCGTCACAACAAAAGTCTGTACAACAAAAATAATCAAGGACATTACTAAGTGTGAAGTACTTTCGACTTGACATTTTTTATACTGAACAGAAGTCACACCAAGAGAAAATGTTTGCTTTTTAAATTTAAAATAGGAATTGAGAAAACACAATTGAGCAGTGATTAATAGAAAAACACAAGGGAATTTAAAGCAGTGTGACCGGAAACAGTACTTTAAGATCAGGGTTAGAAACAACACTATAAGTAAGTGCTGTTTGGATATCCATGGCAACAACAGTTGTGGCTGCGTTTTCCTTTTTTCATTTTTTTTAATTCACTGAGACACAATTAGCGTGCTAGACGTCATGCGTACATCTAACCAAGGAACATTAAGGAGTCATTAAGGAAATAAGAGGTTGTTATTGCGCATTAGAGAAGTATGAACACTTAACAGAAAAGGTAAAGTGTCTATTCTCTACCATGGCCCTGCAGCGCCTTCAAGTGTTTCCTCTTCCGTCCTTGTTTTGTGCCGCGGCAGGAAGCCGTAAATGAAATGAGGCTTATGAAGAAGAAAGTGGTATTCAAACATCGGTTGTATTGTGATTTCCTTTCTTGATAGCTGCTGACCATGTTCTGCCTCGAAAATTCACCAGCATTGGTTTAGACGGTGATAGAACAAAGTACATTAAATGGGGCCATTAGGAGATGTATAACATAAACAGACTTATTGGTCCACTGGAATGAATGTCTTCAATTTTTTTTACAATGACTATTATATTATTTTTGTTTGCATTGGGAGACACTAATGGCTCTATAAAA
The DNA here is from genome assembly GCA_023969325.1 of Oryzias curvinotus. Classification (NCBI taxonomy): domain Eukaryota; kingdom Metazoa; phylum Chordata; class Actinopteri; order Beloniformes; family Adrianichthyidae; genus Oryzias; species Oryzias curvinotus. The sequence continues at coordinate 5,880,750 of CM043720.1, forward strand.
AATACGTTACAGGTTTATATTGTGCCAAAAACATCATAGAATGTATTGACAAAAGTACGTATGTCCACAGGAAACCTGTACTTTAAACATGCAAACTCAAAACATCACTGATAGGGTTGGGATCTCAGGAGCTCTAAGAATTACATGGTTCTCTGTGCAACAAGTTAATTTGTGAAATATCCATACTGATAAGTATTCTGCAGTTATTTGTTTGTTGATTTATGACTAAGGAGAAACTAAAGTAGTCCAGCCATGAAGTGGTAGACCATGGAAATTGCCAGAGTGAGGTTAGCAGACGCTAAGAAGGCCCCCGGTTGAAGTCCCGGCTGGGGGACATGAAAAACACAACATCAATGGGGGACCTTTCTGTGTGGAGTTTGCATGTTCTCCCAGTGCATGCATGGGTTCTCTCCGGGATCTCCCGGAGAGACGGCTCCCACCTGCTCCCACTGTCTAAAAACATGCTTCATAGGTTAATTGGCAACTCTAAATTGTCCATAGGTGTGAGTGTGAGAGTGATTGGTTGTGTGATTGTGGACACTCTACCCTGCGACAGACTGGCGACCTGTCCAGGGCGTCCCCTGCCTTCGCCCACAAGTGGCCGGGATAGGCTCCAGCAGCCCCGTGACCCCAAAAGGGATAAAACGGTATAGAAAATGAAGGAATAATCTTGCGCGGTTCCTGTTCTATGTTGATTTTCATGTTCTTTGCAGGGTATTTTTATACTTCTTCCGTGGTTTTAACATGGTTCATTCATGATACGTCTGTGAAAAATTCCACATAAAGACCACAACTTTTCTCATCTGTCTGACTTTTCATTCGTGCAATATGCGCAAAATGTACATAGTGGCTGTGTGACACGGCCATAAGTATGGCTTTCACATGGATTTACCTTGGGTCCACGAGAACCTCTTGATGAAGAAGATCCATCACTCTGCAAAACCAAAAAGAAAAACACAAAAGGGGGATTCACTGAATCGTCAGTCTTGGACAACCGAGGTGCTCCACCTTCCTAAAAAATATGTTCTAGAGCTGTAATTAAAACATGACTTATAAAACAGTACGAGCTACAAATCCCTGTAAACACTCCGGTGAAGCAATTCATTATGAATTTATGTTGAGGAGCATTTCGTTTCAACGTGGAAGCACAGTGATAATGCCGTAGCAGAGAAAACGGAACCCTGATTGGAACCGAGGCAAGTGTAAGCATTATTTACCGTGCAATCCAGATGAGACATTGATTTCCGTGGTCAGCATGTATTAGTGTTACAAGCTCTACATTGCACAATGTAAATTAGTTGTGCCGAGGGTGGATTTAGCACTAACACAGCAATTCTGCAGTATTAGAAGGGGGATATGTACCTGCTCACTCAGGCATAAAATGGAAACTTAGGCAAGTACAGAACTTTTTGAGACAAATACAACACAAGTTTTTTTTTGCCTTAAACCTTTTCATAGAAAGAATGCATTTGCACTGTACTAAAAACCATCAATGTCAGTGCATAAATGCAAAGACAAATTGCCTGCATCTGAAAATAACAGCACAGAATGAGGATCAAGGGATGCACTGATCATTGTGCGCTTGAATTAAGTTACGCGAAGTACCTAAAAAGCTCCACTCTCTGAAACTGCTGTGACCGCAGAGTTTTCTCTATTTTACCTTCTCCTTAAAAGCTGAAAGTCCATTTTTTTTTCAGTGCATCCAAAAATAACATTAAAGAAAAACAAAGTGATGTCAGCTATGAATAAAGGCAGTTCCTGTTTGTTAACTTTGACACACAATGACACACAAGGTCAGTGTGCGTCTGCAAACACACAAACCCGTGTTCTCTCATTTCCCTAACGCTTTTTCAATATTTACAGTAGTAGAAAATATTAAAGAGGTCAGAGTATTTCTGCATCTGTCTCTTATTGATCTGCTCAATGGTCCTTGCTTGATCAGTGACTTTGTGTTCAGTTTTCGAAAGAGAGCTGCCATTGACTAAAAGCAACAACTGAGGCACAAAGGCAAGTGTGTAGTTCACAGTGCTAGACATTCTTTAGGCTCTAAACTAGGAGAAGAGGATAGACAAGGCTTCATCTCCCTGAGCTCCTTCTTTTCTTAGGGTAAAACTGGTTAACTTCTGAAACAGTGGACAGATTTAGATGAAAATTCACCTTTTAACCAGGTTTTAGTGAAATCGTATAGTTAAAACCACAGGGTTACTGTCTGATTTCTCCAGTGCAGCCTCCATATTTTGCCAAGTATTACTCGAGAACTGACCCTATAAACTCACCATAGATCCACCACTGGATTCCCCAGGCTCCCCCTTTGGACCAGGAAGTCCTGGTGGTCCTGGCACTCCACCAGAATCTCCCTACAAGCAGAAAAAGTGTCAAACTGGCTCTTTCAGAACAAAAGCACAGAAACAAGTAAGAGTTTATCCCATGAGATACCATGGTGACATAAGTATAACAGAAAAATATCAGAAATGGATTCTGTGGTCCACTTGGTTTGCACTAAAGTACACACAAATTTATTTTTAAGATAAAATGGGTTCTTATGGATTAAGGACAATAAAAGGGGTCTTCACCCAGTGTTTTACCTGCCTCTGCAACTTTTTCTTTTGAGAAATCCTACTCATTGTTAAAGTTTAGGGATTATTTTGCACTTTTGTCACTTGTTGTGGTAAATATCAATTACTGACAAATATTCATAGCTTAAGAGGGAGAAAAAACAAACATATATTTCAAGATTTAAAACATTAAAAAAGCAACAAAAAACAACCTCTGCCACAATATTACACTGCAAAAACAAAAAATCTCTTCAAGTACTTTTTTTACTTTCTTACATAAATATCTTATTACACTTAGTATTAGACCAAACTATTTTACTTTCCAATTAGATGCAACAGCTTGCCTTCAGACAATAAATTTTTACTATCTGGAGTCCTTTGATCTTAACAACATCTTATAGGCTTATAGGCTAATAAGAAAATTATGAAACAATTCTTCAATTCTTCAAGTCTTCAATGTGATTATGGTCTAGAAATAGGGACCGTTGGAATGTTGAATTGCTCAATATTATTTGGGGATAAAGATGTTTAAATTATTAGTGCTAAATTAAAAAAGCTCTTGTTGAGTTATGCCTGCCTATTTTAGGATGTAACACTTCCAATTACCAGAGTAATATGCCTAAACATGAGTTGTTATGACTAGAGGGCCGGACATCACAACCTATTTTAAGAAATCTTATTAAAACTAATTCTAGTAGTTTTGTCAGCAATTTTTTTCACTTATAACAAGGAAAAACATGACTTATTCCAATTTTTTTCAGAATTTGTTTTTAGGACTTTTTTCCCAGTGTGAAAAAAATGGCCTACCTCTGGATTCACATTAAAAGTTTTTATGTGGCTTATATCCCATAGTGAGCTTTTTTGCCACTTTTTCAAACACTTAATATAGAATGCATCAGGTATACAATTGCATTAGTTAATGCAACTGGAGAGAAAATCAACAAATAAATAAATGAAAGAAACAACAAACACAGCCAGCATAGAAATAAAGGTTTATCCCTTTGGGGTTTTCACTCCATCCTCCAGTGTTTGGAATTTAAGAACAGCTTTTCAAAAGCAAATTTCTGCATCTTTGCCCATTTCAGCACAGTGTTGTGATAGTAGTCAATTTGTGTACCTATAAAAGAGTTGTCAAGAAGCAAAGATGAAACCACAAAGCAAGCAGTTGAGAATGGTCTGCAGGGGGGAGTAATCGGAAAGATGCCTTGACAAGTTACCTAGCATGTTTCATTCTGTGATAAAACATCTCTGCGTCATATTTGTCTTTGAAGTGAGAACTTGATTTGAAGTAAACCTACCTTTTCTCCTTTCAGGCCATCTCTTCCAGGTGCCCCTGGCTCCCCTTTTGAGCCCTGTAAACAGAGGAGGAAAAGAGGCACATCTATCATCAGGCCTTCATCTCCTCGTGCACATTTATCTCCTCCTCTTCACTGCTTCACCAGACTGCGGTGCTCCAGCAAAACTTCCCTTAGCCAGGATTTATGAAATGTATCTTTTCCCTCCATGCTTTTGAATAAAGACAGATGCTCATTACTGAAGCAGGTGCAGAGAACAGATTGGGCTGCTGCCTCTGTTCCTGGCATAAAGCGCAAAGATTTGCCTCTTTCCACTAATTAATTCTTAAATTTGATTACTGATCATCTGTGTAGAAATTGAGGACTTTTTCCTGACTTATTTGCTGTCCCTGCCTGTTGAGGTTTATCAGTTTATCTCTCCCTTTTGCATTGGCGCACTGAGTTTAGAGAGAGTGTCGACGTGACAGATGCAACAGCCAGGGAAACCTGACTAGGTGTTCGCTTCCAGTTGACTTACTGGCTCGCCTGGAAGTCCTGGCAGTCCTGGAAGTCCAGTGGGTCCAGGTAAACCCTGCTTCCCCTGGGAGAACAAACAAGCATCTTTAATTTCCTGCATTTTCTCTTCTTGGTTGGTGGCACAATCATGCACTCCTGCACACTGCCTTAGAAGCCAACAACGTCTCCAACCATTACAAGGAATACTGCATTTGTCTTTTGAACACTTGTTGCAATAGAAGTGATCCAATATCGCCACAGAAACGACACTTGTGGTTTTATGTCTAAATTGAGGCGGTTTAGAGAATAACACCTCATGTTTATGAAGACCCTCTCATAATACTTGGAGATTCTTTATATAAATTAAAGGAAACTGCCCCAAAAGACAATAAAATAAAGCTGCAATACTAAAAAACAAAACAAAAGTAAGATAAATGCAAAGGCTCACCTCTAATCCTAGATCTCCCTTTAGTCCTGGTGGTCCTGTGTTTCCCTGGAACATTACCATAAAATCTAAATAAGAGCCATAAAGTTACTAGAATAGGAAGTTTTGGAATTTGTTGTAAATATTTAATTTATTTGAAAACTTGACAAGCAATAGATACATTTTTTTTTCCATCAAACTTAGTTTTTAAGAGCTTTAGAGAGGAACAAATAAAAGCTGATTTCACTTCGAGATGAGGTGCATTCTAGAAAAAAGCTAAAACGAGTCATTTGTGTTTTCGAACAACATGCATGTCAATCCAAGAGCTTTTTCCGCAATGAATTTGGCTTTAATAAAGAAGCATAGAAGCTGCAAGAACAACAAAATAATTGTTATATGCTTGTTTTGTTGACAGATGGTGTTGATAATTTTATCTCAATTTTTACTGTCACCTTGAAGCCTTGAGGTCCTGGAGCTCCTATGTCACCCTGAAAACAGTAAAACCACATGAAACATATCCAGTTTTGATGAAATACTCTTGAATGAGTCGCGTTACCCACTACAAACTAAAGCAAAGTTTTTAAAATCAAGAGGATTGTAGAGTTTTATACATATACGCTCTAGTTTATTTCTGTCAATAGGTTTTAACAGTTCTTAAATATATGAATATCTTTTTTAAAGAAAAAATATATTAAAAAAAACTTAAAAGTTCAACAGCTAATTTTGCAAGTTCATTTTTTGAGTATTGTTTGCAAAGTTAAGGACTACTCTTCATTAATTGCTTATATATTATTTTAAAAGTCATTGTACAAACTCAGCACCAATCAGTTGACTTTATCTTATCTCTGCTTGTTCTTTTACTTTACTCAGCTCCTCTTCAAACAAGGTCTGGCCCGTGGACCAAATTCAAATTCCCACTGACCTGCTGGGTTCTGTCATAAAATCCATAATTAATTATTTCTAGACTTCAAATTCGTAATTTACAGTACTTTGGGTAAAAATGTGTTTAGAAATATTTTGTGAAAAAATGAAAAGTATCCAATTGTAATAAAAATGTAATTTAATAGTTCATTTGCAATAAGAATTCAAAGAACACTGCCCCTTACACATCTTTACCTCATCTCGAAAATAGCTGTAACTTATAATAACTAGGAAAAATATACAAATATCATTTAAGCAAAGGTGTCAAACTCCAGGCCTCAAGAGCCATGTCCAAGTCCTTCATGGTTTCCCATTTACTTACCATTGACACTTCTAATTGAATTGGTTAGTTCAAAATGGGCCCAAGTCCAAGAGGTTTGTTTTTCCAGGAAATGATTTTAATTGCATAGCTTAAAGGGAGGCTACACCAAATGATTAATACTTTACCCAGATTTAGCACCAGTTCATAGCTTACAAATGCTATAATATGAAGCGCCTCACTTTTCTAATTTCAGAGGATTAGGAAACTAAAGTCTCTGGACTTGGGCCCTTCTTGAATTAAACAGGGGCGCTGCCATATTGGATAACTAGTGCTGCCATCTATGGGATAAAGCTAAACCCAAGCAAGAGAGACCCAAGTCCAGGAATTTTGCACTTAATGCATTTTAAATGTCAAGCATTGCCAATACATTAAAACTTACTTGGGACTTTTTTGCACATAATCAGATAGCTTTTCACTTGAAGACCATAGAATGTATAATATCTGTATTTTGAAAAATTGTGGACTTGGGCCCCCTTTGAACTAACCGATTCAATTGGAAAAACACACCTGGTCCAGGTAATCTGAATCAGTTTCTGAAAAACCAGAAGGATGCTGGCTCTCTGGACCTTGAGTCTGACATCCCCATTTTAGAGTATATGTTGCAATGAAATTGTCATTCAGTCTGTTTTTTTATCCATAAAGTACTATTGGTCACTTCCGTTTCGTGAAGAAGACAAAACAATTAATATAAAACTTTTTTCCCTTTCTCTACTGTGCTACTTTGGTAATTCAAAATTTCTACTGTTCAGCTCTTTCTACATCATGATCTTATACTAATGTCTAGTCTATCTATCTATCTATCTATCTATCTATCTATCTATCTATCTATCTATCTATCTATCTATCTATCTATCTATCTATCTATCTAGATATTTTATTTATTTTTTACTCTGAGCACCATTTCCAAGAGTAATCCCTTTTACTCTGCTATTACTGACAGAAAAATCCACCTCAATTCACATTTAAGCTCTTAACTACTGAAACGCAATCAACTCTAAGCCTTTTCTAAGCTCATTTGTGTCTGAACTCGTGTTAAAAAACAGACACTCCAAGTCGATGAGTACATAAAAATCTGAATTATTAGGTAATACACACTCGAAGTTTAGGTTAAAGCTTAAAAGTAGTTTTTTTTAAAGATTTTCAGATCTAAAAAGTTTGAAGAAAAAAGGAAAAAAAAAAAGAATTCTTGTCTAAATATTAATGATCTGGACCCTCCATGAAGTCAGAGTATTTCTAGTTCTAAGATATGAACAATTACTGAATGGCAGTTTATTTTATGCCTCATTTTGTGCGTCTGCAAAAGTGAAATTCTACCTAGGCAGCAGGTGATCCCTTTTTATTTCCAAATCAAATGTCCTTTTTCTTGTTACATAAAAATAAACAGTTTTTTTTAAACTAAAGGGTTGGATGATGAGTCTGAAAATTCAAACTGAGTCACAGAGGAAACTGTTCTCAGTGGAGAATAATAAGGTAAAAAATAGTTACCTTTTCTCCCTTTTGGGTAATTTCCTCTATTTGATCCTTCAAAATGAAACAAAACAGCATACTTCAAAATAAGACCATAGTAAAATAAAAAAACAAATGTTACAACAAATGATCCTACTGTTCCAGAGAGCTGTCTTAAGCCGTGAGCTGTCATCACCTAGAGGAATTGAAATAAAGACACTGATATGTAAATAATCTCCACTGAGCTTGAAATAGCTGCCAGTGAACATTTAGAAAAGGAAAATGAAATGTTGGCCCAGATGGAGCAAAATGTTGGTTAGAAAATGAAATCTTTGTTTGGATAGAATAAAGACTGCAAAGCTCTCCCTTTTAGCAAATCTCTTAAGGCTTTGAATGAAGAAAACACGTCATTTATCAACACATGAGCTGTTAAAAAAAGCGGATTTTTTAATCAAACTTTTGTTGCAAGACTCAGACCTAAAAAGAAGGTTTTACCCTTTACCCAGTCAATGTCTGTGAGCCCACTGCCCCTCTTTGTCACTAATAAACAGAAGCACAGGAAGGTTTATGAAGGGAGGGTAATGATCTGAACCCCTACTTCTGCTGTGTAAGGAAAATCAATGCTTAACTGCCAAAATTATCCGCCATGGGAAGGCAGAGAGCACAGACAGGGACCGGTACTAAATATTCAAACAGCCTCATTTATCAAATGACTAATGTTTTCCCCTTTACCGTGTGCCATATTATACAGCACATCTCCTGGTATACCCAGGGAGGCCCACACCTCACCACACATCGATGAACACTGGTGAGCATTCTGGTTTTAAATTTCAGAGTTCTTCCTTTTCAGAAAGAATTCAATTTAGAGTAGAGCACCAACCATTCAAGTCTAACAGTAAAAGATGACCTCAACACTTTAACAGTCTCCCAAAACGCTTACACATCTACTTTTATTAAATGAAAACAACTTTGTTGCTCAGGTTGAAACCAGAGAAGGAAGATTCTTATATCTATTATTATGCCTTATCCTCTCCATATGAATTGTTTGCTAACCAGAGATGAAATGACAACTGGCAACAAAGCCATGGGCTCACTTGGAAAGCCTTCAGTAAATTCAACGGGGGGCCGCTTTTCTGTGACAAGCATCAGAATTCATTCAACTGTCAAAGTCCTCACTTTTGGAAACTTCAGAGCAAGCCCAGTCATGTTTTAAAGACCTACTCTGATCATCTTTTTATCTATATATATTTAAAGATTTCCCTGTGGTCTGTTTATTATGATTATGCCAAAAAAAATCATAAAAACTGCAGAACTTTCCATTGGACATAGTGTCTGCAGAGCTGCAGGGGGTCATTAGCCTCTATGTGATGGGCGGGACCGTTCCCATCACCCGTGACTGAGAGCTCACGGTTTACTCTCTCTCCTGCTAGTTTACAGCCCCCCCCCCCCCACACACACACACACAGCCCCAGCCTAACATTGCCAGTGCAACAAAAAGGGCGAGAAATATACAGCTCACATGAGGTGATCAAAGACATACATGGATCTATTTGTCTGCAATTGGATGCATCAGAATGGAGCTCTTTTTCCAACAGTATTTTTATGTTTGCTCCTTATTTAAAGGATTTGAATAAAGAAATACTCAGAAATGCAAGTAAGCTTAATTTATGTCCTCCATCATCAGAAAAATGTCACAAGAACATGTTCAGTAGATAGATCCAATGAAAATGGTGTTTAAATGATATTTTCATCTTCTCAAAATCTGTAAAATAAAAAAAATAAAATATTCTCCTTGGCTGGGACCACCCACTCTGCATTTCAGACTCCCACTTGAGTGTTAGGATGCTTCTCAGGTAAACACAGCCATAAAGCCTTTTGCAGAAAAAAATCTGTTCCTGTAATTTACATTTACGAACCTCATAAATGTGTTGCATGACCCACATTATTTCGCACTATAAAGTGCTTTCTGTTTCACATGAAGGATCACAGTGTTCGGGGGGACGTCTTGCTGAAAATATGTTTATATGATGCTAAATAAACAGGAATTCACAGTGTTAGAGCCCCCTAAGCTACTCTTTGTGACAACCCTCTGCTGAGGGCACAAAGCTGAAAATCATTCACTGTGATGGGCCTGGCAGTTAAGAGGTGACTTAATTACATTAAGACACATGCAAGCATTTTTCAGGGAACTATGAAAAACAAAACAAAATATCCCACAAAAGACCATCCCAGTTTGAATGTCTGTGAATTTTTCTGTGACTTAGGAACAAAAACGATAAAATCATAAAATATATTACATCTGCACCACTGTCACACAGTGAAAATTGCTTTTAAGATGTCATAGCAGCATCCTGGAGGTGCGACAGCAAGAGCAAATAATGCAGCACTTTTCATTTTCGTGCTTCTATCTCCACATAGAAACACAAATCCTGCCTCACACAATCAGCAGCATCATTTATACTTACAGGACCAGGGGGACCAGGGGGCCCAACATCACCCTAAAAAAACCCAGAGGAGATGTGATCAAACACTTTCTAAAACTATCATTAAGAGTAAACATTGGACACCTTCCCTGAAATGGAAGTTTCATTTATGTATTAAAAATTAACTAACCTAAGAGATGCTTGGAACCATTAAAGGAACCAAAAAGAAATTGTCTATTGGTTGTGTTAGATGAGGCTTTTGCAGAGAACTCTTTGTGGTGTGACAGTTATTTAAACACAGATTGCGTCTAACAGCCTGTACATGTATTCATTGGAAAGCTCCAGAGAGTTTTACACATGTTTAGTCTATTAGGTGTTGTCTTAAATCAGCCTCTGCTTTCCATCTCATGACTTTTCTATTTTGGGTAAAGAAAATGATTAAAAAAACAATCATGTTGAAATTTCTACAGAGAAAAAATAAAATAATAACGATTCAAATCCTGTACAAAAATGGCTAAATGCTGGAAACAATGAATACTTCAAAAGCGATAGTTACTCAGTCAGAATTTGTCAAACGGAGCGCCATCATCTCCAACACATGGTGTTAAGCCAACATTCATATTTAAGTTACTATTAAATCTGAAAAGCAATATAAAGGCAACTTGGATCTACAAAGCTGCTGCTTCCAGTGGAAAAACAGATCAGAAAAACAGCAAAAGTTGGTTTTGAGACACACTCAACAACAGAATAGTTCATGTATTTTTATTTTTATTTTGTTTAATTTTTCTTTAAACTTTTTAGGTTTTGCCAAATCAATTTTGTCGATCAAAAAGTTATTACCTTGACATTTCACATTTTCAAAAACAAATAGTACCCAATAAATACACAGCAAGTGCCACGTAAGTAACCTGCAAGGACCATTCCGTAAAAAACATTAATTAAATAATACAGGTGATACAGTCTTCAACCATTTCACCTAAGCCCATCTGGAGGGTGCTACTTCAATAAGGGTAAGCGTTTGCAGATTTTCCAGAACTCTTTATGCCTAAATTACCATGAGTGGTGGCAGGTTACTAAATTATATCCAATGGATTTTTAGTTCACTTGTCAAATTAGAAAGAAAAGAAAGTGTGGAATAATGTTTCCTGTAATACACAAATTGTACTCATACTGGTAAATGAGCAGTACAATATTTTTTATAAAGTGTTAAAAGATTTATTACCTAGTTTGGAATTTTTCATTTTTCTTAGTTTCATGAATACTTGTTTATCTGAGTTTCAAGTTCATGGCTAAAAAATAACACAATTTAGAATACAATTTAGACTAATTTGATGAAAAATATGTTTTCAAAATCTGTAACTGTGATCCATTCTAAGAAGCCAGCAGTTAATGTATAGATATTTTTCGTCTTAAACACAGTAAAATATTAAAATATGTCAATAAAATGTTTTCTAAATAGAAAAAAAAGTTATATTCATGAGAAGTCAAGACTGAAAGGTTTGTCTGTTTTTCTAAAGTGCCCGAGGTCTCTTTACTAGGTTTCACTTGCACACAATAAATAGAAATGCACAAGGACAACATATGCAGACACAATCAAACAGACCCACAAGTGACTCATGCTTAGCGGAGCACAGGAGACAAACAATTTTAAAAAGAAATAATCAGCTCCTTATTTATGCAGGCTGATTTCAAAAACTTTTGAAAGACAAACTGACTTTAGGAAAATGATTAAACCAAATTGTTTAGACCAGGGGTCTGCAACCTTTACTGCTAAAATAACCAAACTTACTGAGCAAAACCCAGTGAGAGTCGCAAAATTCTGCAAAACTCATTTTATTTATGCTTTTTGTGGCCATTAAGTCATTTGTTAAAAATATGTAACTTTTAAATATTCATAATTGAATTATAACTATATTTTTTGTGTTTTTCTAAACACAACAATCTGAACTTCTTTCCTTTTGACACATTTGAGTTCGTAAAATACACCATGTGTCAAATATGATAAGCACATTTGTTGTCATTATGGTATATCTTCATCCTTTTCCTCCTTTTACTATCAAAGATAAACATGACAAAATTGGTGAAGAATCCACAAAAAAAAAATCAAAGTAATTCTATATTTTAAGAACGTTGTCTATGAACACCAACTATGTTGGGCAACAGAAGATAAGGACGTGCTATAAGCTTATAATGAACCACTCAGACAGTAGATTAGACCTTTTACCATCATTTTGCTCAGGTATTTTTCTTCTCCGGGAAGAAACACAATGGAGGGACAAAAAAGCCACATGTGGCTCAGAAGCCTCAGGTTGCAGACTTTTTTGAATGATCTTCTTCTGTCTGATTCAGGCTGTGTTTAAGGGGCTTGTCAACTCTGACACTTGACATAAATGACACTTACTTTATCTCCTTTCATGCCACTGGACCCCTCTGCACCTGTCTGACCCTATAGGGGGGGGGGAGAGAAGACCTCCGTCAATAACCCGGCAACTGTAAACGTCACTAAAGGAGAATACGTACTGGAGCTCCTTGCTCTCCTTTCTCCCCTGGGACTCCAGGCTCCCCCTTCTCCCCCTGTATATGAACAGAGCACATCACTGGCAGTGATTGACAGCAAAGGAAGGGTGAAAAGACAGAGCGAGATGAGAGGGAAACTTAGCAGAGAGCAGTCGCTGTGAATAAGTAATCAGGATAACACACAGGCTTGTGTCATCTCAGGATCATACCATAGTGAGGGGGGGGGGGGGGGCAGACAACACACCTGTGGCTTTATGAGAACTGGAGTGGGAACCTTAAGCCCCTTTTGCTCTGCAGAACTTTACCACATTTCCACCTATAAAGGATTCCCCTGGCTGCCAATAGATGGCACTTCATGGCTGCTAGAGAGCGTTCCTTGAGGTGTTGAAGCAGGATTTCTTCCAAGTTCACTTAGTAAATGGAAGTGGGGAGCATATTTCTCTGCACCCACAGTCAAAAACAAGAAACAAGTGAATAATTTGATGGAAATCAAAGTTTTCAGCAAAGGTGAACACAGAACAACTTCTCCCACACATTTGAGCACAAAAAAATAAGAGCATTACCTCCTTTTATCACAGCGACAAAAACGTATTTCATCCAGTCTGCTCAAAAATATACTTGAGAAAATCCACTGTTATGTTTACTAAAAGTTGCACAGGATTCATAAAAAAAAAAAAAAAAAAAGAAATTGCTCGACAAAAATTGCTGCTGCGTTTGACGTCTGTCAAGATTTTAAGAGGATTTATTCAGCGACTGTTTAGAAACATTATGTAGCATCTGTTTCACAACTTGAGACGACTGAGAAGCTTTGGAGAAAAGAGTGTGACATCCTGAAATACACCCAGAATCTAACATACAATCATTGCCACTGAAGTTCCCTCTTCTCCCCCTTTGCTTTGACTAGATAATGACATCTGCCATAATACCGTATTATCCCTTTAATGATATACCTTTTCTGTTTCTCAAATCAAATTGTAAGCTGTCATTAAGTCAGCAGGCTACTGCCATGTAAGAACAGATAGATTGTCCTATTAATATTTCAGGCAAGCTGAAGGGATGAGCAGGAAAATGGACATGAGTGCTAATTGAATTTTGAATAGCTTTATCAAACACACTGGACTGTTTTACTGCTATATAGGCTACTCTAATGATGACATCATGAAAAAGAAAATAGTATGAGAACGGATGCAATTATTAGCAAATATTTTATATCATATAAATGAGGAGTTTTGACAAATTTCCCTTTTTTTTTTTCCAGTGATCAATTATACGTTTTATTATTTCCTATGGCCATGAGTCAATATCACGTTTTTTAGCTTCTTTGTATTGTTTTCATAGGTAAAGGTATTAACAACATCCAGGTCCGCTACAACCATGATAACGGGATGAGTTTTAAAATAAATAAATACCTTCCAGTGGTGGCATATGCTAAATGCAAACTAAATTCTTTAAAAAAATGCATTTTGAATTCAATTTATGAATTATTATCTCAAAAAATAGATTTACTGACCCACTGGATCCTTTTCAGGTTGCTGGAGCCTATCCTAGCTACTCTAGGGCCACCCTAGACAGGTGGCCAGTCAATCACAATCATACACACTTACACATTCACACCTAGGGGTAATTTATTTGAACCAATCAACCTATGAAGTGTGTTTTTAGACTGTGGGAGGGAGCTTGAGTGCCTGCAGAAAAACCACACATGCACGAGAAGAACATGCAAACTACATAGAGCCAGGATTTGAATCAGGGCCTTCCTGCTGTTAGGCGAGAGCGCTGATCACTGTGCTACCATGCAGCCTTCAGATTTGATTTCTACGTGGTACATTTTTTTCTTTTCTGTTTTTAATTAATTAAAATAAACCAACCAATCTATCTGTCTTCAACAGACCCTGTACTGTTACCGAAAACATGTCACTGATTTGAAGAAGGCCTAAAACTAATTCATTGGCCTAGTGTTAGAGTTACGGCCATAGACAGGGAGGTCATAAGTTCAAAACCGCAGCGGAGTCATACCAAAAAATGGGACCCAGATGGACCCCTGGTTGACACACAGCGTTAAAGGTTTGGATTTGGGGGGTTAAACCACTGAATGGTTGCTGAGTGTGACTATGTCTGTAGCTCACTGCTTCCTCAGAGGATAGGCTGATAGGAACAAATGTGTTTCACACATCTCGGTGTGTGACTTCAAATTATTTACATCATTGTCCTCTTTATAAACAGATATGTAAAATATGTTGTAGACCCCAGTTGACCCCTAGCCCTAACCCTAAACAGTTCTGGATTCGCATTTGCCTTCATTCACAAAACTTTCTCTACTGTTTTATTTGTAGCGGGAAAACCACTACCAATCTGTAAATGCAAAAGGCAAGTTTTTGTTCAAAAATTTTAGAAACATCAGTAATAAAATAGTCGAGTCAGTTTTCTTTATAGATGTAGCTAACGATGTAAATCTTGTGAAAATCACGTGCACAATTTCTGGCACTGACTCATTAGGCAATATTTCTCTCATTATCTTCGTTAGATCCTAATGCAATACAATTTACAGTCAATTCATTAGCAGATGACAGAATAACAAGTTAATAAAGCTCTCAAATTACATTAACTGCAGCGGGCCAAGTATTTCTGTACATAATTAGAGTGTTTGTAAACTGTTAAAGCCCCAGAAACTGCTCTACCTGTGGGGGAAATGTTGACTTTCAGCCACCTTAAGTCATCAAACTGCAATTTAGAGCATCAACATCAGTCTTCCCTTCAGTCTCTGTCAGAGCCCATTTGAGATTGTCAGTGGGAGACACAGTTATGGAGATGTAATATGTGAAGACACTGTCTTCATGGTGAATCTTGAACTGAAACCTCTTTTTATTTTGTACTTTAAAGGCGCTCACGCTCTGCTGATGGAGTGAAGGGAAGCTCAGCTCAAACAGATGTCAAACCAGCGGCAATCTAATGTTACATCTGTTTTTGTCAATTAAAATGAAAACTGTAGGTCCTTTTATATTTGAAGCTATGATTGTCCGGGGTTTTTTTTTAACTTTGCCATTTCTTTTGAGGACAGAGTTGTTCTTTTCTCATAGAAGCCAATTAAAGTTGAGATTTTCTCAGACAAAAAGGTCCGACTTTCACTATTATTCAGGATAAATGTGAGATTCAAAAAGTAAATAATTACTATTCAAAGAAAAGCTTTCAGTCATGTCCTTTTTAGCAACTAACATTTGCAAAACGGTCATTAGATAAATGCTTTAGCCCTTGACATAACCGATTTTATTATCAACTGGAAAAATTTTCTGTTTACTTAAATTACTCAGATAAACAAAAGTAAAGTGATTTAGCGGGAAGTTCCAAGTACTTTCTGTTATCAACAACTGGCCCAAAACAAAGTCCCCATCTGGATTTTAGGGGTCTTTCTGTGAAATAGATTAATATGTCTTAGCTGACAGTAATTAAATCTGTATGCAGTGAAGATCTTCCTAATCGTTGCATCCCTTCAACAAATGTTTACGTTGAAAGTGTCATCAAATGTGTTGTGCTTAATTAAGGAAGATTTTTTTATTTATTATTTTATTACATACTACAAGGCATAGTATAAGACAAATGAAAGGTTAATTTTAATTGTTACTTTTTTATCAACTAAAAAAAAAAAAATTATTATTATTTTTTTTTTTGCACAAACAATTGAACCAAAAGGTGAATCGTTGCATCCCAACTGCCTATGTTTGCATGTGCTTACGTTGAAGGTGTCTAACATGTTTTATGAAATTTAAGAAGGATTTATTATTTATTGTTTTTCATTGTGAATTGCTTTTATTAGCATATATTTTTCTTTTTTTCTGAACTTTTCCTCTTTTGTTGTTTTTTGTACAAAACAACTCATTAAACCAAAACAGAAATGGGACGCAAAAATCAAAGTTTGAACTGAAACCAAATCGTTGCATCCTAAAATAAAACAAAACAAAACAAAAAAAAAACAATAGTTAGGATTGAAATGATTAGCATGGTAAAACTAAAAGATGAAAAGTAGATAATGATAATTATGCCAAAATTACAAATAAAAACAGTAAGTAAGAATAATGGGGGTGTGATTATATAAGTCCTTCTCTCCCCTTTTTAATTGATCAAAAGCATAAACATGGCAGGGGTGGGATAATAAAAATTTGTTTTCTCCCACTCCTTTTCAAGCAATTAATTAAACTCCTTTTGACAAACTTCAAATTTAATAATGGATTCAGTGTGTCATTCTCAGGCTAATTCATGACTCTGTAGTTTCATATGTATAGATAAATACATATTTATATATATTTTTTGTTGTTGTTTGTCTTATTTAGTTTTATTTGTGTTTTAATTGATTGAAATAATCTAATTCCAAAGCCATAAAGTAAAATATAAGTTTTCAAAATTGTAATTTGTCTGTCAATTATTTAGACCTAAAAAAAAACATTTTGTATGTGAAGGGGAAGAGCTAACACACCTTAAAGTCAGTTTTAACTCTCAGCTGGGTGGCAGGTGGAGGCTGTAGGGATGTTGTTGGGTTGATGAAAGGAACAAGCTGTAACAGACACTGTGAGAAATCTGGTAGAGCTCTATATGTGAGGTTTTTTTTCTTTCTTTTTTTTTATGTTCACACTCCATATCTCATGTGCCGCTGGTGAGCTACAACACCCCTGGGCTTCATGAAAATGATTGCAGACTCTTTTTTTGCAAAAGCCCTGTATGTAATGGCCATCTGTCTGTTTGGAGTGTGAGCACTGAGTCATGCTGCGCTGCGCTGCGGGAGGTGCAGGGAGGGGTGCAGCTATTTAACTTGCAGTGGATACGGTACAATTGACTGAAAGGTGCCTTTTTCAAAGAGGGAAATCTGTTCCGGACTATTAACAAACACAAAAGAAATGTCAGTCAAGGACAGAGCAGGTCTTCTTCCGCTCACACTTGCACCGGGGGTGCGTGGGCTGGCCGTGTGTACATCTTCATACAGGCGACACTCTGCAGATGATTTAGCTCCTTGACTACATAGAGGGCTGTAACAATGAACGCTGCTCTGTCATCTTGACAATTCATGCTTGCTGGAAGCGCAGGTTAGAGTCCGTTTATCAAGCTGGGAGACAGCTTTAAATGCAGCGTGCCATCTTTTCAGGTGACATGTCATGTTTGGGACGATACCTTGACACTTGCTCCTCCAGATGCTCCTGACGGACCCTGCAAGAAAAGCCGAAAATCAATTACATTAGGAAGAATAACAGGTTGTTTTGGCATCCTCTCCCACACTTTGCGTAAGACAGCAACAATTCCATCTGCAGCCATCCGGCCTGTTCAACCTTCACACTAATAGCAGCAATGAAGTCATAGCTGGACTCAAGTGGTCAACACATTTCTTTGTTTTGCGGCGCTCATAGAAGGCTAATTTGACTCTGCTGTTACACGCAACATCCTGCTGCCAGTTGAAGGGGGAGAGAGATGCCCTGCAGTGTATTTTCAATAGATGGTTTTACCTCTGAGATCTACCTGAGCAAATATGTGATGCGTAAATGTCAATACCAGGGGATGCAGCTCAAGCGAAGGCTATCATCAGGAGATTGCCATTTAGAAATGTCACACCTGCATTCTGTTTTTTTCCCCAACTATGTGTTCTACAACAGCGCGAGTTGTGATGGAAATCCTGGACACACTGAGGGACAGATTTCCCGGATAATACCTCAGCTATACTCAAGACAAGATCGGATTTAGAACTATGTCTGGATGGAATCTAGACAAACTCCACGCTCTGATCGAGAGGGAAATCAGGGCAGCCGTGCCTAAAAATAATTGCTGGCCAAAAAGAGCATGTGAGCTTTATGATGTCTAAACACTTCTGTTTGTCCAGACATCAGCAGTTAAGAGTCTGACAAGCTGTCTCCTTTAATGCATCATGGTGTTTGTGCCCTTTAGTGTGTGGGTCACTAAACAGACACGCAAACAGGGCTCAGGGTTGGTTTCAACAGAAGAGGCAATAACTCCAGAAGTTAGTGGGCCTAGTAGACAGACTTCCTTTGCTCATCAATACAAACAGTAAAAACTATAGCCTGCAGGATGTCTTAAAGTGCTAAAGCCTTAGTGGTTTTTTAAAGACATTCTCTTCGACACAGAAATAATTATAAGGGCTTAATTTTCTGCAGTGATTTGTTATGATTTCTTTGTGATACTGCTTGGATCGTCAGCGGAAAGACCATGTTTTGTCAAACAATTGTAACATTTTGATTAAAAAAAAGTTAAAAAAGGGAAAAGTTTTTAATAGATTTCATTTGAAAGTGTAAGAAAAAAAAATAAGAGCCATACTTTCTCTGGTTGTATGTAAAAGCTGCTTGCAGCAGTGACAGTCGTGCCGTTTAGCATTAGTAGCAGTGGATACAATGAGTTTGGTCACACCACACATGGACGGGAGAATTTCAGAAGCTTCCCAGAGGGATTGATTTTCATAAACACCAACCTAATGTGATCTGTGGTCCAAATTGGTGATCTTACGAGTTCTTACAAATAGAAATTGCTTAATTTTGCAGTTCTTCTGAAAAACACCCTAAAATTGCTCTACCGATGAAGCAAAAATGCCCTGGATGCAAATTTGCGACCATGCCCTGCATGCTTGAGCGCTAAAATTCCGCCGTTTCGGAATGAAAACAAATGTATTGGTTTAAAATAGCCTGTTGATGCGTTAGGGCTTTCTTTTTGCAGGACGACACATTAAATGCAGAGCTGAAGCACAGCAGAGAGTCTGATTCTATCATAGTTCAATTTCCGTTTCTGTTCAAATTAATCTTCTGCTAGAAAATTATTAGTAATAGTATTTTTTATAGCAGTATCTAAGCCCATCCTTTGTAGCATAGGCACATAATTTGAAAAATACAGCTGATCTAAGAATAAACAAAAAAAAAAGAATAAGGCAGTAATAAAGTTTTCTTTGTATTCATGTCACTTACAGGAAGGCCCCTGGGTCCAGGCTCCCCAGGTTTTCCTCTCCGTCCCTGAGGAAGGCACCAAATAAATAAAAAATAAAAATAAAATACACATTGAGTGAACGTGCAACAACAGGTGTGGCGAGGCATGCATGCTGCCAGAGGAAAAAAAAAAAAAAAACAGGCTAAACACCAACTCCTGTTGCAGTCTCTAATTTGCTTTTAATTAAGAACAAGAAAACAGCTTAATTGCTGCACCCTGTGTGGCCCACTACTCTTTGTTCCCTCCCTTGGTTTACTGCCTATTTTCCAGCTGTGTGATTCCCTCAGTGCATCAATCAACCTGAGGAGCACACATAACAGCAAGCGGGGCAAGCCAGTCACTTGCGTGCTGCATTACAAAACGCGAGCAGGGCAAAACCATTAACACGAGGTCTTTTGTTTAAAGTTTTTTACTTAGTCATAGTATGCATGGAGAAGCTGACATTGTAAGAGGATGCGGTGCAATCTACACTGAACAAAAGTTGTTGTGTTAAGAGGGTTTATGTCCTCGAGAGAAAAAAAAGAGTAAAGCTCTAAGAATACAAAGCTCCTCAACTGGCAGGATGTCTCTGGATCTCGGTTTAGGAGGATCTAGAATTAGCTAGCTTTGGCATACTCAAGACGGATGCAAAATCCAGTCATTTGGAAGCTGCTAATACTCTGACCAATGTCAATTCACTGCTGAGCAATGTAATTAATGGCAGAATGTCAGACAATGCAGACGTCAGACTCGGGCTAAATGCGATTACCTCTTTCTAGTACAAGTTTCATCATCTGACACATGTGCAGCACTGAAGAAGCGCATTTCTTCCCTACTGTATGCGTCGGTATGGCTGACACAGAAACACTTTTCTCCTCTGAGTTTCTGGCAGCGCAGATCAGTGGAGAGAAAGGCTCCCTAACTGCTGAAAGAAAAGTTGAGAATCACAAAGCGACGCCCCCGACTCTTCCCTCTGACACTCCGGATTCGCAGACTTTGATTAAGTGGGTCGAATTTGACGTGTGAGATTGCCTGCAACAAAGACGGGAAGAAACTTCACTTCACTAAGAGATATTGCTTTTAATCATCTGTTTGCATGTGCATTCCTGCTGAATGCACATTTCCCTTTTTTTGGGGGTGAACAGATTACAGGAATGTGTAAAAGACATAAAGCCAAGGTGTGGTAAAGTAAATATTAACCCTAATAATGACACAATAGAGGCAAAACGTTCCTCCTCACAGGAGCTACTTCCTTCTGTTCATGCTGTTTGATGTACCAACAAAGCTTTGACCAGCATCTTTTGATCATCTGCGTTAATGCACTTCTGACGCCACAGCATATGTGCTTTAATGTGAGCCTGAAACGGAAAGGAGCAGAAAGAATTCTAATACTCTTGATGTTTAGAAGCATATTTAAACCTCGGAATCTTTTCTGGAATATAGGTGAGATTGAACTACATCACAATAACCTCTTTGAAGTGCTGGTTGGCTTTGCGGTTTCAAAAACAGCAAAAAAATAGAAGCCAAAGTATTCGGTGGGCGTCCAGACCTGCAAATGGCACCTGATTCAAAGCCGAGGCTGCTGCTTGATGTCTATTTGGAACAAAACATTGTTCTGTTAAAGGTAGACGGTGTTGCTTTTTTCTCTTTTAGTGATAATTATCAGGTTGACACTAAGTCATTGCTAAGGTTACAACGAGATTAGTTGTTGCACACCCTCTCTGCTCTGAGCACACAACAAGAGGAAATTATTTTACCAATGAATATTTCATATGCTATTATGTCAAGTAGGTCATGAACTATGCAGTTTCTTAACATTACTTCTCCACACTTCCCTCTAATTATTTATTTTTTTTTTTTTTAACTTTTAAACATATTTTATTTACATGTAATTAAATGTTTTCAGGCTCATTAAATCATAAACTTTGTGGAGCTTCTTCATTTGACTAAAATATTTCCTTTAACTTTGCAAATACATTTATGAAACCAGAAATGAATGAAAGTGTCTACAGTTAATGTATAATACCATAGTTACTGGAATTTAAGTGGAGTTTCTATGAACGTATAGGTTGAATCAGGAGACTATGGGATTGAGCCAAACCCCACGTTCTGCAGTTTTGACTCCATTTTAATGAGGAAGGTATACCAGAAATCTAGGTTTTCTTGGCTGCTGTAACGTCACTCTACACTCTCCTCATCATTGGGGTTGTAGGGGGCTGTAAGCTAGCGAAAGAGAGTGTAAATGAAGGCATGATGGGATATCAGTGGAGGCTTACTTCTGTGCCACAAATTTCAGATGAACTACTGGTGCTTTGCTTAAAAATGTCCTAATCATAATTAAAAGACCACTGGAACATTTTTATGAATGGATCCAAATATCATTGGAGTGGGCCTTTAACAACATATTTGTTCTTTTCCTATTCAAATGGAATTTAAACCCAAACAGTAAGTACCAAATGTTGCACTTCCTCTAAAGACCTCTGGAGACAGGTTTCATAAGAGAGCAGTTCTCCAGTGATCCTCCTGTTAAATTGTCCTACTATACCTAAAATTAACTAAAGTACATTACAGTTTGATGGATCTGAGCATTTTGAATATAAAATGCCTTATTTATCATTTATAAGAACTCAGAAAAGAACAAGATGATTAGATGTTTTGAGATTAATTTTGTGCTTTAGGAGTGAGTTTGTTGGTGCACAGATTACAAGATTAGAAGTTAATAATTTTATTTTATTTGACAGGTGAATATTTTAATGGCTGGACCCAAAAGAGCTCTACACTTAAGGTTTTATTTTTTCTGAGTAGAATTTAATGGGTACCATCAAAGATAATTTATAGTGTTTTTATATCTAAGAACTCATTTGGGTCAGACCAAAGACTAAAAATAGGGCCTATGACCTCCCTGCTTGACACTCAAAATAGGCCACACAGTTCAGTTAATTTGACCTCAGCTTAACGTGGACTCCCAAACAAATCTGCGAACATGGCGACAAGAAAGAATGAGTCTGCAGCTGTCATCACCATTTACACTCAGCTGACTCCTCAAACTTAAATACCTGCCAGTGACGCTGTAGGAGGACCCCTGTGAAGAGGCATAGCAGCTCTGAAATCGTGAGATAATCCAGATGCCAACAACTGACATAGAACCACGCAATGCTGGGCACCTGACATTTAGCCTTGGGTTCAGGTTTGGAGTGTTTCTTGGTATAAATGTTGGCAAAGATCTGCTGATAATAATCAGAAAATCATGTCTGGATGTTTTGATGTTTGAAAGCTGATATATACACATTTCTTTCAAGAAACTTTGTATTTTTAACTACATGTAAAACAAAAGTGTATTTTTTTTCAAACAATTTAAAATGACTACAGAAAAATATACACATGTATGCAGCATATATGTCTGCCTATATTTTTCTATTCTTTTTTTTTTTTTCTGATGAAGAAGCTAGACCTCAGAAAGATAAATGTCAGAGCTGAGCTGCTGCCTGAAGCTCAGGGCAGTCACCAGGCAACAAGGATGAAAA
The DNA here is from genome assembly GCA_023969325.1 of Oryzias curvinotus. Taxonomy (NCBI): domain Eukaryota; kingdom Metazoa; phylum Chordata; class Actinopteri; order Beloniformes; family Adrianichthyidae; genus Oryzias; species Oryzias curvinotus. Next base: position 5,903,617 of record CM043720.1, read on the forward strand.
AGGAAATGAAAAGTGAGTATTTCAATTTCATTACAACGAAAAAGAAAGTGGCAAATGTATAAAGCGTAAAAATAATAATAATAACATAAAACGGGCCCTGATGTTGAAAACATATTCTGAAAGGAATGAAAGTTTTCAGTTGGTGTGAACATAAAACTTTCTCTTTTCATTGCATTTCTGCATCTGCGCTTTAGCTCCAGGTATTTGGGCATACTTTTTTTTTTGTGATCCTCTACCTCCCTTTAGTATCCTGCTTTTCTTCTTGTCTTTCCTTTTCCTGTGCTCTGTGTCACTCAGTCTGCTCCCTCCTTTACCCAACTTCCAGCGGCTGTTGGATCACCTTGGGAATCTCTGTTGCTATGCAACGCTCAGAGTCCTATAAATTTGACAACATCTTAGTGCTTGATTATTATTTGAGAGATGTGGTGTGAAGCCCTCCTTTAGGTCATTGCAGTAGATTGGAAGGAGGGAAAGAGGGAGGAGGGCAGGGGAGAAAATGAAGGATGGATGAGATGGTCAAAAAGGGTGGAGAAAGATAACATGATTGTGTTGGTGGCTGAAAAGGTGAAAGTCAGATGGACTGGTATTTATTACGTTGAAAAGACCTGGGTCATTATCAGTGGAGCTACTTTTCTGCAATATGTAAAAACCCTGAACCCACAGCAGAGAGCAGTGAAAAGTATTTCAAATTAACTACAGATTGAGGACCAGCTAAGGAACAAAAATGCACACATCTGAGCAAAAAGCAGGAGGAATTTTTTTTTTTTTCCTCCTGAGCCTCGACTGGCTTCAGCTTGGCAATGACTCGTAGAGTACAAAAGTAAAGTGCAAACACAGGGCTCTGCTCAGTCACAGTCCTCCAACACAGGCCCCAAACGGAGAGCAAAGTCAACAGGCAACAGTGACACACAGCAGAAGCTCTCCTTTATGACGACTCCATAATCTTTATCCCAAATGTCAACATGTTCTCTGAAACGTTCCGTGTCTTGCTATCTCGCTGGGATAACATGGCGGCTTAATACGAAGGCAGTGGAAACGTGTCATATTTTAAGCTACGAAGGAAAAATTCCATCAGAACCCACATAATCCACCTGATAAATGACCTCGTCGAGGGGGTCAGCAGATAAGCTGAAGGAGCATCAGGACGTGAACAGCACCAAACTTGTGGCTGACACAGCACCAGCACACCATGGAAAGGTGAAAGTAATGTCTTCATATGGAATCTGTAATCACCACACACACGTTGCTCTTCCTTTATCAGCTTAGCATGTTTCAAACAGCATTTCTGTTCATAAAAGAAAAATTTGAGGAGATAAATTTGTCTGTGACGATGTTATGAGAGAGATAGCCCTCTTCCTGATCAAAAAGCATGCATGCCATTCCCATTCTTTCTGCGTGGGCTGAGACCCATCTCCCTCTGGGGACGTTCACCCATGCAGGCCACCTGAGCCTTTTGTCTAACTGCTGGGATGGCTTTAACAGGAACTGACTGTTTAGCTTGTGAGCAGCAGCTGTATTTACTTTTTAAACCAATGAAAACGACAAATTCTTGAATTTCTAATTCCCAGATAGAGGTGCTAGAAGCTTTCTGGTATGATCTAATGAAACCAGAGATATTTAGGAGGTTGAAGAAACTCTCTCACCGTGCCAGGGTTACAGTAGATTACATTCCTCAAACATATACATGAGTTTCCAGAATTTAATTTATTTTCTTACACTTAAAACAAACACAGCAACCACACAGCCATAGTACTGCAATGTTCATCCCTCTATCAAAAAGCGATGTACCCGAGATGTGGACGGACGCAAAAAATACATATGAACAGACACAATTTCAATTTCTGATCCCCTTCTTTTCTTTGTTCAAACTCAGGAACACTGCCTGCATCCAGATTAAAGCAAGATTCAAGCGACTTCTTTGTAAGAGTACTGGCAAAAACTAATTTATTCTGCAATTAATTCTGAAATGTCTTCTTCTCTCTTTCTAAATTCTCATTTGCATGATAAACCATAAGAATTAGACCAAGAAAGTAGACACAAATAAAGATTTTTGCTTCATCCTCTTGAAATCCTTTAGCACAAGTGGCAAAGCTTGTATTGTTTTACATATAAAGCGTCTGCGCTCACAGGGCTATTCGTTTCCAGTGATGAAAGCTGAGTTTATCAATGCAAACCAGCAATGACCACGAGTTTAATCATTTACACTAAGTATTCATTGTGCTTTACTGTTTATAGAATGAAATCTTTACACAAAACACACTGCAGGGGGCCACATCTGATTCCTATTAATGGTCCAATTAGAGACAGACAGTCCAAATTACCTACTTCTGATTGCCATCACAGGATGCCATCTTAGAACACTGCACAAGATCAGAAGATCTGCGTGCACTGGAGCTTGCTGAGATCCTTCGCACTTGGTAAAAGCCTCAATAAAATAGGATTTGTTCCAGTTGTTTACTGAGGGTTAAGAGGAGCGGCCAGGGCAGGAAGAGAACGGCAAAGCCGACAGCTGCCTGGCAGGGGCTCAAATGCAGCTTAGCATTTTTCACCATTCTGACTGGCACACAATGCTTCCTTTAACTCTTAGCCATCTAAATATTCAGGGATGTATAAAGAGACGGCTGACACTGCGGCAGACTTAAGACACAGCTCAGCTGGCCAAGATTGCACCTATAGCCTCTTGGCTAAAGCTTTCAATGAGGGCTTACCTCACAGGGACTCGCTCATAGACCCCATGTTAATAGATGGTTATTTGCACAAGTGCCACTAGATGGCAAACTGGTTTCGTCATAAATCTTGGGCATAGAAGGGAAACAGCAAAAAAATGAGACTTTAAGTTCTCTCAGAGAGAGGATGGATGTCCTCAATGCATGAATGTGTGATGTGTGTTGGGTAACATCCCTAATTAGGCAGTCTGGCAATTATGCATAGAATATCATGAGGAAGATTTTTCAGAGGAGGGCTTATGATGATAACAAAACTAGAAAAATAGATGAGAAGTAAGAAGCGGTATACAGTAAGAGGGAGAAAAAAAAATGACAATAATTTTCATACTCTACCTCTTTTCAGTTCCCACACAATACAAAGAGACAGCGGTGCCAGTACAAGGGTGCACAGTTGCAGAACGCAGCATACCATTTTGCAAAATAACCATTATAGACCTATTTCAGCTAACCCTCTATTTCAAACTACCACACAGTGTGCAAACACCACAGCCAAAGGCAAACACAGGAAACACAGACAGAGAATGTCTATGGAAACTAAGCCAGAGCGTCTCTAGGGATCCTCACAACAGCTCTTGTAACAACAATGTTTCTACCACATCTTCAGCCACGAGTTTTAAGAGCTCAGTGACTTTAACAACTTTTTAAGGAGAGGAAACGGAGTTGCTGAAATTGACTGAATTTGCATCTTTATGTGGTAGCTGATAAATCTATACTTAACCATCAGCTCAATGCCCACCCATCAGCTATGTGGTGTTTCATGCAAGCTGCACTGCAATGGCTTGTCACTGGGTCAGCAATGCCTCCTCAGTGTTCTCATCTCCTAATGGATGCTGTTATTAGTCTTGGCTCTTTCACAATTTCACAGTCTCATCTGGACTCTTGGCTGTATTATTCATCCACAGCAGATTGCTCCCTTCCTATGTTTACAGATACTGAGTGTTTCATTAATGTATTATCCAACAAATGAATGAAAGAGGCTGAAAAACTGCTTTGAATAAACTCGGGTTCATTTTACAAACCAAATATTTGAGGTCAGGGTGAATAAAGTGCGGAGAGATCTATGGCTCATTCTTTCTGCTGGGTTAGTGTAGTCTTCTATAAATCTTATGCTTCATATCTTTCACTGACACAAACACCAGGACAGCACAATACTACACCCCTGTCAGATCATTGCTTTCTGACCTTCCATTAAAGTGGACACACATGAATGTATCTGAGCTGGTTGCAGTGTACGGCTTGCAGACTGTAACAGTCGGCTGGTGGTTACCTCCCACTTTCACACCTCTTTACTCTGCAGTGTTAAAGGCTGCATCTCCTCCCAAAACCAGCCTCCAACGTTTGACTTCCGTGTCCTTCTTTCTCCCCTTGTCTTTGACCAAATGGTTGATGCAGACTAAGCATGCAAGAGGTTTTCGGTTTTATATATATATATATATATATATATATAATATATCCAGACTGATAGGATGGTAATGGCGAACCAACCAGACATTGTAGTGGTGGATAAAGAACAGAGGAAAGCCGTTGTGGTGGATGTGGCAGTGCCAAGTGATGGGAACATCAGGAAGAAGGAACATGAGAAACTGGAGAAATACCAGGGACTCAGAGAAGAACTGGAGAAAGCCTGGAAAGTGAAGGTGACAGTGGTGCCTGTGGTAATTGGAGCACTCGGGGCAGTAACCCCCAAGCTGGAGGAGTGGCTACAACAGATACCTGGATAGACCTCAGACCTCTCAATCCAGAAAAGTGCAGTGCTAGGAACAGCTAAGATACTGCAGGACCCTCAAGCTCCCAGGCCTCTGGTAGAGGACCTGAGCTTGAGTGAGAAACCACCCACGGAAGGGTGAAAGGGGCAAGTTTATATATATATATATATATATATATATATATATATATATATATGTTCTGATGTTCTGTGTATATATATATATATATATATATATATACACAGAACATCAGAATCATCTTTTCCATTTTAGAAAAAAGCGTTGTTTTTTTAGTTGGTATTTGTATATTTCTTTTTCACATGATTTGATCCGCATCTCCATACAGGGTCAACAAATTGATAAATTAAGGATTAAAAATGATACAGTCCAATTCTTTTACCTAAAGGGATTAAATCTAAGCATCTATTATTCGTTTGGCATTTAAAACTATACATGAAAATGCTTTGTCACAGTGAAACTTTCTTACTGGAACATTTTGTTTTAAGTAACATAGACAAAATGCATTTTGGGTCTTTTTGAATGTTTTTTTTCTTTGTGGTTAAAATTAAAAGTGTGTCAAAGTAATTTTTTTGGGTACTGTTTGAAGTGCTGTGAAAAGAAGTGTTATCATTTGTTTAATGCGCGCAAAAGACATCCCTCACATTGGTTCCCCTTCAGCCAAATGTAACTGACCTGACCTGGTAGAAGCAAGCTTGTGATTGGACATATTTTGTTTGCATCATATGTACACAAAAAGGTAAAGACAGTAGAGACACAACAAAGACAAAATCATTATTTTCCAACTTTCATCAACTACTTAATATATAAACACTCTAGAATTTATTTATGTTAAGCACTGAAGGCCCACTAAAGATTTCACTTGACAAACAAGGACTGAACCATCATTTAACCATTTTGTTGTGTTTTTGCAGATGTTTGCATGCTTGTTTGCTGTTAGCTGTTCCAATAGATTGTGTTGATCTTCAGTTTCCAAAGAAACATGTCTGAGGCAAGACACATCTTCACTGGCACACCTGATAGTTTGTATATGTGTAAAGCAATTATGCATTACAAGGCTGACAGGCTGTGTTTGGTTCTTCTCACCAGAGGCAGTGCCAAACATGACGGCCAAGCTTTAAAAAGTGTCCTAAAACTGGAGCAATTTTCTCTATACAAAAATTAAAAAAAAGTTGTGCTCTATCGCATTATTTACTTTAAACAAGATATGCTTGCCACGGTATCTTGTAAATATATTTTCTAATTGTACACAGTTTACCATGTTTACTGGATCCTTTAGTTCAAAAGTTCAGTTTTTTGGTTTGTCTTTATTTGACAAAATATTCTTCAGAAAAGGTAAGTAAATCCAACAAATATTGAACAAAAGCAATAACAGTGAATTGAAGTGTGTTTAGACTGAAGCTAAGGCTCACCAACAGATGCTTCTGGGATGAGTCTCTCCTGTGTCTCATAGAAGTAATACACTTTTTAGTCTTTTCTTTTATCTACCTTTGCATTTGTCCTCTTTTTTTTCTGTGGAAAATGACATTTAAAAATTAGCAAAGGTTTGGTATCTGAGGTTGTATTTGACACAGAAAACCTTGCAGTTGAAAGAGTTTACGACCACATGCGTGAATAAGGGCCATACTCTGGTCAACTACAGCAAATCTGTGCAATGCTCAGAGGATCCGTTGACCTACATTACCCCTTGTTTTTCACACCTATACAAACACATGTCCGCTCACAGACACACAAATACGAAAAAACAAAAAAAAGCTGGTGAATCACATGTGATCAAAGTGGCCCTCTCAGACGGCTGCTCCCTCCATTCATTCCTGTAATTAATTGGCCAATTAATGCATGTTTATTCTGGACACCTATGGATGCAGTAAAAGTGTGGCTCCCTGGGAGAGATGAGAGTCACACAGATAAATCATAGCTTTGTGCATCTGTCCTTGCAAGTGCCAACCCTTCCCCCTGTAACCCTCCTCCCTCCCAACAGGACACAAATGAGAGACCTTTTCATAGCCAATCAGGTCAAATCTTTGTTTCATCCTCTCCCCCAATGCACCTGACATTGACAAGATTAATTGCCTTGTGCTCTGGGCAAACGTGTTACCTCCTGGTGCAATACAGGTGTCAAAAGAGTGCTTCTGTGAGTTTGGTCCGTGCAAATTTAGAGGGAGAAAATGGAAGAATGACCTACTCCATCTAGTTCCACAAAGGGTTAAGGGCACCCTTTGCCTGCTTGTAAAATCACACAGGGTGTAAATCTTGCCATAAAGTCTCAGCTGTGAGCCCAGCTGACCTGTAAATTCTTCTCTGTGTGTCTCTCTGTCATTCAGCTTCTGCAGGTCAGGCCAAAACTGTAACTACACATCTACATCAGAGCACTACATTCAAACACTGCTCTGGAGTCACACTGCATGTGAGACCACAAAAATGAGGTTTTACTGGTCAAAATCTGTTCTAAAACCTTGCATTTAAAAATGCATTTAAATCTGCACATGCAACACAAACTAAGTCTCTAAATCTACCAGTTCTGTAATTCTAATTGAATAAATATCAAAAGGTAAATATAAAATAAATTAAATGTGTTTATTTTAAGTGCTTGATTAAATATATGAACACAGAAAATGTTAACTAGATGTTATATATATCATAACAAACTTGGCAAAAATAAATAAATAAATAAAATTAAATAAATCCAAGAAGCTTTTAACTCTATCACCCAAATCAGCAGCAGCCCCCCCACAGAGGACTGCAGGCGGGGAGACTGGTATTCTCACCAGGGACTCGTTACTTAATAATCTCACACTGCAGGTGCTCTGGTAGAGGTCAACGGTTTGCTACAGTTGCTGTTCATGTCTGCCTACACCTATGGAGCGAGGAATGGCTGCCAAATATTTTAGTACCCACAAAACGAGCCATTACTCCTTCCCATTAATGTCACGGAGTACACTCATCTCTGCAGACGCACAGACAGGTCAGAATGAACCTTAGCCAAGTGCATTAGCTTTAATGTGGACATCATCTCTGCTGTGGTGGCTCAATTATCCCAAAACAAAATTTGCTGTTTTGCCGACGAGAGGCATCCATACTCCATTTACAGCGTGATGTTCATTTTCAGCACCCCCCTTCTAATTAGATCAAATGACATCAGATATGCAGCAAGAACCCAGGACAGTTATTTAAAATGGAAAAAGTGTTGCTGAAATTTTTTTAAAAGCAGGTAGATCACAGTCCAATTGGACAAAGGTAAAACCAAAAAGTACAGCTAAACATTGTTTTGAGGTAAACGCTAAACAAATCTGGAGCAGGGAGAAACAAAGGCATTGGTTAGGACAGCTGTCTCCGTCACTCAACTCTCTGCATTAAAGTTAAAACATGAAGACCACTTCCACCTCCAAAGGAAAATCAGAGAGGAAGCCAGCCTCGATGGAAAAGCATTCAGGCAAAAAGGAAAGACAATCTTTCCTAATGTTTGACAGATTATATCCATGTCACTTTAAAGAGCCCCGGCAGCTGTTGTTAATGTTACTTGTACCCAGAAGTATTTGACACAAAGTTGAAGTCAAACTTTTCCCCAAATATTGCTGATGTGAACTGATCCTGGTCTTTTGGTTAAGGCATTTATAGACCCAGTCCGATGAAAATCAAGTGTTTGGTGTTTTTAACATGTTCTCATGGCATTTTTCTGATTGTGAATGAGTATGTATTAAGAACATTGTGGAAGGGATGGATGATGGGAAGGGGTGCAGAGTTGCTCCAAGCCAAGGGTACTCCCCACAACTCAGGGGCAAATTTCTGATGAATTACTGCCGCTCTGCAGAAGCCATGTCCTAGAAAACGACCTAGGTTTTTTTTTTCTTTTGGTTAAAACAGCAAATTCTTAATAAAAAAAAACACTAGGTATATTTTTAAAATAGATCAAAAGATGATCAGAGTGGGTCTTTATTGAGTGATGGTGGCGCCTAAACTCAATGCAGCCCTGTTTGAACATTGTAAGACACAAACTTTAATGATTTAGCAACAGCCTTCATATCAAAACTGACGGAAGAAAACTGCTGCCTACCAGACCGAGTCCTGACTGGTGAAGTTCTGTAATTTTATTTGACTTCCAGCATTCGTCTGGCCTTGTGTCTCCACTGATAGGTGCTTGTAGTGAAATGACAGAATTAGTAGCTCTGAGCGCCACAGCAAGATTCAATAAATCTACTTTTACAGCACCCATTTTGAACTACATAAGTCACAAATATATCTGAAAAACGTAAAAAGAAATGTCCACATGCTTGATTAGGAATCATTTCAGAGGAAACAAAAGATATAAAAGTACAATGAGCTGTGAGTGATTAAACTTTTGGGCACTGTAATTAGTGAAAACAGTGGCTTCATTGCAGGGATACAGAGGAGGTTCTCTGATTTCACACAAGATGAATCACCTTTTAGCAAAATCAATGTCCTGTCATATGTCAGAGCTCCACGCTGAAATGTTCCCTCTATGGCTATCAATAAATCTGACTGGATTTTGTAATCAGTATTATTGATGTGGCACATTCTTTGAGAAAAGACTTCTTAAACATTGAAACAGTCCTTTAATGGCTTGTCCCTCCTGATTCTGTGGACCATTGCCAGCGACATTATTCAGACCTTTTTTCCCTTTCATTAGGACTTCTGCCCTTATGTCCTTGCCGTGGGAGACGGATATCTCACTTCTGCATCCAAGGTTAAATTTCCCTGCATTCCAAGCAGAGGTATGCAGACATTTCTTTTTCCTTTCCTTCCTTGGTAGGAAAAGACAAAAAATCCCAAACTAACGATCTGAAAAAATGCCATGCATCCTGTAATTTCTAATGCCTTTCTAAATAAGCTTAATTATTCATAACCAGATGCTTTATAAACTTGCCAATTATTTACCATACTAGAAAGCAGATAATTACACATACAAACTATTAGCTAAGTTATTAAATAGTGAATAAATCTGTAAAATAGAAATATATATATATATGTCTTTGCAAAACGTCCTTCAAGTATTATATTGTATAATATTGTTTTATAATATTCTGCTAAATAAAAACAACTACATGCACCTTTATGCTTCTTTGCATGTTAACATCCTTCGTATATCACAGTTGGGATCCTAATGCAAGTGCTTTTGCAAATAAAAATAAATAAGAGTTCATGGAATCGATAGCAACCCTGACACCCACCTAGTCACAGGGATTTCTTATGATCATTATTTACATTGCAGGTACACCCAGCTCTGAGCATATGTCTGCACGAAAAACGCAATTCCCGGCAACTGGGAAAACATGCAAATCCTGCTTTAGCATATTGTTCCCTGGTGAAAGAAAAAGCACACTACTGCTGCAGATTTGCTCTTTCTTTGTCTTTCGGCTGCTCCCTTGAAGGGGTCGCCATAGAGAATCCTCCGCCTCCATCTAATCCTACCCTCAGCATCCTCCTCACTCACATCCATGAAACCCCGTCTTTGGTCCCCCCCTAGGCCTCCCTCCTGGTAGCTCAAACCTCAGCATCCTTTTACACACATAATATATGTCCCTCCTCTGAATGTGTCAAAATCATCTCAATCTGATTCCTTGGCTTTACTGCCAAAACATGAAGATTACATAGGATATTCGTACTCGATCTTATTGCATCAAATGATCAAAGTGAAACATTTTCAATTTCCTAATCACCAATTTGGAGAACAGAAACTACAATGTCAGATCAAAGATTGTCATTGCGGAAAATGGGTATACATTAGCACACCGGGTTCTGCTTAAAACAAATGCCAATTTCGTCTTTTGAACAGCCATAACGTGTCTCCATTTCTCTACTCTTTACATGTCTTCCAGAGTCATTTCTGGTCACATTATGGAGAGGCACTCCATTTCCCTTATCATTAATGAAAATGAGCAATCTGGGAATACATCTCCATCAATTTCTTGTCATGATTGTTGTCTGGCAAATGTAACTAGTCATCCATCAAGGTAACAAGATAAGACCGAGACTCTGTAAACTTGAGACAGGTAACATAAGGAATTGGGTGGATGCCCTTCATATTCTTCCTAGCATATGTAGCTTAGGGCTTCAGAAAGAGATTGGTCCAAACAGCATCATTCCTCTCCTGCCCAAAACAATGTCCTCTACATCCCCTTCAAATAAATCTAAATGGCTTAGAGTGGTAGTATATTCCGCAACAGCAAATTGAAGTGGACAGTTTGAGAGATCGTCCGACTTGAATCTGAGGCTTTGTGAAAGAGTTCCACTCCCAGCAATTCTGTGAAGGATATGGGGTGGTCTGCTTACATCAAGACATTCGGCGTCATTTGTATCACCGCTGTAGCTCTTCGTAAAACTAATAAGTTGCTGGCATGGGCAAGAATAGCTAATTGGGTGTGAGTCTCTTGCTGTATCAGCTGGCCACTAGCAAGCCCCAGATAATGATACATCTCCACCTACCCAAAATAGGTTGTGAAACTGCAGAAACACAAGTTGGTCAACAACTTGGACTCCATGTGACTCTTAGGGCTAAGAATAAGCAGAAACGTTAGCACATTAACAGTCACCATGAAGTCAGCCGACCGTCAAAGACGGGGTATTAATAGATCCGAACTGTGTCTTCAGCAGCAACAACAACACAAAAGCGTCGAGCTACTGACATGCTCACTATGAAGTCTTCAAAGGCATAACTCTTGTTCAAAGTTTAATGGGGATTTCAAAGGGCCAAGGCGACAAACAGTAAAGAAATACATTTGTCCTCACCCGATTACGGATAAAAACAACTGCTACTCTAATAAAAAAGGTGTGTAATTGATGCCTCTAATGTTCTCTGTGGTGTTTTGTGTTTTTATTATAAGGAATTATGAGATATACAAATAAGGACATTACACATCTTTGCTCCTTATTTTTTAAACTTCAGTTATTAGGAGAAACACTTGTGTGATGGCTGAAAGTTGTCAGGGCAGCTTGAAGAATTACTTCAGAATTTACTGACATACACATGTCCACATCTTTTGAGTTTGGAACATCATCTTGACTTTAGCTTAATCTAAAATGAAAATTTGCCTGACCTACTTATGAGTTCCCTAAAGCTCAGCCTTCTGTATATTTTATATTTTGCTGCAGTGAAGTTTTTCTCATTTCCTTTTTATGACCTTTCTCTGCAAGACAAGCACAAATACAGAGAAGTGTGACAAACTAATTTCAGTCACAGACTTGTCCACAAGCCTGATCAATGAAGGACACCTTCTATCAGCCTTGAGCAAGGCATCAGGACATTTGTTCTTTGGAGCCTTTCTAAGAACCAACATTACATATTTTCATAAAACAAATATAAATCATTATTGTATATGTAAAATATCCAAAAAAATGTGAAATTTATAATAAACTGTGAAGTGGCTCTTTTCATTTTAAGCTTGGTCACATATACCAAAATGCCACTTCAGGGTGACCTAAAGGCAGGTTTTTCATCAAATTTGGCAGGTGGCCACATGGTGGTGGCAGTCACATTTTTACATGATGCGTGGTTGCAAAAAGTTAAAACTAAATGCTAACCGAAATTCTTTTTTACAACTGTCAGTGGCCGCCTGGGAACATTTGAATCTAATCGCCACAGTGCGATAATTGACTGATGGGGGGGGAGCTCCAAGGTTTTCAAAATTTCTAGAGGATCAGCTGATTTCAGACTTCCACCCACGTGCCCCCGTGCTGCCATCCCATTGCCACTGTTCCATTGTTAGAAATCGTACGGTACCAGCGCAGGCACTAGACGAGGACTGTTGACATGGGCTTGGTGATGACCAGACTTAAATCTGGCGATATCATCCACCTGGGTCCTGCACACGATTCCTGCTGTGGTTGGACCGCTTGGACCTTCATTTTGGGCGCTGGGCCTTTGACCTTGTTGGGTTTCTTTTAAGGCATGTTGTCTAAAAATCATAATGTGTGCTGCTTTTTATATTTTGCCGGCCTACCGGCGGCTGGTAGCACTTGATATGGACCACCATCCAGACAAACTTACATCGTCCAGTCAGAGCAGCTGCTGGCCGGTGATCTGGCTGCCACCGCTCTGCAGCCACCCGATTTCGTACTGGCGTCATCCCCTCCTGACTGACTGATGCCTGACGGCCACCGTCTACATTCACTACCAACGATTTTCAGAAGAATTTGGCGGTGGCAGCTAATCTTGAAGATTCTGCTATTTGTAACCATAGCTTTAGATATCAGAGGAAAAACACTGATGATTGCATTTCTTACTACATGAATGAATTACAAATTGTAACTGAAATAACAGTCGAGTTTGACCAAAATTCATTCCAATGCAGACATAAAACAACTTATGTCATTGGGAGGTAACCATGTGTGCTGGCACATTCCTGTGAACGGAGTCTTTCCCCCAAGGATCCCATTCATTATTCGTCACCAAGTCTCTGTCTCTCTCTGTGTTTTGGGGCCCCTTTGCAACAGCTGATAATCTTCAACAACAACAGCTACTCAGCTGCTGCTTCTCCAGGCCAAGGCCTCTCAGTAACACCAACCATAAGCCGGGCCACAAAATTGATTGTCTGTCGCTGTTTACTCACCCTCTTGCCCTCTTTTCCTGGTTGACCTGGCTGACCTGGTTCACCCTGTGGAAAGAGCACACGAAGATGTGGGTAGCCTGCTGGATTTAGCATAACAGAATATATAGACTTCATCTTGAAAGAATTCATTCAGGAAGGGCTTCTTTCTATGGCTCTACAAAGATTACAGAAACTGTTCAGGAATAAAAATAGCAGATTTACTTTTGTTATGTTTAACAGATGCTTTGATATTTTTTTTAATCTTACCTTTTCTCCTTTGTGACATTTGGGGTTCTGTTAAAAAAAAAGAAAAAAAGACCAAACAAGATTTAGGTTTGCAAAAAACCAAAGCATCTGTTTGAAAAAGTAATTCTCAACTTCTTGAGACCTGGCATCCACATGCAAGGACACCACATTGTGGGTGTCCCCAAATTACCACATTACCACTGTAGTTAACTCTGATTATCTGTGGCCCTGAGACTACAAAAGAGCTCGGTTGTCAAGGGGTTAACATTTAAACAAATAAAAACAGTTTTAGCCAGTGTGAAAACACAAGAAAAATGGCCTAAAATTGTTAATATCAGCTGCCCAACACAGCTGCTCATGAGTTAATTACCCTCGAGCAGGATGGGCGAAAAGAGAAATAGAGCCATTGCTATTTCAACTCTCCAGACACCCTGCTGGCAACTGACCGGAGAGGGCAGACAGAGCCATGCACCCTGCAGACCACAGGGTAAACACAAGGCCACAACAACTTCTGAGTTTTTGAGTTAAAGCCAAATAATTGGTGACCTCTGCCATTTGGCATTCAAAACTTGGGAACAGTTGATTTTTTCCTAGAAACACATACGGAAGAGGACAATCATGTTAGTCAGAAGCCTCATAAATGGAACTGTGAGAACAAAAAGTACAATTATACATAGTACAATTATAAATATGTATAGCTCTAAAAGGAAAACGTCTTAGTGTTTTGTTTTTCTTTTTTCTGGTACATGTATTATTGACTTGCCTCCAGCCATAAGTCAGTCTTTAGTGGGGTTTTGAGTACAACCATTAATTTAAGTTAGATAAACCTGTTTAGTTGAAATCTTCTAACAGCATGTCAGAAATCATTTTTAATTAACTCTAACACGTTTTTTGGTAATAAATATTCACACACACCTGTTTGTAGAATGATATAGATTGAAAAAATAGCATAAAGATCGACTCCAGTCATTGTTTGATCTACTTTAAAAGCATACTCAGTGATCTATAAAGTTATGATTAAGCCATTTTTAGCCAAAATTATCCATATTTTTCTATGGCATTGTTTATTCAGAGCAGAAGGAGTTAATTAAAAATTTGACTCTGAGATGGGGGCGGGACTTGATGCGGAGCAACCCCAAACCCCCTTCTCCTCCCTGTTGCTGAGAGCTCTCTGCTTGCGTGCTCTCTTGCTAGCTTACAGCCCCTTATTGACAGAACAAGAAAAATGGCGAGCAATATTTGCGCTATCCAACCGTAAGCCTTTGGTCCAGATTCCAGCTAATATGAGGAAAACAAAGACGTACATGGATTTAGTCATCTGCAAGTGGATGCATCACAATGGAGCAGGGAGCTTGTGGGCCGTCCAAAGTATTTTTTTACATAACCAATATGTTCTTTTTCAAACAGCATCTTTTTGTCTGCTCCTTATTCACAAGGATTTGAGTAAAGAAATACCATAGTCAGAAGTGGAATTTTAAGCATAATTTTCTTAATACATGTCCTCCATCATCAGAAAAATGGCACAAAAAATATGTTAAAAACACCACTTTCATTTAAGAAGGTCTTCAAAGCTTATTAGTTTGGTTGTGCAAAATTAGAAAAATAAATTAGTTATTTGTGGTAAAAGTCTGAGGGTATACTGAGAGCCTTTCGATGACATTACAAAAGGGACTAGCTAGCCGGAAGACTTTTTGTGTCACTGTGCTGAGTCGAACTGTCAGGCTGATGTTTCCATGATGTGCACATAATTAGCCTCCCACCGCAGTATACCTTTAATCTGCAGTCGCTTGCAGCTCCTTGGCCACAAAGCATAAATGTGCATTTGTATCCGTGCCCACACATTAATTATATGTGTTGATAGACGACTCTGTAAGCATGTTTGGATGAATATACAGTATCTGCTGTCTGCAGGCTGGTGTTAGGTCAGCACATGCTCCCTGGACACGTGCGGTTAATAGTGGGTTCCATTGGATTTTACATTTTACAGAAATACCAGAAGAATGGTGCAATTAGAAAACATGGTGCTGGTGCCATTCCCCCCACAACATCTTCAGGGAGATGCACTGGGCCAATAAGCCCACATCTCATTCATGCAGAAAAGTGCCTCTGCCCATCTGTCACCCAACATGCCCCACTTCCAGATGTTTGGAGCAACACTCCCCTTTGCCTGGGGTTTCATCCCTGTCCTATTTGGCCATATAGGATGTCTATCAAGCCCTTTACTTCTTCTTGCTCGACCTCGTTCCAGAAAATGACAAAGGCAGACTGCTTCACCTACCATCACTTCTGGCCAGATGTATTAACAAGGTGTCAAAAAGCTGCAGCTCAATCTAGCCCTTTCAAGTCCCAGCCTCAAGAGTGTGTTCCAACATTTATGTTTCTGTTGACACGTCTTACAGTCGACACACATCACAGCAGGATGTAAATGAAACTGTGTTAACTTACAAGCAGCCCCAGGGTCCCATTCAGACCGACGTCACCCTACGAAGAGATATAATAGCTTGAGTTTATAACATCTTTATCATGAACTGCTAAATCTGTAAAGTATATTTTGACTGCCAGGCATCCATTATGTTTGTGACAAAACCAGAAGGTCAGGGAAAATGAGCAGTCATTTTTTAATGCATGTTCCATAGCTATAGAAAACTATTAACTGGAATTTACAGTATGTCATGAAATGAAGCACGCCTGCTGATTCTCACACTGGCAGACAACTAGCAGGTGGTTTGGTGCCATTAAACGTGACGAGCCTTAAAATAAACACAGCCGCTCTATATCATGGGGAAGTTTCAAAACTAATAAAAGCAAACAGGTTTGAGAACATTGTTTATTGACTGAGAAGTACACGTATTCAAAGGTAAGTGTATTTCTGATGCTGGCTCAATGCGATGTGAGCAATAATCTCACCCAGTTTTTGCCGTTTGTCCGTCAAGATAAAAAAGTGAGAATTGGTGTCCGGGAATCTGCATGCAAATGAGGCTTCATGAAGCAGGAGGATCAGAGCACTTCACAACTGGCAATATCCTTTTTATCAGATGCGGTTAAATGAAAAGGGGGTGCGTGCAGTTCATATTCATTTGGTTTAAATGAGTGACACAGCTAAAATATGCCTGCTATGGGATATTCAGGGGACTCATTACTTTGTGCTTCCAAATCTACCTCTTTCTGTCAGTTCCAATACAAACAAACCTCCTCTCTGCCCCCCCCCCCCCTCTCCTACCCTTCATCCAGTAAATAGGATAAAATATCCCGCATTCCCTTTTGTCTGCACAGAAGCACCCAGACCTCATTATAAACTTCAAGGCTAGCATTGTACCTATTATGTGTTGACTTTTATCAAAGACAACAGAACCATTAAAAAAAAAAAAAAGTACACCAATGTGGAGGAAATAGTTTATAAAAATTCAGAGGTGAGGTAACCAATTAAAATAAGAGCATGCCAAGACTTCCAGCAGTTTATAGCTTAGTATTCAAAATTGAAACATTCAAAAAAAGCTGTTCCTATTTATATTAATGCAAAAGTTAAGTGAGAGTTTAGTCGCAGCTTCAAGTGAAGAGTATACAGGACTTAACATATGAACATTTTGAAAACTGCAGCTACTTCAGCTTTTCTTCACTGTCTATCCGAATTCCACATCTACTAGAATGAGACATTGTAACTATGTAGAGGTTGCCAAGTCCAAGTCTGGGTTCCCTGTGCCGTTCCTCAGCTCGAATAAAATACAGAAAAAACACATGAGTACACTAAATAAAAAGTATAATAATTGAGTATTCCAGGGTTCCCCAAAACATAATAGCTTGATTAGTTATGACATGGAATATTCATCTTATCAGGCCTTTTTTTCGATTCATGGCAACCTTCCAAACTGTCTTTTTGTCTACTTGTCATTTTTGTCTCTATTTGGTTTAAAATGGAGCTATAACTTAGTTTTATCTTCAGAGAGAGTAAAAACAAAACAAAACAAAAGGACAATAGAGATGAAGAAAGATCAGGAAAATGAAGCATATAAAAAGCAAAGAGTCAATTTGACTGATATGGTCATTTAAGGCACTCAGATTATGTTTGTGAAATGTTAATGGTAAAATAATATTAGAATAAAACATACCCACATTTTGTAAAGGTCAGGGTCCTGTAGGTACATAGGTTATCTATCAACCAAGTTATCATGTTGCAAATTTTGAAATCAGTCAAAATGACGGCCCCAAGTGTTCTCGTGTTAAAATTCAGAGTTTAAAAGATGACTTACTTATATTACGCATTTATGATATGCATTAAAGGGATTTACTTCATTTATTACAGCCATAAAAAGCCAAATTATCTATTTAAAATGCAATGGACGAAAGACTGAAGCACACATATTAGATTTGGAACAATGCAGTAAGTAGTAGTTGAAACATTCTGGACCAAAAGAACGGCTAATGTCAATCACAAAGCACAACGTGTAGCAAAAAAACCTACAGAAAGATTCATAAGTTTCAGGTTACACGGTGTGTTCCTACAATTCCTTCACTGATATCCTCCACTGCACTCGAGCTTCAGTAAGGACAATGTTTTTTAAACCTTAAATCTTAAAGTGGCAGAACTACGCGGCTCAGGGCAAAACCCAGCCTCTTGTGGTGAAATGTGAAAGAGGGCCAGCTCTGATGAAGAGTGATAGTGGATGAATAAAGCCTGACACATATTGACAGGCTAAATTTGCAGCAAGTCTTGTTAGGTGTGACATATTTAGGCCAGTAGCCCCAACTACTTGAAATAACTTAGGGGAGAATAGGAAAGATGGAGAGTGTGAGCAGACTGTAAAATGACTCAGAAATCCAATAATTTGTCATGGATAAATTTAGAGTCAGATGGGCTATTAATAGTGAATTATATATCAGTGGAGGATGATTACCTAACCTTATCACATTAGGACTTTCTACCAGAAATGTGACCGATTCATTGCCTTCCTGTAAGCTTTGTCTCAAACACTACCATTCAGAGAACATGGTAATACTGGTGTGAAAAGACTGCCTGTACGGTAATGATAGCAATATAGTGGAACAGCTTTCCCTTGAGATTATGAATATGGAAGGGACTATAAAATTATTTTATCAGATGATATCACTTAATACAACCCCCATGTCGCCTGCAGACACTATTAGGAACAGAGCAGCTGTCTCGTATAGCTTGTAATGTAAATCCAATTCTGCTTTAACATAAGAGCAAATTGTCCTCCTAAAGAAACTAAAGCTGTGGCATCGGTTTAAGATGACAAAGCTAAAAGCATTTAGGATTCTGTCAGTTATTTTAATTATCAGTAATGTTTTTATTTTTATTTTATTTTATTTTTTTACAAAATAAAAGTGACGGTAAATAAAATTCAGTATCATATTCATTTACTTATTTTTAATAAAGTGATATTCCGCAGCTGAGGTGCAACACCAAAATAGAGATACAACAAATTCTTACAATTAAATTTACATTATAATTGCATAATAATTCACATCCTTTAAAATATTCTAGATTATTATCATCCAATTTAGTCCAGATGATTCCAAAAGGATCAGACTGTCTTAATTGTAATGTGATAATAGAACATAACAGTTATCAACAGATCTTAACATATTTTATCCCTTTACTAATAAAGCGAAAGGCGACTGTGGAGAGAAAATATCCTCTTAATTAAATTATGTTATGATTTGGGTTTTCTGCCTTAGTTTTTGCTATTTTCTTTCTGTCATGTTTGAATTCTGCTTCCTGATTTATTTTGAAAGTTTCCTGCATGTCATGGTTTTAAGTTTTAATTCCCTGGTCCCGATCTCTCCTGATCATTTTCACCTGTGTCTTGTCAGTCCTGTTTGTACATAAGTCTTGTCTCTTTCTTCATCTGTGCTGGTCCATACCTTCATTTCCCTGACCGTCTTCTGCCCTGTTTTTTCTTGTTTTACGTGGTTTACCTGGTTAGCCCACAGTCAGTTTTTTTTTCCATGCTTGGCAGCGCTTTCTGTTTTGATAATAAAGCCCGTGTGACTCGCGTCTCTGCATGTTGGGCCCTTCATGCTCACCAGCCCTGGTACCTGACAAATTATATATATTAAAAAAAAGAATTCCAGCAAAATCAGATTCACTAGAAGTGACCATCTGCCTAGAACAGTTGGGATCTGATGCTGCGTTCACACCAAACACGATTTGCACGGCAAATCTGCGTCCACCGCTTCTATGTCGACAAACTTACTGACAATGCTTCATCAAAGTCTAGAAATTTAAACTCTCTCTTGCGCTGTGTCACTGCCCCTAAAGAATTGCACTACAGAACCTCCGATCGCATCTGTACATTTATTTAATACTGAAACCGGACCCTAATCGAATTCGGTTAGAACGTACCGTGAGAAGACAAAAGAGACAAACACAAAAATACTGGAACGTCTGTTAAAAGACAAAAGAGGTCAGTTAGGGTCGTCATCCGCTGCAGGACAAAGCAGGATGCACATAGCTACACTTTTCCTTTTTTGTTGGTGCTTCTGCAATTTGGACTATACAGTATTTTGCAAAGTTCAAAAATAATTTAACATTTCTATTGCTTTTCTTTTTTCTCCTATTTCATATTCCAAACAGTTTCTGTGGGTGGTTGCTGTCAGTTAATGCCTAATGCACATTTAAAGAAAGTAACTCAGTCACTATGAAGCACAAATGCATTCTGTTATGTTTTGTACTGTGAGAAGTGCATAATTAATACAAACCAGTCTGAATTAAATCAACAGGAATGAAAAAGTTTATAACAATTTAGGAAGTTTAATTGGATTGTGGATAAATGAAATTGTTCTGCTTGTTTTCATTCCCCATGGTGCCCTTAGATGACTTTTGTGAACTGTTTCTTCTGCTGTAAACTCAGTCTTTCTTTTTTACATGTTTATGTATGGTCTCTGGTGAACTGCTGCTAATCGTCTGTGCTTTCACACCGCTGCCCTTTATATTGTATTGTTGCAGTCTCATGACACAGTTGTCACTGCAATTTACCAGCCTCACATAAACAGCATTCATGTTTACTGCTAACACAATTATGCACCTATGGATTTAAAGCTTATCTGATGCATATGTGAGGCATCATTTTCTTGTTTCTGTTTCCATTAAGACTTTAAATGTGTGTATTTATTATATGCATGAAATGGAATGGAGGATCAAAAACTAAAATGTTAAAGACCCACAACAATCATTTTTTGAGCTATGTTAAAAGTGTTCACAGTGGTCTTTTATTTAGGATTATACCATGGTCCGGGTGAATACTTGATTCTGATTGGCTGCTGGATGTGAATTAAAAAAAGTGTTATACCATGGTCCGGGTGAATACTTGATTCTGATTGGCTGCTGGATGTGAATTAAGAAAAGTGTTATACCATGGTCCAGGTAAAAACTTGATTCTGATTGGCTGTTGGGGGTGGATTACGTAAGGGTTAATGGCCGACGAAGTATGCATTATCACTTTTTAACGCACGCCGTGGAAGCCTGAACGTTGGACAGTTGCTTCCACGAAGTGCGTTAAAACGTGATAATGCATACTTCGAAGACCATTAACCTGCGTCTACCATGGTCACTTACAAAAGAAATAAATAGCAACCAGTTTTTAGACCTTAATTCTTGCTTTTTTTCCAATCTGGATCGCTTTCTCACAAATAGTCCGTGTCGTGCCGCACCACCGCTTTAGTCAAGATTCAGTGATATAAAGCTATATATATTTATATAAATATCTATCTATATATATATATATATATATATGCTGTATATATGCTGATCTTTCCGATGGGTTGAATAAAGTATCAGTTCAGAGGGAAAGTTCACCTTTTATCGCTTGTTTTTGTCCAAATGATGAAGCAAAGGGTTGTTTTAAAGAAGCCGGCGCAGTGATACAAAACATTTAAACTAGGTGACCGGAACTTCTTTTTTCACCGTGCGGTTATCCTGTGGTCTATCACATTTTATACCATGGTCCGCTTGAATACTCGATTCTGATTGGCTGCTGGGTATGCATTAAAAAATGATAACCGCACGGTGAAAAAAGAAGTTCCGGTCGGCTAGCTTAAATGTTTTGTATCACTGCGCCGGCTTCTGTAAAACAACCTTTTGCTTCATTATCTGAGCAAAAACAAGCGGTAAGCGATTAACTTTCCCTCTGAATTGATGCTTTATTCAACCCATCGGGACGATCAGCATATATATATCACCGAATCTTGACTGCAGCGGTGGTACTGCGCGACGCGGACTATATGTTATGTGACGCGGCGCATCGCGCCGCATCACGTAACATATAGTCCGATTTTTGTGAGAAAAGCGATCCAAATCGAAAAAAAAAAACAAGAATTAAGGACTAAAACCTGGTAACGCACACCCAGCAGCCAATCAGAATCGAGCATTCACCCGTACCATGGTATAAACAGCGATATTCCACAGGGATATGCCACACCTAAAACAGAAGTTCCGGTCACATGGCCCATTTGTTCTATATAAGGCTGCGCTGTTTGCTTTGAAGCACATTTTGCTTCATCATCTGGACAAAAACAAGCGGTAAGAGGTGAACTTTCTCTGAGCTGATGCTTTATTTAACCTATCGTGACAATCAGCATATATATTGCTTTCCTTCGACGCTGCAGTTGAGGTCAGCCGGCTCAGCACCTCGCAGAAGCAACCAGGCTTCCACGGCGTGTATTGATTTCTGATAATGCACACTTCTTCTGGTGTTATCCCTCACATTGTGGACATCTCACGGGGCATTATCCCTTAATTATGCAATTTTTAGCCAAAATGTTAAAGATGTGTTGTTGTTTTCTAGGACCTAGTTTCTGCAGAGTGGCAGTAGCTCATCAGAACGTTGACTCTGAAGTGTGGGCAGGACTGTTGGCAGGGTGCAACACCACCCATCTTCCTGTCACCTATAACTGAAAGCTGTTTGCGTGCTCTCCTGCAAGGTCTCAGCCCCTTAAACCCATCAAACATTAGGTTGGAGCAATGTTGGAGCTATCTAGTCGTACAGTTTTGAGCCAGGTGCCAGCTCGGGCGAGGGAAATGAAGATGTTCATGTGGATGGACAGAATGGAACAGAGCAGGGAGGAGCGAATTTTTCATTCTCTCAAATGTAATCTTTTACAATCTGCAATTTTTTCATCTGCTCTGGATTCACAACAATTTCAATAAATAAATACTCAGAAATGCAGTTTTGAGCTTAGTTTTATCACTAAATATCCTCCATCATCAGAATAAAAGCTATAAGGACATATGAAAAACACAACTTTCACATTCATTTCAGAAAACGCTTTGATCAAAGCAGCTTCTTTTTTTCCCCTCCATATTCTTCTAGGCTGATTCAATCTAGAAATCACACCTGTGGGTCACATACTCCTCACAAGAACAGTTTCCTCATATCATCTTCAAATCCCTACTGAGCCAAAACATTCTGCATCTCCCTATTAAACTGTTCCGTCTTAATGTGTTAAATGAAAACATTTGTGGGTTTTTTTCTCCTTGTAATCGTTCTGCCTTCGACTAACTCCACGTTTTCCGGCTTGTTCCCAGCCTGCCTCTTCACCACCCAGAGTCCTACAACAAACTATTCTTTAATCCTGCCAACAAGTGCCAAAGTGACCACTTCTTTTGACTGCAGCCGTTTCTATGGTTACAAAAACAATAGACCCCAAGGTGTTTGCAAAAAGCTGCAAGCAAACACAAAAAATAAATAAAAGCAAGATTAAACCCTGTGAATTTTATAACTGCTTTCCTCCCACATGAGGTCAAAAGACCCCGTTGTGGAAAAAGTCCTAAACAGTGAAGTGATGTTTCCGATTACAACAGTAAAATGAATTTTCTCTGCAGACTGAGGAAGAGGAGAAAATAAGTTTACCAAAAGAGCTGACGCGAGATTGCTGTAATACCAAATAAATAATGCAGCTGGTACAAACTTTATAAGGTGGTTCACTTCCAGCGCCACAATATAAACTTATCAGAAATTCAGGTCAGACAGAAGCTCAGTCACCCAGCAAGTCACTCTCTCCAACCAGAAACTGAATGATAGCTGCTAACCCTGTTTAACAGTCAAGCTATGCAACTGCTGTAGCAAATGCATGCTGAAAAGGGTTTCCAAGTTAAATATTTATTTATTTATTTGGTCAAAAAAACGGATTAAAGCTAACAGAGAATTCCTAAAGTTTGTAAAAAAAACTATTCAGAGAAATAAAAATACATTTAAAATGTAAGTTGTATGAGGATTAAAGACCTACTCGATGGAAATGATGTTTTAGGTGTTTTTAACATGTGGCATTTTTCTGATAATGGAGGACATATATTATGTAAGAAAATTA
Source organism: Oryzias curvinotus (assembly GCA_023969325.1). Taxonomy (NCBI): domain Eukaryota; kingdom Metazoa; phylum Chordata; class Actinopteri; order Beloniformes; family Adrianichthyidae; genus Oryzias; species Oryzias curvinotus. The sequence continues at coordinate 5,927,185 of CM043720.1, forward strand.
GGTCCAAATTTGCGTTTCTGAGTATTTCTTGAATCAAATCGTTGTGAATGTGTAGTACACAAAAAAAAAGATGCAATTTGAAAATAACGTAGAAAATTTGCCTTCATCAGGGGGGAGGGAAAAGGGGGTGGGCTTGATCCGTGCAAACAGTCCCACCCACAACCCAGAGACAAATTTCTAACGAACTACATGCTGGTCTGCAGAAACTGTCTTGGAAAACACGTTTTGTAAATTATGCCTAAAAACCACATAATCATAATTAGAAGACCAGCAGGAACATTTTTAAAATAGATCAAAAGATGATCACAGTGGAAGAAAAAATCAATTTTTAGCAATATTTTAGTGTTAACTGTGTATTTCTTTTTAATTCAAATGTGCATCCTTTAATATTGTCAAATAAAATATTTTTATCAAAATGTTGAAAAATAAACACGTTCAGTTTAGATTAAAATTGCTTTTGGCAGGTTTCCAATGATGCTGCTGGGTTTACGAGCATCAAAACAACTTTTTCACATTGTTGTTGTCTGTTATTTGCCTGCTTGTAAATAAAGGTTTTCAATGAGCATCCAGTCATTGTGCACAAAGGTGTAAGGAATGTGGGACGCACAAGCGGCTTTCTTCATGGCTTGGTTTTATCTGAACATATTTCGACATAATGTCCACCCACATGTTATTGTTTTCATGCGATATCAATCAAAGCTTTGGATGCAAAATAGAGAATATCTGAGAACTGAAAAGTGCCTTATAACTAACAGATAGTTTTTATTACATAAACATTTAAAACCACTGTAAAAAAAAGACATCTGGCTTGTTTAGGTTTGTATAAAAGTGCAAAAAAAATAAAGTAAACCACAGAACATCAGGAGCTCAGTAATCATTACTTTACATGTGCAGCCTCAGCTTCATGCTGTGGGATTTGTTGCAATTGCAGGGTAGAATGAAGCACGAAGGAGCTGCGAATGGCCTGGTGCAGGCTGTGTGGTAGCTGTTCCTGCAGCACAAGGTCAGAACACTGTGGGGAGCTGTGTGCACTTGCCTGCTAATTACACACACCGCTGTGTCCCGTTACTCTTGAAGCACTGGGGCCACAGAATAATCTGGCAACTCCCCAGCAACTAAAGCAAGCAAATAAACAGAAGCAAGCAGGGATGAACAAACGCGGCCTAATTATGTTTACTTGAACCTTTTATCAAGCAGAGCAGGTCAGTGACCTTGTCTGATAAGAGGTAGAATGATTGCATGTTTCACTTAATGAACAAAAATAAAGTGCTACCAACTTTACCCAATTAAAATAAAATGAAAATATAGCAAGAATGTGAAACAACTTTGCGGGGAAATGGTATTAAATGGGAAGCCAAACCGTTAAATCTGTCTGGAACAAGATCTGTAAGTAGCATGGATCTCTTGAGTGTCGGCCTTCAAATGCCAAGGAGGTTACAGCAGGAAATACCTTTTGAGACTTTCCATTTACTCAGCGATACGCCACCATACGCAGCGTGGCTTGAGAGGAATCTAACTGACAGTAAGCACTGGGAAGAACACCTCATTGGCCCAGTTATTAAAATCAGAATAAATAAAACAATACTTCATTGTGTGGGGATGTCGCAGTACACTGCCAGAGATCCTCTGGTGTGGAGGATATCAGGTTCTATCAGCGTTGCTTAACTCTTTCTTTTTTTTCTTTGACACTTCTCCGTACAGCTGAACAACCTGTATCCACTTGAATTACTTACAAGATAACACAGTGCACTCCCCTGCTCCTTTGGGGGGTGGCTCTGCAAACCGATACTACGTCACATGCTCATACCCAGAATTCTGGTCTCTCAGGTGTCAACTGGGGCTTTAAATAACATACTACAATTATAATTGGAATATGAGCTAATTCCAGTAAAAGGAAAGCTAGGCTTAGGGAGTCATGAGTGTAGTAGTGAACAGATAATATTATCCCTTTTCTTTTCCTCCTGCCATCAATTACTTTAAAGTCCCACTCCGATCATCTTTTGATCTATTTTAAAAGTGTTTCCAGTGCTCGCTTCATTATGATAATGCTGTTTTCAGCTAAAATCCAAAAACCTGTGTCATTTTCTGCAGGAGTTCATCAGAAATTTACAACTAAATCATGGGTGGGACCCTTGACGCAGAGTAAGCCTGTCCTCCTTTCCCATTATCCTTTTGTTTACACTCTCTCCCGCTAGCTTACAGCCCATTACAACCCCAAGCTAACATAACCGGTGCAACCAAAATGGTGAGCAATATTGGTCAGTTTGATCGAGATTCCAGCGCAGATGAGGAAAACAAAGACGTACATGAAACTCTTTGTCTGCAAGTGGATGCATCAGAATGGAGCACGGAGCATCTGGCTCGCCATTGTCGGTTCTACATCACAATTAAAAGCTTTTTCAAAATAACGATTATTTGAACAAAGAAATACCTTAAATCTTAATTTTTCTAAAACGTGATTTCCATTGTAGTGGGTCTTAAAATATAAATATTATAATATTATAATGTACTTTTAAGTAACATCTTGTTTTTATGTCAGCCCAGAAGAAACAGAGAAAATATTCAACTGAACTTTCATCCACCACCTGCTGTTTAGCAGAATACTGATTTGCATACAGCATCATTTACTCACTGAGTTTAATGTCTTCTGAAGCTGAATAATCTGTGATAGTGATAAAGTAGAACCATGATGTGGTCTCATCTTCATGATGAGTCTCAACTTCATCTCCACACTCATCTCCAAAGAGAAGACACTAGCTTTAACTCATTAATTGTGCACTTTTCAGGGCTCACTCATGAGGATTAGTTACGTCATATTTTTTTTGGGGTTCACTGTCTTGCCGTCGATTAATCTAAATCAAATACAAGAATTAAGGTCAAGAAGTCAAATAAATCACAGAAAGAGCACAGTTGCGGAAAAGGCTCATAATGAACACTCCTCTACAGGATGATTTATGCAGTCATTTAGTTAACAGGAACAATTTTCAGAATCTCTATTAGGAGGAATTTGAGAAAGCAAACATTCTAACTGGGATTTTATTGCTTATTGGCTCTTACTTACATTCTAGTTCATATCTAGAATAAAATAAGAATAAATCTGTTATGTATACATTAAAATAATATTTTTTTAAAACTGGGGAAAATTTAACAACTTTTCTAGTCTAGTTTTGGATGCAGCATTGTTGTATGTTTTAAAGAGCTACTTGTTGGTGCTCCACCATGACATTAAAAGGTATGCTATTAAAATGTGTTTATTTTATGTTTCATTTTTAATTTGTTTTATTTCAAAGTTGCTTTTACATTAAGTTTTTTTGTTGAATAAACTAGCAAGTACTAAAACAGAGACTGACAATGGTAATTTAGCCTAAACAAACCCAAAAAACAAAATCAATAAAATGAAAGCAGTTCAGTCTCAAAGCTGCAAATGTGACTGCACTTTTTTCCAGTCATGGTCTGCTGGATATGTAAGGAACATAAAATGTGATTTTCTAGCTTTTTGATGTAAATACCAAAGGCGTTCCAAAAGGTGCTGCTATTATCCTCAGCATAACCAGTGGGGTTCTAATCACTTCATTGTGAAATAAATAAACTAGTGTGACAGCTAAGAAATGTCCTTGGCAGGAATGCTTTGCTTTTGAGTCCTTGAAATTACAATATCAATTCAAAGTTTTTGAATTATAAATTAGGTTATCTTTCCTCTGCAATGTGCATAAATTGAGGACAGAACCTCTTTAAATCCGAAACCAATATTGATCGTCCTGCTGCTCCATAATGCTAATTTGGTTGAAGCAAAAGATGCATACTCTTCATTTCTGTTCTTTACAATGACAGTTTGTCAAAGCCCATCATGTTTCTGGGGGATGTCATACTGACCAGAATAACAATGTTTAACCAGGAGGCATTGTAAAAGTCGAATAATGCATGCCTGGAAAAAAATATGGATGCACGGTACAGTGGTACAGAAACAAAAAATGTTAAAAAAAAATTTAAAAGCTGCATTAAACAACATTTTCTACCCCTTTCACCCCTTTTCACCTCTTTTCCTTCATGATTAATTTCTAGTTGCTAGAGACACTTTTTTGACAGATTTGCTTTGTTAAAGTAACATTTTATAGAGGAATTGTGCATCCCCTTTTCCCCAAATTATGACACAAATAAGCTGTGACTCCTCTATCAATATTAACATTAAAGCCAAATTATCATCCAAGCAAAAAGGTTGGGCTGCAAAAACTTGTTTCATTAAATATAGTCTTGTTTTCTCTCTTGCAAAAAATAATCGCATTAAGAAAGTTTTACAACAGCAAAGTAATCTTGATAAAAAAATACATGTCTTATATTTTATTTTTTTCAATGAAAGCTCTTAGGAAGACTGTTTTTCGTACCCCATTGCAATATGCTTTTGCTTATTTAGAATTTTTGACTTATTTCTAGAAAGTCTGCTTTTCCAGTTATGCAGCTTGATGTATTTTTGGGCGTCTTAGCAGCAGAAAAAATTGAATTAGATTTATCTGAAGAAGATGGATCATTTCCTCAACAGAGGATCGTGCCTAAAAGTACAAAAATGCTGAAATTATCCATTTCTGAGCAGCTGTTCTGATGTTAAAAAGCTCACAGGCTGCCTTCATTTCTGCACAGAGAACACATCCAGCTGTTTTGATAATCAGCCACTACAGCTCTGTGCATATAGGCCAAAGAATCATGTACATTAAAGCCTTTTCATTATAGCATGTGAGATGTTATGACTACAAATCAGCCAGTCTTTGTGTGCTGAGCTAATTTCCAGTTAGGTGGTCCTCGTTCTCTGCAAATTCCTATGTAAATAAACTTGATTATGTCATTCATTTGCAAATGCACACATTACGTCAGCTGGGTTCTCAAAGATGCCACTAGCTTAGTAACTGAAGGAGCCAGGCTGATTGTTCGTGTGTGATGAAGGGGAACTGATACGCGAGTTCTCCAAATAATTTGGGCTGCTGCAGTTCACTTGTCAAGATACGCTGGGGAAAGATGATAAAGGTTCGTAAGAATGCATAAAATCCAGTTTGCCATAGGTTAGCTTATAACCTATTCCCTTAAATGTTTGAACATTTGGAACAGAAGCAGTTGGCTTCTTTATTGTTTTCACCAGATAAAACAACATCAGACATTTTTGTTATAGCCTGTAATTGGAATAACTCAAGTCATAATGCTTCTCTGTTGTTAGCAGACTGCTCTATTGACTCGTTTTACCTTGGGAAAGGCTGAAAGAAGCTTTGAATATGAACTGACTTTAAAAAAAGAAATTATCTTGAAATTCTAATCATTTTTAATTGACAAAAAACAAAAATTCAAGTTGACAGCAGTACCAACCACTTTACTGAGGCCTAAGTCACAAGTGCAGCAGGCTAAGAAGAAATCCCCAGACCTCCTTTTCCCTCGCCACTTCCCCTTATGCTCCTCCATTGGGACACAGTTTCAAAGGCACTTGAGAGACATAATCTCTCCCTGAAGTTCTGGGTCTGTTCCAAGCTCGTCTCCCAGGGGGAATATCCAAAACACTTCACCTTCAATGCATCTACAAGGTATTCTGAACAGATGCCCAACCAACCTCAACAGGCTGATGAAGACTTAATCTCTAAGGGTAAACCAAGCTGCACTCTCAAGTAAGCCTAGATGTGTATTTGAGAAGGGTTGGAAGTTGGGTTGACTCAGTTTGCCTTTCAGCTCAGATCTGTGATGGTTCTGCATCACTGCAAACACCAAACTGTCCATCTAGTCCTTGCTTCTTTTAACCTGTTGCTATAGACAAGAACCCCAAAACAAGAGTGATCCATTCTCACGTTTAGATAGTTTAAATAGTTTTAATAGTTTAAATAGTTTTTCATTAAATTTTTATCAAATCAGTTCTTTGTGCTATACTAATTTGCATGTGTTGTTTTTTTTTTTGGTTGCATAACTTTATGAAATGATATTCTGACATTTTAATTTGTAAACAACACACTTCCAATGAAAAGTCTATATAAAAGCATGTAAACACGCATTTTGGGCTTCCACATTCAAAACTCTTGGGTTCATGGTAGCTATGCTAATTTTTACGACTGTTTTTGGGCTCTTCGTACAAAACCTGTCGCAATTGAACAAGCTGTGGATTTTTGGGTTGTTGAGGGTCGTGGAGGGGACTGGCTGCATCTTAAGGGGATTGCAGGTGAGTCTTGTACTGCTGTATGTCTTAAAAGTAGAATGTATGGTTGTTGTCCTTGTGGTACGTGTATTGTGAAGTATCTATAAGATTAGTGGAAGTTGCATGGACACTCATTACTTACGATGCTACATTTTAGCTGTTAGTAAAGTACAGGCCCCTTAATGATCCTCCGCGAATGCACGCTCACGAGGTGTGCACGTGATATGGAGGTGCTTGTACAACACCTGTGAAATGCCCACACAAACTACACTCCGATTGTCTTATTTTTCATATTTAACAGTCAGGCTGCACGCAAAGAGCCCGCAAAGAGTGCACACTTATCAAGTGAAAGGCACTAGCAGGCTTCTTTTGCAGTGCGCAGGATTTGGGGGGGTTAAAAACTGATAAATCTGTACAAAATGTCTGCATCCCACCTACTTCACCCTTACGTGTTATGTTTGCTACAACCTGTCGCTCACAGCATACCTGAAGAAAAAATGGGATGAATGCCCTACAGGTTCACCTGCTTCAATACAACCTTGATATTTTACTGTACAGTGTGCACTGTACAGGTTTGCCTATGTTTCCCCTGCAGACAGACCACATCCACCCATAAGGACAGTCGGGACAAATGTTTACTAGTGATCTGTGTCTTTACTCTGGTCTATGCTGAGCAGCCTTAAACATTGATTTAGGCATCATGGTGTAAATGAAAGCTGTCTTCATGATATGTGACATGATATATCTATCACTTATACAAAAACACTATTTGCTCCACCAACTTTCGTCATTTAGTTTGTTCAAACAGATATCTTCTCTTCATCCTACTGCTTGGCTGTTACCCTTTCAGATAAATATAAAAAGACCTTTGCAGAGGTTACGGAGGATTTTAGCGGAAATTTAAAAAAAAAAGCAGATATGAATATTTACTCAAGTAGAAGAAATGAAGGCAGTGGGGTGCTAAATTTACATCTGTGGACAAAGTACTAATAGGAAATGCCACACTAGGACTATTTGTAATAATGGATGGGTCAGATGGACGCTCAGTACAGCTTTCTACGTGAATATACCAACAATGTTTTCGTGCAATCTATCCAATCTTCGTCTAGGCTTTTTCAGAGGACAATTACAGCAATTTGACCTAAATTGAATGGAAATAGATTTGCTTACAACAATATATGATATTTAGATTTTCTTTCATTTAATTTCATTTCTCCATACAGTGTCCCGACATGACTTTGGTCGGGAATGGGCGCTTTAGAAATAAGCTGAAGTGAGTGGACGTTTTCTTTAAGGCACCAGAGATCCTTGAACATTTACAGCTATATTTTACACATATTTAAAAATATTTGACAAGTGTGCTTCACTGAGCCAACAGCATTTTAGAGGATGAATAAAACTGAAGTTGGGGTTGGATGTACCACAAACTGATCAGGGTCACTCAGAGCTGCTTGTTGAACCTGCTCAACATCCTGAAAACACTACAGACCTGCTGAAACGAGACATTGATGAAACTCAGTTTTATGTCTTTTTAGAGGATGTTTCTGCTCTGCTGCACCCAGAGTCAGAACAGGTCCTACTAACCCAATTAACCTTAATGACTCTCAGCAGAAGAAAAAGATCCCTATTTTGCAGCAGGCTTCCTATCACAGCATCCTTTTTTACAACACTACAAGTTCAAATACTGCTGGCATTCGTTGATAAGGGATTTTGGATCATGCAAAATCCCAAAAAATAAGTTTTAAGGTTACATCTAGGTCCACGAAATGTTTGTTGATATTTTTGGCATTTTTCTGAGATAATACAGAAAACTTTAAAAAGGGCCACAAATTTCCAAGCAGCACTCCATGTTAGGTTAATCAAAACTGTCATATTTAAGTGCACACAATAAAGAATGACCTGAAATAACATGGAAGGCCTTGAAGTAATTTGAAAAATTAGTTGAGTCCATTAGTATGCTGTGCCGATGGCTGCATGCAGCACATATCAATTAATACTCCAGCAGAAGAACACTGCTAGCTAGAACACACTTAGCTCTACTTTTGCAGATATGACAGGCTCCTGAAAAACAGCCACAGCAGAAACTTTGCTTCTCCCCTATCTCCAGGGCATCGCAATTAAGATGAAAAGCCTATAAGAATTGATTCCCTGACGAAACTAGATCTGGTTGATGTGATATGTATAGAATATGTGTCTGCTGCAGATAGTTGTACTTACCTTCTCTCCATCGATTCCCTTTTGCCCTTCTGATCCAAGTTCCCCCTGCAATGTCAAGATTGAAAGTTAAAAGGAAAAGACAGAACCCTTGAAAAGTTTGCTACTTCATTTCGTTTCTTTTTTTTTCTTTTACACCTCAGCTTCTCCAGTAAGATAAACATTAGGCTTGACACAAAAAAAAGATTTAAAGCTTTCAAAAGCAACTTTTTCTTAAAGTATCTCTTCACAGAAAAAGAGACATTTTACTTTTTAATCAAGTAAGGTCTTAGAAGTAAAGGTTTCGAGTCAAAATAGGCTACCAATTTGTGAATATAGTTGGATAAAAAAAGTCAATATTTCTAAATGGAAGCATTTAATTCAGAGGTAGAGTTCAACAAATTTTGTTTAATTGTTCTTTTGCCTTAAATGTGAAATACATTTGAAACTACAAAAAACCACACCTTCAGATCTTAGCAACATATACATCAATAGAGAAAAATTTGTGGGAAAACAAACCCTGACAACTAGGGATCCAGGATATGAGGAAAACTCGCAATTTGCAATATTAGTGATAAATTATGACGATAAATAAAGACAATATAACTTGCGATGAACAGATAGCAAAACAACTAAATGCATCATTTTTATGTCACTGCAACAGTTTAAGTTAACAAAGAGTCAACATAACTTAAATAACACTTCAAATGACCGTCGTCTACATAGGAGGCGAGCATCTAACATAAAAAGGGCTCCATCTGACTGGTCAAAGATGTAAAGGAGTTCATCCAATTGGTCAAAGGCAGAAAGGGATTTATTTGATTCGTTAAATATTTCAAGCTGCCATAAGATTGTTTTTTAGCACATTTAAGATGATCATTATTGGAATTTTGACCGACTTTTGCGAAATGCATATTGCACAGCTTGATATTGCAATAACAATAAATTTGCAATTTATTGTGCAGGTCTAATGAAAACAGACTTCTATATGTTTTACCATATTTTAACACACTATTTCAGCAAATATCTAACTAGTTTAGATTAAATTGTGACAAATGAAATAACCTCCAAGCCTTCCCGATTTCCCACAAACTGACAAAAATGTGTACGACGTGTTGAAACTGAGGGCTTTGACTTTACAGTGTAACCTATATGGATAAATGACCTCAGTAGGGCTGTAAAGCAAGAGGCGAGCTGCTGTGTTCGTGTCCAAGGGCAAGCATATCATTGCTGATGTGATATCAACAGCTGCAGGAAACTGTTGCTCCCACATTACGGCTACCAAAAGTGCGAAATGTCTTCTCACACTCGTGTATGCACAATATTTAGATAAATAAATAAATAAATTGGAGCTCCCTTTTTAGAAATACACATTGAAAAATGAAGACAATAATGCCACTGCTCTTTCTTGTAGACTCACATTTTCTATCTGAAAAAATCAATCACTCTGAGAGTTTCAGGATCAAACCAATTCCCACATCCAAGAGCAATCCTTTTTACTGCAGCGCTGAAACGGTTATCGCCTTCCTTACATGCAATTTCATGTGCAGGCAAATGTGTATGCATATGTGTGTGTGTCAGTGACAGATGACATCATTGCGTTTGGCATACTGAAGTAAATGAATTCAGCCACCCAGGTTGCAACATGTGATCAGCAGGAAGATAAATGAAATGGCACATCAATCAGAAAAATGTCTCAGCTGATTGGGAGTTATTGCTGAAATGTCTGAACTGAGAGATTACCTTCAAGTCTTTTGCCTAGTTTCAAAAAATTCACTGCAGTGGCGCTTCAAACAAACATGGTCTCCTAGAGAACATACATTTAAACCATTAAATCGTTTGTATTCCTGCAAGCGGGCTACATAGGCAGGGCACACACAGTGCTGTTCACACTTAGATCCTTGCCCCGTCTGACATCTAGTAAAAAGCTCCTACTGCAGTGACAAGGACATGATTCTTTACTGGCCTTGACTCAGAAAGACCGCCAGCTATTACAAGTCCAGCAGGGAACAAAGCCAAAACAGAACTGCCTGTGCTGGGAACTGAACGTGTCTGCTACTGTACCCATTCACCCCGCGCCAAACAAGCCCCCACCAATTGATTTCACTAGATGACTGTGATTTCTAAATGATTTTATTTTCGGTCAACTACAAAGCAAGCCACTGATTCATTCCATTTATGTCAGAAATCCACTGTGATAGAGTGGGACAGTGACAGACTATAAATCCCTTAACCAAAGAGCAAGCTGCTATTCCCTGCATCTGTAAACCATGCAGTCCTGTCATGAAAACAACACAGTTAGTGAAAGCTCACTCATTCACACATTAGTGAATAGCTTCATGAAGGCCTGTCATTACATCAGCAGTCCTGCTCCGACAGCTGTTCATGCTAACACAGTGGCTCAGCAGCTGCACAGCAGGATACTATTACCATACAACTGGAAAACACATTTTATTATGCTGTTAGTAATTGGATTATTGACAGTATTTTTCTAAGGGAGATGACATGTAAGTCTAGAATAAACTACTATTAAAGCCACAAGTTCAATTCAATTTTATTTGTATAGCCCAATATTGCAACAATAGTTGTCTCAATGGGGACAATAAATTACAAACGTATGTCAAAGTATTCACAAAATACTAAAGTATTCACAACACTGCAATATTGGAATCTTAAAAAAGCAAAAGGACTCTTACTTCAAGAAAAACTGTCTTATTTTCTGTCTTGCAAGAAAAATAATCATCTTAAGAAAGATCAATAGCAAAAAAATTGTTTCAGAAAACATGTCTTAGTGATTTTTTTCCCCCTAAAATCAGAATTCTTGGTAGGACCATTTCTTTTACCCTATTAGCAGAATTATTTTTTGCTTAATACTTAAATTATTTTTTTAACAGACACTGGTTTGTTTTTTGTCAATCGTACCAACATGTTTTGGCAGAAGACAAACCAGTGTCTGATAAAAAAATAATTTAAGTGCTCAGTATAACTTAGAGACACAATGAACTTTATTAAATTATTTTTTGCTTATGTAAAGAAAATCTGCGAGTGGGATACATGAGCTTTATCCCTGTAAATGTGAAGAATAACCATCAACCGTGCATCTATTTTATTCTTATTGGATCTAAGCAGATATGTTAGGCAAATTTAACCAACCAACCATAAGAATCCAACAAATGGTGGGTTATCTAACTCATGTTGAGGTTTCAACTCAGTGGCTCTGTGGTAGACTGTGAGTTTAGATCCATGGTCAGGTCTCACCAAACACTCCCGTCTTCAGCGATAAAGGGTCTATATCATGCAAAATCAACCTTTTAAGTGTATTAAAATGTTCATTCCTTACAAAAAAAAACCCAAAGCGGTATTTTGATCTGTTCTCGCATTTCTGAGTATTCCACTTAAAACCTACGCTCTGAGCACCAGCCCCTCCCAGTCCACGAGTGGGTCCTCACTTCATTCATACGTATAGAAGTGAGGAACAGCCCCTTCCAGGAAGTCTGAGCTGTTGTTTGTTTTTGTGGGTGAAACGCTGACACGCTGCCGAGGCCGACTCTGGGATGATGCCATGAAATGAGCGGCACCCACACGGAGCGAAAGACAGACCCTCAGAGATCAAGCCGTCTTACCTCCAGGTGAGAAAATGAGTTTAAAATTAGTTTTAAAACTGCACCTAAAATTTGTTTACTGATGTAAATCCTTTACCTGCGAATACTTTTCAAAAATAATAAATTTTCTGAGCTTTTGTTTTGCTACTGTAAATAATTGTAGTCTTAGAAAATAACCTTTAAGGCCTTGTTGGAAATTATTTCTCAGAGAACACAATGATAGTGCAATTTAACAAAAAAGGAAGTAATATGACAACTAATCAATCTTATAATAAACATCATTATCTCAGTTCTTAACAATTTACATTGAGGAAACAGTGGGTGTAAATTGAATTTTCAAACACTAATTGAAAGCACAGCAGGAGAGTAATAAGTGGTGCAGACCCATTTGAATGTGTTTAGAAAGAGATATGAGTTTTAGTGTCTCCGTTTGCTTTTCTTTTTTTTCTTCCAGTTTTACATGTACATACTGTAGTGGCAAACATACTGATACCAGGATTGAGGTGCAGGGCCACAGAGAATGGATTTCTTTTCAAGTAAGCTGAATTCTTATAACCCACCACTTATCTGTTTAATTTCCTGAGGGATTCTGGATTAATCATAGCAGTTTAATCCCTCCACACTGCATTAGAATCCTCCATCAAACTCTCACTGTAATGCGGGGTAGTAGTTTCTGCCGGAGTAATACAGTCAAAGTAATCCCTGCACTTTTTTCCCAAGAAGTCCTCTGTGTAGGTCAGGATGATTGGCCTGCACTTCTCATTATAGTTGCTTTAAGTGCTCCAAATTGCCCAGATGTCTTTGAATAATCTGCAAAGTCAAGCTAAATAGTTAGCAAGTATGCCTGGACTATTTCTAATCTCACATAGAATGAGATTTTCCTGTTGTTAATTGAAACTCCCATGAGTCTGCCTTATTAGCAGTATTTGCTCTGACATTGTCAGACTCTTTAAAAGTATTTTAAAGGAGTGAAAAGGTGTTTAGCAGTCGCAGGAGCACCAATGGAAATTCACAGATCAATAGGAATTAACAGGAGTGAACTGCTGTTACATTCAGCCTCTGAAACAATGTCAAAAAAGTCAAAGTACATTAAAGTAAACATGTCCACTGCTGAAATGCATCAAAATAAAGTTTTATGCTTTTTCTTACTCTTTAACAGATTCAATCCTGATTTTTCTTAGCGTTAGACATCTGCATATCTACACATAGGCATAAAAACCACTGATTATAACAATTCTGAATTTTGTTCATATAATAATATTGAAACACTAACTATAATAATATGAATGATTTATAAAAAAAAAAAAAAGTGGTTTTATTATGCAAAGTTTTGTTGGTCATTTAAAAAATTTTTAAGTAAACATTTTACTAAATGAAGTGTATTCTGATAATTGAATAGATAAAGTTTGGAGACTGAACTTTATGTCTTTGATGCATTGGCTCGGAAGTGCAAATCCCATCAGAAATCAGAAATAAGAAAGAAATCTCCATTTTCTTGGTAATGGATCTTGCATTTGAGAGAAGGAGGCTTGGTATTGCGAGTTGTTTACGTAGCCCAGCGTTTGGGCCAGACCGGCAGCCTTGCTTCTTCTTCCTCTCTCTCCTCCTCCTTCATCGTTAGCTGGGTGGGATGACTGTCCACGGACATCCCGGTAGTCTTACTACATCCTCTGGGATGTTTTAACGCTGCAGAAAGTTCCTTGTTACTGGCGAGGTGTGCCTCAGGACAAGATCTATCAGGCACTGGCGACTGTTAGCAAAATCAGTGTAGCAAATGTCCAGGAGTAGGCCTAATTAAATTGTAAATAACCCCCCAAAAAAAACCCCATCATCCTCGAGAGATAAGAGCTCCCGCTCTCGTGTGCGCCGCCATCTTATGCATCAACAAACCACTCAACACAAAAACATAATAAAAGATCGCGACAGCAGTTAAAAAAAAAGCAAAACAAATAATAAAGAATACAAGACATAATTCCAAAAACGAAAAATTTCAAATTTCAAAATAAAATGAAACAAAATAAAAAGAAAACATTTCAGAAAAAAAGTCATTTCTAATCAAAATGAAATGTTAAAAAAATGAAACAATACAAGAAACTGGAAAAGGTAGGTGATGATACTGACATTTGTTCACCTTTTCCACCAAAAGTAGAAAAGGTCAAAACAGCCCCCGTCTCCTTTTTCAAATCCAAACGTCATTATCCAGTCAGTAATGTCCCATAGTACCAACTTTTTCAAGTTTCTTATTTTGTTTCATTCTTTCAACTTTTCATGTTGATTTCTAGAAATTACCTTTGTTTTCCAGGAAGTTGTTTTTTTTTTTACATTTTTGTTTTGCTTTGATTTCTAAAATCTAATGCTTTTTTTCCATCATTTGTGGTCTTTTTTTAATTGTCATTATCATCTTTAATACGTTTTTGTGTTGAGTGATTTGTTGATGGGATTTTAACTTCAGGGTCCCCGTACCTTTAGCATATTTGTATTGTTAACTACTGTAATCACAATGTTTTGATGATTAATTTATGGCTTTATTTATTCTTCTGCAGTTTATCTATTGGAAAGTATTTTGAAGAAGCAAAATGTTTTCGTTTTATCTTATTTAAAGCTTTCCTTACAGTATAAATGCATGCATTGTGCTGCACATTCTTTTTCTGATAAATTAATGAAACAAATCATGACTGTTTTATGGATCTTAACCTCCTCTCCTTATCAAACCTATGTTTCCATACATCAGAAGCATTTTTTTCAGCATTTACAGTTTTACCCATTAACCTATTCACAAATGTCACAAAGGAAGGTTTATTTTTTATTTTTATCTTAATAAATTGAATGCTTTTTCTTAAGTAGCAGCAAAACAAATACATTTAAGGTTTTGTGTGTGTGTGCATTCTGTTCCACTGACATAGCTCATTAGCGTCAATCACAGAATCTCCTTGAATGGCAGTAATAACTCACAAATTCAGAAAAATCTATAGCTTTGTGCTGCCAGTATCAGGCATTTGTTTAATATTTTATGTGTATGTCCCTTTAATGCCTTTCAGGAAAGAGTGATTTTTTTTTTTTTTGACACAAAAGTGTATTGGCCCTCCTACATATCTTAATCCCACAGCCACATCTTGGTAATTAGGAGATCGACCTAAAAGCCATCTGGTCTTATCAGGCCCCCAGGACTGCCACCTGTTCAGCTATGAATTCCATTCATAGCTGAATGAATGCTCTCGTCTCCCCTTCTTTAACCTTGCACAAACAGCCAAAAGGGCATTTGATCCTCCAAACAATGTGATCCGTCAAGGGAAAAATAACAGTTTTGTGAGCAAATTTCTTTCTTTTCGCTCCTTGTCCTTTAGCTGACATAAGTCCCTCCATTCTCAAAAAGTGGGCATTTACAATTTATAACTTGATGTATGAATTGAGCTGTCATAAAAAAGACTTTGTCCTGTTCCATAGTGATTGTACAAATGTAGGATTTCCCAGTTCACACTTCTTAGGTGTGTGAGGAGATAGCTCACCCTGTGAAAGTAATTGTACTGCGGCTTCTTTGACTGACTTTGACAGAAGAACACGGAGCTTTGCCAGACACTACAGCACTGACATTTGCCTCCTGCGAGAGAGAAAGGGGTGTACCGTATCCCTTCTTCTCTAACTCTAAAGTACACATTTGTCCTGTAGGGAATTACTGTCTATCTTGACATTTAGACCTTGCTGCAGCCATGAAAAACCCCAGCAGCACTGACCACAAGAAGGGAAGGAAAGGACAAGAAAACAGCAGGTGACGGAGTTAAGAACAAAACAAATTTGGAGCACATCTAGACCTTACATACCCGAGTAACGCTGCACCAACCTATGCTATTTATCCTAAGAAGAATTAAAAAATAGATTTTCCCCAGAGAAAAAAAAGGCATCACAAAAAAGGTTGCTCTTACTTTGTCTCCTTTGTCCCCGTTTGCCAGCACAGACACACCAGGAAGGCCTGAATCTCCCTGTGACAACAGTTCAAAGACTTTACAACAGGTAATCATGCACCTGCAGGATCAATTAAAGACATGGATCTTAATATAATCATAGTATTAAAACGTTTTATTTATTAACGGGAATAAACTAATAAGTAAAATATGACAAATATCATAAATGTGGGTGCAAATTTGCAAAAAAGGTATTTTTGAAATGTAAACAAGTTCTCAGAGATATTTAAGCCTTTTTTTGCCAGTTCAAGTGAAATCTAAAGTCTTAAAACTTATCATTTAAGGTATGTTTATTTTTACAAATGATTATTATATTACTTATACTATTCATGCACAAAACACAAGACGTGTAAGTTATTGTTTATGCATTTCCACAAACGAAACACACCAAATAATATAAGGAGCCCTGTTTCTGCTACACTTCACAGTAAAATCCTAGGTGAAAATAAGAATAAATAAATCCAAATTGTGCACCAGTCCTAAAGTTTAAGTCCAAGTCTCACATCCCTTCAGGTAAGACTTTAGTCCAGGGGTCTGCAACCTGAGGCTCTGGAGTCATGTGACTCTTTTACCCCTCCATTGGGGCTCTCTGGCTGAAGAAAATAGAATGATCATGATCAAATGATGTATGGTTAGGATTCTCCTATATGAAATAAATCTAAAAAGAAATTACATTAACTCAAGCGACCTTGTATTTCCTCCAGAATGCATACATTTTAAATATTAATTAAATTATTGTTAAAATGTTGTTTATTATTAGAATAAATTAAAAACAAATTACCCAATGCTGTAAAATAATGTTATTTGAATTCATATTTATATTCCGGCTAAGATTAGCAAGTAGGGAAAGTAGACCAATAAATAATAAAATTGCCTTTGTAGATTTACATTGTACAACATTTTAGGTTGAGGTATATTTGCTGCAGCAGATGTAGCAAAGGGGTCTTAGTTTTTAAAAGCGTGTGCCTTTCTCAAGAGTAAAAACCAAATTTATAGGTACAATAAAATGCTATCTTCTCCTTTTTAATGTTTTTTTTCCTATGTCAAAATAGCAAGTTCAGTTATATATATCATAAAAGTCATAACAAATATGACATCAATGCAAAGGGACCAGTCTGCAGTATGCCTCGCCTTCACCCAACAGTAGTCGAGACTGTGACCGCCAAAGGGACAAAGGGGGTTAAAAAATGAATGGGTGGATAGATAAATACAAAGAAATGCTGAATTTTTCTAGCGGTCGAAACAAGACTTCCCCTGCTACTAAATTCTGGTCAATACGAAAACCAGCTTGACCGGCTCTTTTAGTGATGGAGGTTGCAGACCCCTGCTTTAGTGCGAGACAAATCTGAACTTCAAGCTAAAGTCCACGTCCCGGTTAGTTGTCTTACAAAGTCCTAACATAAGGACAAAAGAAACCTATATTGTATCTGTACTTTTTCAAAATAAACATTGGCAGCAAAAATGTATATTTCTAAAGTTCTGGAAGAAATAATCTACAGTCCCAAAAATGTTTGCCTTTTTTAGTTTGCTTTACAAGCCTTTTTTTTTGTTCTCCAAGTAACAACTAACAAGTTGAAAATGAGGTTGTTCGTTGTAGAATCAGCTCTGGTACAGTTCAGTTTCAATGCAAGTACTCAATTATGGACTTTTGTTGGGGGAAATTGATTACCTTTTCATCTGGACAGGGACATCTGTCCATCGACTGTGAGGCTGGCTGAGACAGCATCAGGGGAATCTGGGCTGTAACCGGGGGAGGGGACGTCCCATTAAATGACCTCTTCATCCCACACTGGATCGATACAGAAATGTCAGCGTTTAGACACCATCCTACATCGTTTTAGCGTTACGCTGAAATAAAATTCCAGTGTATAGTTTCCTGTAGTATAGTTGAGTTACTCTAATACATCAGTGTGTTTCCCAGCTAAGAAAGCCCAACTTGGAAACTGGTGAAAAGTCATTTTTGAACTTTTGTGATTTTGCTGCAGTCATTTTAAGCATCTAGATGTTTGTGGTCTAAGGTCATGTAGTCAGTTTGCATTACTGTTACATTACGTCATATTGATTTTAGTGTGATACAAGAACTCTTCAATTAAGCTTCTGTAGAGGGGTAAGTGTACATTTTGGATTAAACCAAACAATTCTAATCTCTGCACATGTTAAAGGTATTTTAAAATATGTTGCTAAAGAAAAGTAAAACTTGTAAAGCAGCAAATACAAATAGCATTATTATTAATTTAATGTGGTTTGCAAAGATATACTTAAAATCATGCGTCAGTTTTACCTTAGATTCTATAAGTTCACAGCAGTTTTCCATTTCAGCCATATAGGGGTCACAGTACAGCAGAATCTGCTTCATTTCAATCTGTTGAAAAGAGCATCTGTTAATGGACATTTGCTGCATATTGCATTGGGGTCGTTAACTAGACAAGGCCCTCTTTTCACTGATAAATCTCTGCACTTCAGTAATGAAGTATAATTTGTACATTTGTCACTTGTTACAGCTTCAAATTAGTCCTCCTTGCCTCCTAAATGGCTTCCCCCTGATACTGCTCACTGAGGAAATGGGGTAAAAAGTTAGCTGTCAATCTGAAGTAATACATTTGCATTTTGACACATGTAAGCAAATGCCATGGCTGACCTCATGCTTTTCAAGCAGCTCAGGGCTTGTTGAGTACACAGGAAAGGATTGTGTTACAATAAAAAAAAAAAAAAATCACACACTGGAAAATCATTGGATGACGTAAAGCCTTTGTCACATCTGCCATTAAGAGTGGATGCGGACTGTCTGCAGGCGAAAAATAGCCAAACCTCTACAGGGCACACAGGTGGCTCGCACTAAATATCAAGGTCTGAGACAACTATGAGAGCCCGTAGAGTAAAAAATATTCATTCACACTTTTTCCTACAGGCATGCTCCGGGCAACAGGTCCTAGCAAACACTTACACAATGGGGAAAAGTAAGTAAGGGTGAAGTATGGGTGAAGTGGGTGAGACGCAGCAATGTGTCAAACGGATGTTTGGATGTATGCTGCTATGCATATACGTTATATAAATGAGGATATTGGACAATCAGAGTGTAGACACATATCACCCACATGTAGAATTTGCTTGCAGTCGGTAAGGGGCCCATATTCGGGCCTTACTAAAGACTAAAATGTGCCGTAAGTGCACTAGGTATGGACAACATTATCCATACTTCATAAGTGTGTGCAACTTCCATTAGCCTTATGCTTACTTGACGATATATTTACCAAATGCATGACAGTCATATGTTCTATTTTTGTGAGCCTTAAGCAAACATTAAGATACACCTGCGGTCTCCCTAAGATGTGACCCCTCCTCTCTATGGCCGTCTATGGGCCCAGACAACCTAAAAACCCACAGCACCCTTACACGTGACTAAGGTTACCGGTATATAAAACATACATCAACAGGTCGTCCGTCTTCTATTCGAGTGGTGATGAGCGTACGCCCGCTGGAGTCCATGCTGATCCTCTCCTCAATCAGTCTCCTCTCTGTAAGCTTGCAGTCCACGTAAACAGAGACGATGTTGCTCTGCAGAGAAATGCCCAACCTGTGCCACTGGCGATCAAAGAGAGCGTGCAAGTCCCGGCTCTTAAACGTGTAGCGGAGGGCATTCTTCTGCAGGTCCTGGAAGGACAGCTCCACCACCTTCTTACCACCATCAACCACAACAGAAACCTGAGGAACAAAGATAGCTTTAAAGGTAACATTTTGATCAAAAAAGGATGATGTTTATGGAAACATCATTCAAACAAGGCGTACCTGACTGTCTCCTGATTGGTCAAATATCTGCCAAAAGTACCAACGGTCTTTTTTTGTAGTTCTTCTCACCCGCATCACAGCAGCAAGGGAGTACTCACTTGGAAGCTCATTTGGAAAAATTTGTCTACATATAAAAAACATACATACATTTTAGCAGGATATGACTTGAACATTTGTATTAAGATGTCCAACAGTTCAAAAATAAACGTTAGTTTTCAGTGTTGAGTAAAAATGTATTGGAAGCTTTTCAGGAGTTAAGTAATGAACCAGCTAATCAACTCCACTGATCAATAAAACATTTTAGTATCCTCTTTCTACAGAGAAGTTCCTATAAATAAACCTGACAAACCCGAATCCATCCAGTGTGATGGATTTGGTTCAAGCTTTGCTGTCATTCCCATAATGAAAGCTAATAATTTATCGAAAGTCACAAAACCAATCTTTCACCTCATAAAGATTACATGCGCTACAGTTATAGGGTTATAAATGCATTGTGCAAAGCAGCTATTGCTTTATGTCTATGACCTTAGTTGCAAAGTTAAAACTTAGTTTAGAGGCAGGAAAATACATGCAAAAACAAAAATACTTAAAATTCTAAAAGGACATTTATTTGCAAAACTGATCCACATATGTCTTTTTTGATTAACTGCATGAAAAATAAGGAGCTAGTAAACACTGTACCCTGCAAATACTAAAATTACATAACCATAGCTTCCAATTTACATTAACAAGTAGAAATAATGGACAAACATAAACATAATAAATCACGATCAGCAAAGAGAATAGTAAAGCATATAGAAGGTCACTGGAAAGGCAGAGCACAACCAGGGGGGAGAAAGAGACAGACAGCTTCCTCAGATGGGTTGGAAATTAGTTTTTACTCCAATACATCATCTCCTATTCTCTCAGAGCTTCACTTATAGTTCTACAGGACTGCTGGAGATTTTAGTGTACATGGTACATGACAAAGATGACAAATACACCAAGTTAAAGCTCCCAAAAATCAAATGCTTCTATGAGAGGTCACGGACTGGGAAGGCTGCTTGAGGCTGAAGCACTATTTCAGGGGTAAGTCATTATTAAAAGTGGCAAAGCGATCCATTATTAAAAATGAAATAGGAAATAAGTCAGCAAAACATTTAAGACTGACAATAGAGGGGTGTTTCTACTGAATGTGTTACGTGTAATCATAGGAAAGAGTTAGGATAAATTATTCTAAAACGAAATTGCCCCACAAAACTCAATGAAACACATTAATTCAGGTATAATGAAAGCAAGATACTCAGCAGAATACACAAAATAACTGTTTTCTTTTCAGGTCATGGAGCTCCAATCTCATCTTTCCAAAGTACCTAACTGAGCTTCCTCTTGTTTCAAAATATGGGCTCTTTGCAGAGTGGTACTCTTGATCTGGGAGGACCCAGGGGGTTAAAGTTCTTGACATTGTGTTGACTGCTCTGAGTGTCGAAGTGACAAAAGCAAGAGCCCAAAGTCACTGGGCTTAAACACTGTCTGATTGTCTTCAGAAATGCTGCTCTGCATGCTCAAGTGGGTATTAATGAATGAATGACAAGGATGGTCATTCATACCGTGCAACAGTGCCAAAACAGCTTTTATAATAAGTGCAGTTCTGCCAGCTCTGACTCTTACAAGCCCCCATTTAAAAGTGATAAATTCACCCTGGCAAAACGCTTTCTACAAAATGTAATTGCCCCTTGTATTACATAGAGAGATAAAGTTTTATTTCAACTCGAGTCACTTGATAATTGTTCACCAGAAGGTTAAATTGTATAGAGGTAAGATGCCAAACTACCTACATCAAGCAAAACAACAAAAGTACTGTTTAACACTTAAAATTTAATTTAAAATACCAGTAATTACGTCCTCATTTGCAAAAAATAACTTAATGCTTCCTGAGAAGCCCCTTTAAACACAACCAATGCCTTACCTTCTAGAATAAAATAAGTAAGATTAATAGTTGACTGAAATGGAAGCATAGTTAGCATGCTGATTGGAAGATATTCTATAGGGTTTTGTAAACCTTAGTCTCATGTATCAGTATGCAGGGTTGACCCATACAGGTGCTATGGGTTTTTGAGTTGTCCGGCCCATGGAGAGTCATAGAGAGGAGCAGCTGCATCTTAAGGAGAGTGCAGGTGTGCCCTGCAGTATTCTTGAGGCTCATGCAGCCATCTCAATAGATCTCATGTAAAGCCTTAGTCACAACTTCCATTATGGGTGGATATGGGCTGTCTGAGAACGGAAAATGGGGAATATAGGGCACATAGGTGGCCCGCCGGAAATGTTAGGGTTATGGACGACCCAGTAAGCCCATACAGTGAAAATGTTTGTGCAGATTATTTTCCTACAGACATGCTGAGGGTGTCAGGTTGTAGTGAACACTTAAGCAGCACATAAAGGTACATACATGTAAGAGGGAAGTAGGTAAGACACACTGTGCATGGGGGCAGTTGAGATGTGGCCGAGAACCGCTTTCTTTATGTAAAATGGATGTAATATGCTCCCCTGGCATATCTGAAGTTTACTTTGTAAAATTGTGTTCTGTATTGTTGTTAGGTCAAACTTGAGGAAGCTGATGCTTCAAGTGATTTTATTTTAAAAGTAAATAAAAACAGAGAAAAAAAACACAAAAAGGAGAAAAAAAAAATCAAATAAAAATCTAAAGTAAAAATGCATTAAGGTATATTCTGTTAAATTTGAGGGAAAAGTAATTTTAAGTAGTTAAAAAATTAAAGAGAGGAAAAGGAAAGTTTAAGTCTGTAGTGGGCGCGGTATTAATCAAGGTCCAGCTGTGCGCATCAGGAGCAGTTTTGAATGAAGTGCATGCGTAGCGCCAGATCAAGCAGAGCTCGAGAGCGATCGCCAAACTTGCGATCCATCTTATTAAACTCATCTAAAAATCTAGTTAAAGGCATCGAACCCACGGAGGCAGCCGGTAAGATTTGATCATTTTACGGGGCGTAGTTATTGGGATCCGCTGTGCGTTGAGCGCCGGCTGCGCGCTTCCGCATCAGGTGTCGCGTCAGTGCAAATGTTTGTTTAGTCTACCGTTTATTGTCATTTATTCCATTTATTGTCATTTATTCAAGCACTGCTATTTATGAAGTATATGCATTGTTGTATTTCAATGAATTCCCGTAATTATGAAGTTAACTTTTAACCGATTAATTGTGTAAATCTAATTAATTATGGAGTCATGAATTTATCTGTTGATTAATGTTATATATTTATTGTTGTATTTACTGTGGTAAATTGAGAAAATATTATGTCTTGTTTAGGTTTTTCACCACACATTTATAACCAGCATCTTGCCATCACTGTGGAAACTTCAAGAAATTGAATAAATCAGAACAAACGGAAAAGTATGTCTGGATAGTGTGTGAATTCCTGCAAAACTCCGTGGATGCTTTCCCCCTTTCAAGTGGGGTAAAATAACTTGACAGTGAAAAACCGCCTGAAAAGGAAAACTGGCTTACAGTAAAAGCCGACTGTCAGTGAAAAAACTAAATCGTCAGTGGCAAACTGGTTGTCAGAAGAAAAAGAAACCACAGAGGAAAATAAGAGGTTAAAATGGCCGAGTCTATAAAGTCTGTGGAGCAACTGAAGGCTGAGAGGACAATAGCAAAAAGAACATTCTCACGTCTCATCAACACTATACAAAGAAATTATAAAGACATGTCCGAAGAGGAATTAAAAGAAAGTTTCAATAAACTTACCCTAGAAGCCGAGAGAGTCATGAATGCAAATGATGAAGTGGAGATAGGACTCATTGCAGAGTTGGAGGCAAAGCTGGACACAGAAGGTGATGTGTTAACAGAACAGCAAAAGGCCGACGTGACGAGAACTGCAAAAGAATGTGAGTCAAAGCTGAAAGAAACCAGAGCTCTCCTTCAAGATACTCTCTGGAACGATTATGGACATGCTGAGTTAAACACAGCTTTCCAAATAGCTGAAGCTGAGTGTGAACGTGCTGCTGCAATACACCCAGATGGCAACCAGGAGGCATATGACTTCATACTCACCCACCTACAAGATGTAGCCAAATCTACAAAGGACACGTACAACCAGTGGAAACGATGGGTCCCATCATACGGCTATGAGGAGTTCCAAAGTCGCCTCAAAACACTCGACATGATGATTCCAAAGTTAATTTCCAGAAAAGCAGAATTCATAAAAATAAAGATCAGAGAGTCTGAAGAGCAAAGGGTTGTTTACCCCATGAATATTCCAGCACCTATCATCAAGTTGAAACCCATGGCCCTCCCTAAATTTGGAGGAAATCAACGTGACTTCCACAGGTGGAAAAAGGAATGGGAAGCCCTTCAAAAACAGGGTGAACCAACCGGCTCAAGTGAAGTGAAGAAATACCAGCTGTTGGATAGCCTCGACGAAAGAATACAAAGAAATCTCCGTCTAAACACCTATAACACAGCTGAAGAAATATTCCGGGTCCTGGAGAACCGCTTTGGCAATCAAACCGCTATTGCAGTCGAAATAGTGGAAGAACTGCAAAGGATGACACCTGTAAAGAATCATCAACCAAGAAAAATCATCGAATTGATTCGAGTGGTGGAAAAAGCACTCCTTGACCTAACGGACCTTGAAGAAACAGGTGCAATAAAAAATCCACTCGTAATAAAATCCATCGAAAGCAAACTTCCTACAGTAATCAAGCGAGAATGGTTGATGCACGTGGCGGACAGGAGAAATGCTGTGACACCAGACAATCGTTTTGACTGCCTTTTGAGCTTCCTCAAAAATCAAGAAGTTATATATGAACAACTAGATCAACTGTGGGATGATGAGCCACTTAGGAGAAAAACTGAGACTGAAATCAAGCACACAAGAACAAGAGCCACTAAATATGACCAAGCGGTGTGTGTAGTTTGTGGCGACAGCAAACACAAGAGAAAACTCTACTTCTGCCAGCAGTTTCGACGTCTGAAAGTAGAAGAAAAAAAGGCTGCAGTTAAAAAATTGGGAGCATGCAGAAAGTGCTTGGAGGTCCACGATGATGACTCCTTCTGCAACCCCGCCTACTTGTGTAAAGATCAAGATTGCAAAATCAACAAAACGCCTGCACATCATTTTTGCCTTTGTCCAAATGTTCCTCTCAGAAGAACTGAATCCAGCCAGAAGAGGAGCAAAGCGGAAACAGAAAAAAGTCAGAGAAAATACACTCAGGAACAAGAGGAGTTCTTCAGCAATCTTTCACCGGAGCTAGCCGAACGATGTCGAGATGTATTTTCAAATTCAGTCACAAGTGCGCTTAATTCCAGAAAAGAATCAAGTTTGTTGGATGAAAATGGACCGCAAGAGTTTCCAGTAATCATGATGCTGCTGACAGTCACAGCAAACGCGGGGCAAAAAATCGGAGCATTGATTGACCTGGCTTCCGACACGAATTATATCACGCATAAAATGGCAAAGAAATTAAAGCTCAGAAGTGAGGAAATAATGCTTGTCGTTCATGGTGTTGGAGGGATGAAAATTTGTGTGGAGACAAAAAGATACCTCCTTAAAATCAGAGTACAAACTCCAAGCGGCACCTTAAGAGCACATCAGCTGGTTTGTTATGGACTAGACAACGTTGCTGACATTCAAAAGCATGTCTCGGCTGGACAGCTGCAAAGGTTCTTTCCAGAGGTACAACTCGCTGAGCTTGAAAGACCAAAGGAAATACAGCTGCTCATATCTCACAGGGAAGGACAACTTGTACCTCAAAAAATCAAATCCGTTGGAGATCTCGTACTATGGGATGGTCCTCTCGGAAAAACAGTGGGGGGAACCCATCCAAAGCTTTTTGAAGAATTGACACTCTCTGCTCATAAATCAAGAACACATTTCGCAAGATCCATGAGGACCGCTGCTGTAAACTATAAGGAAGTGATCAATAGCAAGTCCAATCAAACGCTCCAGGATACCCACATGAAAATGGTGCTGCAAAGCTCGAGTACAGCAACTACTACTCGTGACTTCCTCGAATGGTGGAGGTGGGACAGCATCGGAGCTGCATGTGTTCCCAAATGTGGAGGATGTCGATGTGGGAATTGTCAACCTGGTGGGAAGGAAATGACACTCGCAGAAGAGAGAGAGCTGCAAATAGTGAGAGAAGGCCTTACCTACGTCAAAGGTGACAGTCACAGCAATAGACCACACTGGCATGCCAAGTACCCTTGGGTGGAAAATCCGTCGCTACTTCCAAACAACCGAGAAGCGGTCAAAGCCACATTTCTTAGAACGGAAAGACAGTTGGCCAGAGAATCAGAGTGGAAAATGGCTTACACCGCCCAAGTTCATGACATGATTGAACGCAAAGCCGCACTCAAGTTGACTGATGAACTAATAAAAAACTGGACTGGTCCAGTGTGGTACGTTAGCCATCTCGTAGCACCAAACCCACACTCGGCATCAACTCCAGTCAGACTTGTGTGGAATAGCAGCCAAAGATTCAAAGGGATCAGCCTAAACGATCTGCTAATCAAGGGCCCTGATGTCCTCAACTCAATTCGCGCCGTCCTTCTCAGGTTCAGGTGTGGAGTTCATGCTGCTTTGGGAGACATAAAAAAGATGTATAATTCCGTATGGTTGGAGGAACAGGAAATGCACTTGCACAGGTTTCTCTGGCGGGACTCTGAAATGCAAGATATAGAGGATTACGCAATTACCAGAGTAAACATGGGTGATAAACCCGCAGGGTGCATTGCACAGCTCGCGATGCGTGAAACTGCCAGCCTACCTGCTTTCACACATCTTGAAGAGGAAAGGAACGTGATCCAACACAATGCTTATGTGGATGACATACTCATCTCCCACAACAGTTTCGAGCAACTAAAGACTTTAACAGATAATGTGGAGCAGATCCTGAAAAGTGGGGGATTTGAGCTCAAGCCCTGGGTCTTTTCTAGACAAAAAGAGGGGCAAAAGGACAGTCAAGAACTATGGGGATCGAGACCTGGACCCATGGTTTTGCCAAACCAAATTAAACACAATGAAAATAAAGCTCTGGGCCTTGGATATGAAGTTGAAGGAGATACACTTCGCATCATGACCGCTATCAACTTCTCCAGGAAGAAAAGGAAAATGAGACTTGGTCAAAATCTTCTGCAAGATCAGATTAGAGATTCGACTCCAAACCCACTGACAAGGCGAGAACTGCTAAGTCAAGTATCAGGATTATACGATCCAGTTGGGTTAGGAACTCCAGTCAAGCAGAAAGGAGCTATTCTTGTTCGAAAAGCTTTTCAAGAAGCCAAAGTGAAGAAGTGCTCAATCGAAGAAACGTGGGACATGCCACTCTCTGAAGGTCTTCGACAAGATTCAATCTCCCTGTTTGAAGAATATGTTCAACTTGCTCTGATCAGATTCCCCAGATCACTGACTCCAGCACATTTCAAAGGTGATCCTTTGGCTATCACGTTTTGTGATGGGAGTGAGCATGCTTATGGTGCAGTGATGTACTTGAGATGGGAAACGGAGCAAGGACCTGTGACGAGACTAGTGGAGTCTAAAGCAAGACTAACTCCTGTGGATCAAAATGGAGACCCAGTAAAATCCGAGATGTGTGGTGCAGTGTTTGCATCCCGTCTAAAAAAGTACTTTGAGGACCACAGTCAGATCAAAGTTAAGAAATGGTACCATCTACTTGACAGCCAAACTATACTTGGTGCAATACAAAGAGACAGTTATGGCTTTCAAACGTTCTTTGCAAATCGGATTGGAGAAATTCAGAACAGTACAAGAAAAGAGGACTGGCACTGGATCCATGGTTCCTTGAATGTTGCTGATGTCTTAACGAGAGGCACGGACGCTGAAAACCTCAATGAAAGCTCGGAGTGGCAAAACGGCCCTAGATTCTTGAGTTTGCCTGAAGAGGAGTGGACCGTGAAATCCGCTGAAGAATTGGTGATCGTTGCGAAAGAAAGCGTCATCAAATTGCAGAAGAAAGTGTTCACAGCCGTACTAACAAGAAATAAAGCAAAGAAACTTGAAATCAATGATGATCCACGTCAGGTCATTAACCAAAGAAGACCACCCTCGGGATCGGCAGTCCAAATATTAGTGGATGTTAAACGATTTAGCTGTTTATCCAAACTAATCAAAGTCATCGCATGGATGTGGAGAGCGGCAAAGAGATTTGGTGGAAAAAGCAAAGCCATGGAGAAACCACAGTGGGAGGCAGTCCCATTAAGTGGAGTAATATCTGTGAATGAAAGAGAGGATGCACTCAGAGACATCTTCCTGGCAGCACAAGCTGACATGAACCTTCCTGCCACAACACTAAACCGACTAGTCACCTATAAAGACAAAGATTCTGGATTATTGGTTTGTGGTGGTCGCATACAGACCTACAGGGAAGATATGGTTGATGTCCCAATTTTGCCATTTGAAGCCTGGGCATCTACATTGGTGGCACGTGAAGCTCACAACAAAAATCATGAAGGTATCGCCGCTACTTTGCTCAAGATGAGGACCAAAGCCTGGGTGGTGAAAGGTCGACGAATTGCCAAACGTGTTGTCAATGACTGTGTGACCTGCAGAAAAGTAAAAGCAAAGAACTGCCAACAAATAATGGGCTCCTTACCACCGGAAAGAACCACGCCCGCAGCACCATTTCAATTCACAACAGTGGACCTTTTTGGACCTTATCATGTAAGGGATGACGTCAAAAGAAGGGTGACAAAGAAAGTCTGGGGTGTTCTTTTCTGTTGCATGGCCAGCAGGGCTATCCACACAGAAGTTGCAAACGATCTGTCAACAGAAGGATTCTTAGTGGCTTACCAGAGGTTTACTGCAATCAGGGGGCATCCGCGGAAAATCTGGTCAGACCCTGGGACTAACTTTATTGGGGCTAAATCTGTGTTGGAAGAAATGTATAAATTCCTCGACCAGCAAAATAAGGCAAGCTTGGAAGATTTCTCCGCCACAAATGGGACAGAGTGGACGTGGAAAATTCATCCCGCCGATTCTCCACACAGAAATGGAGCTGCTGAAGCCGCCGTGCGCATAGTAAAGAGAGCTCTCCAAACTATAGGAAAGGAATCAGCATTGACTTTTAGTGAATTCCAGACGACCCTATCCTTGGCTGCTAACCTTGCAAATGAGAGACCTATTGATGCCAGGACACAAAGCAGAGAAGACTGCATCTACTACATTTCACCTAACGCCCTCCTGCTTGGACGAGCATCCCAAGAAGGAGATCCTAAAGCCTTTGACTTCAACTGCTATCCTTACGAAAGACTCAAAGCCATTCAGGCTGAAGTGGACAAGTTCTGGAGAGGGTGGAGCCAGCTTGCTGGGCCTCACCTATTCGTTCGGAGCAAGTGGCATACCACACAAAGAAATGTAGCAATCGGGGACATTGTGTGGTTAAGTGATCAAAATGCTTTAAGGGGTCAATTTAGACTTGGAAGAGTTGTTGGTACAAAACCGGATAGCAAAGGTGTAGTTCGTGATGTTACCGTTAAAGTCACTCCGAGTTATTGTCCACCTGAGGTACGAACGGGGGTTAGGAAAAGGGATGGAGATTTTTCAGGCTCTAAGGAAAGCAGGGAGAGAGCGATCGTTTTGCATAGGGATGTTCGGCGTCTAGTTGTTTTGCTTCCTATTGAAGAACAAAAGTAAGTTTAATTTGTTGAAAGGTTTGACCTCTAAGTAAACGACATTCTTGGTGCTTCCACAAGAATATCGAGTGGGAGGTGTTAGGTCAAACTTGAGGAAGCTGATGCTTCAAGTGATTTTATTTTAAAAGTAAATAAAAACAGAGAAAAAAAACACAAAAAGGAGAAAAAAAAATCAAATAAAAATCTAAAGTAAAAATGCATTAAGGTATATTCTGTTAAATTTGAGGGGAAAAGTAATTTTAAGTAGTTAAAAAAAAAATTAAAGAGAGGAAAAGGAAAGTTTAAGTCTGTAGTGGGCGCGGTATTAATCAAGGTCCAGCTGTGCGCACCAGGAGCAGTTTTTGAATGAAGTGCATGCGTAGCGCCAGATCAAGCAGAGCTCGAGAGCGATCGCCAAACTTGCGATCCATCTTATTAAACTCATCTAAAAATCTAGTTAAAGGCATCGAACCCACGGAGGCAGCCGGTAAGATTTGATCATTTTACGGGGCGTAGTTATTGGGATCCGCTGTGCGTTGAGCGCCGGCTGCGCGCTTCCGCATCAGGTGTCGCGTCAGTGCAAATGTTTGTTTAGTCTACCGTTTATTGTCATTTATTCCATTTATTGTCATTTATTCAAGCACTGCTATTTATGAAGTATATGCATTGTTGTATTTCAATGAATTCCCGTAATTATGAAGTTAACTTTTAACCGATTAATTGTGTAAATCTAATTAATTATGGAGTCATGAATTTATCTGTTGATTAATGTTATATATTTATTGTTGTATTTACTGTGGTAAATTGAGAAAATATTATGTCTTGTTTAGGTTTTTCACCACACATTTATAACCAGCATCTTGCCATCACTGTGGAAACTTCAAGAAATTGAATAAATCAGAACAAACGGAAAAGTATGTCTGGATAGTGTGTGAATTCCTGCAAAACTCCGTGGATGCTTTCCCCCTTTCAAGTGGGGTAAAATAACTTGACAATTGTACTTCTGTTTTGTACAATAAAGTTGAAAAAAAATTGCAGCAGTTTTTCTAGATGCATTGCTTTTTCCATGTTTGCATTTATTTATTTATTTATCTTTGCATCGCTTTTTTGTATCGCTTCTTTTTCTTTTTTGTAGTTTTTTATTTTTGCTCCTTTTTTTGTTGCTGCTTTTTTATTTGCATTTCATTTTTCTTTTTTGCTAGTAGTTTTTTTATTTTTGCTCCTTTTTGTTGTTGCTGCAATGGCGGTTCTCGGCCACCGTATTTAGTGCTGTTCAAGAGAAAGGTGCTTGCTCTTTGTGCGGCCATTGCACACAACTTGGTTGTTAGATATTAGGAATAGGGCAATCAAATCATAGTTTGTGTAGTCATCCTACGGGCATCTAACAGGCTTTTACGTATTATGTCCACATCTGTGCATAAAGCAATTTGCACGCATAAGTAAGGACCCAGTGCGCACACCTCACTAAAAGCTAGAGTATGGTGTAAGGACAGCATCACCTGTACATCATAGCTGCATGCAACTTTCACTATCCTTACCAACACTTCACAGTACACTTACCACACCCACAACAATCACATGTCTCATTTTCATTTCATTAAAGTGGATGCAAGAGTCATAAGGGAACTGCAAGACACACCTGTACTCCATTTCAGATGTGGCCGCACCTGTCTACAATCCTCTATGAGCCAGACACACCTAAAAGTCCACAGCACCTATTCGAGTCACCTCCTTGTACGGGTGCACGTGACTAAGTCTTAACGTACATTTGCAAGGATAATGTAAGTTAGGCAGAATGTACGAGTGATGTACGAGTGAAGCTGTCGTAAGGTGTTCTTACGCCACACTCTGGTCATTAGTAAGGTGCCAGTACTGGCTCCTTACTGACTGCGTGCAAATGCCGCACACATGGCCCCGTAGGATGCCTGTTGGATGCCCGCACAAACTATCCTCTGATTGTCTAACGTCTTCATTTCTATCAGTCAGGCTGCTCACTTATCTCTTGAATAGCACCTGTGGGCCCCTTGCCCAGTGTGCAGAGTTTGGGGGGGGGGGGGGGGGGTTATTGGAAAAAAGGACAAAATCAGTACGACATTTCTGTGTCTCACCTACTTCACAGTTATTTACCCGTGTTGTATGTGTTTGCTACAACCTGTCACCTGCAGCATGCTCGTAGAAAAAACCATGCATAAACATTTTTGCTCTAAGGGCTCATCAAGCGGTCTACAAATTTGATATGTCCTGTGCACCACCTGCGGACGTCGTACAGGTTTTCCCATTTTTTCCCCGTATACAGCCCTTATCCACCCGTAAGAGCAGTTGTGGCTGTGGCTTTAAGGAGAGAGAGGGAACTTGAATTGCTGCTGCAAAAACAATTTCATTTCAAATTCAGGCCATGTTGGTTCACAACACTATGATCCTCAATGAATGCTCCGACAGACCAACGGGAAATCGACCATGTCATTGAATAACACTTACAGAATCATAAAACATGCAGCTCTCCGACGATGATTACTCATTTTCAACCCAAATGTGGAATAAATGCTAATGACATCGTTTTATGACAGGAACTAATCCAAACCAAATGCATGACACGTCCCGAATTGGCATTTGACTAATAGAGACTTTTCATAGGTTTTTTAGGGTTATTTATTCTAACATTACACACATTTCTTCAAAACTAGAAAATAAAAATCACAACAAGAAACCCTACAACAACAAATGAAAAGAAACAAGCAGCTGGAGAAAAAAAAAAAAAAAAAACGGTACACAAACTTAACCATCTCCACAGTAACTTCCCTTAGAATGCAGATTGATTGTTGCTCTTGGTAATATTACCTTGTTTGTGAGGCAGAGGCTTATTCATATTTAAGCCCACAGCACTCTAATATTCAAAATGGCTCATTATCAACTTTGTTACCTCAACCTGTGCAGGTCATGTGGCTGCAAAGTCACAAGCCCTCCACCACTTTTTCTTCACATTACTTAAAAAGCACTTTTTGCTAAATGTGTAGTCACATAGTTGGACGGTTTTACTTTGATCAAGTCTGCCCAGACAAAACTGGCGAGACATCATTTGGTTTCCTCACATCCAAGTTTCCAGACCTAACCTGTGTTACCACTAGCTTTTAAAAAATAAAAGGCTTCTTTCCTGGCAACCAAACTGTTTTACTTTTCTCTGAGCATGGCACATACTGACCTAAGGGTGAATTCAGTGGGAAGCCCACTCCTGGGAAGATTGGCAACTGAATGTTTTCCACGTGTGATTAATGTTTTTCCCTGTAGAATGATGGAGTCTAAATTGTTTGGGAATGGCCTTATGACCTTTCCTAGATTGATGGCCCGAAACAATTGCTTTCCAAAAAAACTGTGCTCCCAGTTTCAGTGTTTGATTTTCTCCCAAAACACATCAACAGACTGCTAAAACTTGCCTGCACAGAGGTGCATCTGTCGGTTATCAATTGAACACCTGTAGCTCTCAAGTACAGTTAGAAAAGTAAAGTTTTGCCAATTTACTCTGGATACTTCTACTGCATATGAAAATTTTCAAAACCCAAGGGTTTTAAAGAAAGTGCATTTCCTTTTTTCTCATTACAGAACGTACTGCAAAAGGCTAGAGATTAAAGGCCATAGAATGAAACTCCTAAAGTAAAATATGGGCAAGCTTAACAGTGCACTTAAGCAAATGTAATCCTTATAAATAAATAAGAGGATGCACTGTCTGAGCATAAGAAGAATTACAGGGCATAAAAGCTGCAAATGAATAAAAAAACAGTTGAACGAATAAACCGCTGATTTGATAACATGGTTGAAACCACATTTTTAAGCGCTGTGGGTTTATTCTACATAAATGGCGACTCATTTTTCATTTTAGGCAGAGAAATGCATTTAGAATTGGATAATACTTTGCCGATGACTGATAGCAGTGGGCTTATGTCACAACAAAAATGCAAACTTCTTTTTTTAATCAAAAATATATTCTAGCTCTGTTTTTAAAGCTTGGAAAATTATATCAGTTTCACCTTGTACTCCTTCTGCTTTTCCAGAAACAATAATTGTAGCCAAGTCTTTTAAAAAATACGTCACAAGTGTTTACCAAAAAGGAAAAAAAAAACACAAACAAACACAAAAAACACTTTCACTCTGATTTGTTGTTATTTAGGACAGCTTTTCTACTGCATAGTAGTCTGTTGTAACCATTAGTTGCATCTATTCCAACATATTAATGCTTATTCAGCACTAAATATGCATGTTTGATGCCTAAAATGAAATTGTGAATTATGACTGGAACAGCATTGGTTTAGGCTTCTTTCCCTTGTGGCACAGTTTTCTGTACTTCATCCTCTTCAGACCTTCATCCACATGCGTGTATGGTATATTTTGGGCTATATTACCTCAGTGGCTAATTCTGCTTAACTGGGACCCTGTGACTAGGTATGTAGAGGGTTAGCTCAAATATTAGCTTGGGTCTTTAGGAGGTTAAAGAAACATTTTCAAGTGTTTTAAAGTAATGTGGCTATGATTCAACAATTTTGTGATACAAGTAAACACTCTTAACTTTTCGGAATAAACTATAACTTTTTGATTGCTAAACTCAAATCAAGTTTATTTTTTGCATACTGCAGTTTGTTAACACATTTCTAGTTTTCTTTATATCAATTATGGCAAAGTCATTACTGTTTTCACATATGATACCTAGAAATCTGAGCGAGTACAGCTCGTAAACAGTTTGGAGTGTTGACATTTAAAAAAGCTGCCGTCTGGTCTGGTCTTCTTTCTCTCAAATGACAGAATAAAGTAAACCAAATTAGCCCCTGTACTTTATTTGCCTAAAAATATCAAATACATTCACACAATTTAAATAAAATCAACAAAATAAATAAAATGTCAGAGACAGATCTTTCCGGTTCTAAATGTAAATACAAAATGAAATACAAGTATGAAACGGGAGAAGTAAACAGAAAGACTACACACATTTCTTAGAAACATTAAAAAAAAACAATTGCAAACAAAAATTCCCCATTGTTCAAACATGAACATGATGGATTTTGTCTGACAATTTGTCACCTTGCATAAATGTTATGCAAGTGTGTCATACAAGATACATGGGCCATTACATGCATTGTGCAAAGGAGTTGACAGATTATCATCCAGATCTGGAGAAGAAAGCATCACAAGGCTCCAGATCCAGCAAGTAAAGTGAGCAACACTTTAGTGATTGTGGCAGGGGCAGAGGTCCCTCTTGCTTCGTGCAACTGCTCTCGCCTCCACTTCTCAGCTGACATGCAAGATCACCTGTCAAAGTACTTAGATAATTGGATATGAGCGGGATCACAGGGCTGCCACTATAACCAATGACACTGTCGGCAGCGTCACTGAAAACCAACATCTTCTTGTATCATGGACCCAGACTGAGAGAAGAGCTGAGTGTGAATGTATTTTCAGCTGGTTTTAGCTGACAGAAGTGAGGCCCAGTCCCACCGATCATCTTACGCAAAACTCATTCAGTGACAGAGCGGCTGTAAATGTTTACAGTTGCGTGTAAAAATACTAAAACCGTCCTGTCCTTTTGGTAGAATGAAAAAATGTTTCTTTCACTAACATGACCTAATGACTCATATGAGCGTATGTTGAACTTCACAGGTTCATCAGCGCCTGAGGCTTTTTGTAATGCATGGATGGAATGAAACATAAAAGTGCAAAAGGCCGTCTTAATCATGGCGGGGTCACACAAACACTCTGCCAGTTGACTGGGGATTAAAGATACTCAGTAAATGACACTTCAGTGTCCCATTCACGTAGTTATTTTAATATTCTTGTCATATTACACACACTCATTCAATTACTTCCACATCTTACCCTAAGGAAATTTCTAGAATAAATGTCATGTATTAATTCTGTTCAAATCTTATTTTCCAGCTCACCTCACTGCTTGTCCATATTAGCTAAAACAAACTGAATAATTGCTCTGAGGAGAGTACATCTTAGTTGCCCCCATTTAACCTATTTATACTTTTTTTTTTATTTTGATCTCCCTGGGAGTCTGACGTGACGGTTAGTTGTTATAACTTTTTGCCATATTAATCGAGTGTATGTCAATGAAAACAAGTCTTACTCAAGTTTTAAACTTAAAATTAGGAACTGCTTACTTTGTCGGCTTAATAAGTGGAGCGCTTCCTAATCGAAACGATGGCATGTCCTCCAGGACGGTTCCCTTACGATCCAGAAACTTTTCTGTGAGATCAAATCCTGCGGATGTCACAGCAGTGAGATTAAGTTAAAGTTGATTTAATAATAGAGCAAAAGCGGTCTGGCATGTTTGGCACGTACCTGTGATATCCAGAGGACGGTCCAGGACATCCGAAAACCTGTAGTCCTCCACACTCAGAGGGGGACATGATCCATCTAAAATTTGTTTTTTAAATATACTTTTGTAAAATAGGTAATTAAATAAAATTAAAAAAGATATTTTCCTACATTCATTCGCTAAATCTAATTCTGATAACTTGGGTGTTTTTCAATTTCTTTTTGTTTTTTTGTCCTTTCAAGGTTTACTTCCTTACTTACTTCCTTAGTAAATGTCAAATATAAGACAGTGGTCTTAATAAAAAAAAATCCTCTTTTTTATTTTTTTGAACATGTTACTTAAAACAAATAACAACATACCTGCTCGTTCACTCACTGCCATTTCCAAAGTGCAAGAAACACATGTTGCAATCCAGATGAAAGGAGCCCATCTCAAGAAGTAAGAAACCATGACTCTGGTGCCGGATTGTCATTCACCTCAAAACCTGAGTGCAAATGTTCCAATTAATGATGAAAAAAAATATCATGTTCAAGCAGATATTTTCCAACTCACATAAGTGACACTTTGAAGGGATTTTTAAAAGCTGTAAAGATTTTTTTAAGTGTGCTTCAATGTT
The DNA here is from genome assembly GCA_023969325.1 of Oryzias curvinotus. Lineage (NCBI taxonomy): Eukaryota > Metazoa > Chordata > Actinopteri > Beloniformes > Adrianichthyidae > Oryzias > Oryzias curvinotus. The sequence continues at coordinate 5,963,431 of CM043720.1, forward strand.
ACAAAGCTGTAAAAAAAAAAAACTGTGAGAAAAAATAAGGAAAAAAAAGAAGAATCCAAGCGATCACAGTCTATGATTTTTTAAAAAATCATTTATAGGAACAAAGGTGCAGAAAATAAGTAATGGGCTTTGTTTTATCAACGTTTTCACTGATGGAAGGAGATTTTAACCAAAGTCTCACCATAAAACACATGTCTCCCAATCATCTTGTCTTTAAAACAGAGCAGTCCCCTTTGCAGAAAAACAGCCCCAAAGCATGATGCTTCTACCCCCATGCTTTACAGTGGATGTGTGTTCTTAGGATTCTTTTCTCTCTCCAAACATGGCAAAGAGCTCCATTTTGATCTCATTTGAACACAACATTCTTCATATCCTCCTCCAGATCACCCAGATGGTCTCTGGGGAACTTTGGATGGGCCTAAATATCTTCATGGAAAAAAGCCAAACTTCTGAAGTGGAAATAAGGCCAAGCGACTCATGTATCCATAAGCATTTGAACATAGGAGCTGGGGTGCAGAAAAATGGCAGCTATTTGGGTGCAGCAGAAGGCAGTTTGTTGAAGGGCTGGAGGGTGATACTGAAAGTGATGGTATGGCCCCCAAAGAGCCTTGATCGAAACATCATCAAGTATATCTAGGATTAAATGAAGAGACAGAAAGATCTAAGAAAGGCTACATCCATAGAAGATCTAAGGTTAGTTTTTCTAAATGTTTGGAAGAACCTCCAAGTCGAGTTCCTTCAAAAAGTGTGTAGAGGTGTACAGAGAAGTCAATGCGAAAGGTGGTCACATCAAATATTGATTTGACTTAGATTTCTCTGTGGTTCTTAGAATATATTTTATTTAGTTATTAAATGAAATGAGTAAGCATTGTAAGAGTAAGCATTGTTCCTTTTACTGCAGAAATTTTTTCACACCTTCTCAAAAATGTTTACAGACCATTACATACAGTATATATGTATATGTTTGCCTGGGCATGAGTTTGCACATTAATTAATGTGGTAATTTTTTTTAATGCACTTAAACAAATTTCTACACCTTTACCATAATTACCCTTCTTTATTTAGTTAAAACTGAGAACTCATTTTTCATGTTTAATAGGATTGTTTGCAGCTTGTGATTAAAAAAAAAACTGCAATCCCAAGTAAGTCCCACTGCAAACTTACAACTGTTAAAACAAAACGTCTTTTATCCAAACAAGCTACACCCTTATTTTGGAGAGTCATTTACAATTAGGCTCCAGATTCACTCTTTTGGAAAAACTGGATTTAAACACAATGCGCCTGGTTATTCAAATTTTCACATTTGACAACGATAGAAGTCTTTGGATAATAAACAAATTTAAATTGAAATAGAAGTTTTAGACAAAGGACAAATATTATGCTTAGCTATACATTTTTGATTACCAACAATTATTGTCTAAAACATTGTTTATACAGCATAATATTGTTCGACAGCCCTGACTTTCATAAAAAAAACCAGAGCTTTTACTTTCATCTGCGTCTACTACACCCTACGGCCCCAAGCTACGGCCCGGGGGCCATACCCAGCCCGTTAAGCAATTTAATCTGTATAATATTGCTGATCCTTATTAAGGATTTTTTCCCCTTTAATTCTGGTTTCTCCCTATAGATGACGCACTATAAATACATTGTCTTTTGCACAGGTGCAGAAAGTTATCCTGCACTTATGTGGTGTTGGAAGATGTGTTGTTTTTCAGACGTTCACTCATTGTTCTGAACATTCCAGCACCCCATGAACGCAGAATTTCTCCAAGTTTGAGGTTTTCCTTGAGGGATATCAAGCCATTGCTGCACTTGGCATTAAAATGAAAAAGAAACAAACAAAAGAAAGACTTTGAAAGAAAAACACCAAAATATTTTTGAATTAAATATATATATATTAACGTTCAATCAAACTTAAAGCATGTTTTTTGTTCAGATTTCATATTTTGTGTTTATCTGAAGAGGTGAATTACCAAAATGTGCTCCTGGTCCGGCCCTTCTGTCAAATAAAAAATTCAAAAAGTACATGTTTGATGCATGTATGGCTTCTTAAATGGCCCTGGAATGGATTGGTGAACCGTTTAGGGTTGGGGGGGTGGGGTGGGGGCCTTTGACTCGTGATTCAAATTGTTTAAAGAGTTTCATGCAAGAAAGTCCAAGCTGTGATATAATTTAATTTTATTTACATTTTCGCTCTCTCTAACAGGGACATTCATCACTCAACACAGGCTTATTGTGCTATTTCATGATATAAAAAAGCACATTTGTGGGTTTTAGTCATTAAATAAGAAAAAAAAATTAAATATTACATTTTAACACCTTTAAGTTCTGACTGTAGCTTGATTAATAAAGCAGTATGATTTATTGCAACAGTTTCATTTGCGGTCCACATTTTTTTAATGCTTTTAAATGGATGACAATGACAACAAGTTGGTGTCCAGCTTAGAACTTTAGTGCAACAGTTTCCACAACTCTGCCCGTCCCTTTCTGGCAGAAATGTGTAGCAGGTTGTTTATGTTTTCATATGTAACAGCTATATTTTAAGAGACTTTTTTCTTTTTTTTTTTTTTTTTACCTTCCCCCCCCCTTCTTCTTTCAGTTAATGTGTTACAACATCCTAAATGAACCCCAGAGGTAATACAGGGAAAAAAGCATTCTAGACCAAACAATATTACATACTGTTGACTTACAACCAACTCATCCACCCAATCCGAGATCTCTAAAACTGCCTGTCAGCAAGGTGAATGCACTTGTAAGACCTTCCTTCCTAGGATCTCATTAGCATCTCCCATACAGTGATGAATGAAGATGTCAACACCAGGCTGCAGCAAAGTCATAGCTCTTAGCTGTGTTTATGCTCACTGTGTGATTTCCCTGTCAGCCCACAGGACTCTTGCTATCCCATAAATATTTTTTCTCCAAATTTATTACCAAAAAAGTACTAACTGCAGCAAAACGATTGCATGAGATAGTCACAATACTGCTAGCTCCTTATCTGATACTTTCCCCGGATGCACTTGCGCTGCCAGAGGCTTGATCTTTCTCTATTAGCATTCTGCTGTGCTTTGACCCATGTGCTGTCTGCTGGGTCCTGGTCAAGGTCGGATCAAACCTGGGAACCTCCAGTTACAAGGAAGTCTCTTGAACCATTTGACCAAGGTGCCAAACCGAATCTTCAACATTACTTTCATGCCAGTTGCTTAGGCAGGAGTGCTCATTGAAGAAATCTAGACTGCAAACTATCACTTGCAAAGATTTAAAACCTTATTTTTTTTCCAAGTTTTGAGATATTTTGCCAGGTCTTAAATAGTTTTAACTTATCTCCATGCCACACCTTTCTAACCTTTTCTCAACATTAGTACAGTCAACAATTGTGTGTCTCATAAAGAGCTAGAAATTAGGAATGTATTACTTAAATAAGTCAAAATCTATTTGATTCATATTCTTGACAATAGAAAAACATGATTTAAAACTCAAATTGCACTGTAAATTTTGGTTCAATTTTAGGGATGTTATTATAAAGTTAAAAAATGTTGACAAGTTAGACTGATATTGTCATTATTTTGCTAAACAAAAATGTAGATTTATGTTCTAAGATTTAGTGCTAGTTTGAGATTTTGTGGGGATTTATTGGCCAACTTGTACTAAGATTCTCATTTTTGCTTTCATTTTGTTTTAGTTTTTTGTCGCTGTTATCAAAATGAACATACATAGGGCCATATTTCCCTTCTTGAATGCTTGTACTCCTTGTTTCTAGATGTTTATATATTATTTTAAGATTTCCAGTTGAATAAAAATAATTTGCTGAGTGGACAAATAATTTGAGTACATTCTAGTGATTTTCCTCTGATGATTAGTGTTCCTTTTCTATTTTTAGACTACTATGTAGAGGGAAAAAAGGGATCAAAGCAGTTGGCAGAATCAGCAGTTGTCTATTCAAGTTTATAGAGTTTGAAGAACTTTTTTTTTAAGTTTTCCCAACTGATTTACAGCCAGAATGATGCGATAAAATATAGGTATAAATTAAAAATACATGAGGCTTTTGGTGTGTTGTTTTTGTTTTTTTCACTTAACAAGAATAACCTCCAAAAAAGTGGATAAATGAAGTGCCATTCACACAGTGAGCACAAAAGAATGTACACAGCCTGTATACTATACTGGCACATCATAAATCAGAAGGAATTTGTTACTCTACAAAGTGGGTGCAACTGCAAAATATGTAAACAAAACTGCAACCCATGCTTTCAATCAAATTATCTGTATTCTAAAGGGGGGGGGTGGTGGCTTATGTGAACTCCTCTAAACAACTTTTGAGAAACATTTCTTTAAGCAACAAACAAATGTTTTATTTTTTTTTCTATTTTTTATGCAAGTGATTTCCTGTTTTTAAGTGCAAAGATTTAGAAGTTTAGCTAACAGGAGCAGAGGAGTTGACCATGCCACTAACAACTATGCATGGGTGGCAGACAAGTTGCACCACTTAGGTATCACATGTCTGTCTTAAGTTGCAATGCAATCCCCCCTGTTCTTGCAAATCACATGCAATAGGCTATTCTTCAGTCAACAGTTAAGATTTGTCCCCTTTTTCTCCAAATATCAAGTTCAAGCCACTAAAGACTCCTTGAGCACAAACGTGTCCACACACTACCTTATGTGGTAAAGTAGACAGCAAGACTGCAGCACCATCTGCTCTCAGCCTGCATCGATTTCAATTGTAAATTGACCACAGTGGCAGTGGAGGCATTATGTCACAGCTTGAGGAAGGAGCAGGCTGGAGGAGCACTTAAGTTTCTCTCCATCATTTACTCCGCCACGATAAGTCAACAGTGCAACACCACAATGTCCAAAGGTGTTTCTCTGCGCCGCCGCTGATTGGCTGGGTTGTTATATTTGCTTTATGTAATAATTACGCACCAACGACGTAACTAATCCTTCACATGTCTTGTCTTTGCTGTGAACAAGTGATGCAGCGGCGACAGGACGGGTTTCCCTGCTGCTCCGCGGCTTTTATAAATCAAAAAAGCGCCTGTCCAGAACAAGGCGTGCGTCCCAAAGCGGACAAGTTCAACGGACCAAGGAGGAACGAGTTTACAACATTTGACTTCAATGCAAAGCGATTTAATCATTTTTACAAAAAATAAATAAATCAATTAAAAATAACCGGCATGCCATTACCAAGAGAGTTTTCTGTGCGTAAAAAGCGCAGTCTAATTAATCCAAATAAGGGTGTTGTCAGATGTTTGGAACTTGAAAGTACTTACAGTTGCTGATAAAGTTTCCTTTGTGGAGAAAAACTGCAAAGAAAAGGCAAAAGAAAAAGGCATAATCCGTGCGTGATAAGGATCAGTGCGGCTCCGGATTCCGGGACTTGGAAATAAAAGTCACAGTGGGATCGCCTCCTCGGTCGCGGTCCTTATTAGTTGCACGGAGTGGCCCTCCCACTCTGTCATTATTACTGAAATGCAATGACAGAGACTTCAGCAAACAAGAAGACAGACTCAGGGGAAGCTTTCATAGAAATGAGGGGGAAATTATGTCCAGAGGCAGCTCAAACAAACTATCTTTTCAACAGGACAGGTGCGGGAAATAAAACACCGTTTGATGCTTTGTGATTTTTATCAAACACTGTGGAGAAAGGCCCACATCATGCCCATTTGGATGCCTTAAGGTGCATATTTGGAACAAAATTTGCAAAAGAAAAGTCGAAAGGTAAACACAAAAGGCGTTAACAACCTTATTATTTCTTTACTTTCCCCCCTCTTTTGAAGTCTATTGTGGCTCCAGGGGCAAAGAAATTACACTCCATTATGAGCCTAAGTCTGAAATGATTTGACATGATAAAGGGACAGCTTTAAGCCGTACAGACAGCCCTCCTTCTACAACATAGGCCACTCAATACACATAGCCTACTATTTTAGTCAGAAGAGGCAAATGCCATGCTGCAATACTATACTCCTATATGGAAGCCAACAACTTCAACATTCTGTGTTACGGTGTCTATCTGTCTGTCTGTCTGTCTGTCTGTCTGTCTGTCTGTCTGTCTCCAGTGCAGGTTTGCAAAGTTCATTAGAGCTTCTTCTGCACATATTTTTATGCCAATTTTTTTAAAATCAAAATATGTTTTAAAGTAATCACATAGAAAAAAAGGTTACCATATTTATGGCAAACCACAGGTTTGCCATATTTACTTAAAATATCCAAAGTCACATCTTTTGACTATGTCGACCCCACTGCTGTATGTGCTGAGTGATGTACATTATTTGATGGAGTGACACTGACATTTTAATTTTTTTTATCATATTATTGCAAGTGTACCTCAACCAAAACAAAGACACAAACAGAAAAATAATCTACAGGAGACACTTTTAGTGTAATGATATAATATTGCTGAATAATTTGGTCTAAATATTACGGAACATTTGAATGTTTATGTTTAAAAATGTTTTATCCACTATGTTTATTCCACTATACAACTGAATCACATTTAAAGATGTTTTACATGTCGAGCCTTCCTTACAAACCTGTTTTTAGTTGAAAATGTTATATTGGGACAAAATATTTTGAAGGGACAACTAATTATACAATAGTTTTGTCTTAAATTGAACAAAAAAACCTTTTGGTTTGTTTGGATTTCAGTTGAATTTGATTTAAACAGATTAGGGTTGTCAAAACATAAAAAATATAATTGTGGTGTGTAAAGGTAGATTTTTCTGAAGTTTTTTTTTTTTTTTTTTGTGTGTTGGTAGCTCATCAGGCCTTGATGGAAATTACTTGAGGGCAAAATTGGAGTTGTGCTGCTGTTAAAGTGGACAGTTCCATTCAACCTCCACACTGTGAAGTCAGTCCACTTCCTTTTAGAGGCATGTTGTTGTTTCTCCTAAGCCTTTGTTTTAAGTGTTAAATGTTTTCTTCTTTTAATTTTTTAACAGCTCGTACTAAATGTGTGTCTTCTTTACATTACCACAAACAGCACAGTTACAGTTAATTATATTCCAAAACACAAATATTTTGTTCTTTCTTTTTTTAACTTGTTCTGTCTAACAACTGAGCAAACAGATGAGGGCTGAAGGCCTTTTGTGTTGGACAGGTTTTACTATTACAAAAAGAGCTTATATATCTTTGGAAAACCAGAGTGTAAATTTGTATAAAGCTCTTTTTGTTTTTTACTATTTTGTATTTATTTGTTACATTTGGTGTGTGTGGGGAGGGAGAGGGGAAAAGTGTGAGAAAGGGGGTATTATTTTAAGCTGTGTAACAATTATACCAGATCTAGACAAGTATTTGTGTTTAACCATCATCAGAAACAAATAAAACAGAATATGTGTCATTTGAAAATGCAAACATTACACACAATTCTCTTCCTTATTATAACATCTTATAAGAAAAAATATCATTGATTTTAGTAATATTTAGTAATGTTATTTAATGTATAAACAGGACAGCCTCTATCTTTTGCAACTAAAGGCAAAAAATAAATATATATATATATTTTTTTAAGCTGCGTCTTTCTTTTGAAAACATTTTAAAATAAAAACCGGAAAATCTCAATATTCATGCAGAGTTTCATAGGGGCCTGAACAAATGTTTTCATGGTATCTTCTTTAAACACTAAAAACATATACAACAGAAGAGAAGTGGTGAGCCACAGAAGGCAGATTCTGACTGTGAGACATTCCTTTTCAGTGCCTGGCATCCTCCAAACACTGTCTGAAAAATCCTTGAAAACGTCAGCCATCATTTGCCCTTTTAAGAAATCTCCAGTGCCTGTAATTTCGAAGAACTTTGTCAATATTGCTTTTGAAAGCTAAAGCACTTTCCCTTTGAAAAGAGGTAGTAACCTATGATTAAATATGGAAAATCCAGATAACAGCTTGGGCCAATCCTTAAAAGAAACTGTCTTGTTTGGTGATTTAGTAAATACACTTTTTTTATGTGATGCTCATATTCTTGTATGATTTTGGTTGTACATGCTTATCTCTTTTGTGAAGGTGGAAAGCTGATCTGCACTTTATATCAGAAGGAGACCTAGAGAAATGATCTTACATTTGTGCTAATAATCAGTATTAAATCAATATTGGGCTAGCAACTCGCTCTCTCATATTAACATAACACACAAACCCACAATGGCAAAACAGTGGGATATGTGCTCTAATCCACACAAAAACTTGATGTTTGCAAACTTTGCACTGCTTTACAATGAGGAGTATTAGTGCACTGAAGCTTACAAAGAGCGACATACAATTGCAGCGCTCTGTCCTTTGAGTTCAAGAGCTTTTGTGTTTCTGCATGTGTAACATCCCATTTTACTGGATATTCACTTTCATAACCTCAGCAAACAGTTCTGTCCTGGCAAGCAGAAGTTTGCTCTAAATGCAAACATAATTCTGAGCCCTTTTAACAAGAGACTCACTTTACGATTGTTGAAAGGCTTTTGAGGCAAAACACCTGTCTGCATCAGCATGACACACTAAACTGACAATTGAGCAGATGAAGAATTCACATTGTGCATGTTGACACATCCATTGATGTTTTCCTTTCATGTTTGCATAAAAGAAGATAGAAGTTGTTAAGCAGCTGCTTATGAAAGCACAAAAACAAAAGTTTAAAATATTATGAGAAAAGGGGAGATGGGGGGGGGGTCACTTTGGCATATTGATGCTATTGCATGAAGGATTTAAAGATCCACTCCGATCATCTTTTGGTCAAGTGTAAAAGTTTTCCTTTTGGTCTTTTAGTATTCATTGTGATGATTTTTAACCAAAATTCTAAAAACCTGTATTGTTTTCTAGTTCATTAGAAATTCACCTCTGACCTGTTGGTGTGGAGCAAGCCCGCCCCTCTTCCTCTCCCTGAAGCTGATAACTCTCTGTTATCCTGCTAGCTTACAGCCCTTCACGCCTCCAACCTAATATTAGTGATGCATCTAAAATAGCGAACAGGATTTGAGCTGTACAGTTTTGAGCCAGATGTCAGCTCGGATAAGGAAAACAAAGATGCACCCGGATCTAGCCGTCTACCATTGAATGCATCAGAACAGGGTGCTAATGGCCCGCCCAGATTATTTTCTATGTCACAAATAAACACCTTTTCAAACCTTATTTTCTGTCTATTCCTGATTCACAACGATTTAAGTAAAGAAATACTCAGAAATGTAATTTAAGGCTTGTTTATTTTTATTACATATGTCGTCCATTGTCACAAAAATACCTCAAGACCGTGTTGAAAACACAAAAACACTGTTTTCATTGGATTGGGTCTTTATAGAACGATACATTAATCCACACCTTGATACAATAATACCTCTGTTTGCTATTTAAAAATCAAATCTAATTTTTTGTATTAAATGTTAGCTAGTTGACTTTAGGCCAAAAACACACAAATTGGTTAAAGAGGGTCTCTCTGTGTTCTTTTTTATTTTTTTATTGGTACGTGTGATTTATTTAAATGTACACAAACTAACTTATGAGAGAGAATGAGCAATTGTTCTCCTTGACTTTCCATTTTTGTCAGAAAAGTCCATTTGTGTCCGGTCTGTGGTATTTGTTACTAAATTGAAGTTGTCCAGCCTGACAGAGCATGTTAAAGCAGCCATCCAGTTGGGCGGCTGAGCAGCTGGTCGGCTCCCAGTGGGATCTGAGGCTGAACTGACATTGGACAACACTTGTGCTCACAGGGGAACTTTGTTTTCACCATTTAGCGCTTTTAAATCTCTCCTAACACAAAAATAAGATTTGCATTACTTTAGTTTAAGTTTATTCAAGCCCAGCTAGCTGAAGACTTATTTGAGTTTAGTGGCTAATTCAGTTTTTCATGTTAAACCTGTGAGCTCTGGCTCACTGTGCTCTCTACTAATATTCAATGTTATATCGTAACTGTCACATTTACTTTTTTGGTAACACAAAACAACATGGAATCATTAAAAAAACGGATCAAAGATGTGTAACATTAAAAGAAATTATGAACCTTTTTACCCTGGAACTGCACAAAAACACATCTATTTTTAACCTTGGAGCTCAATGTTATAATTACATGCAGCCTAATGTTATATTAGTTTGATTAATGATTCAAATTGCTCCCAGAAGTGACCTATTTGCAACTTATAAAATGTGTTCCCAAGCTGGTGCAGACCTCAGTGACCCAAAATAAAAATAAAAAATAGTAATACCAAACAAGAATAAAGATTACAACAAGGATTCTCCCATCTACAGTAGTCAGTTTTTGAAATGTATCTAAAATATTTGACTACTTTGAGTTTAATTGCTAATTATAGTTGCAAAATCTACAGTATTACATTCAAAATAAGGTTAAAGTCCACACAGATTGGAAAAGGAAAATATTATTTTCGTCCAAAGACATACAAATAATAGGGTCTGACTCTTTATCATTTAATTAACAATTATAAATAGAACAAAATGGATTTTCAGAGTTTGGATAGATTTTAATCAAAGGTCTTTCGAAGACGGGCTTTTTGATCTTAAAAATTAAATGGACACAAATGATAACAAGGTAAGAACTAAAGAATAAAAGCCACCAGACATGCAGCTCCTCAGCATTGATGTGTGATCTCCAGAAGCCAAGATTTGAAAGTGAAGAGTGGCAACAGTTGAACTTTATGCTTACATTTTAGCTTACTCAGCAAAGCTATTTAAACTGCATAAAATTGCATTTTGACACATGGGAATAAAGTCCATAACTTAATGGATACCGCAATAACTTGAATGCAAAATAATGTAATTTTATGTAAGAAATCAACAGCTGCATACATTTGCAGCCTCACTACTTTATGAGTCACACAGCTCCTGTCTTGCAGCCAAACTAGATTCTGATGTCTTGTCTCATAATGTCCAAGCTAAATACTGTGGTAAAGATAAAGGTAAAGATGGGTGTTGCATTGGGCTTAATTTACAAAGGCTGCTATCTCCTTTACAGCTAATATGTGTATCATAAGTCGTGCATTCGAAAGAAAGAAAAAAAAAACACAAGAGCTTGTGGAAAGAGCATGAAAAGGCAACTATTTTCATCCACATAACCTCCAAAAGTCCTTTATTCTGAAAGAAAAGTCTGCATTAAGTATTCCTCCTGTGCCTGTGTAAATGGGTTTGGCACACTGCTGATATCATAGTTTGTTGGCAAAATTGCAGAAGCAAAGTTTAATTGGGCTTTTTTTGTCATCTGCCTAATATGCCACAAACAACTCACAGCACTGACATTTTTATGCATTCCTTTTTTTTAAAGCAAGCAGAACATAAACACCAAAGCATAATGCATAACAAAGAACTACACTAGTGTATGAACTCAAAAAGACAATGTAAACTGTAGGTTTTAGGCACCAGGCTTTTTCTTATTTCACACTAAATAAAAATACCTTTTGCTGGTAGAGTCTCCCCTGCAATAATAACAAGGAATGTTTTGTTAAAAATGTGGACATCTTAAACAACATTTTTTTATTTTAAACTACAAAAACATCATAGCTATGTGAAAAAGAACATTACTGTAGATGGAAAAATAATATCTAACAGTGGGACTGCACTCGCACAACAGTGAGAAGGCCCTGGCTATTTATGTTTTTTCTAAACAAAAAAGGCTAACATTTTCTAACTATGTTAAGACAAATATAAAAAACAAACAACAACCTCCAAATAGATTTAAAGAATGAAAATAATCACTTAAAATTAAGAAAAAAAACGTTATGTTGGAACAGGTTACCACTAAAAAACATGTTGTTGGAGTTATTTCGATTTGTTCCATGGTCTGCTCGGCTCTGGAATATGAAAGGATGAATGCTTTTTGCTTTGGGGCTGACTTACCATCCAAAAAACTGGGAAGACTCATGGTGATGAGTCATAAATAGGGGATTGTTGCAAGAAACTTGCATGAAAACCTCAGGGTTCTAGTTAGAGTTTGAATGTGCATAGGGCATTCAGAAAATTGATTGTGCCTTATTAAATAAACAAGCAAAAAAAGAAAACAACAGCATCAACACCCTGGGTAAAAAAAATTAAATGAAAATATTACAAAGACTTGTAATGTCTTGGGAAATGTTTGTTTCATTTCATTTAATTCATTCATTCATTCATTCATTCATTCATTCATATAGGTCTTTTTCTATATAGGTCTTTTTCTTTCTTACTAATTCATTTTTAGAGAGCGTAATCTATACAGTCAGTCTCTAACGATAAACAACAAAAAGACACGTCTGAAATTTCTGGCTGAAATAGTTTTTTCTTTTTCTTTTTTTATTGAACGTTTGTAGAAGACAATATATAGTACAACATTTATGACATAAAATATAAGAATAAAACACATTTCTGTGTAAAAAACAACATTGTTTTGACCTTTTGAAAATCTTGGGCTTTAGAACATTTCTGCCTGAAATATCAGGCACGTACCTAAGCGCGGTGACGTCACGGCAGCACGTGGGTTTGTTGTTACAGGAAGTGAAGATGGCGGCGCAGTCGTTCCTCTCAGAGTCTGTCCTCGGGTGGTCAATTTTCTCCATCGTTCTTTTGGTAATCCATCTTAAACACTTGTGTTTAGTTGATAAAGCGACGGTGTTTCATAAAATTAAAGTGTCTCAATAAGCGAAGGCATCCTTTACTATCTATGCCGTAATCCGCCTATGCTAAACGTCACTGTCACTCACTGTGTTTATTTAAGCTAACTTTAGCCGTGACGCATATGTGATTGTTTTGAAGACATTTTCGTTTCTTTTCTGAATTTTACATCATGATTGCGCTTTAAGAGAAAGAAGAAGGGACATGATGTGTTCCCTTTGTACTAACTATCCACGATTTAAGTGATCTTTCAAGCTAGCTGTCAGTGCCATTTACGTGTATTTCCGCTTGAAAACTGAGCTAAAATAATCAGTCATTTAAAAAAAATGTTTCTTGCGATAAAACCACAATCTCACCATCTTTTTTTCCCCTTAAATACAACACATTTGTGGCGATCTAGACCCTAGCGTTAGTACACCTTGCTGCTTAGATTAATACCTTCGAGTTATATAAATGGGTAATCCTAAACCAAATTTAGCTCCTTGTACCTCAGCTATCATCCACAAGCCTTTCAATAGAGGAAATAGACCGCCAAACATGCTTTGCTTATGCATCAATGTGTTTGTGGTGAACAGTTCTTTCAAAGATCTAACTGAGGCGCAAAGTCTGCGCCATTACTTAGCAAAACAGGCTGTCTCAGCTGTAAAGCAGCTTGCCTGTAATTGTTTCATCTTATCTGTGAATATTGAGTGAGACAGAAAGAGGTGTCTTTATGTCTTTTTCAATCTTTTTCTTTGGCCGTTCTTGGATCTCGTGTCTGGCCTTAACTTTTAAAGGCTTTCAGTGTTTCTCCTGGTAGATGTTTCGTTTTTCTTCAGTGACAGAGTCTGGTTTTTTTTATCCCTAAGATACACTTAGACAACTTGAAAACTCTGTTTCACACAAGTATAATCTTTTTAACCATCATTTTGAAATGACGTCTTGTCATATTTGAACAATGTTGCCCATCTGGGATTGCAGTGTAATGCAATAACTCAGTTCTTTCAACAAATCTCACTAACGTTGCATTTTTTGTTCCTGCCACACTCCATTGTCCTGGTGTGTTTTTTTTTGGTAGAAGATTAAATAAATCTTTGTTTTTTATTAGCAGTGTTTTTGTAAATGACAGACATTAGTGATCTAATTATGACTTGAAGTCCTGTTACTCTTTTCCCAAAAAGCTCCATAAAGGGAGGCTTTTTAGAGTGAAGGCATATCTTTTTCTTTTGACATATTTAACACATTATTTAAAATGTAGAATCTAATACAGCATGCAAGTATTGGACGTTTTTGCAGCAAAAACAGTTTTTTGCATTTCAAAATTTTAGTAATCTATCACAGTATTTTGCTGCTAAAAATGAACTAATTTACTAATTTAAAATCTGCTCTAAAGTATATATGTAAAATGCAGTTACCATATTACAAAAGCTGAAGGGTGATTAAAAAAATATTTTTTAAGGGATTAAACCCCAACTTGTTGTAAATAGTTAAACTTATTTGAAGAGGTTTTTTTTTGTTTAACCCCGAAGGTCATTGTTGCTCTCTCAATGTCAAAGAAAGCATCACAGATGTAAACGCATTTTTCCCATGTGTTTTTACTTTGCAATACTTAAATAAATGTGTCTTTCTTTAATGCAAATTTTTTGTTCATTAATGTTTTATTTTTAATTGTTTTTCACATTTTTCTCTTTATTCTAATAAACTCATCCATCTATATCTTAATGTGATCTAAAAGTGAGACAAATTTCAAAGTTTTTTTTTCCTGTGTATTCTAAAAATTGTACCAATTCTGTTTATTTGTGCAGCATTCACCTTTATTCCTGATAAGTTCTTTATTTTCCCAGCAGAGCATCATCCTGCCCTCTGTTTAAATGTTTCATTTTAATTCTTTGTGCTTTTTTTGTAGGCCATTCTAGCTTTCTGTTGGATCTACATTCGAAAGTTTCAAAGCCGTCAAGAGAGTGAAGTTATTTCCACTATCACAGCGATATGTGCTCTGGCCATCGCTTTGATAACATCGGCACTCCTGCCTGTAGACATATTCCTTGTTTCATTCATGAAGCATCCAAATGGAACTTATAAGGTATTTGTTTTTTAATTTTTTTTTTTCCTGAATACGACTTTATATCCTCTTACTGTAGCACAGCGGTCCCCGACCTTTTTAGTGCCACGGACCGGTATGACGTCACACGAAGTTTTTCATGGACCGGTCTTTAAGAAGAACTATTTTAGCAAAGCTACGGTGAAGGAGATACAGATACGTGGCAAGACCAACCCCGAGCTTTTATTTTGACACGCACAACATTGAACAGCATTGAACAACATTGTCATCATCCTCTCCCGTTCCCACACTCATGATGCAAAAAAGACGTGCTGTCTATTAAATGTGGCTTTCTTTTTTTTGGAAGTCGAAGGCTCCTCTTCTGTCTCCTGGCTGGGCGTTTTCACCTCGGCAAAGAAACTTTCCAAAGACGTTTGTTTTTTTATTCAGTTTGCTAGCTCCTGGGTTTTATTTTAGCGGTAACCTATCACGTGACCGAGAAGAGCGCCTTGGTCTGTGTCAAGGGTGACATAGACGGATGTAACAGAGAATCTGGTGATTTTTCAAAATCAAACATCTTTCAGATTCAGAAATAAATAAAACGGAACTAATGTCAGTTATTTTTTCTTTCTTTGCGGCCCGGTACCGAATGACCCGCGGACGCTCGGGGGTTGGGGACCGCTGCTCTAGCACATGAAAAAGAAAGCATTTTAGATAGGACTCATCTGTGACCTATGCAGTTCCTTTTGAAATATTAAATTTTTCAATACACACTATTTTAAATTTTAAAGTATTTTCTTAACTAAAAGATGAAAATACCTACAGTTTATGAGTAAATAAAAAAAGTATATATTTATATATAACTGTACACCTTTAATACAACAGTTTCCAAAAGGAAGTGCCCTTTTGTGCTTTTTCCATAACATTTTTTTCACACAATTCGTCTTGATTGAGTTGAAAGCAATACCCTGGAGCGCATTTAAAAAAAGAAAAAATCTATGTACAGGTTAGTACAATACTTATAGAAAAGGATCATGTAAAAGCACCGCTCACATTTAAAAGGGCCTTAATCTCACTAAAGTAATATAATCTGAAAATTAATCAACAATCAACATTACTGATGAGTCAAACCCCTTAAGTCAACTTAGACAAAATACAAGTTATGTCTATATAAAGCTGTTTAGTTCTGAATTTTGTTTCTTTCTTCATATCTGTCTCTTTTGCTGCTTATTTAAGAATTTAGTTTTCAAGATAAATTGACACATTTGTCAGTGCTGCTGTTGAACATACATATCGTTATGAGGTGTATTTCTGGGTTTTCACTGGTCTCCTTCTTTTACTGTGTTCCAGGAATGGGCAGCAAACAATGACACAAGAGAGCAAATTGAAAATACTGTGTTGCATGGATATTACAGTAAGTGTCTGATCTTTCCAGCTTGTGTTTCTTTGAGGAGTCAGCTTTAGTTTGAAGTCAGATTTTGGCAGGCAGTGGTCTCTCATTTTAAGGGTTTCATGGATTAACTGTGACTAACAAAAGGATTCAGAGCAGCAAAACAGCAAAAAAAAAAAGGTTTATATCAATGTAGTGTTTCATGTCTTTAAAATGAATTGATAATACATTCGATTTTAAACTCTTGAGATTCTAATGACTTTTCCTTTTTTTGGTGTTGTCCAACATTCGTGCTGGTCCTCTTTGTGTCCTGCATCCTTTCAAACTCATCCACACAGCTTGTTTGTCATGCCTGTGTGCACCTTTTTCAAAATCCCACTGTGCTGTGAGTGGCAGCACTATATTTGGGGCAGGAATATCCAGCACAGTGTGAAAGTATGTATTAATATATATAGCATATATTGGCAAAAAAAAAAAAAACAACAAAAAAACAAAGAGGGTGAAAATATGAAGCTTGAATCAGAACAGATCCAAGCAGTCAAAACGCAGCCGTGGTCCACATTTTATAGAGCTTGTTTACATTTCTGGGAAAATGGCTGTTTATGAGTCTGTATGTTTATGATGGTTTGTACCCTGATGTTGTTACGATGCCATTCGGATACAGAAAATTAAAGTAGTCCAGAAAGAAAAAAATCTAACTACTTTAGTAGATTAAATGTGCTGCGTTTTTTTTTAGTTAAATATTGTGTCAGCACAGGTCTGTTAGCTAGTCTGGCATGATTGAAAAAAGAATGAATATAAATGCATAGTTATGGAAAAAAAGGGATAAAATCCTATTTTTGCATATTTTAGAAGGCATATTTATGTAGATTTCAGGTAACTGTTATTGGGATAGAAAGATAATTTGATTTAAAAGTAATTGTATTTAATGTTACAAACTTTTTTTTTTTTTAGTGGCATCTCAAACTGCAGATTCTACATTTTAATTACCAATCATCAGTATCATTTTTTATTATAGTTCCACTTTCATTCAAAACCAGTGATGACAGTTCAGCAATTTTTTTTTTGTTTACAGTTTAACTTTAATTATGACACATGTAATTATGACAACAAAAAATAGCAATATAGAGAAAATGAGGCTAACTCGTGACTTCAGTGTTGAGGATTATTTATTGAAAGTGTCATGTTTATTCATTGTTTCTCATTATGTTTTTTGGCTCTGTTTGGGGTCATTCCCTAATTATTATTTTTTTTTTTTGTATTTTGTTTATTCTGTCATTTTCTGTTTATGTCATTTTATGCAAATGAAGTTTATAATCAAGGAACAACATTTTTAAACAAGGACAATGTATATTTTTTCAAAATATGGACCTTTTTGTTTATTTGTGTTAGCATACAGTCTCTTGTAAGCAGTGATATAGCTATTTTTTATCTTTTTTTTTTTAAATTTTTCCATGACTTCAGTGATCCACTAAAATTGAGTCTTAAGTACTAGATTGTTATTATTAATTTTATGTCTGCTGAACTGAACACACATTATCTTCATCATTTAGATGTTAACGTTAGTTTTATTACTTTTCCTAACAGCCAGTGACTCCAACTGCACGTGTACTTTCACTACAGTATTAACTTATTTAGCTTGTTGTTATTGTGACATTTAGCCTGTTGTAAAGTTGTATTAATTTTTCTGTCCTCTGGCATTCTCCGTGGCATCATTACCACTTTTAATAATAATTGAAACTAGTATGCGGGATATAATCATGTTTTAATTTTATGCTGTGAGAGAGGCAGAGGCTTGTCCCTGTAGGCTGTGTCATATTACTGCTTTTTGATTGATAGTGGCTCATGAGGAAAGTACCCAGGCAATTTAGCAAATAAATTAAAAAATTCGAAAGCTATTAATGCTATTCAAACTTCTTAAGGATTTGCTATATTAAAGCATAACATGAGTCTGTTGCCTTTTTGAGAGCAAAATTAGGAATGTCAGAAACTTCATATGTTTTCTAACAGATGCTGCCTGAAAGTTACACCTTTGTACACCTAGGTAGCTCGCCGTCTCATTGCCCAGAGAAATGGGGGGAAAAAGTGAGAAAGCAAGAAAGAAAAGAAGCTTCAGTAGAATATTGACATCAGAAAATTGAACAGCGAACACAAGTCCAGCTTTAAGAGGCATATTGTCCTCTGGATGCACAGAAAAAAGTATCCATGAGATTAATTTTATGTTCCTTCTATCTCAACTTTGGATTAGACATACCCTTAAACTGAAGCTTTGCTTTATAAAAATTGAAAAAAAAAATGAATAATTCAATAGACTTAGACCTCAGTGCAAAGCTGTGACCGACTAGTGATAAAATTAATTTAATGACCAACCTCCCTGGAAACCATATTTATGCTACAATAGTTAGATTGAAGAAATTCGCCACACATGGAAAAAAAAGTGCAGTCATGTGGAACTTAAAGTACACTCTATATTAATTTAAAAACTCTGTGTTTGGATTTTAAAAGCCCCTCTCATTCATTTAGTGTCTCATAGAACAAGATATGTTTGAAAATGAAAATAGATACCTTCTTAATTTCTTTATTCTTTAGGATAAGCTGCTAATGAGCCTGTCACCAAGATTTTAAAGACCTACTCCAATCATCTTTTGAGCTACTTTCAAAGCTTTTCCTGTGGTCTTTTAATTATGATTATGCCGTTTTCAGCCAAAAATAAATCAAAACTGTGTCATTTTCTCTGACATAGTTTCTGCAGAGCAGCAGGAGTTTATTAGAAATTCACCTCTTAGTTGTTGGTGGGGCTATTGACGCAGAGCAACCCCGCCCCACTTCCCCTCTCTATTGTAGAGCAGGAAGGCTGTGACCCGCTCAGCATATTTCTGAGTCACAAATAAACTCTTTTTCAAATGGCTTTTTTTTTCCTCTGCTCCTGATTCATATCGATTTGAATAAAGAAATGCTCAGAAATGCATTTTAAGTGAAATTTTCCTTGTATATATATTCCATCATCAGAAAATGCCAAACACATGTTAAAAAAAAGACAATGTTCATCACAGTGGGTCTTTAAGCAGCATTCAACCCTTTTTTATTTTCATTTTGCTCCTTAATTTGATTTTGGTCCTGCTAATAGCTACTAGTGGCAATAAAGAAAATTAAGTAATAATAAAGACTTTTTAAAATTGTTTAAAAGGTCAGAAAAGGAAATAAATACATTTCAAATCAAGAAAAATAGAACATATTTCACTTGACACAAAAAAATAAATGTAGCTTTTTAGTTTTTGCTTTTTCTCAGATTAGTAGGATATGTGCTGCTGGGGACAAAACATAGTTTTCTTTTTCTTTTTGTATTGTTTTCCATGAATAATTCAAGGAAACAGCTGTTTTTAAACTAATTAGCCATTTTTCGTGTAAAATGATCTGATAGAAAAGTATTATATATTGAAAAGAATAACCTGGACATGGATTCAGTCCTGGATGATGGTTTTGTTCTTTGGTGATTGTCTCTCAGTTCTTCTTGAAAGACCAGTCTTTTTTTTTTATTCTTTTAAAGAAGACATGCAAATTCTGCATCGCTGAAACTACACTGCTGTTCTTGGGTGAAAAGATCTTCAGGCAAAACAGGCGACATACAAGGATTAAAAAGGGAAAGACGCGCTGATTACATTGAAGCAAAACATGGAATCATCAGGGGAAGAATATAAAATGCTGAGTTAATGATGCAAGATGGCCACTTTACACAACATCACTTCTGAGGAATCATAATGAACCTCAGCCTTAAATTTTTAAGTCAAAAAATTACCTCAAGAAGTTTTGTCTTTTTTTCTTTCATTCATCATATTTTTTTCTCACGCTGTCCTTTAAAGTAAGCACTGACGCAAATAAATACACATTTTTGATGACATTTTGTGCTCAACTTCTTGTTTGCTTTGGTTCAAAATACACATTAAATTCCACTGATACAGACATGTGACGGTTTTATATTTTCTAGAAGCTAATAGCAGACAAATATGAAGAAGACTGATGCTTGCTTCAAGCTTTTATTCATGTGGTGATCGCTAAGGGGTGTTTGAGTCAGAATCATCTGCTTGGAAATTTGTTTGGCTTGTAACCTTTGGCTGTTTTTAAGTAAGGATGTATGCTTGTTGAACATCCTAAAATTACAATGTGTGGATCCTTGCAGCTCTGCTTGATAATCCGCTTATACCTTGCAGCATGTTTTTCAGCTAAAGTTGAGGCTTCATTTAAATGACGCACATATATGGTGCAGATTATTGATGTTTTATTTACTTTAATATAATCTTTGGTTCAAAATGTTATGACTATTCTTTTTTGTTTATTTTTTTGAGATTAAAGATGTATTTTAATGATTTACAAATCCCGAATATGTGTCATTAAAGGTTAAACACGACCATGTAATGACACAATTAACAATGTGTGCTTAATTCAAGTTTTAACTTTATAATTTTTATCTTTTCTTCTCTGGGGAATTTGAGTAAAAGGTGTATATTTCTGGAAAAACAGGTGTCTTAGTCTGTGCTTGTGAAACAACAGTGTGGTTTGGCGCTGCTGAGTCTTTGTTGAAACTACAAATAAAAATAAGCTGATAATAAAAATATGATATATCCAGTTGTAACAAAAATTTCATGTTACATCCTCTAAACTACAAATAACCAAATTGAAGTTCCTCTCAAGGGATCTCGCTTTAGCATTAGCCAGTAGATGGAGACCATGTTCCATGTCTAATTTATGCACAGCCTTCTGACAAATTAAACCTTTAAAGTAGAATTTTCTTTTAACGGTCAATTACCGTAGTGTCCATTAATGTTTCACAATTTTATAATTGCAGTATTTGAATAATGTTATAGTTCTACTGGTGCTAAATGTTTTTCAGCAAGGTAGAAATTAAATCCATATTTAATAATCGTGCATGTAGAGTGACAGAGAAGAGTTATCTGCATTATGAAAATAATATGTTGCTTTTATATCATTGTGTTCTGCCACTGGATAGTCTTCTAAGGGAACAAAGCGTCCCTGCAGCAGCCTTGGATATTCTTGAGATTTTCTTTTTCCTTAAAAGCTTTTTGGTATTTTATAACTGTTTTGTAATAATTGCATGTCACATGATACCTACTTTCTACATTTATAAATTAAAGTACACATTGTTAATTTTGCCATTTTGCTGTATGGGTTTTGTGATGTAAGGAACAGTCAGTTAGTTACATTTAACAATTTTCTGATCTTAATGTCAGTTTGCTTATAACTTTGACAAACAGTGGGACACTGATTCTTCCAAATGTTCCGTTAAAAAGATGATAAAAGTCTGTAATGTTCTTCATGGGTACCCTTCAAGAGACATAAGAAAAACAAGTCTTCAGGAAATCACTTTGTACTTTTTTTAAATAATGTATTTGTGAAGTGGTAAATAACAGATCAAATGTTTCCAGTAGGTCTTCATCAGGCTTGCACACTGTAGCTGCCATCTTGGCCCATTCCCCCATGCAGATCTTCTCAAGAGCTGTGATGTTTTGGGTCTGTTGCAGGGGAACAGAGACTCTAAAGTCCCTCCATAGATTATTAAATAGATTGAGGTCCAGAAACTCGCTAGGCCAGTTTGAGTTGCGATGTGTTTTGGATCATTGTCATGCGGAAGATCCAGCCTTGTTTCATCCTCAATGCCCTTGCTGATGGAAAGAGGTTTCAGTCCAAATTCTCACCATATGTGACCTCATTCACACGTTCCTTGACATGGATCATTTTTCCTGTTCTATTTGCAGAAAACCAGTCCCAAAGTATGATGTTTCCACCCTAATACCTTGCTTTTTTTTTTTACAGTTTTCTTGAAATGCAACTCTGCATTCTTCCCCCTTCAAACACAATTAGTGACGTTTATACCAAGAACTTCCATTTTGGTTTCATCTGACCACATGACATTCTTCCAATGCTTCTCTGGCTCATCCAGATGGTCTCTGGTAAACTCTAGACGGCCCTGGACATTTTCTGGCCTTAGTGAGGGACCTTTGGAGCTGTGCTGCATTTGAATCCATGACATTAAGTTTTGCTAATACTGAGCCTTGTTACTGTTGTCAAAGATCTCTTTAGGCAATTGCCCAGTTCCCCTGTGTAGTTCTGGGCTCTTTCCTCACTATTTTTAAGATTATTTGTACCTCACCAGGTAATATCTTACATGTGGTGGAGGCAGATTGTCAGTGATTTTGTTTTACTTCTGTTTTGTAATATTTGCTCCAACTGTTGATTGCTGCTTATTAAGCTTCTTGCTTTGTGTAGTTTGATTCATCCCTGTCTTCTTCAGCTAAACCATCTTGTTTCTGGGGTCTTTTGACAGCTTTTTGGTTTGATCATAGTTGAGACGTTGCAGGGTGTGGACAGGTGTCTTTAATACAGATAACCAGTTCACACAAATGACATAAGTACAGTTCGCTAGTCGAGGATAGAAAACCCTGCTTAAAAAGAAGCAACGGACCTGCGAGGGGGACAGCATTCTTTTATTGTATTTATTTTTTGTTGGGCTGGCTGGTGCAGATGTAGAGCAGTATACCTCTGATCAGAAATGTGCACATTCGGTTCCTTACTAGCCTGCCCATGTTTCAAAGTTTCTTTGGGCAAGATACTGAACCCCACATTGCCCCTGGTGGTGTGGGTAGTGCATCGTGTGACAGCTTTACGGCCATCAGTGTGTGAATGTGTTTATGCATGACTGAATAAGACTCGTGACTGTAAAGCATTTTGGGCCTCAGTCAAGACAGAAAAGTGGTATATGCAAGCATACAAGATTTTCCTTTTGCTAGTTTTTAGGTGCTAAAACCTTTTTTTTTGCAGCATTATACAAGTACATCCTTTAAAAATTATAGTTTTTTTCATTCTGTTTCACACAGTTAAAGAGTACCTTCATTGAACATCACAGACTTCTCTCATCTTTTTAAGTGGGACTACTTGAAGAATCTGTGAATGCCAAATACTGTTTTGCCCCAATGCATTTAAGAGTATCAAAAAAGCGAGTTGAGTCACTTTGTGTCAGAGAGGGGTAGAGTTCTCATGCTGGCAATTGCCAAAAATGTAAGGGAAAGTTTTATAATCTAGTTGTCTCTGTGCATTTCCTATGAGTTGTTTAAAGGAAAAAAAAAAGACATGAAGATAATTTCAAATCTCATAGATGGCATGTATGCTAATCAACTCATAGCTGAAGTTAAAAATCAAGTTATGTGCCGTTGGTGTGCTGGCCGGGCTCCGCTTGCTCCTTTTTTATGATTCATTTTAAGGAGCATTTAACACTATTTTTAGAAGACCTGCTGCAATACAGATATAGAATTTGAGGCTGTAGAAGTTTGAAGTCTTGTTTTTTGGGGACATTTGTCACCTTTACACATTAAAGACCCGCTTAAATTGTGTGGTTTCTGTTTTTAACATGGTCTTGTGGCATTCTATGGTGATGGAGGACATTCTGTATAAAGACGATTAAACTTAAAACTGCATTTCTGAATATTTCTTTATTCAAATTCTTGTGAATCAGGAGCAGATGAGAAAATGTCACTTGAAAAAGATGGTATTTGTGACGTAGAAAATGCCCTCGGTGGGCCACAAGCTCCCTGCTCCGCTTCCTTTTGGTGCATCCACTTGTAGACAACCACTAAGTTTTCCTCGTCCAAGCTGGCATCTGGCTCAAAACTGTACAGCTGGATAGTTCAATATTGTGTGAAATTTTTGTTGCACCTGTAATGTTAGGTTGGGGGTGTGAGGCACTGTTAGCTAGTGGGAGAGAGTGTAAACAGAGAGCTCTCAGCAACGAGCAAGGGTAGGGGGGCAGGCTTGCTCTGCACCAATGGTCCCGCCCACAACTCGGAGGCAAATTTCTTATGAGCTACTGCCGCTCTGCAGAACTTGTGTCTTTAAAAACAGCACAGTTTAAGAAGAAGAAAAGAACAGCATAATTATATTTAAAAAACCACTGGCAACAAGATGTATTAAAAGATGATTGGAGTAGGTCTTTAAGCAGTTTGGAAACATATTTCCTTTTTTAGGTAAAAGAATTTGAACGTTTTGCTTTCTTTAGCCGCAGACACCAGGCAAGGCAGATGTTAGGAGTTATAATTGTTATCAAACCAAAACACTGTGAAGAAATATACTGGTAAACGGCATCTACGGTACTTGTATATCGCTTTTTTTACCTTCCTTGTAGGCCTGCACAATATACCGCAAATTTATCATTATCCCAATATTTAGCTCTGCAATATGTATATCGCAAAACACGGCGAAAATCGCAATAAATGGTAAACCTCAAATGTGTTAAAACAATCTCATGGCAGCTTGAAGCATTTAACGAATCAAATGAATTTCTTTATGGATTTGATCAATTGGATGGACGCCTTCAAGCTGTTGACTGTCGGATGGAGGTCTATTGTGTTAGATGTTTGTCACCTATGTCGACGAGGGTCATTTGGGGTATAATTTTTAAACTGTTGCAGTGAAATGGGAATGATGTTTTTGGTTATTTAGCTATTTTTTTTTTATATACCGTAAATTTGATCCTTATCGCAATATTAATCTCTAATATCGCATATTGCAAGCTTTTCCTCATATCGTGCAGCCCTACTTCCTGAATACCCAAAGCATTCACACACTCATGGAGGTTCTCCTGCCAAACACTGGCGCCAACCTTCCACCAGGGGCAGTGTGTGGTTCATTGTCTTCCCAAGGACGCTTAGACATATGGGCGTTCAAGGCGGGAGAGAGGTCAACCACCCTACCGCTACGCAGCCGCCCTTAGATACTGTTTAAAACAAACCAAATGCGTATCTTTTTTTCACAGATATTTGCTTTTTCTCAGTTTCATACAGAAATGTATTTATTCGTGACCTGTATAGGTCTACATTTTAGAATACTTTCTTTATTTGTAAATATCTTTAATTAAAGTGTTATTTTTAACCGGTAGTTTAATTGGATTTGTAATTATTATATTGATTTCCTTGTTTTAACGATGAAAGCATGAAGCTTTCATTTTTATGTATCTCTGAAATTATGTAGTTTCTTGTTGTGTTTTATTTTACTTTTAGTTCTTGGGATTTTTTGTGACATGCCGGTATTTGCTAGATTCTTATCCATAATCTTTGCAAAGATATGAGATGCAGTGTGATCACATTTCTGTGACTTTGGAATATTTTCATTTGCATCCCAAGTTGGATTGTACCCTTCCAGTTTATTTTCCCATTGTCACATAATAAACCGTGTTTATTATTGTTTCGGCCTGGTCTAATACGTTGAACGTAATTAAGATTAAATTGAGTTTTATTACTGTATAATGAACATTCAATTGAATGGTTTGTTGGCCTCATTTTGTAAGAGTAGCTTTTACAGTTAATAAAAAGAAAATTGGAACGGGGCAAAGTAAAAATGCTCAACAATTGAATGGACGCTTGCAGAAGTTTGTGTGTGTGTGTGTGTGTGTGTGTGTGTGTGTGGAGGGAGGGGGGGGGGGGGGATCTGTATTATGTGGGCCAAGAAGGCAAGTCTAGTTTTTCACTTTGAGGGGATTTTCCTCAAACATGTAATTGGATAGGGAACAAACATTTTTTCAGGATGCCTTCTTTTGCATAGAAATGTATTGATGTAGAGATACAGAAAGAAACTAGTGTTTGTCATTAAGTGCTCTGCTAGTGGTGTGTCATACTGCAGATCAATGAGTTTAAGCTGATTACCACCAAGCCCATTTACTCCTAGTACAAATGAGAGGACAAGCAGCCACATGCATTTCTATCCTAAATGCTTTTGTAGTCTTCAGATTTGCAGTTTTAAAAGTGACAAAGGAAAATCCAAAGTCATTTATATCAGACTTGGTCGACGAGGAGAACGTAGGCGCTTAGTTTGTTTGTGTGGTCACATCAACCGAAAGTACAAAATCTGAACTTTTATGTAAAAGTCGGTTGTCTGGATCTGTTCACTTGACCCAAACTGACCTGGCTGTCTGTTACAGCCTACCAAGGCTTAAAGACCAACTTTGCCCTTTGCAACTTTTTATTTCTGCCGTTTGTGCTACAAGGTGGTTTGGTTGTCATTGTGCTAAACAAAGCCTCTAAAGCCACAGGTGTCAAGCTGTAGGACATGGTTCTCAGGGGGTCACTGTCCTTCATGTTTTCCAACTTAACCTGCAATTGTAGGTTCTTATTGGCAAAACACACCAGATCCAGGTAATCAGCAGCAGAGATAAGGCAAGGTTCTGGAAAAGCAGCAGGATGCCAGCCCTAGAAGGCAGTCTGAAGCCCCGGCTTTAAGCCCAAAAAAAAAAAAAACAAAGACAAGAAAAGCCACAAACAGGGATTAGCTTTGAAAACATCTCCTTTGATAAACAATTACTAGATGAATAAAAGAAAAATAAATTCTTTCTGTGTCAAACTGCTATAGTGCCCTTAATGTACTTTTTATGGCCCCTGTAAATTTTTATTTTTATGTTTTTAATAATACTTTATATATTAAAGGCTTGTAATGGTAAATTCCTAATAATTTATGAAAGCAACATAGAATTATTAGATGTACAAAAACAAAATAAAATATTTACCAATTATAATGGACTTTGATGTAAAAACTAGTCTTTGCTAAGTTTTCTCTCATTTTTAATGTCATTTGTTGGTTTCATACAAAGACCATACAGTTTAGATCCTTTTGCCTTTTTTCACTGATGTGGGCTGGGCCCCCAAAATATTATAAATTATTTAAAATGTTTTGGATTATATTGATTAAAATATTGTTTTAGCTCGGTTTATTCCTCCCAGTGTGTACAGTCTTGAGACAATCTCAGTTGTAAATTGCCACTTTATGAATAAAAAAAAAAAATAATAACTTCTGCAAAAAAAAGCTAACAAAAAAAAGGAAAATATTTACCTGGAGAAAACATTTGATTGTTATTTACAAGGTTAAAAAAGAGGCTTTTTGGATACATCATGATTACTTCCAAATTGGTAATAACCAATAAACTCTTAAGCATTGAAACAAAATAAATCTTTTATACACTGTGTAATCTTTGATAAGTTTGAAAGCTTTGTCTGTTAAGCTTCAGAAGGGGTTTGTCCATTTGTACTTCATGGATCCTTCAGTGCTTCAAAGCAGCGGTTCATAAAACCATTAAGCAACATGTCAAAACATCCCTGGGCCTATTAAATAAATCATTGTTTTTCTCTTTGCATTGTTAATGCAATCTGCAGAAGAAGAGTTTGAGTGGAAGCGGTTCTTGTTCGATGAGCAATTTTTGGTATGGTTTCCGTGTTTTCTTATCAATTATTAACATGTTTGTCCACCTACGTTTGCTAATTATTTTTTTTTATTTTTAGCACAGACTTTGAGAGCTTTTAAAGATGGAAGAAATAGTGTAAAGGTTCTTCAAGTTATAAAAAAAGGGTTGTTTTAGAGATTTGATGGTTGCCTTGCAAAGTCATTGGCACCAGTGCCAGTATAGAAATCAGTCTCCTTTATTCGAATAATGCACTTTGATGGATAAAAGGTTTAAAATGCCTGCAGACCATTGGTGCATCCACAGGTGTTAAGCTTAAGCATACTATGTATGGGTTTGTGTTAAAAGAAAAGAAGAAAAGAAAAAAGTGTCACTGTGCTTATACTATGTGGCCCCAGGCCTTCGTAGAACATTTATTTTCCACCATTAAAAGTTTCTTCATCTTTGAATTAAGTGCACATGCAATCATTTAAAAGTTACACTACATTACATAAAGTGTGAACAGTTGTGATTATTGGAGAGCAAATTTAACCACTGATCGGTATCTAGATGCTGATTGTGATATTAACACTACATTGAAAACTTCAGATTCTACATTTGATTTATTGGTTTTATATTTCTTTCTGTAGATATTTATTATTTTAGGTGACTTCTTTGCTCTCAAATGTGCTGTACAAAGCTCACAGCTTTAAAATGTTTGAACATCTAATTTTTTATTTTAACGTTTAAATTGTAGTCTTTTTGATTAAAATATGAAGGTGGGGAAATGCTTGTAGAAATTTATAGAATATGAAAACACAAGTCAAGTACCCCTTATTAAAGGGTGATGCTTAAAAAATAATCATACTTTATTTCGACAAAAGTAATTTATAAATTATTCTATATAATTTTTTACTAAAAAAGGCACTTCCCATTAAACACGAAAGGCAACT
The DNA here is from genome assembly GCA_023969325.1 of Oryzias curvinotus. Taxonomy (NCBI): domain Eukaryota; kingdom Metazoa; phylum Chordata; class Actinopteri; order Beloniformes; family Adrianichthyidae; genus Oryzias; species Oryzias curvinotus. The sequence continues at coordinate 5,991,563 of CM043720.1, forward strand.
CTCCTAGTTACACGATTCTATATTATGTTTTATGCTGTGTGTATTTAGCTATGTTTTTGTGTAGCAACTCTAAAGGTGTTTAACTTTAAAATTGGGCAGTCTCCCCCCTCCTAAATAATCTGCATGGAAGGTAATTGATGATTCAGTCATTGCACCTGACCTACGTATTAATATTAATGATTATTTTCGCACCTGCAGGACTTTCCTCTCAGCAACCAGGTTTATAAGTTGTATCTTAATGTTTGAAGCTCAGTTTTTGAAGATTTATATGATTATACGTTTTTATCTTGGGAAACCAATAATTATGACTTTTTAAAATAATGGATTTCATAATAAAAACGTACAAATCATGAACGTGTTTTGTGTTTTCTGAATAGCAGCTCAATTCACAAAAATATCTCAAGGTTATTTTATTTTTTGGTTTTCTTCCCCCAAATTAAATGAAACCTTGGATTTTCATTTGTACTTTTACAATAAAAATGTTGATTTTCTAGATGAATTGCTTTGCCATTTGCAGCTTATTTCCAGCTACTTGCCCTGGCAGTCAAAATGAAAATATTATTTTATTGTGAAATTACGTATGTCTTATAAAGGCTTTATTGTGACAGTATTATGGTTTACTTGTCCCAGTTAAATTTTTTAAGATGTGTTTTTATAGCATAAAGTGTTTGGGCAAAGGGGAAGAAGTGTTTTGCAAATAAAGTGGACCAACTTTTTTAGGGCAACAAAAGAAAATGCTGACACAAAGGCAACTTTCACACTTAAGATAAATCTATATAGGGCAGTTATATTAACTATTACCAAAACTATCCAAGAAAATTTCCTGTAATATTAGCCAATCCACACGAAACTAGTCTTTTTAAGAAAGACTAGTTTGGGATCTAGAGGAGTCACTGAAAATTAGAAGTATATTTTGAAGGCATCCCTTTTGTGAAGTTTAGAGAACATAATTTATTTTGTGGAATGATCTAAGCTTATAATCTTACAGTTAAGTATTTTGGTTTGGAAGGATGGAGTTCATTTTTGGTATAAAAAAAATAAAAAAAATCTTTAGATCACAGTTCTAAAACTCCAGGCCTTGAGGATGAGTGTCCTGCAACTATCCTGCCATTGAAGCTTCCTATTGACCAAACGCACCTGATCCAGGTAATGAGCAGCAGGCTCAAGGCTTGGAGTCTGAGGCCCCTGCTTTAGATGGTTCTTAGGTGGCTGGACAGGTGCAAGAAGTTTAGTTCTTGGAGGAAATCATGCTCAGGGATAGTAGACTGTTGGTAATAGCTGTTGGGTACTTTTTTTGTGTTTTGCATGAAATGAATATTTGATTTGAATTTTTGATTTGAAATGGTTTATTTCAAGCAATTAAGTAGAAATAATATACAAAAGCAATATAATCATCAGTTGTACATTCATACAGTAACTAATCAAACTTAGACATAATTAGACATATTAATAAATATTGCTTGAAAGGGAGTGGAAGGAAGCAAACTTATATAATCCCACCCCGTTATACTATAACCATTTTATTACATGATTTATCAATATCTAATTGTTGGCATGGTGTTTTTTTTCTCTCTTTTAAAACAATGCAGCGCTGTACTCCATCATACTCTTCTGTGTATTCCTCTGGATCCCATTTGTGTATTTCTACTATGAAGAACAGGACGATGACAACATGAACAAATGCTCGGTAAGAATTCACCTGTCATCCTAGACTTGTAACACTGCAACCTGCATTCACCAGTTCTGGCAAATTCAAATTTTAAAGCCTTCATATTTTTTTTTTTTTTTTTTTTTTTTTTATAAAAACTGTTCCTAGTCAAAACAAAATAAATACATCTTTAATGTGTACATTTTAGTATATTTTTTACCTCTAGTGGTAGTAGTTAAAATTACTACTATTTGGAAATATTTCGAAGAAGAAAAAAAAAGCTTTTTTGTAAATGAATATGGGGGTTACACTGAGTTACAAAATAAATAAAAATGAAAAACTGCAGATATTGTAAAAATATATTATTAAACGTGGTTGTATTTATAATGCATAGCAAAATATATAAATAAAATTTAAAAAAATAGCAAAAACTGGAATTATTTCAGTAGGGGCTGGCAGTGTAAACAGCTCCAACCTATTCTGGTGGCTCACCTGACTCACGCCTGTGAGCTGGGACTCAAGTCCTGCGAAACGCAACTTCCAAGACTCAGAGTCTTAGGAGTCATGTCAAAAGGCGACTCGGAGCCTCTTTTAACATGGTAGATTCATTTTGTCCTATAATATTATCGTCTCAGTAGTGTGAGCTTGTAGATAAAATGCATGGATATGTGGCAGGAGTGGCTCTGAGCGCTGACTTCTGCTGTGCGCCTCGCCTGACTCACTGACTTTGGGTCGCAGCCCATGAGCTGTCTCTCAGCGGGTGTTCCTTCCCCGAAGCGGAATCCATGAGCGAGATGGGCTCGGGAAGTTTAAATGCAGTCCGAAGATTTTATTTAGCCATATGAAAAAAAGTGGTTGGAGTTTAATTAAAGAAACTAAACAAAGTTTAAATACGGGGTTCCATGATGGAGGAAATTGGGATGTTTTTCCTCTCTTTTTGTTGGGGTCGGTGTCTTCTGGAGCCCAGCTCCATTAGTCGAAGGGGGGTGTTTGGTGCCCGGGTGGTGCGGGCAGTTGTGTTGCATGCTTCAGATGTGGGTGGGTGTGTATGGTGCAATTGGGTGGGGGTCTTGGCTTGGCTTGGCTTGGGGGATGCACTTTCTGTTCCCCTGCGCCTCCCTGACATCTGGCATTTGGGGCCCCTGTGGCGGTCCTGTTGACCCTGGCCTGGGTGGCAGACGTAATTGCCCGGCAGGCAGTTTTCTTCTATTTGCTATACTGTGCAGGTGTTGGGGGTCCTGGCTACCACAGTTGTGATGTGGGGAGGACTGGGCACTCCCTCTTCATTTTTTTTTTTTTTTTTTTTTACAATGCATCATCCACCCATAAACCATACACACTCACTCAAGCACAGGTGGTAGCTCACCTTTGCACAAATAGTTTGCCTGACTGAAAGACAATTTTCACGTGTTACTCTGTATGCAGTTGTATTGTGTACATATTAAGTTTACATGTGAAGATGTTTGTAACTTTGAGTGTGTGCGCAATGATTGTAAACTTCCAGCAATTTTTTGCTTGTTGCTTTATGATGCTTTATGATTTAAACCCTCTCCCTTCTATAACCATCTAAACGGTCACACATATAGTTAATATAAATACAATTTAGCCTAACTTACAAAAGGGGTTTATTCAAATATACATCTTGTGTGTCAGAAGATTCATAACCTCATGTTGTAACAGTAAAATATGTCCAACACCAGAGGCCTTCAGCTTTCATCTGTTTGCTCAGCTTTTAGACAGGACGTTAGATGCGTTAAACTAAAACAAAAAATAAAATTGTTGATGAACATTTTTGCTCTATGGGCTCACTAAGCGCTCTACAATTTTAATATTTTGTGCAAGCCACCTGCATACCCCGTACAGGTTTGTTTAGCCAAATAGTTTTCATTTGGGACTAGCTGTCTGTGTAAGGGTTAGCATTCATCATAATCAGGTCTGTAAGTGTTGAAGTAATTTTCTTTTCTATTTGAACAGAAATCTGTCCAGACATTTTTGTCTTATCTGTATCTGTACTAATCTCTTAAATTCATAATAGGTTTTATCTATGAGATGACCTCCTCACATCTTTTGGAAATGAAACATTATAAACTAAATTGAACCGTCATTGTGATGCTTGTTTCTGTGATTCTTGCATCCCAGCAGTGAAGACCTGCATATTGTTTACAGTACTACGTTCATGTTTCTAAGAAAGACACTGTCAGATTCATAATTCATAACACAAACACATTCGGCTGCAATTATGGTCGTGGATACAGATGGGTACAAATACTTGGAAGACACAACAAAGTGGTTTTATTATTCAGAGGCGCTACAAGAATAAATTGTACATATTAAATATCTGCCTACTAAAAAAAGAAAAAAAAAAGTTTTTCACAATTTTTCTAAATGCTAAAAGAAATAATCTCTTCTGAATAAACACAATATCTGTTTATCTGTAATTGTTTTTCACTGGGTCAAAACGTATTGATAGCTTTGAACAAATTACAAGCTTTACATTTAAAATTCTCCTTCAAAAATTGCTTGTGTGGGTAATGATACCACTCTGTAAACTATATATTTAAAATGTCAGTCAAGAAATTGGGTCTTTTCTTTTTTCCACGTGTCAGTTTGGAGCTGACTGCTGCACTTTCTCTGACAGACGGATCCTCTGTGCTCTTACGTTTGAAGAAACTTGAATATTGCTGCAAATGACTTGTCGTATCTGCTAATTCCAACTGGATCTGCACTGCCTAGCACTCACTGACACTCACTGTAGATCTAATCAAAATAAAGTATGACCTCACAATGAATAATATTTCACTTTGTGGCAATGATTGATCATTCAAATGTTCTGCTTTTATTATAGCAAGTGAAAAACGCTCTGAAGTACACAGTTGGATTTGCCATTGTCTGCGTGGTGCTCCTTTTAATTGGGTAAGTTGGAGACATGGATTGCTTCTTCTGCTTCAGTACACGACAGGTAATAGGGGTTTGGATACACCATTGTGTGGAGTTAATGAAAGGAGAATGCCTTCATACAGCTACAGGGCCGTTTTGTCTGGCCACGATAAACCACGGGGGAGGAAAAACGACGCACCTCCGTCTAAAAATAGTGTTTTTTGTTGTTGTCTGGATGTAATTCTGAATGTTTTCCTTAACCAAAACACATTTAGAGGTGACACTGTATACTGAATCAAGAAATACAGTATGTAGTGATGCACATACACATTTATCTGTAAGTTTTACTTTGGGTTAGTACAATAGGCCATAATAGATTTTTTTCCAGCTGTGAAAGGAACTTACTAAAAGTCCAAACAATGGGATTGAATGCGCTCCTTCAACCGTCAAATGGTTTGCTGTGAAAAAAGCTCGTCTGCTTTGGGAAAATAAGGGACGCATGGTTACCGGTACACATTTGTACATCCTAAAGGAAGTACACTTTTATGGCCAGAAACAATTTAGCTTTTTTTGTTATTTTTTTTTTTAAATCTCACGTAGTCAAGTCTTTGTTTCAGTGTTGCATTCGTACTTTCACTTACAGCACTGATTGCTTTTATTCTGCACTGCTTCTTTGATACCAGAAGGCACAACTGATTTATTTGATGACTGTCAACTGATGCATGCTTGCAGCAACAAGTCTAAAAGGTCTTGTGATTATACAGTTTTGGTTCAAATATTATTCTGCTGTAAGATGGATAATTAAGTAAGAGATTGTTTATAAAGTAAGGTTTCAATATTTAGTTTTTCTTCCAGTTTTTTTGTGTGTCAAAAAACAAGAGTCTTATTGCAAAAGTTTAGGTACCACAATACATCTGAGTTTAGAGTTAACACAATTTTAGTTTTAAAATTTTGACTTCTCAAATGTGCAGAGACACTATTAACTGTATGCTAAGAAGCTCACATTTAAGGGAGCTGATGTATTCTTGTTAATTTAGAGTAAAAACAAACACTGGAGATCAGAAAAATGAAGAGAACTGCAAGTAAGGCTGGAAGGTTTTAATGAAACTTCTCCCATTTTTTCCTACCTTATTCTGTAAAGAAGTGTTCCAAGTGTTGATTAAGCAGTGTTTTAGGGATATAGGATGTCATTAAATTGTAGAAACCTATTTTTCACAGGAATGTGTTTATTTAAGTTTGGCTGTGTAAGCTAATACGATTACAAAAAAGGTTTATCTTGTTCTAAAACCCTTCATTTCAGTCCAAGTAAATGTATCATGAATCACGCATTTCCTGTTTAAAGTGAATGGAAATATTTTTTTAGTGTATTGAACGTAGAATGACTAAGTGCAGAGACTTACTACCTTTTCCTTTAATCTTTCCAACAATCACATTCAGGACACAAAAAAGAGAAACATTTCTGCATAAATACATTTGGCTGACATCCCTGTCAAAATGATTTTGTTGTTTCAGAGCATTTGTTCCACTTGAGGCTCCACCTAGTCAGAACTCAACTCAGTGGGAGAAAGTGCAGTACCTTTTTGAGGAGCTTGGCAGTAGTCGTAAGTAGCGCCTTTGTGTCTTTTTCTCTTCCTGTTTCAGTTTGAAGTAATCAATTACTTCAAGTGTTCTTAATTACAATTTAAAAAAAGTATTTTCAAAAGCATGCTTTTAAAAAATGTTTGATAAAATAGTTTTTACTTAGTTTATTTATTTGATTTATTAAAACATATTTAATTAAATTGAAAACATTTACTATCCCATATTTAAATAAATATTGAAAACATCCATCCATTCATCCATCTTCTAAACTCGTTTTGTCCCTTTCTGGGTCACGTGCCTCATGGAGCCTATCCCGGACAGGTCACCAGTCTGATGCAGGAAACATCATTTACCTATTTTTTTTTACCTATATTCCTCCCCACTACTTTACCATGACAAACACTTAAAATGCAAGTTTAAAAAGACTTTTCTACATCACTACACCTTTGTATACATCCACCATTTCATTCATTCATCTTCTAAACCCGTCTTGTATCATCCCGAAGGAAGTATACTTTAATGGCCGGAAACAATTAAGCTTTGTTTTTTTTTAGTCTCATGGAGTCAAGTAGGGACAATTTAAAGTAACCAATTAACCTATGAAGCATGTTGTTGGATGGTGGAGAACATACAAACTCCACATAGAAAGGTCTTGATTCTGGTGGTGGTGATGATTCTGTTACAGATCCACCAGCCAAGACTTGAACCAGGGACCTTTTTGCTGTGAGGCCAGAGTGCTAACCTCTGCGCCCCGTACAGCCCTGTTCATCATTTCACTAGGGTCAAATTCTTGTCAACTCTGACTGTACTCTAATAAAGTTTGAACTTTTCCAACGCTTCTAGTATTAAAAAAATAACAAAAAGATGTAGGCACCTTTTTATGTCACCTTTTATTTGTTGATTTCTTTGGGCATAAATGCAATATTATAGTTGTCTTCATTTAGATAGTGTTGCATTTATACTCCATATCAATGCACTACATGTTGTAAGTAACTATGACAACGACTGCTCAGATAAACACTTTTTTTTCAGTACATGTTTTTTAAACATTACATACATTTCACTGCAAAATGAAAAGGGTTCTTTTTTTAATGCAATTTTTGTCTGTTATTTTGTTTAACTATGCACAAACTGAACTGGTTCCACTTACAACCACATTTCAAAAGAAGGCTGTTGGTTTAGTTTGTTTGCTTTTGTGTATCTTTGTTTGGTACAAAACATGACTGATGTAATAGAAATATAGGTTATGAATGTCTTATATGACAAGTGGCAATGGTTCAAGTGGAGTAATGTCTTTTAGAGTATGCGTGATCAGAAAAGAATAGACTTTAGTGGCTTAACTATTCTCAGTTATTTCAGGCACTACTTTACACATTTATTCATGGTATTAGGCAACTTATCAGCTATTAGACCATGCATTTTTAAACTTCATTATCTTTCATTTGATTATTCCTATTACAGTAGAGTATTATTTCTGGGACATGATTACTGATCTTTTTACTTAAGTCACAAAATGTACTGAAATGAGCTGTTTCCAGTTCAGAAACTTACACTAACTTGTCTTGAATTGTCTGTTGAAATAATTGAGTATATACATGGACTTTTCCTCCAATATCTTACTCAATAATTGCATTCAAAAGCTGTGCCTTTACATCTTGAGTACAGTAGCCTGGTGAAATGCACCGTAAGGAATTATCATTCCATTAAAAATACGCTAGATAGGTGAAATCTCTGTAGAGACATCCTCTCTGAGCTTTTTAACTTGTTAAATGGAACAACGGCTGTTATTGTTGTCTTACTATTTAAAGAACATTGCCAGCCCTAGACTCCTCACAATTCTTTGGCCTTTTGCCACTTGGGTATTAAAGAGAAAGAAAAGAAAAAGCTTCTGCCTGTCTGCATAATAGTGGACCCCTACATGCTTTTCCCAACCCCTCTCCTTTTTGCACGGGGGAATTGACTCGACTGCTGAGGAAATAAAATCACCATGCCGTTTTCTAATTCTTTGTTACATACTTTCCTGGATGGGAGGTTAATTGTTAAAAAAAAACAGTTAATCATCAAACTGTGTGCCTCATGACAGCTGTTTTAAAAGGCCACAACAGCAGAGTTACTTTTATGTACTTTAGATCAGTACCCTGACTCACTTTTGTTGTTTGCCCATGTGGTATGCCGATGTCTACTAGATGGTGGCCACTCATTCAATACAACATCTTCTTCTAACTTTTGTACTCCTTAACAAAAACCAAATCTAAACACTCTTCCATCCCTTTTTGAACCATTGGGTTGCTGGGGCCTATCCCCAGCTAGTGTTGGTCGAAGGTGGGGGAACATCCTGGACACATCCCCAGTCTGTTGCAGGTACAAAATTGTAACAGGATTAAATATTATTTCCAATATTCATACTACCATTTACCACCCATCACCTTCATGCTGTCACTCTGAGTAGGGTCACGAAGGCCACTGAACCCTATTCCAGCAATCTCCTGGAAGTCCACTCCACTATATGTTGTCTATTAATCTATAAAACATAGTTTTGAACAGTTGATGGAGTGTGAATTGCCCAGAGAAAACCCATGTTTGCACAGAGAGAACATGCAAAAGGAAAAGACAGACCTGGGATTAGAATAAGCAACCTTCTTGATTCTTGATTCTCCACTGCCATACAGCTGACCCATCATCCTAAAAGGCTTAATTCAAACTTTAGAGTGATATTTTATAAGAAGACCAACCAAAAGTTTGGACACACCAAAATGGGTTGCTTCCCTCAAACCTGGCACTGAAGCTGAAATGTAATGGTTTTCTTGGGTCAGAAAATTACGTAACAGAACACTTAGATGTATTATCTCCACAGTGTTTGAACTTGACATTTATATCAAGTTACGCTTGTCCTCATAAAATGTGTCTTAAAATCGAGAATCATCTTTTTCATAGAATTTTAGGATTTGTTCTGCTTGTTTTTACCTAGCTTTTGTTTACCCCCCCCCCCCCCCCCTTACTGATTATGTATGACCCCATACAAGAGTGAAAAAGCTATGTGGACAGTCCAGTAAAACAGGCTTAATTCTGTTAGTGTTTTCATTGTTAATGTAAAGAAACAAAGACACTACTAGAAAATAGACAATATTCTCCATGCTCAATCCATAGAACATTTTCAAAAACAAAAAGGTAATGAAGACACAACAGCAATTAATGATATAAACAGCACAAAATCCATATACCCCAGATTCTGACTCAATATTCCAAAAGCATTCCACAGTCGATAAGAAAGACATGAAGGCATTTTCATTTGGTTTAGCTGATATCGGGGTCTGGGGTTTAGTGAAGTTGCTTCTGAAAGTAATTTCAGAAAATCTATAGACACATTTGTAGTTCTTATTTATTCCTTTATTTGAACTGGAGCTCTGTGACAGGAAGGATCTTAACAGGTGAAAGAGACAATAATTCTCCTCATCAGTCCCTGTCTTCTGTCTGTATCCCTGACAGCTGGTGTGACACCCACTGCTGCCCTTGCCTGATGGGTGGCCCTCTGTCTGCCTCAAAGGTGGTACATATCATCCAAACACTGAAAGACACAGCTGTTGAAAATAGTTAATGACCTCACTTTGGATAAGGACAATGATGTCAAAGATCTAAGCCAAGCCAGTCTTATTCAATTTTTTTCCTCATCCTTTCAAGTTCTGCATATTTATTCAATGCTCATGTTAGAAAAAAAGTCTTCAAAAATTGTGATTTCCCAAAGGAACATTAAAACCTAAGGACAACAAATGTTTTTATTTGAATGTCCACCAATAGACATTTTGTGTTGACAGATGAACTTTAAATACTTTCCTGTGGGATACAAACTATTTATCTGTTTTTGTCATGTGTATATATATATATATAATTTTTTTTTCAATAATATTAACATTATTTCTAATTTTATTAAATATTTAATAATGGATAACCAGAGAGGAATTTTTTTTAATTAAATAGTTCTAAAGCTAGAAATTTGAATTAAAAAAGAAAAAGTTTGAAAGTGACAGTGTTTCTGGAGCTATGCTTTGTTCAAAATTCTTTTTAGAAGACCTATGACCAAAACCTGAATGAAGCTGAAAAAGGTTACAAAAGTATCTTGTTGCTCCTCTCTTTTGGCCTGGTTGCTCTGTTAAGATGACTGTAAAAGGCACAGCTGAGAATTCTCAATGAGGTGAAGAACAGTCCTAGAGTCAGCCAAAGATTGACCAAACTTTCTGGCATGTGCAACAATTTTTAAGACCAATGTACAATAAGAATATACATCAAACAAGAACTGAATTCATGGGAGGACACTGCAGATGAAACCACTGCTGGTTTAAAATTTGGAAAAGCACACCTGATTATTCTGTGGAGAGATTAAACCCAAAGTAAATTGTTTGGAAAGAACACACAACACATCTGGAGACAAAAATGCACCAATGTCATAACTTCATCCCAACTGTGAAATATGGCGGAGGGGGCATCATGGTTTGGGGCTGCTTTGCTCCATCAGAGCCTGAATGAATTGGTGTCATTTATGGGAAAAATGAATTCCAAATTTTATTTGGACATTCTACTGGGAAACTTAAGACCATCTGACCGCCAACTAAACCTCAAAAGAGGATGGGTGATGCAACAGGACAATGGCCCAAAGCCTAGAAGGAAGTCAGCAACAAAATGGCTTCAGCAAAAGAAAATAAATCTTCTAGTCGCCCAGTCAAAGTCCTGATCTCAATACACTGTAGATGCTTTGACTTGACCTCAAGAGAGTGATTCACACCAGACCCCAAGAATACTCCTGAAGCTGTTTTGTAAAAATGAATGCTCCAAACCTCCTCATGACTGTTGTGCAGGTCTGATTTGCATCTACAGGAATCATTTGGTTAAGGTTATTGCTGCCAAAGACAGGTCAACCAGTTATTACCCGAAAGGCTTTCTTACTTTTGCCACAGGAAAATTACATGTTGTGTTAGAATAACCAAGGAAAACATAATGCCTGTGGGATAGCAGTTTATGTTTTTCTAATGTCATGATTTAGATAAACTTTAAAACACATTTTCTGTTCAATTTATGCAGAAATCCAAGTATTAAATAAGAGTTCACGTTTTTTTTTTTGGAATTGTATGATGTTTGTACTGGAGGCAACTATGTATTTATACAGAAAGACAGCCAGCTTGCTATGCCATGGTTTTTGTGTTTTTTCAAAACCTTTTGCAGAGTAAATCGTTGGGAGACTACTTATCATCATGTTACACCAATGAAACATGCCATTGAACAATGACAAATATTCTTCATGAATATTCTGATTATGTTTTATTCTTCATAATTTTTACCTACAGATGGTCTACCGGCTTTGGCTTTCTCCATCAGCTCTCTGACCTTGATTGGGATGCTGGCAGTAATAACTTACACGGTAAATTAAGACTTTTTGGTGATCATTTGTATTTTTCTTGTATAATTCCTCTGGCATTCAGTAGGTTTTTTTTATGTTGAATTGACTTCCTTAATTTTTCAAAGCAATTCTCCAGATAACTAGACTGTGACAATTCCCTGGAGGTGATACTGCTGTCTCAGAGTTGTGTCCTCACATAGTATTGTTCTTACCGTAAAAAGCTGCAACACACTACACTGGTGTCACATCTTTGAAAGAGATAAAAAATGACAGCTAACCTCAATCTGTCCACTTTCTGTTGGTCCTACATTTTTCCATTTGACAACCTAACCAACAATTAAATGTTCTTAATTAAGAACACACAACATGGCCATAGATTGGAATGTCAGTCTACCTTCAGGACATTAAATTCATGTAAAGTGGGATTTTGTTCACTGCTATTTCTTGCCTGTCAAAGCTCTCTAAAAGATTGCTAAATGTTTAGTTTATTTTTACTGGATCTGGGGTAAAAGGATGTGTGCTGTGGAACTCACTTTCCTGTGGCCCAAGGTTTATAGAAAGTTTGTTTACCCTTTTCTTTGCTGCTCAAAGCTAGGAGAATAGATATGCTGTTTTTCAAAATGCTGGAGAAGCCTACAAAGGTGATGCAACAAACCCATTGGGAGTAAATCTCAAGGGTTGGATCATTTGTTTCACCATCAAAAGCACCCAGTTAAATAAGTGGAAGGAGCTTTCTCACACCAGTACTGGTTGGTGGGACCTACTCTATTTCCAATGCTGACAACTCCCAGTCAGGAGCTTGACAGACTAACTCCCCATAAGGGCTGTGTTGTTTTTCTGCACTTTTAGTACCCCCCCCCTTCTGTTCATGACCAATGAAGCAGAACTGAGGAAGCATTTTCTAAGTGAAATCAGTTGACGGGTCCTAGGACCCACATGGACGTTCATCCCACAGGGATGATCTGAAACTTTTGTCAGTTGATTTATAACCAAAACACTTTTCCCTGTCCTAACGAGGTGTCAAATATTAATCAGATAGGACAGACAAGGCCACAGTAAATTGTATAAAAACAGACAGAGGTGTCTGACATCCCTGTGGCTGCACATGCTGGCTCACAGGCTGATCACTTGGAGCAGTGCACATGTTCTGTCACAGCGGGCCTCCCATGTGCCAGGGCTGCTTGTACTCCGATCTCCTGGGGAAATCCACTGATGAATCCACTGAATCTTTATAGACAGTCATCAGTGAACTCCTATGTTTCACAAGTAAATGCCTAGGGTTGGCTTTTTCTTAGAACATACCTCCAAAAAACGGCTTGTGTATTTATTTAGATAAAACCCCAAATCTTGGGATATGTAACTAACTTTTTATTTCCTGTTTTAGTCTTCTGTAAGAAGAAAAACTTTTTCTTTTGTTAAGCATTAGGTTGAATTGCTCTGGCTTACACATCCAAAGACTGGTTGCCTTTTGGTAGCTGAAGTTAATTAAATGAATGCATGCTCACTCTGCTACTAAGCTTTTTCACTTCTTGGGCTCTTCTCAGGGATGGAACTGTCTCAAGAGTTCTTTGCCTCAGCAAGTTGGGATGCTCATGACACTTTTTCTCAGTTTACAAGCACTGAGCTATTACACTGTGTCCGTTATTCATTTCACTGGATGGCTTACTCTTTGTGTTTTAACTAATACGTACTGTGAAAGCTGTATTTTATAGTGATACAGGAAAAGCTAAAACTTAGGTTAGTAAGCCTGTTTTTTTATATTTAAAAAGAGTGTCTTACCAGGTTCCTCCACCCTTTGCGCTTTCTAATTATGGAAAAAGTGTTTATTTTTTAATTAAATACAAGCTCAGACTCAGCTCTGTAGAAAGGACTGTCTTCCTACACAAAATGGGTTTATTTCCTTCATTATGGGCATGCAGACGCTGACTAGTAATACCAGAAATTTAATAAAATCATGAAAGTAACCAGATTTGGCTATAACTGTTTTGACAAAAAGATCTCAAAAATAGTTTTTTAGATTAAAGTGTGGCTGAAAGAACGGCACAGACATTTGCATACTTTTACACCAAGTATAAGCGTATTTCTTCCTTCTGGACTACTGTTCGGCAAGCTAAAATTTCCAGAGGATAAAACTGCTTAAATAAAGATGACTAAAAAAGGTGTCGTATAATTTACAATGTTGCGAGAATTTGGTAAAATTGAAGTTCAGATTTATTTATTCATTGAATGCTTTTCAGTTGTGTGGTACTGCCATTTAGTTGCAGTTTAGATGTGTTCTTCTTGATTTGTTTTATTATTTTTGTTTGGGATGTTGCTTATAATATTGTGCGTTTATTTTAAATACATGTCAGGACATGTGTTTTCATGGCTTCATACACTTGCAGCAGCCACATCTACTTCATTATCTTAAAGTTGATTGATTGAACTTGTGCAGGAGGGTTTCTCTTCCTCCTACCTTCATCATCACAAGTGGATAGAGCAACAAAGATGAGGCCTCCTCCCGAGACCTATGTCAAAGTAATTCTCCCACTTTTCACTCAGAGCGCATAAGACTCTCTCTGCATAATTTTATCCATTGACTCTCCCCTCAACCAGTACTCACGTAGAGCCACACACACATTCCCATCTGCTCTGATAAGATATTTCTGATTTTTATTGGCCGTGTTTGGTTAATAAATAAATAAATACATGAATAAAATGAGCATACATTATCATGTGTGAACTAAAAAATGTAAAATACAACATGGGGCCTTTTTTCCCATTTGAAATTTTCCTTATGTAGTTGTTCTTTTGAGGGGAAGCAAAGTGTTTCTCCTGGGATCTGGGACAGGTTTTCCTTTTATGAGTGTATTTGATATTCGGGACATGCTCTGGCCTTAAGAGCTCTATGATTCATTGCAGGAGGCGACATTCGCCCATAGCAGAGATCCACAGCTGAGACTAATAATAGTGTAGCCTCACTTAGAATCCCATGCTGCCCTGTTAATGCTACCGAACACTGAGAAATGAGTAAAAGTTGTTTCAGAAAAAATATGGGATCTGATGTTTCTTCTCATAAAACATGAAAGGATGTGTCCTTTTGCAAAGGTTTTCAGTGGACTGAAAGTGTCTTAGCATAAGCGATCTCTTTGTTTTAATTTGTACACATGACTAACAATCAGACAGACAGAAAGAATGCCATAACATAGTAATCGTATGAATGTTTGATTTGTGCTGCATTGTTTTGTTGTAGCTCCCTTGTGGTGCCCCAGTTTGTTTGAATAAATGTATATGTTATTAATTATCCATTTTTACATCCAGGAGCAAAAAATGTATTCATTTAGCATATCTATAGTAAAAAAAAAAACAAAAAAAAACCACTGATGCATCTAATCCAGATTGTGCCAGAAATTTTGGAAGGAGATAGCTGTCACATGGGGGCACTGTTAAGCTTTAAATGCATCTGGGTGATAAAATGCAGTGATATCCACACAAAATGGTTGCAGAAAATTCTTTAATAAACCTCAGCACAATTATAGATTCCACCATTTTAATATTTTCCACCAACAAAAAGGACACAGCCTGGGAGGCCAAAAAACTTTATGTCTAATGTGTGGGCCTGTGTTTGCTTGCCCTTATTGTACTGTTGTCGGGTTCTCTCCTGTGATGGGCTTGCAGTCAGGCAACAGTGTGAACGTGTGGGTGGATACACGTGCCATATGTGCAGTCCTGCTCCTACATAATGTGTGATTATATTGGTAGCTTTGTGCTGTCTTTCAGGCATATGGCATGTCTGTCATGCCTTTGAATCTGATAAAAGGCACTAGGAGTGTGATGTATGAACGCCTGGAAAACACAGAGGACATTGATGATGTCGAGCATCAGATAGAAAGGCTAAAATCCAAGGTGAGTCGCTAAATGGCATGAAGCATATACAGTACAAAGACATTTAACTTAGTATTAGGTAGTGGCTTAACTAAGCAAAGGAAACGGTTCAACTATTCATAATAAATCTTTATACTGAAACCTTACTTGGACTGCTTTGCTGTTAGTCTTTTTAAGTTTATTATCACCAGAACTCCCTGGTTTTTAGTAGATTTTTTCAAGATTTTTTTCTTATTTTAATGCTTTTAGCATACTCTCAGATACGCATATATTTCTATTTAGACCATAAATTTTTTTTTTTTTTCATTTACAACCATATATTATCTCAAATGTTAATTTAAATGTCAAGTTTTCTTTTATATGGATATTTTTCATGAATTACTTGGAGGGTCAGCTACCTTTTTACTTTATTGTTCATTTCACTTTAATGTCATATAAAGCCAACAGCAACACAGGTTTGAAAGAAAGACATTTGTTTACCAAAGTACCTGATTTTTGTTTGTCTTTGTGTCAGTGTCAGGATGGACGCCCCCTGTCCTCCAGGGACAGACACAACTTACAGGAGCTGGAGAGTAAACTCCAGGTTCTCCGGCGCAGGGGGAGACACCTGGAAATTGCAGAGAGGAACTGCTGCACCAAAGTAGGAAGTGCTCTTAGACCCTTCAAGGTGAGCATCTACTATGTGTATGCCATTCATGGAAGTAAATCATATGTGCATTGTGGCCAATAGGGCTGCACGATATGAGGAAAACCTGCGAAATGCAATATTAGAGATTAATATTGTGATAACGATATAATTTGAGGTATATAAACAAATAGCAAAATAACCAAAAACACCATTCCGATTTCATTGCAACCGTTTAAAAATTATACTCCAAATGATCCTCATCGACATAGGTGACAAACATCTAACACAATAGGCCTCCGTCCAATTGGTCAACAACTTGAAGGCGTCCATCTGATTGGTCAAATGCATAAAAGAATTTATTTGATTTGTTAAATGCTTCAAGCTGCCATGAGATTGTTTTAACATATTTAAGGTTTACCATTTATTGCAATTTTCACCGTCTTTTGCGATATGCATAGTGCAGAGCTGGATATTGCAGTAACGATAAATTTGCGGTATATTGTGCAGCCCTAATGGCTATTATACATTAGAAAGTGTTTATAGCAACACTTGTCAAAGCCAATGTCCTCTGGTGCAGTTTACAGCTTTCAAAATAAATTTGGTTTATGAGATTTGGTTGGTTAGTCCACAGAGCGTGGTCTTAGTAAACTTAGGACTAGTATACTTAAGCTTTAGTCTAATGGACCCATACAGGGGTAGACCCGAACAGATGCTTTCGGTTTTTTGGGTTGTTTGGGCCTGTAGAGAGTTGTACACAGGAATAGACGCATTTTAAAAGGAAGCACAGGTGTGTCTTGCAGTTTCTTAAGCCTGGTACAGCCACCTAATGTCGTTTGTGTAGTAACTGTATCGTAGAATATTCGTAAGGACAGGTGATGCTGTCGTATGGTACCGTTATGCCCGTAGAAAAACTGCACATGACCTTTTAGTCTCACCAACCTGTCTTAAGACCATGATATTTCGTGCCCTGTACAGGTTTGCCCATTTTTTACCCTCAGAAAGTCTGTATCCACCTGTAAGGGCAGTTGCAGGTGTTTACATTTTTGTTTCCTTTTGTTCTTTACTGTTTTCATCTACTTCCTGTTGAGTTGTTTCTTTATGCTCAAGTTCTTGTTTGTACTGCTCCAGATTTGCTTTCAGTTCTACTTTACTCAATCAGATATTTACAGGATTCCCATGAGTAGTCTCTTCACTTAATTTATTCTGAAGTCTCTCTGGGAGTCTCTCATTTCTCATGCAGGAACTAATGGTTCCCAGGGGATTGAGCAAAGCAACCACAAACCTGTCTTTGATTTTACTTTTAGTGGTTATGCAATCAATAGTTCAGCCTCACAAGTGAAGTCTGGATATTATTTTCCTCAGATTGAAAATAAAAAAAAGGTTTTAATGTTGCTACTGTGAAAGCTTTCTGTTCTAACAAACGTGTGCTTCGTATTTATTCACTATATGTTTGATTTATCCATACCAATGTACAGTTAAAGAGCTCCCACTGTTTTTAATCACATTTCTGTTAGAAAAAGGGCAAATCTATAATGGTATACTTCACATGTTAGAGTCCCACTGCTTTTCATTTCCGACTTTCTCCCTGCCCTGTAGGTTTGTGCAAACATTTTAAACTGATGTCTGCAACAATTTGTCTTTAGCCAAAGAGCTTGTTGCTAATGACAGTCCCCAGACTCGAATTTTAACAGTAATGAGTTAGAAGATGTATTCGGTGTATGCGAAGACACTGGTGCAGAGTGATAAGTGAAATAATTGTGTTTTTAGAGAAAACCACTGTCTCTCAAGCACATGCTGTTCTTTTCAAATTAACCCCAGTAGTGAGAAGTATTAATTTGCTTAACATGTGGTAACGTGACAGTTATAAAGGGATTGGCCCCTGTGAAAATACTCTGTTTCTTTGAGGAGAAAAATAAAATCACAAGAATTCCACCTAAACCTTTGGAAAAACAATGCATTATTTAACATTGTAGAACCTTAAAAGCCTACAGTTTGGAAATGAATGGTTCATATTCATTCGTTAAAGGTATATATTTTTGTTTCATTTTTTTGTTTGAGTTTATTTGATTTTTTTTCTGTGACTTAGGAAGTTGCACAAAGAATGAAACTTTTAAAAAGATGAATGGAGATGGATTTTAATTGCCACATTTTTTTTTTTCTTGTTTTTATCTAAAGTTTTATATCTGCAAGCATTTTTCAAGGGTCTTAGTTTACTCTCTGAAGTTGCACGTGCCTCACTTTTGTTTAGCTTGGGTTTTGGTGATAAAATTTGCCTAGAATGCTCGCCACAAGAATAGTTTCTAACCCTGAGCCGTTGCTCTGATGAGTTCTTGACCAGTCACAGAATATGAAACCACAACCATGAGACTTTTAAACTGGATTAAATGTTGTACATATCTTTATCATTTTTTGTATTTTTTTTATTTTTTATTTGTTACTCCTATTTATGCTTTGTCCTTGTTTGCTTTGTACTTTTTCATAAGAGCATAAGTAACCAAAGCCTTGTATGTGCACTCATAACTCATAAAGTTGATTCTTATAAATGTAATTTTAAAAACTGCAGTTATTATGAGTGACCTTTATTTTTCAATGAGTTGAAGAGTGTTCCAAATGGAAGACAACGTTGGGAGGTTAAATGTAAGTTTAACATTAGAAAAGGACAGCCCACTTTTTATTGAAGACATGCACAATTCCAGCTGCATGTTTGCAAGACGTCTTTTGAAAAGGAAAGCCACATTTGTGCATTAATGATTTTTGAGATTCTGATCATAAATTTGCACATTTTCCTAATTGCATCCAAATACATTTACCTCTGAGTGGAGTTGTCTACATTTCTTTTGTATCAAAAATATTAGAGTTGATTTGCTCCAATATCCTAAAGTGGTCACCATAGTAAATATATGTAATATTTAGAGAAGCAAAAACAAATGTATGGGAAGCTGAAACAGCTATTTGTTGGGTTCATTTCACTAACCGATGCAATCACTGCAGTAGTTTTCTGGTGAAATGCTTGTTTTACACACACACACACAAAGAAGGAGTATATCTGTGTGAATTCAGGCATTGTAGAGTTTTGTTCCTGTGCGTGTCTTTTCTTTTTTTTGTTCTTCACTATGGCTCGTAGGAGATATTCTGGCTACAAAGGCCTGCTTTTGTCTGACAGTTGATAAGGTATATTACATTTTTGGCTCCTGCAGTCCTCTCACCTCCCTGGAAAGAAGCCATTACCTCTCACAGCTACGATGGGCAATAGTTTTTGTGCTATGCACTCTCTCCTTGACTGAGGACTTTACAGAGAGCTTGTATTTGCTGACTCCTGGGATACTTTCATTAAGCGGAACATTTGTGTATGCTTTTGAAATGCCTGTTTTTATAAATGTGTTTACAGATATTACTGGGGATTGTTTTCATCCTGGTTGCACTGCTGTTCATCGTTGCCCTTTTCATTTCTAAGTAAGTCATGACCTGTTTTCATAACTGTATTATACCTAACATTTTACTCTTTTAATTTATAGCATTTTGTTTGAAATACTTCTCCAATGTTCTTTCTAGTTTGGACAAAGCTCTCCACTCTGCTGGCATCAGCTCCGGGTTCATCATCTTTGGCACCAACCTGACTAATCCGCTTAATGAACTTCTTTTAGTCTTACAACCTGTGAGTATCCTCTCATCTCTCATGCTTAAAAAGATATTATCTTTATCAAGATATACTAAAAATCTTTTTTTGCTCCCTTTATTATTATCCTTAATAAATCCTAATCTAAAAACTTCATCAGACGGTTAGTTTTCATTCTAATTATGTGTTCGTTGAACCAGAATCTATTCACTTGTTGCTGCCTTACATTGCATAAAACATGTATATTTTTGCATCATATTTAAGTCCAGTTGGCATTTATATCTACCAGTATTTGTTTTTATAGAATGTGTGCTTTATTTGAAATAACGTATTTATCCAAGGAAGCTTAGCAGAGACTTTACATTTAAAGTTGTTGAATCTGTAGGTTGCAACATAATGGATGCTAAATTGTTTAAACTGTTGTTTGTAACCAAATCATATTTGTAGAGTTGTTCATTTTGACCTGTAAGGCAGTACAAATAAATAAAAACTGTCAGCTCTCTCTAGAACAGATAACTGTTACTGTTTTCACTTTCTTAATAGTAGCTCAACTGAACTATTGGACCGTAACTTCATGGAAAATGTGAATCTTTTGTGATTGGTGGCTTGTATGTTTTGTTGTTTCTTTTAAGGACTGGGTTGATAGAATCAAGTGTTCAATCTGAACCCATCCAAGCTTAATAAATCAAAATCTGATCCCTAAAAGTGAATATCAATATTTTATGCCTTTCCTTTTCTGGTGACCGAACGCATAACAGCAGTAAAGCCAAAGTCCACTAGCTTGATGCTACTGTATCAGATTAATATGAATATATTCAAAACGTATATAGATTATGATTGTATTTCTATACAAATGTCTAAATGTGTAAACCATATAAATTGAAAATTTAATTGGATCGATTTGAATTGAATAGATCAAAAAAAATTAATTTGTGATTTGTGAATAGAATCGATCCAGGCCCTGTTGAATCGAATCGAACCGGTTCTGGAAACTATTGTTGATAGCCAGCCCTACAGCTTTAAAGCTATACAAAGACAAAACAATTAAGATTTACAGTTATAGGTAGAATAAAAAACAAGAGATAATTCTCGAATAAATATAAATTGGGAAATGAGTTTTGAAAACGATGCAGTTTTTCTTTAAATGTGCTGCGTCTGTGTGAAAAGTGTGCTCCTTTTCATCGCAGGTTTTTCCTCTGGATTACATCCTGATCACTGTCATCACCATGTACTTTGTATTCACCTCCATGGCTGGAATTCGCAACATGGGCATCTGGTTCTTCTGGATCAGAGTAAACAACATTTTTACTTTTTCAGTTTGACTAAACAAATGTAAATGTAATAACCCATAAAGATGAATGAGGTTTAACTTCCCTTCGGGGAGCAGTAAAGTGAAATGTAACTTTTTCTGATGTTAGTCTTTAATGCTTTCTCCTTTAGCTGTACAAAATAAGACCCAAGAGAACACGTCCCCAGGCTCTTCTCTTCCTCTGCATGATTCTACTTCTGATTGTTCTACACACCAGCTACATGATCTACAGTCTGGCCCCACAATATGTCATGTATGGCAGCCAGAAATACCTTGTGCAGGTGAGAAAATAGCCATGTTCATTTCATGTTCTTTCTAGGTTAGCTGAGGGTGGGTCTGGAACTACAGCAGTGTCTGTCAGCGTGCTCAAAGCTCTTTGGTGCAGATTTGTGTAGGTTGTGGTGTGGTCTCTGTGGGCAGGCAGTCATGTTTCTACGTTCATGTTCTTTTTTGTATGCTGTCTATGTGTCTCACTTCTTTATTTGGCTGTGTGTGCCACTTACAGTCTGTGTGATCAACTGTTTTTTTCCCCTCTCTTTTTCTGTAGCACAGTTCAGCTACATCATTTTTTTATTAACCTTTTTTTCCAAAGTAGAAAAGAATGTCTTTACCTTTTTTTTCTTGTTTGTTTTGCCATCCAGACACCGTCTGGAAATACCACTACTGACACCACAAGGACATGTGACGCCGATGCACCAGAGGGTGAGTCTCACCGTCACCACAAACAGGGATCCACCAGTCAGTTTGATTCTTAAAAGGATAATCATAAACTTAGTTAAACTAGGTAATGATCTGTTGTATCTTTTTGTTAGGTTTACCAAGTAAACCCCAGATTGTAACTAAAGGATAAGTTCAACATATTTTTGATTCTTCACAATATGGTCAATGTTGTTTCAAAAAATAGGAGTTTTTAACACTTTAGTTGAAATACAGTTCAACCAAGCACTTGTGTACAAATACAATCAATGCCTTCTCATATTTTTGGTAAATTATAATTCAGGCCACTGTGTATGCGCCACAGCTACCGCATTCATTTGCTGTCAACGCATATTGCCCTTGAAAATGGATCATTAGCTCTTTCTTGTGATAAATTTATTCTCTAATGTTTATTTTCTTGTCTTTAGTATGTAAACTATGCAAATGCAGAGTTTCCTTCAGTTCTTTAGAAAAGTACTTCCTTTCTGGCCTCATCAGGCAGCTTATTTTCTGATGTCCTCAGATTTTCTTAAAAAAACAAGGAAGCCTTACAGATAAATTGTTCAAATCCACTGATGTTTGCATCATACTGCATTTGTGAAGAAGTTCAGAGTACACTTCAAAGTTCAGGGGTCTGCAACCTTGAGGCTCCAGAGTCACATGTGGCACCTTTACCCCTCTATCTGCTTAAAATCTATTTTCTGACTATTTGGCACATTTAGTGAGCCAAAACAGTTTTGAAAAGAAAACATGTAGACCTATGGAAAGTTGTAAACTATTTCAAAATTGGGAAAAAAGCTATCAAAAACATCATTTATGGCTTAATTTGTTAATCTAAATTGTCCCAAGGTGTGTATGGGTGTGTGATTGCGGCCCTGCGTCAAACTGGCAACCCGTCCAGGGTGTACCCGCCATTCACCCACGAATGGCCATGATAGGCTCCTGCCCATGACCCCAAACAGGACAAAAACGGGTTTAGAAGATGAATGAATGCATGAGTAGCACTAACGTCATAGAAAGCAATGTCTTATTTTTTAAGATTTTCCGTCTCCCGCTTTAAGCTCCCAACTATTCTTGTATTGTCTTTTTTGAAATTCAATAAGTAAAATTACATTATGTTGGTTTTTGTTATTTAGATTGCATATATCGCTTAAATTACAACCAATCAATCTACTTATGTTCACAATTTGCAATTATGTCATTACTGATAACATAAAGGAATTACATAGACCAAAAATAATCCTGTAATGCTTCAATACTGACAGCATTGTGGAAATAAATTTTCAGTTGTTGCTCTCATTTTTTCGGCTTAAGTCTAACTATTCAGCTAAAGGAGATTTAGCTGTGATTCTGCACTGCGTCATCATGATAGTTTACTTGAGCGCCTTTTTTTTTTTAAGAATATTGGAGTCATAAAGGGTTGAAAGCTTATTTCAGGTTCTCCAGAACCTCCATCATTATCTTAATTCACAGGTGCTACAATTACTTGATGGACAGAATTTCTAACTTCTCATTTGAGCAGCTTGAAGGATTTTTTTTTTAATTTTTTGTGGCCATCTTGAAAACAGCTCCTGCTTTCATAACAGCCGTTGTACCACCTGCCATGTTCAAGAGGAAATGTCAAGCTGAGACAACACATGCAAACCAGAATGAATACAATCTCCAATCGGCTAATACCATTCAGATGTAACAGGTGAAGCTCTTTAATCAAATGTGATTAAAAAGACTCTTCTTTTCTTAATTCATAGAGAACCTTTTTTTATGTAAGAACACAGTCCTTTTCCTTTTAATTATCTCAGTAATACCCATTTTTGTCTACGGATATGCAACAGATTTGAGCAAACAGTTAAGCAACACGCAAGGGTAAAGTAAGGATGAAGTAGGTGAAACAGAGGCGTGCCCTATGTTTTGTTTTTTTCTTTTTTCATTTTTAAGGGGGTTAGGGTTCTACAGGAATAAGTTAAAAACTAAAATCAAACATTTCCAGGGCAGAACTTTTGGAGGATTCACACTCTAAGGCGATTAGAAGAAACCCAGCTTTTTGGACCCAGAGTTCACATTTCACACCTGCTCTACTTCATCCTGCCTTTCAGGAAAAAGCTGCGATATGATCTCATCCCACAACTGTCCAAAACAAACAGGCGATATGTCAGCTGGGGACCTTTAATTGTAACAATGTTGATGTCAGTCCTAGAACCCTTAAGATCTGGACAGGTTGGAGTCTGCAGCATGCTTGGATTGCATTTATCACTTATGTTACAACCAGTTGATCTACTTATGTTCGCAATTTGCAATTATGTTATTATTGTCAACATAAAGGAATTACATAGGCTAAAAATAATCCTGTCTAGAAGTGAGGTACTGTGGAAGACATCAGCACCTGAAGCATCTCTGTTCTGAAAGACTTTTGACCTGTTGCCCCGACAACCCAGAGAATGTCTGGGTCCTGTAGCTTTTGTCACAGGCTTGTTATTGACAACAAGTCCAACATTTCTCAGCAACCGCTGCAGAGCTTGCTACTCGTATACATGATTTGAAGATCCCTGCATGATGAATGGCATTTTCAGTGAGATTGTTTGTGATTTCTTATATCAGTTTAACACCATCTAGTTGGCACTGCCTTAAAAAAAAACAAAATTTCAAGATCAGAAAACACTGCTGCATTCCTTCACATCCTCCTGGAATGTTGTCCACTGAATAGACACTCCATTGCCTGAAACTGGAGGTTTGTGTGCCTCTAATGACTCCAAGGCAGTTTGATTGATCAGTGGTGGACAAGGCGCTAAGTGCAAAAAAGTACTGCACTTATTTGTGGCATGGTCTGGGAGCAGTCTCCTCCACTTGAATACAAAAGAGCCTAAAGGAGGTAAAAACTGTGTGGAAGCGGTGTGAGCTGTAAAGAACAACATGTGTCTGCATGCCCACTGCAATTTCAGTAATTACAAACACAAAGGTCGTGTGAAAAAGTTTGAAATCAAACTTGAGTGAAATTGAACAAAAGGAGAAAAGCCCATCAGGAGCTGAGGCAGACAGAAACTTAATGGTTTGTCTAGAAGCAGGAAGACAAAGCTGCATGTCAAAAAAGAGACAGTGTCAGCTCGATCAGCCCTCACTGTGTAATTGATACAGTCTTGTTCAAAAGGAACAGCATTTTCCCTGTGAAGTTGATGAGAGAAGAGGCTGGCAGGAGGAGCAAAGATCAGGTCGATCCGAACAGTTTTTGAAAGACTCCAACCTGTAGAGAAAATTAACCCCACAACCTACTTTCACTTGGACCTTGTACATATTTATAGGGTAATTCCTCAGCCACAGACTCAAGTTCATTAGCCCTGTGTAAGTTTTCACTACTTGTGCTGTTGGTTTCATTTGATGTAAACACAGTAATCCCATTCCACCAAGGAAGCTTAAGACCCTCAAAACACGGCAGTATTGATCTGAACTAGCTGACACACTCTGGAGCTTGTTAGGGGTTTTATCAAACACTAACAGACCAATAAAGCAAAGCACTACCTGATAGATCTCCAGACATATTTAGCTTATGAGCAAGTCACAGTTCAGAGTAAAGTTTCCCCTCATCCAGTACTGTTTTCATATGAGTCTTCAGCAGCTCCAGAATGTCAGCATGTCCTTCAGTTACATCCCTGCATCATTTTTGAGCTGTGTTCATAACCAACACAGTTTTTTTTTTTTTTTTTTGTCCTTGTTCGTCCTCAACAAACCGATGGGAGAAAGAGTCTCTCGAGTTGGACAGATTTTATTGTTACACTTCATGTATTGTTGAATAAATGCCTCCATTTTGGAGGCCAAACATTATTTTTGTAATTTGTTTTAAGTATTATTGTGTATTTTCCTTTTCAATTTTGAACTGGATGCAAGAGTGAAAGGAATGTGTAGTTACGAGGAGAAGTACTTTATAATAAGTAGTTTAAACTTGACTCAGATGTTACAGAGATAAAGCACATTGTGCAGATATCCAAACACTTTTTACTAAAATGGGAATGAAAAAGAGACATCTTATAGTCGTATACTACTTTATTTTTTTGCCAGCACCATCATATGAATCCATTGTCCCATCGTTCATGTTCTGATGATGTACATCAATTGTATGTTTTGGTTGTCTTTTGTTGCCGTTTGTGTTTAGTCTCTCAGGCCTTGTAAAGACAATGTACAGGGGTGTGAGTCACACCTATACCATTGTGATGTATCGCATCAATAGTTTTTGTCAATCTGCTCTGTCTATCTGGATTATTACACATGTGGCTCAAATTTCTCATGAAAGAATGAATGGACTTTCTGTAAATGATCTTGTTTTTGAACATATAGCTTGTGGAGCTGTCAGACAGGGTTGTCGGTAGAGTAATGATTGGTTATCAAAACTGTTTGTTGGGCTCTTCTAACAGTGCATAACAATAAAAAAATGACTATAGTTTCGAAAGGGTATTTGGTGTCATTGGTCTAAATCAAGCAATGATTTTACTGTAAGGAGAAAACATTCAAACATCCCATCATAACAAAGATGTAAAGATGGACATTCATGTGTGAGCACATTCTAGAATCAGGCTAAAGAGAGGCTTCTCTTGGAATTAATCCATTGTATCACTTCTGGCCTAGAAAAGGGTAGAAGTCAAGCAGGAGACTGATTAGCCAGCTGGACGCAGTGGGGTAATGGCAACAACATATTGGTGAGCAAGTGGGCTGTGCCAAAATCCCCATTATCTGCCTTCAATGAATCCTCAGCAGTTAGCAGACGTGGCCCAGAAAATCAAAACCTAAAGTTCTCTTCTGCATTACATTCAGTGAAGAGTCTTTTTTTTTTTTTTGGTCTTTATTTGTTTGTCTTTTCTTCAAAGGAGTTGAAGGTTGCAGCTTCTGGACATTATTTTACATGCTGCACAGCAGAGTTACACCCAGATTAAGCTCCTCTGCAGCAGCAAAACGCCTTTCTGTTATCTCAGATGTCCTCATCAGATGATTTAGTTGTCTGTATTTGTAACAATTTTCTGTAGTTATTTGAATTAATAGAGAATGTGTTGATTTTCATTTAAAACACATTTAGAGGAATTTACTACATGTATTTGGCACTAGTTTTAAATGAGTTATAAATTTTGTTGACATTTTAGTTCAATATGCATATTTTTCATTTAGTTATATATGTTGTGGACCGTCAATGGAATCAGTTTTCAGATCATTTTAATTAGTCCTCCATCTCTTGTTCCCTCTGTTTCATTACATTTCTGTTGTCACATCATGTCCATCTTCAGTCATTCCTCCCCTTATCTAACTAATTAACTCATTACCTTCCCCTGACTCAGGCTCAGAGTTGTACTCATCTGTGTTTTTTTTTCCCCCAGATTATTAAAATGAGAAAAAAAAAAAGAAATATTTTAGATTTACAAAAATTAAAAAAATGTTATTAATCTTTTACCCTGTTTGCACCTCTGCCTCTATTTTCTCTTAATCCAATGCTTGGATGAAGAAATTGCTTGGGAAACTGTTCATTTATAATGTAAGTCAATAATCTAAAGATAAGTTTGAGGATCCCCAGAGCAATCTGGAATTCTTGGCGGACCAAAACCTTTTGTTTTTGTCTACTAAAATAATTTTTAGTTCAAAGTACAATCAACAATTTTACCCACAAAGTTAGTTTAGTTAGTTTTACCATAGTTTTACCCAAATAAAAGTGCTCTCTCGCTCTTCTGTTTTTCCTGCCCATTTGTTTGCTTTTTTTCATCAGGTAATCCTTTAATTATACAAAAAGTTTTTGTTACTTTAGGGTAACTTTTAGCTGTGATCGGAGGTTTGCGTTGACCCTAGAAACATTATATATTAATTCCCTATTATGAAAACATCCTAACAAACAGGAGTATTTTTATACTTCAGACTGCTGTCAGTTTCCTAGCAACTTGCCAGTTTCCACAGCCTTGTCTTTAGAAGCTGCAAGGTAGAGACGGTCACAAATGTGTATGTGTTGTCTTTATAGTTTCAGCCACTCAAGCAATTGTCAGCAGGAGCCTTCCTCAAAACCACGTCAATGGAGCATGTCAATAGGTATCAATTATTCTGGAAAAAGCTGCTTATCTTCATTTTTGCAGAAACTTCAACTTTCTTTACTGATATTTACCATTATCCAGTATTTAGCGACCTGGTATTTCTGTCAATCAAAGAGAGAAGAAACCTCCTTTTTCTAGTCTAATATTTTGCACAACATCTATCCGAATGTATTTTGTTAAAGTAAAGTGCTTTCTTAAGGTTTCCTGGTTTGATCTGGGGTTTCTGTTAGGTCAACTCATAGCAGATTACCTGAGTGTTTGCTGTCTTTTGTGTCTGCATTTGCAGAATCTCGGCACTACACAAACTATATCGTCTGCTCCAAAAATGGATTTTTTGTTAAACTTTCATGACCAAGACCAATATAAGAAGATGGAGGTTTTCAAACCAATTCTGTTGAAGGAACATCAGCATCCTCAAAGGACACTTAAGTGAAAGTGCCTTACCGCATTTCCAGATCAAGAGAACAGTGATGCTGGAGGAGTGCTGGCTGATGGAGAGGCTTTCAAAGGAGCACACGGCTCATGCATGTTTTTCATGTGCGTGAATGAAAGGTATACATGATGAATAATACTACACAAGGGCACCGTAAACCCAGATATCAGGAGTGGAGGTGAAATTCCCTGAACTCCCACTGCCTCGTGCTCTTTTAAAAGAACAATAAGGATGTCAAGGTGAAGCTGGTCAAAATGGACATAATATATTTAGGCAGACCACTGTTGTGAACCATCTGTAAGTCTCACTCGGAGCCTGGCGGTTCAGCAAAACAGCTGCAGATTTACAGATGGTTTAGAAGGAAGAGGTGGAGTCCCACAAATGAGGATTTTTATTTTCTTAAGGTGGTGTTGAACTGAGTTTTTTTTTTTTTTTTGGGTTCTATAAACGGTCTGCTGGGAAATACGTTGAAATCTTCCCAAAGGTTTTTCTTTGGGCCTCGATGCCATGCAGTTTTGCAGGAGTCTGACTGCTCTGCACATGGGGCTCAAGTCAGTGTGAGGAGTTGTGTGAGGAACAGTGTGATAGGAGCAGCTCAGCAGGTTTACTGATAATGCTCCAGATGGCTCTCCAACATAGTCGGAGCATCCTCACTCCAGCCTGGTAGATTTTCTCTCCTCTCATGAAGTGATGCTGTGTGTGACACATCTCATTATATGAAATTGATCGGAAAGAAAAGAGTTAGTTTTCCTATACTTCTGTTTTTCCTCTAAGACGGTTGAGTTTCCGCTGAAAGGCTCCAACGCCGCACACGTACCATTAGCACTTTCCCGTTTTTGACGTCATACACATTCCCTCTGCGTGCCAATATTAAACCAGACATAGAAAGGGATATGACTCAGCTTAGGAACTTTTCTGTAAATTGTTTTTCTTTAGCTGGTGTGAGAAAAACTAAGTCATAAAAAATGATTTACTTTGATACTACGATGATTTCGTTTATTATATATTAAATCAAACAATTCGATTGACGAATCGTTCAAACTCTTTCCAAGTATCTGTTTTTTTTTTCCATTTGTATTCTGCACTGACTCGATTCTGTTCAGACTCTCAGAGGAGAGATCCTGTTCAGAAGTCTTGCTGCATTGGTAATGACTGCAGTTACCACTGCGATGATGATCATTATAGATCTGTTGGTTCAAGTCATGCATTTCATAAAAAAAAGAAAAGAAGCAAACTCTTCTCTTAAAGCTAACATGAAGGGTCTGGTTTACAATCGTTACAATCTGTCTGTGCCTTCTGTGACTTTTTAGTGTGTTTACAGCGTTTCTCTATTATTTATCGCTTTATCAGTATTTACACAGACACTAACACAGTTTTTCTTTCTTCTGGGTGCTGCTTGTTGCTTTTGGTTTGCATAAATCTGCCTGAGGCATCTTTCTGTGTATTAATGGTAGCATTTTTTGTAGCCCTCTATGTGAGTTCAGACACATTAAAAACACAGTAAAATCCTAAACATCACATAGCGGTGGATGTGTTGCTCCAACACAGTAAACCTCTCCACTCAAGTAGGAAAGATCAAATTAAAAAGATGAGACAAATGTGTTCATTGCTTGAAATTTTCAAATGTTTTGTATTTAAACTTTCTAATACACTAGATTTTCATTGTACTTTTCTCTCTTTTTCAGACCAGTGCACTATGACAAGAACATATCTTTTCCTCCACAAGTTCTGGTTTTTCAGCACCATCTATTACTTTGGTAACTGGGCCTTCATTGGGGTAAGTCACAGCCTTAATATTCATCTAGTGAGATGGAAAAGAACTAAAAAAATAAAAATAGTGAGCATTTAAAAGATTCAAGGGTAAAGCAACCAAATATTTTGTTGAAAAAAACAACAACCTTATAACGAAAAATGATTCAAATGCACTGCAATAAATGTTTGATATTTCAAATCAACCTCAATGACATAATTCTACTATGCAGGAAAGACTACTTAACTTCCGCGGTAGTCAATCAGTTTCTACTTTGAAAAATCATATATATATATATATATATATATATATATATCTACATACAGTATATGTTTATTTAAAATGCTATTGTTCTATTGTTCGCTGTAGACTTTCCTCATCGGTCTGGTGGTGTCCTGCTGCAGAGGGAAGAAGTCTGTGATTGAAGGAGAGGTGGAAGCCGACGACTCTGACATAAGTGACGATGAATATGTGCATTAAAAACAAACATGACTAGTTCTTGTATCTGGTATGTAGATATTTAAAATCACAGTTCATTTCTTTGTGTGTGTGTGTGTCTGTGTCCTTTAGGGAGCATTCTGGGTAATTGACAGCTGGATTCCAGCGTTGATTTAAACTGACACAGAAACCCCACTTAATAGGGGCAGCTCAGACCATTTGTTGTTTTCCGTCTTCATTATTGATGACTTTGGGAATCTTGGAGTTTACTCTAACTCAGTCTTACCCGGAGAATTCACTTGACAGCGATTGATCGCTTGGCAGGTTACTCGTTTATTGCTTCAGCAAAGATGAAAACCTAAACGAATCTAAAACCATTATTTTTGTACACACAAACAAAAGTATTTTTAATTCTTTCTAAATCCTTTCAGTTAGAAATCCGAAAAGCTCATTTTCTTAAAAAAAAGAGATTCCTATGAGTTGACAACATTCATGCTATAATTTTTTTATTGTTGTTTTTAAAGACTACACACAACTTTGATGGATTTGACCCCACTTCCTTTTTCCATCTAGCATTTGCCACCGTTGTTTCTGAATCACTATTTCACCTTCATAACAGCTTTTTATGTGAAATAAAAAGGATTTGTATCATCTGCTTTGTTTGAGGTTCCAGACGTTTGTGACTTTTAATTAGCGGTACAAATATCTAACAACCGTTTTGTCATCTGTGCTGTAAGGAAATGAGAACTTAGATGAGATGTATGATTCATATTTGTTGTACTGCATCAACTGTAGCTCTGTGACACTTTTAAACACACCATTATTTCCTGTTGAAAACTAAAAAGGACATCTGTCTGCAGAAACCAAACGTTTGTGCCACATGAATGTATGTCTCTATGATGTGCGCACTCCTCCTTTTCCCAATTATTTGGCTTTAGTTTCTATAGGAACCGACTGTTCGTCACATACTTTTGCTCTGAGACGTCTGTTTTGTTTTGTTCCCTGACATCAGAGGAGAGAAGCAAATAAAAAGTGCAGTTAGAATGTGGAAAACATGTCTCCACTAGCTGTTGGTACGGCAACCATAATTCACGTTATTGAAGTTGAATCATTAATCAACACTTCTTGTATTTAAAGAAATAAAGCAATTTCAGATATCCACCGTAACCTTCTGTCTGTTTTTTTTTTTTGTTTTACTTTTTTTTTGTGATTTTGTGAAAGCACACTTCCTTCCAAAAGTTCAGGTTTTAGTTGGAAAATCATTGTATTTTATGTCCTCTTTCGCTGCCTGAAACAACTTTGTGACAGTTTAGATGCAAAAAGTAAAGTTGAAATAGTTGAAAAAAAAAAACCAAAACATATATATATTGTTTTGAGTTGCTCGTTTAACTTTTTTGGGCTAAATGTCAAATGTCTTGTAGTTTAAACCATTTGACCTTTGCAATTACCGGTAGGTGGATCAAAAATATGCTACCTTTTATTTTATTCACAATGTTCTGAACAAAGGGAAAAATTTTCACCTGTCTAATTTTAAATGGAAAACTTCTACATTTTAGTTTCTTGCAATGCAATGTCAAGATTAGTAAGAAAAATAAAATAAACTTAATCTCTTTGAAGCATTAAAAATGTCTGGCTGACAGCAATCTGCAGGGTTGGTTTTAGCTCACAAAAGCTCAAGGGATCTCAGTTAAAGAAAAACATCAAGGCTGTTCAGAAAATAAGCCATAAACCTCTCATAATAAAGTTTAATAGTATGGCAAGGAAGAAGCTCCTTAAGAATGCCTTCAATGTCTTCAGCCCACCTTTTGGACGTTACTAAATGTTCTGCCTTTAAGGAGAGGTGTTCCTTTACTGATGGCTGGGAAGCAAAGTACCTAAACACATAAGAAGACGAGATGTGCAAAACAATAAAGGAAGTGAGTTTTGGTTTAGCCATTGACTTCATATGAGAACTTGACTGAGTGAGTGTGACATCATCCACAGAGAGAGACTTAACTTCCAACTCCAAAGAAATCAAGTCATTTCAGTCGCCATTTTGTATTGATATGGACGTCGCCATGTTGGAGCCAATAAACATCATTAAGCAGTGATTGGTCCAAGTCAGCATTTCTATGGCCAATCAGGAGTTTTTTTTTGCACTGCAGAAACTATATAAAAAAAAAAAAAAAAAGAGGATTATCGAAAATGAGAATAGTTATTCTGACAAATAGCATGGCTTGATAATAGCTGTTTATTTCTCAATAGTAATTTATGGGACTTTGCCTTCCTGAAGACAGCAGATACTTCCTGTTTGGAACGCGAGAGGGGGTCACTCAGTCCAGTTCTCATATACAGTCAATGGGTTTAGTTTGAATCAGATTTGAGAAGATGAAGCACACACTGAGGAAGTGTGATTTACATATTTACATATATATATATATATATATATATATATATATATATATATATATATGTAAATATGTAAATGCGGAACCAGAATAAAAGTGAAAGTTGTGCTTGAAGTCCTTGTGGGTTTATGTCAATGTGTCAGGCTTTGAATTTGAATTCTAACAAAGCACAAAGGCATGTTACAGGAAGTACACTCACAGGAGTTTTGGCAGGGCACAGTCTGCAGTTGAGCCCTCCCATTGTGCTGTCTCTGCTAATGTGAATGAGCCTGTGATGTGTTGTGACTGAAGCAGGAGAAACCGTGGGCTCAGCTGTGGATTGAGATGCCAACTCTGCCAGCTTCTCAACAAGGGTCTCTCTGAATGTCTCCAGGGTCCTTGTAGATAAGGAAGTCTGAAAGAGGGATACGATGCTGCTGTGTGCTGCTGTTCCCTCTTGCAGCTCTCTTGGCATCTTTGGTGGATCGTTGATGCTTTTTTATGCCCTTTTTCTTCTTTTTCTAATCAACTTTTTCAATTCTCCCTCTTCCTATTTGTCTTTAAATGTAATGATGTATAATCTAGGAAAAGTCTTCCTGCAAGTGAAATATTTTTTCCAGGAACTCTTCCACAGGGGAGGAAGTACCTGAGTCCTTAAAGTCTTTATATGTATTTTGGGAACTTATTTAACTATCACATTCCCATGTGGAGCCCTTATATCAATTTTGATTGGGTTGGTTTAGAACCTGAATTATAGATTTTTTTTTCTTTAAAACTATGAAATGAACAGTGATCATACCATCCTCTAAAGAAAGAGTACCATTTGACATGGGAACATACTAAAGCTCTGATTCTAAAGTAAAAAATTTAGACCATAAGAAAGGAGCAGCAGGTACAAAATGTGTGGATATCTAGGGAATTAGGAACTCTGCTAAACACCTGAAATTATTCCTGTACTATTTTGTGCTGGGACAGGTCTCATCATCCTGCTTTACCGTCTAACACCTGAGCTTTAGCTCCAATGTTGACATTCTTTTGTCTACCCTAACTCTCTAATCTTCGACCTAAAGAACATAATTCCAGTGGATACAAGCGACACAGCCTCTTTTTTCCGCAACAGAATTCCATTGATTTACGTTGATTACATAAACACTTCACTACTGTAGTGTTGTATATAAGCACAAGGCTGCTGCCTTGTGCTTATATACAACACTACAGTAGTGAAGCACAAGCACAAGGCTGCTTTGCTGGGCTTCAGCTATGCAACACTTAGTAATGTGTTGCATAGCGGAGCAAAGGCGATATGACAAGCCACGTTTCCTCATGTCTGAATCAGCTGATTCACACAGTGAAGAGTCACGGCATGTCAAAGAGCACGCATTATTTAAGTATCACTGGTGACATCTAAGGTTTTAAAGAGTTAAAAGAACACGAGGATAAGCCATTTAATGAAAGTGTACATCACAAAAGTTATACCCAGCATTACATCATTTCATCCATCCATTTTCCAAACCCACTTAATCCCCTTTAGGGTCACAGCAGGGTTGCTGGAGCCTTTCATAGCTGATGTCAGGCAAAGGTAGGGTAGATAGTTCTCCAGTCCATTGCAGGCAGCAGTTTAGTGAGCGGTAAATGGAATATACCTACACAGCAGGCACACTTCCATTTGGACACACTTCATACTCTAATGGAGGCACAGTTGCCATACTAGCCAAGGCCAGCAGGATCGATTCTTTAGGCAGGCTGCACGGTGGCATAGTGGTTAGTGCTCTCGCCTCATAGTGATAAGGCTCTTATTTGAATCCCAGATGGGACCTTTCTAGGTGGAGTTTGGACGTTAACCTCGTGCACTCTGACTTCCTCCCACAGTCCAAAAACATGCTTCATAGGTTATTTGAGGATTCTAAATTTCCCCTAGATGTGAATGTGTGGCACTTTAACAGACTGGTAACTTGTCCAGGGCATATTTTACCTTTGCACAACTGTAGCTGGGTTGGATCAGGCGACCTTTGACCCTGAAAGGAATTCAGTGGACTCTGAAAATGGTTGGATGGAATCTTTGGACATTGAACCTGCTTTCAGAGGTCAACCGCTCTACCTTTGTGCATAGCAGTATATCCTGGCTCCATATGTTTCTCTGGTGAATTATGCACCTTCCACAGCTAAAAGTAAAATTTGACCCATCTGACCATGCCACTCTCCTTTATTCCTCTTTGGTCCAGTTCAAATGCTCAAGGTTTTGGTCTTTTCAGAAACGGACCGGGTTCAGGATGAGCACTCTGCTGGGTTTACGGCGTCTTTACACAACAAAAAACCAGTATGAACTGTGTGATCCAACACCTTTATATCAGAACCAGCATGAACGTCTTCACAAATTTGGGCTGCAGTAACTCGTTTTTTGGATTGCACAACAAGTGCCAGGCCGACCTTTACTGCCCAAGTGTATCAATCAGTGAGTCTTAGTCACCCATGTTCCGGTTCTTTTTCATCAATTCCTATCCCTTCGACTGTTTTTCATACTGCAGACTGGGAATAACTCACAAGATTCTAGTTTTGGAGATGATCCCATCTAATTGTGTCTGGAATTAGATTTGTTTCAAACTCACTCAAATCCAAATTTTTCAAAAATATTCTTTCATCTAACTCACTGACTTTTATGAATCTCTGTTCGCTTGCTGCCGAACTTCTCCTGCCCTCTAACAGCACCATGATGAGGGGGTAATCAGTGTTATTCACCATCTGTCAGTGGTCACACTGTTTTTCCTCTGCATTCTGGGATTTTAGTTGCTGCTCGGCTCTTTGTATTGCTTTGTTCACACCTGGCTTCATTTGTAATCAACAGATGCTTCCCATCCATCGATTAACCTTCACTGTACATTTCCAAGGTCTGAGTCGTCAGTTTCCAGATTCAGATGTTAGTTTGTATTAGTCTAGTTAGTCACGTGTTCTGCTTCTCCAGTGTTTAGATAGATGTTTAACTTAATATGGATCCAAACACTTCCACCATCTATGGCAGCTTGAGTGATGGATCTTATTGAACTTTAAATGTTTAACTCAGCTCCCCTGCTGTTCTCTAAAGACTGACGTTTATATGTGTGTCCACTGTGACCTCCCACAAGTCATACTACCATCCTCCTTTTGCTCCATTGTGCAATATTACATCCACTCTCATCTTTGTCTCTTGGAAGTTGCTCCTTTCACTTCTAACATCTAGTTTTTCATTTTAATTACATCCATGCAGAATAACGTTGTCCATAGAGCTTATTAAAACATTCAGACATTTATTGGAAAAACAGCTTGTTCACATTTATTTTTAATTTAATTTAGCTTTGATGGAAACTTGGCTCCTATTTTGGTTCGAATGTCCTTTATGGGTTATGAAAAAATGTATATCTGGTCATCAGTTATTTGAAAAGGCTTTTGTTTTTCTTACTAAAGCTCGATTTGACACTAAATACTTGGGTGATTGAAACAGGATGGATTTTATCTGCAATAACCACTAAACATCAGCCCTCCAAAAGATACTTTGCAAGATGGTTTGATTGTAAAAATGTTGTTCTTTTGCAATACTTTAAATCATGTTTCCAGCTTTTGTCATGAGCCAGTGATCCTGTAAATTTGGTCTCTAAATAACTTGCTTGAACTTCAAGTCCTAACTCTTTACTCTAAAACAAGCTCACTTTTTGCTCCCATAAGTTTGCATACTTGATATAAATTGATGCCTGCAGACAAAAGCAATAACAGCTCAATTTACAATTTTGCATCATTCTATTATATTCAAATAGTGAGTTCAACTAAACGAAGGTGAAACTTTCATTTCTAAAATTAAGAAATTCTTGCACTAAAAAAAACTGGACAGTTTTCTGCTTGATGATCAAATACGATTAATCGTTTTAAAGGAAAGGGCATTTATGGATCTGATGAATCAGTTTTGTATTTCTAACTTCAATTTAATTTCAGTTAATATCTTCAAGTCATAACCACAAAGTATTCCTGTTCAAAAAGCGTCTGTACTTTGAAATGGGCACAGTGTTAAACTTGACAGTCAGTTCCTTCTACTCTAATTGCTTTCACTCTCATCAAATCCCAGACCTGTTGAGAACTGATGTCAAAGGTTTATGTCCCTGATATGCAGCTGACTGACTAACCTGTAACAAAGTACAGGAGCATTTCTAAAAGTAAAAGTTTCCAACCCAAACAAAATGTACAAAAGGGACAAGAGTAGTTATCATATATTAAAGAACACTGGATAAGCAAGGAGGGACGTCTTCTTCTTCTTTTCTTTTGCTGCTATTTACTAGAGCATGTCCACCACCTACAGTTGGAAGAGGTTTGGTGCGAAATGTCAAAGCAGTGCAATTCAGGCCCTTTGCGTGAGAGTTTTGAACATGGAGCCCTGAAACAAAAGCTTACACAGACTTCTCATTGAAAATGGTTGCTTGAAAGCATGTTGCCAAGGACGTTGTGAATGTAGCTTTACGCTGACAAAAACCAATCTCTTAAAAATGGCTCAACATTTAACCACATTTTACCAAATAAATGTACTTTCCAACATGAAGCTGGAAACCAAGAAGACGCTTGAATCCTTTTGTCTGATTTTATTTTTCCTCCTCTTTTCAAATCGGCTTTCAAGACGTTCACTTGCCGTTCCAAATGGCTTTGCTGAAAAAAAGTCCAGTGTGTGAAAGCAGAAGACAAATTTGGGACACATTTACAGTTCAAGAGAAAAAAGATAATTACCATCAATAATTACTGCTCTTAATGCTTTTGTTACCTTTAATTACACAAACTGTTCAGGAGGAATTGGATTTGATATCTAAATGACATTAAAACAGACATTTTTTTCTCACATTTTCTTTATAAATTTGCTTGCATGGGTCATGGGCTGTGCTGCATGACCAACTTTTTTGCTAAGCTTGACTCTAAAACGATGGCTTTCCAAAAAAATAGAAAAGTAAATGACACCGTATGGATTTTCTGTCCGATCAAATCTGATCATTATTGTACCAGAACTGAGCATAGTCTGAACAGTCTCCAATAACCACATTTAAAAAACAAATGTAATGAAAAATGAAGCATTATTATCTAAAAGGACAATTAATGCAAAATAATAGTATATATATTGAACTCTTTAGCTGTTCTGAAAAGGTAGTTACATCTCTAAGTCTACATGTCTCAGTTGGCAAAAGAGACACGTTTATCCTGAATTCTACAACATTTTTATGGAAAGCATATAGTAAACAATGTCAAACAACAGTTTGCTTCTGTCATAGCAGAGTGAGTGAGCTGGATGGATGCAAACTAAGCTCGTCAGCTCTGGAGACTGTGGTGTAATGTCAAAACAAAAACTGCTATATTACAAATTGGACAAAACAGGAAGTTATTGTCTGAAGAGGTTTCAAGCAGCTGTGAGAAAATATTAAGAACTGAAGCAAAATGTCATTATCTTTATCCAGTCTTCTTTAGAAGAAAGATAAAGTGTAAAGAAATGAGAAACATCACGTTTTATTAATTTTTTTGTAAAAATACACAAATAAATAGATAAATGGTTTGTACTTACATAGCACTTTACTACCTTCCCTAAAGGTCCAAAGCGCCTAACAGTCACAGTCAAAGTTACCCACACATTCACTGCCAAACATTGGCGCCAACCTCTAACCACCAGGAGCTATATGGAGTTCAGTGTCTTGCCCAAGGACTCTTTGACATGGTTGCGATCTACCCGCTCTACTTCTGCACTACGGCTTTAGCACTAGAAGTTTTATGATGGTACTAAGCTATAGAATTATTTTCATTTTAATTGGCATTGCAAACACAGCCAAAGCTGTGCGAGGTTAACCCTCTGTGTTAACTCAGCTTTTGAAGTATTGTTAGTAATATGCTAGATACTGCTTTGTTTAAGTGTACTTTATAAAACATGAAAAACAACAGACAATTAGTACTTTTGAAGTGTACTTAACAGAACTGTATACAATTGACCTAATTATGTCTGCTGGTCTCCCTTGAAAAGTTCTGGGCTTCATACATTAACGCCTATCCGTAGCTTTAGCTCTGTCTTCATTTGCTGCAGTGACGTCTCAGCTCAGGGGTCCTCATTTGAGCTCGTCTGCTTTTATTGTTTGACTTCCCCGTTTTTCGCTTTGCCCATTCGGTCAGTCACTCCTCCTCCTCCTCCTCCTGCTGCTCCTCCGGCTCCCCCACTCGCTTCCTGTAGGGGAGGGTTAACACGCACAGGCGCTCTCACTGCCGGAGTGGCAGCCATACTGCACACATCACCAGACAGCAAACAAGATTTTCTCTCAGCTCTGGCAGCCTTCTCCCATTAGCACTGTCTGGACCCATCTGACGGAGAAAAGCTGATCTTATCTGGAGAACCGTCTGGAGGCACGGAGACATATTAGGAGTTAAAATGTTTCCAAGCCAAATTCATAAATTGGATATGGTGGGAGGATTTCTGAAGTGAAGCAGAAAATGGTACAGAGGTTCAGCTGCAGAAAAAAGTTTTTTTTTTTTTACATAACTTTAAGAAAACCTGAGGCGATAAATCATCAAAATCTTTTTCAGTGAGAAGTTCTCAGTTTTGGGATAACCATGCAGAAAAAAATAGCAAAATCCAGAAATACTGCCGAAACGGTATTTGTAATTCAAGATTCAATATGTTTGAAGCTTTCAGTCTTCCATTTTTCAAATATGATGAGTCATTCATTCACAACAGACACACAACATAAACTTGACACGACCTCTGAGGCAGTACGAACATATTTCCTCTTTTATTTACATTCCATTTCAAATGTTAACATTTTTCGCTATAACTTTTGATCAGGTTGGCATTTTTTCTCATTAAAATAAATTGGCACAAGTAAAACATATGTAGACAAAGGTTTATTTACACCATACAACATTTTGTTTTTAAATATTTATACAGAGCTGCAGATGAGAGAGCTTGCTGGGATTCTTCAAGCAGGTTCTGCAGTATTAAAGTTGTGAAATATATTATTTATATAAAAGTGAGTATTATCTTTATTGCATTTAAAGCAATGAAGAATGTAGCTTGACAAACATTCATTTTAATATGACAGAAAAATTCTCTTTGCCTCCCATGTTTTATATTATAAAGTAAAAAGTGTAGTAATGGCCAAACAGACTGTTATAAACTTTTTAAAAACCTGCATAAATATATACATTGTGCTCCCAGGTCCAGTTTTAGGAAATCAAAACCAGACCTGATGAAGCTGGGCCGACATGGCGTGTCATTTGCTTTGTGAGTTTCCATGATTTCATAGAGTTTTGATATATTATTTTTTTTTACTTTATCTCTTTTTCAGCCAATTCTTCAACAGATAATTTGAAACACATGATGGTAAGTATTGTACACCAGGCTGCCCCACACTAAGTACACTAGTGAGAATACAAAAAGTAACACTGATGTTTTTAATCCCTTTTTTCTTCTTTTTTTCTTTTTTTCTTCTCTCACCAGTCTCTATATTGTATTGGCACATAATGTCCCTGCCACACTCGTAAGATCCAGATATGTATGCCAAGGCTGTTAGAAAAGTCTGTTGCTTTATTCAGTGCAAAATACATCCCCTTCTCCTCCTTTCCTAGTTTGCATTTTCTCCTTCTCCACCCTCTAGACCTCCGTTTGGAAGTCTCCTTCCTGGACATCTAAGGGTAAGTTGACACACTTCTCCCACTCCGCAGGCGTCATCTCCAGTGAGTCCTTGGTGTCAGATTCTAGTACATTCATAGTGGCGTAGTTCTGGTACTCACAGGCTGGGTTGTAGCTCTCCCATGGGTTTTGTTTTGGCATTGCCTTATCCTGTGAACATTGCCAGCAGGGTTTGACATTAGTTTCATGACAATTCTTTTGCTGCAAAAGACAAGACTGTTCAAAAGAACTCCTATCACGTCTAACTATCAATAACGACTTCATCCTGGAGGAAGTATGAAACACCAAACAATTGTCGCTTTATAAATGGGAGCATGCTTAGCGCAATAATTGAGCAAAACTGTGTAACTATGCTCAGAAACTAGAGCAGCATGTGTGAACCATTTCTCCAAATGTGCTCCCGCCGACAGTCCCAAAGAAACTATTGCAAATATGGGAGAGAAGCAACTCCTCATCAGGGAGTATAAAATGGATACTAATGCCTGCTGCCAGCTCTGCAGGAGATTCATTTAGAAAGAAAGGAAAAAAAAGAAAAAATGGAAGAAAAAGGGAGAAGTGAATAGTTATCCTTGTTCTACAGAAAAGAACTTGCACTGTAACTAAGCAACGGACCTAAAATCGCATTGTGCTGCAGGGGTGATAGCAATGTAAGTGAAAAAGGATCCTATGCAACCAAAAGGTTACCGCATCACTGACGTGGTTTAATTCTATAACTGTGCGGGGTGAGCAGCTCAATTACTACTGTTTGCCCTCAAATAGGGAGGAAGGAAGAAAGAAAGAAACCAGCAAAGACAGAGAGAGAAAAAAATGCTACTTGACTCAAACAGACCATGAAAGGCTGACTTCCACTTTCGTCTACAGCTCCATCCAGGTGTGGAGACATATGGTGAGACTTTGGGTTTGCAGCAAGGTCAGGGAGAATTTGCATAATTAGCCTGGTTTTTCTAAATCAAAGGAACTTTTCACAGACGCTGTAAAGGAACCGCTCAAAAATACAGAATGTGCATAGTCTAGTAGTAATGTTGATAGATTAAATAATCTGCCATGCATTAATGGAAGAACGAAAAAGATGGGATTGCTAAGTAGATAAATGCGTGTGTAAATAAAAGTGGCCTTGCATTGGAATGGATGCACTTAACTACAGCAAAACTGCCAAAGGTCCCTTTTATTAAGACTGGCCTTGTTAAGAAATTTTTCTTTTAGGGGGAGCCCCTCAGTTGCTGGTGGGCCCATGGTAACAGCAACGGCACAATTTAGTGACATACTTATTTGCACAACCACACATAAAGTGCCCTGCACCGAATATCTATAGTAAATGTTTGATTATTGCTTCCTTTAGCTGACTGACAGCCACCCCCCTGGTTTCCTGTTACTCACCATGCTGCCCATATTTGGTATGTCTCGAAATCGGTCCAGGGTTTGAAATTTCTGATTCAGTTCCTGGAACAGCTCCATGTGTCTTTTCCTGGTGTGCATGACTTTCTGCAATGGCAAGGGTTTTTGCTTTGGTATTGACAGCCAATAATGGAAATGCATCTTCCTCTCCACCCCCTCCAACTCTGATCAATTAGTCAGTGTCATGGTAGTTTACTTATAGGCCAGGTTTGAAAACAAATCTACTTGCATCTGCATATATACCATTGAAAGCCAAAATAAAGGATACACCAACTAAATTAAAGTAAAGCATAAATATAATTCCCAAGTTGATCAATTGATTTGTCAGGCTAAGGGAAATCCTGGTGATCAAACTTTGGCACAAACCCTCCATTTAAAGTGGTGGTTACTGTCTCAGCTAAAACAAAAGCAGCTCCCAGCTGCCAAAGGCCATGTTTCCTGTATTTTGACAGGGATATTTAATATATATGCAGAAAAAGCCTGATTTATCAATGCAAAGGAAGTGATTGAAACTTTGATACGTGTTTGCAAGCCAATATAATCAGTGATAAAATCAGACGTGAAATGAGCAAATGGCTTTTAAAGCATAAAGTTTAAGAAATCAACATATAGCTTAATGGATGAAGGAGATGGAGGAAGATAAAAGGTTTGATGACAACTGTAGCCCTGTTTGTCAGTTGAAAGCTTTGCTTTTACCTTAACCACACAGCATGTCAATAAATCTTGTTGAGGCAAGGCTTTGAAACTCCAATAATCTTAAGAGGTTCATCAAGCACGAGTAAATCAAATGACAAACACAACTGCCACGAAAAAAATGCCGTTTTCTTGGATGTGTGAACAACAGATCAGACAAGTCTTTGTACGTACCTCAAAGTCCAGATCAGAATATCGTGACTTTCTTCTCTGTAAATAAAAAAGTCAAGTTATTGTCAGTTTAGATGTGTATTAATAGACAAAATCTGCTCTCTTTGCACCAAATTGCAATCTGTACCTCCAGGGAGCTCATGGATATTGTGGACCCTGTCTCGGATCTAGAAAGCCCCCCAGCCTCCTCCATCTCAGCGAGGAAGTTCTTGACAGCTGTGCGAGGTTCAAAGGGCAGGCTTTGCTTCTGCTCCTGAAGGCCCGGGTACTGCTGCTCCAGGTTCACATTCATGTGGTCCATGCCTGACGAGCCAATATTGAAGTCAGGGCCCATCTTGTAATGCATCAGCCTCTCGTGTGGAAGCGTGTCCATTGTGATGTTCATCTTGGTGTCCTCTTTCAGTAAAGTAGGCACGTTACCCGATCCTGACATTGCTGCGGAGGCGCGAGGCATGACTATGTAGTCTGTCTCCATCATCTGACCCTGCATTGGATGGCCCTCCATGTCGTGGCCACCCATGCTTTGGTCGCTCTGGCGCACAGCATCGTCTGTGCACAGGTAAACCGTGCGCCGCATGTCAGCATTGCTGTCTGCCAGGCACTGCTCTTTTAAATCCCCCACCCCCATCGGCATGTGCAAAGCTGAAGGCTGCTGGATTATCACTTTGGAGATGATATTTCCAGGCAAAGTGGAGTAGTTGAGGCCTTCAGGGCCCTTCTCATCCTCCTCATCATTTAGGGAAATTCGGGAGAGGGTGCCTGTAATAGTGGCTGCGCGACAGGAGCCCATGTCTTTATGAAGCGCTGCAGGGAAAAGCAATAATGACATTAGCTGAGGTTTTCAGTCATAAAGACAGCTTTACCGTTTGCTTTTTAGTATTTTTGGCAAGACCTAAAGAATAGATGAGTTTATACAAGTATTAAGATTTAACAAGTCATTTATAGTACTGAGAACAAAAAGATGCATTGACAGAGAAAATAACTTTAAACTCCCAATGAAAAAAACTTTCTTCTGTACATTAAATAACTCAATGATTTTATTTATAAAAAGTCCACTGAGAAGAAACGTCTGCTTTCTTTTGTGATGGTAAATTAAATATTAGTGTACACAAGAGAGAAGCAGTCTGATGCCGTTTTGTTGCAAAAATGATGCCATTTTTAAACATTTATACATTCTTATTGTGAA
Organism: Oryzias curvinotus; assembly: GCA_023969325.1. Lineage (NCBI taxonomy): Eukaryota > Metazoa > Chordata > Actinopteri > Beloniformes > Adrianichthyidae > Oryzias > Oryzias curvinotus. The sequence goes on from CM043720.1 coordinate 6,035,322, forward strand.
AGGAACAGACAGCCGGTAACCACAGATCCAAATAGCCTTTAATTACAGTCATGCATTCGCAAACTACTGCTGTTCACCTTTAACATGCTGAATAAATTGTTGATTTTATTTAAAATTATGGTCATATTTGCTATCAAATAGGAGTTGAAAAAAATGACAAGGATGATACTACTAGGTAATCTCAAAGCCAAACTTTGATAAGACTTTGATATAACTTTACTTAAAGATTCACCACAATGAAAATTGTGTTTTTTGGTGTTTTTAACGTGTTGTGGGATTTTTCTGATAATGGACATATAAAAAGGAAGCTAAGCTCAGAATTGCATTTCTAAGTATTTCTGTATTCAAATTATTGTGAATTAGGAACGGATGATAAAATGCCTTAATAAAAACAGCCTATTTGTGATGTAGAAAAAACAACTGGGCGGGTCAAAAGCTTCCTGCTCTGAGCTCTTGGCGACAAGGAAGGGAAGGGGGGACGGGGTTGCTCCATGTCAACAGCCCGCCTACAACTTAGAGTCAAATTTCTAATGAATTACTAGCGTTCTGCAGAAATATGTCCCAGAAAAGGAAAGAGTTTTTATTTATTTATTTTTGGCTATCCATCCATCCATCCATCAATTTTCTTAACCCGCCATATCCCTTTTGGGGTCTGTCCCGGCTACTGTTGAGTGAGGGTGGGTTGCAGGCCGCCAGTCCGTCCCAGGGCCGCAACATCACTCCCACACACACTTACACAGGCACACCCAGGGACACTTAAGAGTAGGGGTACCCAAACCCAAGCATCGAGGGCCAGCCTCCTGCTGGTTTTCCAGAAACTCTGCCTTATCTGCTTATCCTGGATCAGGTGTGTTTAGCCAATAAGAAGCTTCAAAGGCAGGTTGGTTGGAAAATATGTCGGACACCAGCCCTCAAGGCCAGGATTTTTGCACCCCTGCTATAGAAAAGCAAGAATGTCTGGAGAAAGCCTATCCATGCATGAGGAGAGCATACACACTCCACACAGAAAGGTCCCAGCCAGGATTTGAACAAGGCCTTCTCGATGTGAGGCAAGAAAGCAAACCACCGCGCCACCGTGATTTGAACTAAAAATGGCATAATCAAAGTTAAAATACCACTGGAAATGCTTATAAAATGGCTCAAAAGATTATAGAGGTGGGACTTTGAATCCATTTTCAGTTTTAACATGAGCCTATCATCTAATTACACTCAGTGTTGGCGTAACTTCATCTGAAAAGGCTCCTGTGGGGATTAGTGTTTGTTATGTTATGTGAGTTTTTTATGCTTTTTTTTTTTTAACTCAAAACAGAAGTAGGCATTCGTTTCATACCTGATCGGCAGGCGATGTCAACGTCTTTCTCAAAGTCCGTCTGTAAGTAGACAAAGAAGCAAAAAATGTTGGTTAAGAATTCCTGTTTTGGTTGAAGGGCATATTTCAGGAAAGAACCATGGAGTTTTATTTTTCAGCTAAATATACTGCAAAAAACGTGACATATTACCAAGTATTTTTGTCAAGTTTCCAATTTAATTGTATTTTTGGTAAGATGCAATAATTTTTCAGACAATGATCTTAAATATCTTGCTGAGTCATTTAATCTTAAAGTAATATGTCAAGATCTTTATTTAAGATTTGACCACATAGTTTACATTAACATAATGATTAAATAACATGTACATGTATTTACTTTAAATAAATCAAACTTTTTTTTAACAATCCACACTTATTTTAAGACACAAGATCTCCAATAAGAGCATTATTGTGAAGGGATTGTTAAAACAGAGGTCACTCAAAAAAAGACAACCAAGGCAGAGATTTAGAGAAAAAACAATTGGATTTAATGTTCCCAAACCAAACAACCACTGCAACCAAGACTCCTCCTCCTCTAACTGGAAAAAGTTCCCTTTGTCAAGGCTTAGCCCCTCCCACAGGCCATTTAACCAAACATTCCTTCTAAACAAATTCCTGCCTTACAACTCAGAGAACCAAAATTTTTCAAACAGGATTTTAACTTTTGAGATATGTAAAGTAGTTAGAAAACACAAATTATTTAGACAAAAAGAAAAAAAAAAACAACAACCTAGCAGTTGTGACATGGGAAGTCATTTCCTGTTTCCTGTTGTAAATGTATATGTGTGATGATGTGTACAGTGCTCCAGTTTGGATGTTTGATGTTGGAAGCCTGGACGGTGAGTACAATTCCATTTAAAACCAATTGTCTCCCTTAGAATCAAACAAAATGGACTATTTAAGGTGTGGTGATATGGGAGTTATATGTGCATGTGAGAGGTTGGCTGTGTCTGCTGTGAACTATAGACACTGCAAATGGACTGAAAGATGAGAGAGGAAAAACAAGAAAAGAAAAAAAAACTGTTCAGGCGTTTTCCTGCAACCTGTGGCGCTGCTTCATCACAAATATATCTAAATATAAGCTTTTATTGCTGTTTTCAACATTTTATTTTGTCTTTAAAAGTCGCAACTTCACAACATTTGAAGAAATCTTACCAAAACAAAAATTCCAATAGTACTTTTGGACGATTTTTTTTCATTTATGTTAAGGGAAAAGCATCTTGTACTCTATACTGTATAACTTATTTAAGAAGGACATTTAGTGTAGAATATGTCAACATAAGCTTATGAAGAAGAAAATATCCTTCTAGCATTTATGAATGAGTGTTGAAGAAGAGGGACATGACACGATTCTAGATCAGTGCTGCGATTTGCCAGTGGCGACCACATAGCAGACGAAGACACTGGTGTGCCCTTCAAAGGTCAGGCGGGGAACCAGCCTGTGTTACCCCATGAGAGGAAATGAAAGAGATGCAAGGCAAACACAGACAAGAGTTTCAATCAAAGAGAAATCAACGATTGGGCTCGGGGCCTCAGATACAAAAGGAAACCAATTTCATTCATCAAAGGTTTGAATATCTACAACTGCAGCTTTTAAAAATGTGTGGAAAATTTGAAACCTGAGGGAAAAGAAGCTTAAAAGGCTCTTTATAACTAAGAAACTAAGAAAAATAGTGATGAGAACAAGAACAAATAACAAAAATAGTTTAAACAAGGTTGACCGAAAACAAAAAGGGTTGTTTGTGTGTGACATTTATAGTCAAGGAAAATTGGTTGAGATAAGGGGGGGTGCCTACCATGATCTGAGCATGCCCATTAGGGAAGGTTCCTGTTGCATCACCACTGATAGGATCTTGGCAGTTTCTGAGCCGACATCTGAAAGCATCTTGAACCTGAGCAGGAAATCATGCCTTTTATACTTTGGTAATTTTGATATTTTAACAAACCAATTCAAATGACCGATTTTAATTTTAGAAGCTATTTTTGTATCAGCAGATCAAAGCAGCCCCTACCTCTCTCCGTAGGATACAATGCACCATCACGATGACAAAACCCTGCAGAGAGTCAAAGACGGCAAAGAGGATCTGAAAGAGGATGGAGCGCTTGTCTGTCATGGCGAGAACGGCGGACATCCAGGTCAAAGCCAGCAGAGGTAGGACGACACAGGAGCTCCACAGCGACGCCCTGAGAGAAACACAGAGGCAGGCATGATGGAGTTAAAAAAAAATAAACAAGATTATGTCTGGAGCTCTCAGTCAAATCTCCATGACAACCTGTTTCCTCCAGGGTACTTTCAGGACATTTGATTGAAAACTAACAGCAATACAATCCGTGTGTTCTGAGGTCCTTAGGGTGGGACTGTAGCTGTGTTTTTGTGCGCCTGCTGCATTGAGGTGAACATGCAGCATCCCTGCATGGATTCACTCACTTACATTGCATTGCTAGCTGTAGTTGCTGAGAGGGCAGTTGTTGATACAACACCACATTTGGCACATTTGAGAGTTAATCCTGTATGCGGCTCACTCATCTGTCTGTGAAACAAGAATAATAAAAAAACATGACATCACTCCAAACAGCACTTACATCATAGAAGCAAGGTGTGGGTGTTTCACTTGTTTTCATCCTGGATTAAGTCTACCAAAAGAATTTAAAATACATGTCTCTAGAGAGAGATCTATTTATGCTTTAACTCTAATTATTTGATTTAATTAAAAACAGTTTCTCAAACCGCTTATAATCACAAAGACAAACGAAACAAACATTATGTGTATTTTTGCAAATAATGTTTGTAAAAGTGTAGAAGAAGAAAACGGGTACTAACAAGGATGTGCTGTCATACCCTGCTCGGTGCTTCAGCTTCTTGTCCAGTATTCCATCTCTGGACACTAATTTATTAAACACCAAGATACCAATCACCATATTGACCTGTCAACAAAGAAATGTGGAATATTCAGCCTCAATTTCCTGGAGTTCTGGAAGCAAAATAACCTATTGCTTTTATTTTTGCATCAATTCTTTTGCAGAAAGATTCAACCTCCAGCTTGTGTTTTCTGCACTTTTTTTGTGGCATTTTTTGCAGATGCGGCCTCACCTCAGAACAGCATCCTTAAGAAAACATCTGCTTGTCAAGAAAGGAATTCACCCTCTACTCGGATTTCCCAAAAAAAGGGAGCTGCTTAATTTTGAGAAAAACTTTAAAAAACAAACACTATAGCAGAAAGGTGCCAGATTATAATGCTATCTAGTCAAACAGGCGTTTATTCACTATCTAATGATCGCTTCCATAAAGCAGACGTATGGCTAGAATCTCATATTGGAGTCTTGGTAATTCTGCAATTTGCAGAGTCTTGATGTAATTTTCTTGCTGCGTCTATTTAAATACAGGATGATTAAAATATCCTTGCTAATTTCAACATTGGACAAATCTAAAGCATAAATATTTAATAACCACTCGGCTTCGCGGAGGCCCATTATAGTAAATGAATGGGAGCTGCATGTGGTGACTGATGGGACTCTCATCACCGCCTTTGAGAACAGAGCAAGCATCTTCTGGTAGTTATTTCAACATAAAGTTGAACCACAAACATGGAATCAAAAATAATTTCTTGCAAAATGAACATTAGAGCTTTTTTTGTTTAATTGAAATTAGACAAATTCATTACATTTTGTGCTTCCTAATTTCTTTAGAAGAGTATTTTTTATCATGATAAATTAAAAGTGGACACGTACCAAAACAACAGCCGCTGCAGGTCCAACAAAGGCATACAGGAGCCCGCCCTCCAAAGAGAGCCAACAGCTGCAGGGAAAAACAAGAAAAAACAATTAACTTCCACGAAGCCAGTAACATCTATGTTAATGGTGCGCACCAGAACACTATTGTGTTTCCTGTATTGTCAGGGGAAAGCTGCCATCTGCTGTAACTCCATACCCTAAGTTTCATGGGGTAATAAAATGCTAAGGAGATTTTAAGCAGTGTTTATGCATTTGGTATCCAGCAGAGACACAACTTACATGAAATTGGGTTCTTGCTGTGCAATTTTGTAATTCGATTGGGTTCATGGGACTTGGTTTATGGCTCTTTTTTAGGATATGTAATTCTCCTCAGAAGATCTTGAAGTATTACCATGAACCTACTGTGCGTGCAGAATACAAATGACAATGCATACATAAAAAATACTTACTATAAGGGCGTCCCATAACCTTTTGTTTTAGTGAATCCCATTGAAATAGCAACAACTAAAGCTGGTAGTCCTGCAATGGAGAAAACAGGAAATAGATTGTTTCATGCAGTTTTAGCTCCAAAAACTCCCCAAAAAAGGAAACACTTGATTGCTGAAAAAAACAGGCGTACCTTCCAGTCATTACACAAAGTGCAATCAGACTGACTTCATTTGTGTGAGGCCAAGCAGACCTCTAAGAGTATATGATCCACTGGATACATTTCAGCTTTTTCAATCAACATATTGCACATAATTCCACAGAGAGGCAGTGGAGTTTATTGAAAAAATGACAGCAGTCTACATTCTGACATTTCATCGTGGTGCAGTGGAAAATTTCAGCACCCTCCACACCTTTTTCTTTTTTCTTTTTAGCTTTGGGCTTAGCCGTGTGGCTCCTCATTATAGATCGGTGTAATTGATTCGGTCCTTACTATTGTGTGCTCGGAATATTAAGGCTTTTTCTCTCCGCGCAGCACAGGCAGGTGCTATTGATGTAATCAGTTTCCTGGAGGCACGAGCCAAAGACCCCGTGGCCATCCAGAGCCTCTCTGCAGTACTGAAGAGGTAAAGTGTGCTGAGTGCACGCAAGCATGCCATAAATCACGGCGCAGGCAACAGCCTGGTGGAGACACCGCACAGCACACAGGCTGGAGGATGAGACGAAATCTAGCGACCGCTGCACGTCGCTTCATATCTCCCTTTTGAAAACCTTTTTGTCATCTGTTTTCATGGCGCTTGTGTGGCGGGGGTAAAAACATTTCTGTTGTAGGAAATCACATGTAAAAAATGCAATGGTGCAAGTTTAAGCTCATGGGCAGTCAAAACGCACGATCATAATCAATCTATTATAGTGCTTAGAAAAATCTGTTTGATATAAGAATGGCCTTTGTCCATTTTCTGCAGCAAATAGTGGCACTGCAATGACTAAGAGAGCCTTGTTTGTTGCTAGGTAACAAGAAGAATGAGTGTGGGCTCTTTCATAATCAAATTGATTTTTTTTTTAACAGAGAGATTTCTAGTAGTCTGAAAGAAAGAGATGTTTGGACAGAGATTTAGACTGACATTTATCAAATGAAGACAAATCTTTCAATTTTGAAGCAGACATTTTGCCTGACAGCGTCTGCTGACATGTGCTTATGTGTCGAAATTGGCCTCTAAGATTTCAGGGATAAAAACCTGTCAGATTCCGATATAATTCATTGCATCGTCTCTCAACAGCAAACTGCATTTCCTCTGAGTCACTTCTTGTTATTACATACATTAACTCCATGTAAAAATTCAGCACAAAAACAAACAAAAAAACTTGGCAGGATGGTATTTATGCACTAAATCAAAGATATGTAAACATTTCAAGCTTCTGCACTTCCTGATTGAAGATGAAATGAATTCTGCTGCAGTGTACTGTAAATGCCAAGTTCCCACCCTCCTTATCAGACATAAGGTCATTCCCACCTGCTACTGGAGAGCTGCACTGGTCTTTCTCCCTCAACACTGCTCAAGGCTGTTCTATTTAAACAGCCCTCAGAGAGCTTGACTGAAGCACAAAAGCAGCACAACAAAGAGGCTGACAGGAGGAAGATCTAGCCACCCCACAGAGACGATGAGAATCACGAATAGGAAAAAAAAAAAAAAAAAGAACCTCACACAGGCAGTTGGAAAGACACCATACACGGAGACAATGTGAGAAAATGCCAGCTCCAAGACAGAGAAGGGAAAAAAAAAATAAAAGGTTTGGGGAAAATGCATTGTCTACTTACCCCAGCCCAGACACAAAAAGCGCTTCCGGATGAGTCTGGTCCGAACCTTTCCTGTCACTGCCATGTAGGACTGCCAGGCCTCTGTGAGGACCCAGCAGAAAGATGCGAGGAAGAAGAAGTGTAGAAAGGCAGTGGTCATGATGCAAACCCCCTGTAGAAATACATAGGTTATAAGAAATTATTTTAACCTTCAAACATTGAAAGATTCTTAGAAACCTTTCATATCTGGGACTCCCTGTGGTTTTTAAAGACCCAGTCCAATAAAAAATATGTTTTTGGTGTTTTTGACATGCATTTGTGGCATTTTCTTGATAATGAAGGATGTATATTAAGGAAAGTAAACTTTAATTGCATACCTGAGTATTCCTCAGGTAAAAATCCATTTGAAAAGAGCTAATTTGTGGCATAGGACTTCTGCTAGGGAAGCTAAAAGCTCTCTGCTCCAACAGGGAGGGGGGGGGGGGGGGCAGGATTGCTCCATGCCAATAGTCCCTCCCACAACTCACAGGCAATTTTTTAATGAACTACTGCCTCTCTGCAAAAGCTATATCATAGAAAACAAAAAAGGTCTCTTGATTTTTAGCTAAAAACATCATAATCATAAATAACAGACAATGGGGAATGCTTTGAAGATAGATCAAAAGATGTTTGACGTGGGTCTTTAAAGCCAACATAAAAAAAGCCTCTGCAATATCAACAGCCTCTTCCTTCCAAAACTATCAACAGTCGTGTACAGTGGACGAAACAAAGCATCAGCTCAAACTGCAGCCCCCTCGGTAAAGATTTTGGTCCCAACCAGATTAGAGTCAGAGAAGCTGACTCAGTAAACCATGGCGTTGCATTTCTCTGCACTAACCCTCATTAGTATGCTGGGGATCCCACCTGGAGGGATGTGAACCAAGGTCAAGAGTGTTACACGAACAAAAGGGGGGAAACAAAGAAAAGAAAACAAAAATGACATCACTGGAGAATGGATGCAACAGATTGGGTTCACAGCAGCAGTTCTCAGCATCATTAGTCTGTCTGTCTTTGCCCACAGAGTGGCATCTCCAAATTGGATGATTTATAGAAAAAATGATAAACTTGTGCTTAAGGATTGTTGTCATAAATAAATCAACATTAATTTATTTAAAAATGTGTTCTTTTGTTTTTTTTAGATTTATTGCGCAAGCTGATCTCCACAGTGGAAAAAAGGAAAGACTGAAGTGTAGAATTCCCTCCCAGGGTGTTCACACCACACTGTGAGATCTTCCATACACTTTACAGTCCCACTGAGAAAGCCATGCTAAATCTGTCCATTCCCTGCTGTGATCGTGGAGTTCACACAGGACAATAATCCTGCATCAGTTCAACGACTTTAAATATAAAACTTTACTTAACCACCCAGAGGGGACAATAATTACATAGATTTGGAAACAGCGACTAATATTTGTCTATATTCACGCAAGGAGCATTCAGGAACAACATTTATCTTGTGTTTGGAGTTGCTCTTAGAATAAATCTTAAAACACAACAGTCTTAACTTCAGAAATGTCAGAATTAAGTGCTACAAACACATTTCAATTAAATATAACACAGAGGGTCAGTCAAATTCAACTGTCAGTTTTTAAAAAAATGTTTACGACTGGTCAAAATCAGAAAATAACATTTACTGACATTTAAAATGTGACATCAGTAAGTTTTGCCTTCTATTTGCCAATAAACAATCATCAGTTTGCTAATGCTCCCTGTGAGTCAGCCCTGCAAATGCACTTTTATCAGTCATGGATTGTTATGTGACAGTTGGCTTTGATGTATTGTTTATATCCTTTATATCATGTTACTCTTGGTATGAAGACTATAGATGAATAAGAAACCAACTAAAATGTATGTGTTCACAAAAACGTAGACTTTAAAAATAATGTAAACATTTTCTTGTATATGTAAAGAAAGATTTATAAAGTACCGTTTTGACACTTTCTTCTGAGAAGCAGCGATTTTCCATTAAAAAGGTACAAATCTTGGTTTTAAAGACATGAAACTCCCATTTAATTCATACATATTGTATCACAAAATCATTCCATAATAGCCTTCAATCACCCAACAATGCTAATGTATAGCTTTATAGGATTGTTTTGAGTGCACTAGAAGTTTCAAAACATGAGACATTTCAGAGAAAAATCATATTTTTGTATTTTTGAAGTTAAAGAGCTAAGTAGAAAAAAAGGAGACCATGTGACTTTAGAAACTATAGTGTCTGTAGATCCCTGCTATTTCTAATGCTGCTGTAGCTCCTGCGCTGTCCAAGGTGCTGAAAATAGAGCCTGCCTTGTTTCCTAGAAACAGGTCACATGCAACCATTACGTTTCATGGTTCACTTGGATTCATGTACGATCCAGTCTCATTAGTCCTCCAAAAATAAAAACTGTAGAGAAATGTACCATGACAATGCCATGATGACACTGGCTGGGCACAAGCTGTCATTCAGAAATGAGGTTGCAACCCAGAGCTCTTTCAGAAAGGCAAATGTTGAGAGATGTGGAGCCCACTGTCGGTATCCATGGAAACGCAGGAACTGAGAAAGGGGCTGCATTAAAACATTTCAAATATTATGGACATGGAGGTGGGGGTAGGTGGTGAAGGCGTGCGCTTCAGGCCAGCTCACTAATGGCAGCTTAAGCTGGGAGCAGAAAATGTGAGGAATTATTTACAGTGATGTGACCAAAGTCTAAAGGCCTAACCCAGATCTTTAAGGTTTCTTTCAGTTATCAGCAACTGAAAGCCTAGCTCTTTGCATGAAATAGCAAAAAGGTGATACAAAATAAGTGGAGGTGAAAAGGGTTTTCAAAATATGAGTCATAAAACCCAAACACATGTATTTTCTATTATTATTTTTTTTGTAATCCAAGAATTTTCTGATATGTTTGACCCAAAAACAGTGACACTTTGGTAAAAACTTACACTTGCCTATAAAATAAGGGAATGTTAGAAAAACGCAACAATTTCTCTACATTTTGCAAGCAAGTCTGAACAAAACCGTAAACATTGAAAGGTCTAATCAATGCAGGAGAAGGAAGCAGGTCACCTTTTTACCTGAAACAACCTTTATTTGGTATCATTTATTCACTGTCAACTGCATTTAATATAATAAAAAACCTAAAAAGCCTCCCAAACATGTGGCAGGCAAAGACACATGTAATCAACCAAAACCACCGGATTCCTATTTGATACTCAACTGACTGAATTCTAAAGGAAATTCATGTTCTGTGCACCAAACTGAAGTTAGTTTTAATGTGTCATGAGCTTTATGAATGCACGTTAGTATTTACAAAAAAAAAAAAGCTATTTTTCAACAGAGTTGCACAAAAATCAATTTACTTTTTTTTAAGTTATAAACAGTTTTTTTTTCAAATGCAGATTAATTCAGATCAAATTAAAAATGATTTATGGAGTATAATAATATAATATATGACATATTTTTACTCAGTAAAGTCAGAATATCATGCGCTGATATTCACACTGAGCCTTTCAGTGGTCCACTGGCAGCATTTGCTTCTCAAAGTTTGTACTCGCTGAAAAAACCCATAACACAGAAGACAGAAAAAGAAAAAAAAAGGATGGAAGCAAAGGTGACTCACAGACTTCCAACCCCCAAATGAAACCCTCCGCTGCAAGAAGATTTTCTATAAGATGATGAGCAACTCTGAATCTACAAACAGTTGAGCCAATTACGTGCACTTCTTATGGGAGATTGAGGGAAAACAACCCAGGCAGTGTCAGGCAGCGTGGCAATTAAAGCCACACTGGGACTGTGATTTCTCCTGTTGGCCCACAACACAAACACAGGCCTCTTCTTCACGTCTGACCAAACGTATAAAAAGTAGATTTGACATATTATTACAATAACATCCAGGACAGACTGTGGAGGAAACACAATATCCCAGAGCACAGTTTAGCTTGAAAACATACATTTTACTTGTGGTATGAAGATGTGAGTCAGCTGGATTGGTTTTGTGATATCTAAATTATTCTTTTGCCTTCCTGAAGACATCTGAACTAATAGGCCATTTTCCCAAAGAAAGAAAATGTTAAAACAGAGCAAACCTTATGGTATTTTAACAAAATGAAACATCTTTTTTAGCCAACTTTTATGTTTTTATTTCATACTTTCTATTCGAAATGCACCTTTCTTCAACAATATTTTAGTTTTAACTCTGAACTAACTTGGAACACAATCAGCAAATAGTCTTTCACAACTGGTGTAGTGCTTACTACACTTATGACTCAATTACACACAAAAGCATCCATATCCATTGCATTTACTGCTTTTTAAGTCAGTCAAGGTATCTTGTTTGGTTGTTCCCAACAAAAGAAAAAGTCGCATATCAGCAAATGTTGTAGAGAAACATCTCATCTCTTTGCAGATTTCTGACAAATATCCAATTCAAAGCAAGCCAAGCGAATAGATCGTGTTAAGTGGCGGTTCTTATAATCAAGACAGGAGAAGACTGGAGCCCAGATTATATCTGACAAGGCTTCAAATCAGCTCAGCTTTAAAAATACCCTCAAGGTTTTGAACATCCGTAGTCTTAGCTACTGATGTGTCCCAGACATCTAAGGGCCATCAAGTAAACAGATGAAGTCATGGGTAATTGCTGTTTCAGATGTTTTATGACATTAAAGAAATCTGCACAAAATATACAGACTTGGTTTTGACAGCTGCAGTTTGTGTAGCATTACGAGACATCAGGTGGTGAATTTATTGATTTAGTTCTGAATACATAACAAAGTGGGACAAACATGTTTCATTCATGCAGACAAGTGCATATTGTTCCATCTGCTGTAAATTAATTTGTTCAACATAGCACTTCACAAACTCTTTTTTGAGGCATTTTCAGTGCCCTTCAGAAAGAAATTACACAGCTTTCAGAGATTCTTGGCTGCTGCAATGTGGAAACTTCAAAATGTTAGAATGTTGAGGAGTCAAATCACAAAAGAAAGTTTTGAAGTTAAAGAAAGTGGTAGAAAATACTGCTGTTTTGAAATGGGCTTTGTTCAAATGGCAAGCTGGGAAACTAGTTATGTAATACATATAATATGACTGTTATAAGATAATGTGTCATTTCGCATTTTTGCCAAATGATTGTGAGGGGCATCTGTGTGGGCAGATTGTAAGTCCCAACTTTTTCTTTGTGACAGAATCATTTGGATTGGAGTTTGTTTACTGATCTTGACAAAGGTGTATTGGGGAAAAAAAATATCTTTTTTTTTGCTGCAAGACTTGTGTTTCACAGTTGTTGTGCTGTGCTTCAAAAGCTACATTTGCTTAGTTTGAAATTTATGAATATATCTGGGTAAAAATAATGTCCCATACCCATATGAAAAGGTTTTTGTGGGCAATGATGGAGCACAAATGTCCACTTGTCCAGTATTGACTCTGTGTTGTATACTTGTCCAATTCCTATATTACTTTCTGCTCCTACTGTCTCACATGTTCATCAAATAATTGCAGCATCTGTTATCATAAAAGTAGCACATTTTAGACAAACATAAAAACAAAAAAAATCTCTTAAGACACACAGAAAAAATTGCAAAAAAGAAAAAGTGATTTTCCTTACAGGTCATTTCAAGTCCCAAATTGCCTGAATATTTTATTTAAATTATAAGGTATATCTTTGTGAGCCATTGCTGTGTAGCAAACACGCAAAGTCAAATGAAAGAAATAAACTCTCAGGTTTCCCTTTCGTCACTTAAACTCACTGAACTAAACCACATGTTTGAACGACACTTACCACATTGCGGGTCTGTGTTTGTCCAACCAGAATCAATATGTTGGAGCAGATTATAGATAAGCAGAAGTTGAGCAGAATAATGGATCGTTCCGAGCGGATATATCTTAGGAGAGATGAAAGAAAGAGAAAGAAAAAACAAAAGTGTATCAATCAAACTCCCAAGTGTTTCACAATTGCGGTTGGAAAGCCCTCACGTCGTCACATTTACCTCCATAGCACAGCGTAGATCACAGCCAGGGTGATCAAGGCGAGGCAGGACAAACCACAGCCAACTATCAATGTCACAGATGGGACCCCTGAGTACTCCATGGTCTATGGAGAGGACAGAGTGAGACAAACCCGTCAGTGGGAGGCAGGATGCGAAATCTTTATTATGGCGCAGCAAGAGAGCCAATCAAAACAAACACCTTCAATCTGAATAGTCCATGGGCTCCTTATTCAATGGTTCCAAACTTTCCACTGTTGTCACTGACAGAACTTTTGACAGGCTAGAAGGCCAATATTGTTATAACAGCATATTTCAAACTAAAAGTTATGAAAAGATGGAATATCTATTCATGCATTTTCAATCTGGCCTGCAGGAGAGTCATATCCTTCTTGATTTATTGTTTCTGCAGAAGCTGCTTTATGTTCTGACTTTTAATTACTTAATCTTTACATGAAAAAACTCACATGTGTCTTGTTTGCACACTATTTCCAGTCAACAAGGAGCTGCTGGTGGGGGGAAAAATCTCACCAAAAGGCAGAGGTTTTGCATATCTTATTTTCTCTTTAGCAAACCAAATGTGCATTTGATTGATGAGAGCCAATGGCACACGCGCATGAGCGTGCACAGGCCTCCAGCATGCGTGCACCTATCAAATTCCTTGTAGAAACCACATAAAGTCTCCATAAGCGGCTCACTTTACCACTGACTTACACTTGGAGCGGATTAGCACGTCAATTATTTCATTTTCTTTTCGCACCAGACCCCCCCCCCCCCCCACCCCTCTCTCTCCCTCTCAGTCTGTCACGCGCTCAAACGCACGCGCGCAGTCTTTGCATTAGCCGGAATAACAAATCAATATCCAACTTACTATTTCTCTTGGTTGCTGAGCCAAAATGGCGAAGGTAGACACGCGATCACACGAGCATTTTGTGTGGGATGCATCTGTGAGCACCGTTTTGCATCCTTTTGTGGACCAGGCGCCCCAAGAATCGTTCCTGCAGGGGGGAGGAGGCAGAGGCAGTTAGGGCTTTAATCCCGGCACAGACGCGGACCACATCGCTCCAGCTCAGTTCCCTCAGCCGCTCGTCAGCTGTCGTTTTGGGTTTGTTTGCTTTGTTTGCGTTAAAAAGCGACCAGGAGAGTCGACACAGGCTCCTGAGAAGAGGCTACAAGCAGCATTTCGGCAGGAGCGGATGGAGAGGCAGAGACACGGAGGAGGAGGAGGAGGAGAGGAGGAGGAGGAGGAAGAAGAGGAGGGGGGCATGCACGGAGCTATCCAAGCAGACCGGTGCTGATTGATTCACCATACGCAGATAAATACCATCTAATCTCCTGCTATCAGAACATCGCCGTTGTGTTTTCATAGATTACTTGAGGAAATACAACGAAAAAAGCACCTTTGATTACCTGAATCTGCGAAGGATTTCAATTCCGGTAAATTCCCAACTATGAAGGACTGCTACTATTATTTTTTATTTTTATCGTGTTGTCATTTTAAAAAATATTTTCCTTAATTAATTAGCAGCTTTTTGAATGTCGCCTCCGGGCTTTTTTCACCCTGGAAACGGTGGGCAGCATCAGATTGATACTCTGTTCCTCTCTGCTGCTGTGAGAGGGGAGGCTGCAGATAGTAAAAAAGAATAAAGTCACGTTCTAGTGAAACCTGCTCTTCGACTTCACGTCAGACCACATATGTAAAGAAATGAGAGTCTTTCTGAAAGTCCTTCTTTAGCAAAGATACCGCTTTGAGGAGATAATAGCTTTACAGAAATCCCTGCAGGAGTCACACCACCCCGCGGAGACCGCGCAAATGGTTGCAGCCAGTCCCCACTCCAAACCACGATCAGGGGATTTTAAACAGCCCCTTTAATATTCCTTTGACAATTATTCCACAATAGATTTTCTCTATTAAATAAATAAATACTTTTTCTAAATAAAAAAATGTATTCAACATGTTGTTTTAAGGGCTAAAACTCTTTCCTTTCTGCCTAATCTCTTTCCAGCCTCCTCACCCTCACTATAAAAGCGGAAACAAGATGCATGGCCACTGATTTAAAGGCAGCAGGCCACATGCAGCCTGTTGATTTGTGTGAGCGGTGCTGTGCAAGGCAATCCCGCTTTGTCATTTGATCAATATGGCAGCGATATTTATTATTCCTGGAATAAACCTTGGAGCCAATTGCAGATTTTTGAACAGGGACCAGTCTGGACTCTCAGCTGTCTGTGCACAGCATTACAACCAGAAATGAGCCATGCAGTATATTTCCATCACCGCCTCTTTTCCCAACTCAGTTGTGACCATTTCACCGAGTTCTTAATCCAAAGTGAATTAAAAAGAAAACCCCTGAATGACCTGCACATATCTTTTGTCAGCAGTGCATTTGTCTAAATGCTTGAATGTTGAATACAAAGGATCAAAAAGCAACAAATGAGCAATTTCAACCTTTTGTTGCTTCTTTTAATTAGTCATCCCAACTAGAACACAGAAGAAATTTAGAAAAAAATTACAAAATTTGTCAAAACTGCTTAAAATAGTAAAAACACATTAATAACAAAAAGCAAAGAAAAAAATAAGCTTTTCATGAAAATTTAAGGAACATTATCTTTCATTTATGCACAATTTAAATCCACATGGTCATATCCAAGCGTCTTCAGAATTGCTGATGACTCGGTCCCTAAAATACTTCTGTTCATCACTTTTTGGCTTGCTTAGATGGTTTGTGCCATGGGGGGAAAGCAGACAGCACGGATGCTGACATGGGATTTCTGTAGGGCTCTTCTGATGTGTTGTGTGACCCCATCAGAGCTTAGTGGCCTTAAAATATAAGCTATTCCCAGGAGAAAGACTCAGTGTTCATGTTAACCAAAGTAAGACAGATGGCAAGACATTTATCACATACACTTTGCTGACCAATCTTTCTGTCTGTTAGGATGTAATGTCAGATTTTAATCAAAACATGCAAGAAAAAGATTTTGTTTGTTACATCCCTGCTTTCCTATTTGAATTAAGATAGAACCTAACATCAGCTTGACTTGAAAGTTAATCAAAGCACAAGGAGTTTATTTAATTGTGTTGATTGATTTAACTGCAATTATACATTTAAAGTTAAATTTAACAGCTTTTTCATTTTTTTGTCATATCCAGACTTTTTGGAGTTAACATAAAACTGATGAGATTGGATCTTAGTTTGAGGAAAATTAAATTACCAATGACCAACATGACGTTATTTTAAAATCAAGCAGTACATTTAGGTGTTGAGACCTTTTCTGTGGGTAGACCATTCCAAAACCTAGCTCTTTTGTTTTTCAGACATTGTCTTTTTAGTTTTGATGTTCTTCAGATCTTTGTTTTACCCCAATGTCTCACAAATCTGCGGTTTAGTCAAAAGCCCAAATGAATACTTCTCCAGAGATGCAAAATTGTTTGACTAACATCCTTGATTGGTTTCCATGACTCTGGGACCAAACCCCACTACTCTGCTCTCAGTCGTTGTTCCGTGGCTCTTATTCTTTGCTTAAAAACCTTTCCCAAGCCAAAGTTTTTGCACCAAATCCACGGCTTCTGTGTTTTAACTGTGCTGTGTTGAACACTAACATTTAGAAATGTCAGTTACATGCTCAGTTAGGCCTGCATGATCTGAGGGTCCAGCTTTTGGATCCTTTTCTAAGTTTCTCAGAGTATTGAGCAAAGTTACACTGGGATAAACAAGCTCACATAAAAAGTGAACAGCAAATTGTTTTGAAATTGGTTCTGGAAGCCTTAACAAATTGATCTAAAGCAGCAATTCTTTTTCCAAGACCTCTGCTGATGCATTTCTCTCTTGGCATTGTGTTAGCAAACACCTGGATGCTCTACAGAAGGAAGCTGACAAAACTACTTCTGTCGAGATCTGCACACCTGCTGATGATACTGATCATCAAGGGCTGATGATTAGTGGTACATGACTGCAAAGTACCCTCTATAATACTTGGGAAGTGCAATGGTGGAGTTTTGCTTCCATTTTTTCCTTGGAAATTAACTTTTAGTCAACAAGCAACTGCAAGGAATAAACATGATAGGAAAATTACATGTTAAAAATGATCTATCATTTAGCTTTTTAAGCCAAAAATTAGTTCAATTACTAAACTATATGGGTTAGTTTGCTCACCTGTCATGTCACATTGTGCTCAAATGTCATGGGAATGAAACAAAGTGTTCTGCTTAACTTCAGCCTTCCTAAAATCTTGTTTTATAGTCTGTGCATTCCTACATCACATTATATGGATGCTGCGGTTGGGGCCTAAAAAGCGCCTCAGGCTCAACACTTCAGGCATTTTTATATATTCTAACAAAAACTGACACACAACAGCGGGCACAGAACGCTATAAATTTTATGTTGGCAAATGATTCCATCACTCTTTGAAATGCTTGATAATGTGTGTTTTATTCTGCATTAAAATGACGCAGATGATATGCAGAATTATGTGGAATATGATTGTCTGATATGTAAAAAGTAGATAAACTTAGACATAAATAAGTTTTGGCTTCTGCCTAACTACCTTTTCAAACCTGTATTTTAGAGTTTAGTCTAACAGAAGCTTTTCTTGATTTTTTTTCTTCTTTTTTTAATTTATTTGTTATTATTACTATTGTTTAGCATTTTTCGTTTTACCTGACATAAATCTAGACTGTCTTACAAAGTGTGCCAAGAAAACTATGAAAATGTTAATTAAAACTAGAGAACCAGCAATTAAGTTTGTTATATGAATATTAACTGTGCTTTTTGTTACTTTATTCTAATAGCTTAACTAGCTTTTCCACATAAAAAATAATTAGTTGTGATGTGTTCTAAGGAACTTGTTTTTCTCTTTTAAAAAAAGAAAAAAAAAACAACGCTTAAAAGAAAGAAGCACACCTTACTAATACATACTTATAATTGAGTCAATGTAATAAATAAAAAACTAACTCTAATATTTATAAGCAAGCACATTCATTCCTAAAATGCTACTGGTATAACATTCTCATTATATCAACTACAAAGCTTTGAATGAAAAATCGGAATCTAAAAAAAAAAGTGGTGCAGGAAGATGATGCAGGAAGAAAATTAAGCTAAAACTTATTATCGCCCTCCTTACTTATTATCTTATTCAAATCATTGTGAATCAGGAGCAGACAAAAAGAAGTGTATTTCTGACAGAAAATATGTCACAAGCTCCCTCCCCCGCTCCATTCTGATGCCACCACTTGCAGACTAATAGATCCACGTACGTCTTTGTTTTCCTCGTCTCAGCTGGCATCTGACTCTAAACTGTACTGCTATGATATTGCTTGTCATTTTTGTTAAACTGGTAATGTTAGATTGGGGGTGTGAGGGGCTGTAAGCTAGGGGGAGAGAGTGTAAACAAAGTGCTCTCGGTAATGGGGAGAGGGGACGGGGTTGCTCTGCACCAACAGTCCCGCCCAAAACTCAGAAGCAAATTTCTAATGAATTACTGCAGCGCTGCAGAAACTGTGTCCAAGAACACAACACAGCTTTTTTTATTATTATGACTAAAAATGGCATAATCATAATTAAAAGACCACTGGGGACGCTTTAACAATAGATCAAAAGATAATTTAGAGTGGGTCTTTATAACAACTGATTTTATTTTTAACACAAATATTTATCTAACTGTTGTTGGGTTTCATTAGAAAAAATATATACATTTAAATGCTTACAAGAAATTAGTTTAATTGCTTTTAAATGATTAAAGTTACAATTATTTCTAACTAATCAATTGTAAGGATTTCTTTTTTCTCCTCAAGTAAAGCTTATAGTCACTACTTGTTTTTCAGCACCACTTTTGCACCTGAAAATATCCATACCATAAATTAAACCTCCTTTTACAACTAATTGCAACTTTGACAGTAAATCTAATTCCCCAAAGTTTTTGGTTGCAAGTTTAACGTCCAACACCATCAATCTGAAGCTGAGGTGCGAGTTTCTAAGGGGCGAAAGCTTTCCCTTCCTGCTGTTTTATGCTTTGCAGCATGCATGCATGCATGCAGTGTTGGTTGGCTCAAATCCAGGATCTCCAGATGTTTGTAGAACCTGAAACTGTGACAGATGCTCTCAACCCTCCTTATATAAATGATTAATGAGCCGTGGCTCCTCAGAAAGTACAGTAATCATAGTAACATTTAATGTATGCCCTGATTAGCGCAACTTAAATGAAAACTGCTGAAGGAGGTGTTTTTGGAAAAAAAAAAAAGATAGACTTAAATAAGGCTTTTATTGTAGTAAACAAAGTATAGACATCCTTGTCTTTTTTTTGTCTTTTTTATTGTTTTTAGCATGTCTATGAAGAAAATAATGAATACTAAATTTGTAATTTATCATTTATGATCAAACTACTTTTTCTCTGCACTTATGATCAATGCAAGATGCTCTGCTATAATGTCAGCATTATGTGTTAATGACACATTCAACATCTTCATAAACAAGAAATATTATAGAATGTTTTCATCCTTGAAATAAACAGTTTCTGCATATTTTATTTTACATATTAATGCATCTCAATATCTCTTACATAATTGACATTCAAACATTTTTGTCCATTTATTTGACGAAATATTAAACATAACAACTCTCCAAAATGCAGTGTTTCTTTAATGATTTTATCAAAAATTAACCAGCTCAGTTTTCTGGTGTTCTCTAAATGCACCACAGTCCTCTACTCACAACCATTTTCACTCTGTTAATTGTGAAAAGAAGCACTATCATCTGTTTATGACCAACACGTCGGACAGATGGTCCATTAGTTCTTGAATAAATCTAAGTGGTTGCTATTGTCGAATAGAAAGAGCCAAATGTTCTCAGTAAAGATGTTTATAATCCTATGAAGTAGTTTGGCAGAGAGCTGATTAAAAAAATAAGAGTGGATCGGAAAGGATGCTGATATTAAACACTGGGTCTGCTGGTGCCCTAATTCTGTCTTTGCTGTTCAGAAATAGACAAGATGTCCTCAAACATTACTATGGCAGCAATGGTATGCATAGTTCGCATGCCATCTAAAATCAACAGTCTTCACAATCCACTTAACACCACCATTCTGCTCTGATTATTATCTTTTTATTTCTTACAAAAAAGAAACGAAAATCTAAAATATTTCACATGAGTGCAACTTCCCTCAAAATACAGTATGCCAAAAAAAAAAAATCTTAGTTTCTGAGCAGACAAATGTACTTTACTGCCACACTGGGATGCCTTGTTATGGAAGAAAAACAGAAAGAAATCTTTTTTTTTTTTTTTAGTTTTACTAACAAATTAGTTTGTGCAAGAACAAAAAGATTTCAGTTTCCGATATACTGAAGCCTCTTTGTCCGTTCATCCCGTTCTCTGAATAAGTCATAGTTCCGGTTTGATAGTAACATTTACAATCGGCTTTTATGGTCCTGCAGTTGAACACTTGAATTTATCAGTCTGTGCATCCCCCCATAACCGATTCTCGCCCAACGCTCCACCAAAATGTCTCCACCTTTCAGCTGTGCAGTTCCCAGCAGGGCTGCCCACAGATGTTAAACCCTACAGTTCTGTGGGAAAAGCTGCAATAAACCTCATTGCTTTACATGGAATCAATGGACTTGCTTTTCTGCTTTGACAGTAAAATGCGACATAATGACAAGAAAAGTTTCTGATAATTCAACAACTGTGGTGTTATCAAGCAACCCAGTGTCATCCCAAAACGTGTTATCAAGCAGCAGGGACACAAGAACATTGCAGCCTGCAGAGGCACAAAAACAAATCAGCAGCAAGCAAGACGTCACCACTTTGCCCAAAAACACAAACATACAAACACATGCAACCCTAAATATAGCACAGCCAACTAAAGCTTAGTGCATATAAATATATCATTATTATATTTTTAGACTCTGTTGACAATACTTTTTTAAAGCTTCTGCGCCTACGATTCTATCAAACCACAAACTTATTATTTATCTCCTCTTTTCCACACAGTGTCTTGTCAAGTGTGTATTTTTAATCTCTGCTCATGGATTTTCAATGTAATAGTCTATTTCCAGTCATAAAATAATTTGTCATCAGTGAAGAACAAAACAAATTATTTTGTGTAGTGATTTTACAGAGGTGTCTGTGACTCATGTGTGTCTAATAATAAAAGTCTTGGTGTAATCAGGATGGGATTCACTACACAGGAAACGGTTGCTCTGCAGCCTCACCGACACAAATGCAGAGACGTGAGCTAATTACAGGAGTCTTTACTTTAAGCAGAAAGCAAAGCCAATAAGACAGAAAATGAATGTTATATTATTGAAAATGCATGCCTACTTACGTTATGGTGGCGTCCCATAGTGCACAGTATGGTTTTATGGTTCCCTAGAGGGTAGGAATAAACATAAAATATTATGATGAATGGTTATTACTTACATCATCATCATGTGTTTTAGTTCTGTGTTATAACTTGTAAAGTATGAATCATTAAAGACCCACTCCGATCATCTTCTGAGCTATTTTAAAACCGTTCCCTGCGGTCTTTTAATTATGATCATGCCACTTTTAGCAACAAAAACAACAAAAATGTGGTTTCTAGGACATTGTTTCTGCAGAGCGATAGTAGAAATTTGCCTCTAAGTTGTGGGCGGGACCATTGGTACGGTGCAATCCTGCCCCCCTTCCCACCCCCCATAACTGAGAGCTCTCTGTTTACATGCTGTCCTGCTAGCTTACAGCCCCTCAAACCCCCAAAGTAACATTACCGGTAGAACAAAAATAGGGAGCAATGTTGGATCTAGTCGTCTACTAGTGGACGCGTCACAGTGGACCGGAGCTGGGAGCTTGTGGCCCACCCAGGGTATTTTCTATGAAACAAATCTGTCTGCTCCTGATTTACAACAATTTGAAAAAAAAAATATAAAAAAAAAACCCTCAGAAATGCTATTTTGAGCTTAACTGTCTTTATATATGTCCTCCATCATCAGAAAAATGGTACAAGAAAATGTTGGAAACACTAAAAACCTAATATTCATCAGAGTGGGTCTTCAAGCACCATTGACAATTTTTGAATGCTTTTTTTAGGAAAAGTAGTAACCCAAAATAAATAAATCAATCAATAAAAAACTCAGTTGATCTATGACATGCTGTCCTCGTAGCTAATGAACTGTTTGTGAAGCTTCAGCTTTTATGACTTACTTTGCTGGTTACGTTGGCCAGATGAGCCAATTCAATTTCTAGGTGAGACTCCGTTGTCTTAGGCTCCGGCCTCACAGTCACCGCAATAACCTTTGAGTTCACAACTGTGTGGTTCCTGAGAAAAACACAGATTGTTAAAACAAAAAAACATAAAACTACTTTTTTTACTTAAATATTCTGCTTACAGATCCACGTTACTCTTTACATGTTTAATTTATTTTATGCTCTTTTGATTATGCATTTGATGGATTTTATAAATGCATGAATATTGTATTGCGAAATATGCTTGTTTCCTGCCTGCACTACCAGATAAGTATTGTGCTGAGGTCAGCAACAGGACTGTCTGTGACTTCTGGTCGGTTTTCTTTCTGTGCTGAAGTGTTTATGGGACCACAACACCTGCAGTGCAGACTAGACAAAAACACAGTCTAATGGCGTATTTTGCATGTTTACATTTTGCTTTGCTGGAAAGGAAAAAAAGATTTTTCTGTTTTGAAGAGAGATAGAGCCAGAGCCACTAAGTCTCACTGGTCGTGTTTGTACCTCCCCCCTTCTGCAAAAGGTATGAAAATTCATGCAGACTCGTGAAAATTTTCATTTCCCAAATTGCACGATTCAGTTTTGGATGTCCTGAACCATCCGAATCTGTGAAGGGCGGACGAGACGACAACATTATCTATCCATGAAATTACTTTAAAAATATTGCATTTTAATAGTCATCCCCAGTGTACACTATTGTCAGTACATTTTCTGCTTTTTTTTAAACATATAATACATAATATGATTACATTTTCCAATATGTATGAGTAGGCCTCAAATGGAATCAGGTTTTTTTACACCAACTTCAGTTTCCAATTTTAACTGTTTTTACTCCCTTGCTTTTCTTTCTTAAAAAAAAATTACAATGACACAATCTATTTACATATATACACTCTTTTATGCTAACATCTCCTGTGAGAGTTGATCTGAATTCAAAGTGCAACTAAATACAAGCTGTAAAAACTGTTAGTGAAACAAAGTTGGCAGGTGTTTTGCGAGCTGTTGGTAGCTTGAGCATCTCATGCTTAATGAGATGTAAGTGTATTCTGTAACGTTAATGTCAGCCCTTCTCCCACTGGACAGAGTGCCTCTGCTCTAGGTATGGCGACATATTTGTCATATTCACACTTTTGGTTGCAACAGCCTTCAAACAGATTTTGCACTGTTGCTCCCAGTCTGAAGTCGCAAAACCAAACCATTTCCATATAACTAAAGAAACTGTTCTTTTTTCTTTCTGGGATCAAGCTCTTCTTTGCTAGTAACCAATTTCACGTCTGTGTGTTGCGAAATACGGGTGGGCTGACCTTACTCCGAATAACGGAGGCACAACAGAGCAGGGTGCTTGGAAAAATAAATTCCCTATTTTTCCAAATTAATCTTCTTAAATTGGGAATTCAAACTAATTGATAAAATCGATTTATTACCCAGCCTGAGCTTAGTAGTTAAAATTGTAATAAATATTTACTTAATACTGACTTTTTCTTGCCAACACTGGAAAAAGACCTGATTGAAGTTGCCCTCTGAATTGCAATGCAAACAACGTGGGGTTAACACACAAGATGTTAAAGTTGGAAAATGCAATTCTAAAAAATCTATTTCTATTTAAGGTGAATGAGTGAGCATTTTCTAGATACATTTTCTTTTCCAGATCCTCGATGAACCTAAAAAAAATTGCAGTGCATTAAAGGTGTTTTTTTTTTCGCTCTATCCAAAGCTTTTAAATCTAAATAATAATCTTGCGCCGAAGCTTCATTAGTATTTCACAAAAAAGCCTAAATGTAGATTTTAAGTAAAAAGAAAAAGAGAAGTGGAAAGACTGCAGCAGGCTCCTTTTTATCTCTGCACTGCTTGAGCTGCATATTTTTTATCTAACTTTTTTTCTCTGGTAGGAGTCAGCTTTACACTTTGTTCAAAATGGAACTCATTAGACTAAATTGCCCCACTCAGAATACACTTACAGACTTTTGACATTTAGTGGTAAGAAATGGTTTTTTTTATGTCAGAGACTTAGAATCTAGCAAATGGAAAATCATTGATAGTTTCCACTTGATCATCTTATCCCCAAGACAGTCTGAGGAGAATGAGCTTTAATGTCCAGTTATGTTTCCACACATGGGAGGTGGCGCTCCACCTGCGACAGCTGGCCTGGCCTGGCCTAGCCTGTCCCAGAATGACCGCTCTGTCCTTGTATGCTGGTGCCAGGGACGCGTTGACTTGTAGCTGACACCAGGTGTTTCTTTGGGCCTTCCCACAGCTTTTCCAGACACTAAATGTCATCCCTAATTAACCGCACGCTCCACGCTGCAGTGAGCTTGTTAAACTCCTAAAATTAGAGTAAACCTCTATTTTTTTTTTTTTTCCAAGAAGGACAAAACAAGATGAATTCTAATTGATTAGAACTTAATTTCTTGTCTGTGAAGTGAAACGTTTCAGGGTCACCTAAGCGAGAGGCACAGGCTGTTTGTTCAGACTTGATCTACTGCTATGAATAAATACTGACACCTTGGTCCTTCCAAAGGATTAAATCTGTCTCAAATTTCTCCTTGCCAGCAGACAGAAAAAACACACATACACACACACACACACACACACACACACACAACGAGAAATGTTCCTCTTACTTTGGTGATGGCAGCATGAGTCCAAGGGTCTTGTAGAGAACAGTCCCCAAAATGAAAACAGGGGAGCCTTCCATATCTAAAAGAAGAAGCTGAGTGTTAATTTGGAGTAGTAAATTAACTTAGTAACTTATCAGCACTGCAAACAATTTCATATTTGCAAAGATGTAAAACCTTTTTTTTTAGACATTCAAAAGGATTTCAGTTGTTTTAGCTTATCTTTGCCTTAAACATTCACAAGTGTTCTTAAAATCAGCACACTTGTGATTTTTTTTCTCATTAGAAACTATGATGTTTACATAAGAAAAATATTGCTTTACACTTTTGACAGGAGAAAAACTTTATTTAAGACTGGAAAAAAAACTCTTTTTTGGTTCGTTTGATTTTTTGGTTCAATTTTAAGGATGGTGATTTAAAGTTAGACTGGTGACAAGTTAAACTTTGATCCATTTCATTATTTTGGCATGAAACATTCAAAAATATCTTCTAAAAGGAAGTGCTGGTTTTAAATTTTATGAGGATTTTTTAAAATGGTCTGGCCTGTACTTCTAACATGAGTGTAATAAGTGATTCATTTATTATTCTAGTTTCCGCAACTGTTATCGAAATGAACAACAATTAGGTAAATAAAAACTTAAAAAATGCAAACCATTTGCTTAGAAATATGAAAACAACTTCTAATTGGACTGTATAACATTACATTTGAAGTAAATGTATCTAATAGTAGTATTTTTAGCATATTTGTCCCTTTTTGAAAGCTTGCTTTGAACTCCTTGTTCCTAAATTTGTATTTTTTTAAGATAAGATTTAAGTAATACTGACTTGCTGCATGGATACATATTTTTTTCTACTTTCTACTAATTTTCTTTTTCAAGATTATAGTTCTTCTCTTATTTCTATGCCACCTCTTTTCTATTGTACATGCTCTACAACGCAAACATGCAGTAACAAAAATAATACAAATTCTAAGCAAAAAAATGATAAAAGACAAAAAAGACAAATGTTTCATTGGCAGAGTTAGCTCTTCGGTCTTTTCAAACTGCAGCAGCACTTGTAAAAAATATAGCACAGATTCCTCATCAACCCTTTGTTTTGTTTGATATATTCCAGATTAAACTGATTAGTTTGAGAACGTTGGCTTCAAATTGGCTGATGGAGAGGCAACCAGTGTTTAAAAAGCTGAGAGAAACACTCAGCTGACGCTAATAAGAAACTCAACAAATACAGTCAAGCAAATTGTCATCTTTTCAAAGTTATTTACTCCAATCATGAGCTGGAGTAGCATCAAACAATAAGAAAACCTTCCACAGAAGACTAATGTGTCTGCAAGAAAGTCTTCAATGCAGACACATCAGTTTGACTCAGTCACTGGACTTCTGCTGATTTCTGTTTTCAGCACAAGGTTTTCAAAATGATTTTAACGTAAACAGCAAATTCCTAATAGAGACAAATGAGGTTTACACTCGTAGACCGTTTAGGAAGTCGTCCGTCCTGCAGAAAGATGCAGTGGGCTGCAAGTCGCATGGATCTGTTTTCTGCTGCTTATGTTCAGTCACCAACCTGCTGACTGGGAAATAAAGAGGCCCTTTGGGATGACCACTTTATCTTCTGAGTTCCTGGCCCAGTCAACCATGCCTTTACGACCTTTCATGGGGAAGTTGATGTCAGTCATCACAGACACAGCTGGAAGTCTCTGGATGCTGGCCACTGCAGCAATCACACAAACACAGAGGCACGGAGACACACAGATTAGGAACGGGCTCCAGAGGTTCTGCGGGTTTAAAGGCCGACTTGATGAGATAGAATACCCATCTCATGCACTGCTCTCATTTATAATATACTGACTGCAGACACAGAGAGTTGTTTCTACTGTGTAAAATAAAAGTCGCTCCACACGCTGAAATGAAATGCAGCCTCTCTGCTTGGTCGCTTTACCTCTAACAAAGTCAAACTGCATCTGGTGTCATATAGAAGAAATAGCTCTGTGAGAGTTCGACTGTTCAAGCCTCCTTGATGCATCACCTGCTGGTGAACGCGACTGCACTTTTCTGCCCTCGGGTTTTACATTAAAAGTGCTGAGCCTTTAAAAAAAAAAAAACTCAAACTTTTGTGGCTCAAAGAGTTGGAGACGATCCTTCAACTTTACATTAAAACACAAAATGTTCAGTCAAAATAGAAGCAAAAGCAGAACCTTGCAGTACCTCCAAAATGTTGAATTTTAATACTAACATTAATGGATGGTACTGTGGGATGTTATTCTCTGCTTTTGTGTCTTCGTACCATTTTTTGGTGGAAAAGTAAAGTTTGATTCTGGCTACAAATAACATACACAGTGGATAAAAAGGACATACATTTTATCTGAATGAAACAAGCATTGATTCTTGGCCTAAAAATGCCTTAAAATGCAAACAGTTACAAGGCAGCCAGTTTTTCATATTTTATGCTCTAATAAAAGCAAAACGCATACAGTTCAAATTGTATTTATGAAAATCTTGCAAAAGTGTAATATGACTAGAATGTAAAACAACAATCCATTTAAATAATAAAAGAAACCTGTGCCTTTTCTGTTTTTTTTTTAATCTGAAACCTCTTAGACAGCTAACCTCTCTAATCACTCTTTTTTTTCCATATCCCTGCTGAGATGCCATAAAAGGTCAGTCTATGAACAAAGACAATGTCAGTAAAAATAACTGAGAAAAAGACATCAGCAGAGGAGAACAAAGCTTCACTTTTCTCTTTCTGGTTTCACAATCAGCCCCAGTCAAATGAGGCTGACGCGAGGAGAAACCTGAGGCTAATCCAGCCATTGATGCAAACGCTCCATTGTTCTTTGTGTTGTGCCAAAAGCACAATTCCAATCCTAGCGTGACTCCATGGTTGTGTGATATCAGTGACAGTGAAGGTGTGCTTGGTGGTTGGCTGGGACGAACCGGAGCTGAGCGTTAAACCGCAAAGCACCACAAGACCTGTCGTTAGCTGAGGGGCCTGTTCGCTATAGCAGATGTTAGGAGCAGCAGTGGTAAGTGCTTGTTTATTTGGGTTTGAAGTTTTAGTCACAGGGCACACCGTGAATAACAACAGGGTGCTGAGAGGGCTGTCTTTCAGACTTCTGGGTAATTCTGCAGGTAAATGGGCCTTTGCATCTGCCTGATGGGGCTTGGCACAAAGAAAAAGCAATCATCAAGACAAGCGATGTGTCTGAATGCTGATTCAGACCACAACAAGGATTCTTTAAGCTTCTTTTTACACAAAGGAAATTAGCGAATTTCGAATAAGTTAGTTTAAGTGAATTAGTATACTGCAAAAACAGGCCCCTTAGACATAATTCCAATTCTTACCCTACTGGCAGATTTTTTTTTAAATAAGAAAAAAAAAAATCTTACCAAAGGGTTAAGAAAAATGGTCTTAACAAGAATACCTATTTAATTTAAAAAAATTTTTTTTGCTTTTTAAAAACTGTGTTGATATTTTTTTTGCAAGAAAAAAAAATATTTTCTTACTTACTTAAGATGTAGTTTTTGCAGTGGAAAAATAGACAAATACAAATTTTGGCAAGACAAACCAGAACAAACATTTGAATCATAACAGTCACAAAATAAAAACTGATCCCTAATAATGCTGAAATCTTCTCTATCATAATAGTCGGTCTCACAGGACACGAGCAGAAAAAAGAAATTATCCAAACTGTTTATCCATGTTCTAGCATGTCCCGGGCTTGTCCTTGTGAGGGGAGAGGATGCGGAGAAGGACTGGGGAGCTTTTTGCAATCAAGAGTATTTGACTAAAAGTATCAGGACAGAGGACGAAACAACAGTGACAGCCACTATTTATCTGAGTGTCAAAAGGTTGCCATAAATTCATGACCAAAACGACGCTGCAATAGCTTCCTCTGCCAGTTACTCCACACTTGGCTTTCAGTGAGGACTCTACAGAAGTTTCCATTCCTTTAATCAAAAGGAACTCATGATCACTCTGGTGGGAAGTGAAGGAACTGATGCTGGCCATCAACTCTCCATTCAAATGGCAGGAATGCAAAAAAAAAAAAACATTCAAATGTTAAGTCTTGTTGTATAAAGTAACAAAAGCAAAACACTCTTGAAAAGGAATCTTCAGGAAACATTCGTTTTTAAAACAGTTTTCTGTGAGATCACATAAGATTTTGATAAACTGGAGAAAAAATTTTCTTTAGAATGTGTACATCCCCTTCATGACCAAAACAACGCTGTAATGTGTACTTCCCCTTTAGTTAAAAATGATCACAGAAAACCTTTATTGCAACTTTAAATTAAAAAAAAAAAAAAAAAAAAAAAAACTGTACGATTTTTGTGTCACAACTATTTCAAAAATTGAACACGAAAATCAAGATTTTGGATGCTGGCGATGGTCGGTTTCCTGTGTGTCTTGGGATTATTGTCAAGAAAAAGATGTCCTTGGCTGGTGTTAGGGGTAATGGATTACAAAGTAATGACTTACTGTAATTCGATTACTTTTGTTAGTAACCGAGTAACGCAACAAATACAGTTAAAATTAAAGTAAATTTTGGTAATTAACTTACAATTACAATTACTTGATTACAGAAGCACTCATTACTTCATTACTCTGATTTTGCTCCAGAGAAACCATAGGTGACTAGTATATTGTGTTTTGGTTAAAATAAATCAAAACAGATACTAATTTAAAAAAAAAAAAAAAAAAAAAAAAAAAAAAAAACAGTTACTGACATATGCATGCGTAAATGTGTATAATATTCTTTGATAAGTAATAAGTAATTCAGATTAATAATAAACACATAAATATTTGAGATTTTTAAGTAAATTACTTTTTAAAATGTAATAATTTAAATTGTGTTTTAAACAGCTATACCATTATTTATTAAATTCAAAATCAATCAATAGAAAAACACAAAGATCTATATCATTTAGCTTTGCTTTATCCTGACTTAAACTGTTATCAAAAGAAATATAGTGGCTCCTACTACTTATCAAAACACAAAAAAATTATATAAAACAAACCTTTTGGGAACCAATATTAAGAAAAATATAATAAATCTAGTATAAGTAAAAGAAAAGTTATCCTTACATCTGCAAAAAGACGTCTGTAATGATAAAAAGCAGCCTTATTTCCAAGTCCAAATCCGTTATCCGTTAATTTGACTCTCATGCTGTTCCAAAATGGCATTTTGATGGGTGCATTCACTGAAGCATGTTTGGTATGCTATTCTTGGTAGCTACCTATTCATTGATATGGAAATTGTAGACCATAAAGAGCCTACGAGTGTTAGTGTTTGCTGGAAGTGGGTCAAATATTAGCTATTGTAATGAATACAAGGAGGAAAACGCCCTCTTTAAGCTATACAGCGTGTGTGCACATTCGCTTGCATGAATAAAACAAGACTGCAGTTCTTTTATTTCATTCCAGTGCGACACCATTTATGCCTGAGTGAGAAATGAAATGCCACTGAGAACACAGATCCTGCAAGAGGCTATGCGACACCGGTTACAGCCACAGCAACGCGCAGAAAAAGAAATATAACTCCAGCTCCAGCTACAGACCCCAGAGACCAAAATAAAAAAGGGAAGCTTTTATCTGGACAAAGCTCAGTGTTGCAGAAATGTTCATTAGAGCTGCAGAGAATCACTGAACTGATTTCATCTCCTGTTGTATTGTGTTTCATCAGAAACTCTCAAAAACAATTGACCATGAATTTCTGAACTAAAAGTTACTAAGTGTCCAGTTTCCTTATATATGGTGCACTCATCCAACACCGCACCCAAGTCCTCCAAACTGTTAAGGAGCGATCAAATCAGATCAAACTTGATTTATATAGCACTTTTCCTAAAAGAACAGAACACAAAGTACTTTGCATTAACCAGACCTACACGCAACTCCCCACCACCATCACACCTCCCACTCCCTAACTGATGTTGATGGACAGTTGAAATAGGAAATAGGCTGAGCATGAAAACAAAATGTTGGTTGTTGGTAACGCTGATATTTGGGACCTCCCTCTCTGAGAAGAGCTGCAGTACCCGCCAAATGCAGCATGAGAGGCAGGGACCAGCCCCACCACAACTAGGTGGCGATGCAGGTTCGCCCCCCCATGTAGAGCTACAGCGGCTAAACAGCAGCTGACCCAGAGGGCGAGGATCCAACTGAGAAAGCACCAGAAATAAAAATGAAAATATAATTGAGAATAAATAAGTAAACATACTAATAAAAGTAATAAACAAATGAACAATAAAAACAACAAACAAACAGCAAAAATGGTTATTCTGACAAATAAAATTAGTAAATTATAGTTATTTATTTCTATATAGAAGTCTATAGGATTTTGGCTTCGTGGAGCCAGCAGGCACTACCTGCTTGGAACAAAAAGGAGGAGGGGTCACTCAGTCCAGTTCTCATTTACAGAGACACAGTTCATTTTAGAAATAAATAAAATATACAAAACAGGAATTAAATAAATAAGATTTCATTGTAAGATTTCCCAACTATTTCCAAGTAAAACTGTAAAAACACCCATGGTTTATTGTTTAATTTGTACCTAACACACTTAAGCTCATTTGGATTCCAATATGTCATATCTCCTTGTCTGCATTGGAAAGTCTTTACATATATATATATATATATATATATATATATATATATATTAAAGAAATGTACGACAAAATTAGTTCCAATAAGCCTAATTGATCTGCAGCATAGCTCTTACCGTACCTCCAATCCATAGACTCAAATACCTTTGACCCATGCAGCATTTATCTAAAGCTAACGATGGCGTGGAAAATGACATGGCGAGGCAGAAGAGGACAGGCGTCCATTTCAAGTCGATATAAATGTTCAGAAAGGCTGAGCAGCTCTGGGCTGGAAGGAAAAGAGGGTCAATTCTTACCCAAGTTTCCGGTCATCAGATAAGCATTATGGAAATCCTTCATGCCCAGTCCAACAATGTGAATGAAATCCTCGATGACCTGCATGAGCTCCACTGCTCCCGGGTAGATCTGGAGAAGATAAAAAGGACAAAAGGACACTATCAATGTTTCTATTATTTCTTAAATGTGCCAGTGGGTTTGTCGGGGGGGTGGGGGGGGGGGGTGACAGAAGGAGAGGAGAAAAGATTAAAAAAAGAGGAAAAGGGATGACTTTTTATTACAGTTATGTTTCAGACCTTTAGCAAAAGGTGCTCCATAAGAATACAAATTCAAGTCAAATTGAGCCAAAGAGGGAAAAAATATGAATACCGGATCCTTTTAAAACACTGAACTCACTATTTGATATGAATGCTAATTAAATATAAACCTCTTTTTTTGACAGGAAACATTTTCAGGTCCCTAATTATGATTGGCCTTTTACTATTTAAATGTTCAGCTTTTTGTTTACTGATCAACAGCATTTACATGTAAAATGATGATGATGCAAAAGCTAATAACATTTTTGCTGCCACCCTAACTGAACCGTCCATGTGACATCAGCTACAGAGCAGGAATGGTCAGCTTTGCCAGCACCGTTGCGGGTTGGCTTCTCCTTCGAAATGCCCCGCCAAGTTGAGGGCGATTGCTTCGGTTCATGTGCTGCCTCACAGACATGGCACTCCAAGAGAGAATGCAGAGGCAGGGATTCAGCACTCTGGACAGCTCTGTGGTGTGACCAGCGGCGCCTCTGGTTCAGTCAGCTTTGTCTCACATATCACGGCACACTAATCCAACAAATTGTTCTGGTGGGATTGGTCCACCACCCTGTCTGACAGTGAGATCGAGGCCCAGTGATGAAGCAGACATGCAACAAGGGCATCATTTAGACAATTACTTCACACCTTTCACATTTTTAGCAGCACAGACAAAACCAAAGCAGCTCTCTACATCAATGTACCAAAGCATGAAAATTTGATTGCAGGATTTTAAATATATGAGCACAAGGTGATGATGCTGAGCAATTAGGAAAAGCCTCTGAGTGGCATTTAGCAATTAACACCCCAGTTGGAGTTGATATTCAACAAACACCTGAGGCAGGTATCTCCCTCCTCTGTGGCATCCTGTGAAGCATATGTGGGCACATGTCTCTGCATGTGCTGCTGCAAAGCTGTGCAATAGGTGATGTTGAAGTTGAGAGCCTCTGACACAGCAGAGTGAAAGCCATAGTGGTAGGGGGGAGGAAGAGCACATCGCCCCTTCCGGCATGTCTGACGCAGAGTGCAGTCATGCTCATTCTGCTGGTCTCCATGGCAACCATGAGATGTGAAGGCAGTACAAGGAAATGGCTGCAGTGGAGGTTGTGTAGACAGAGCTCTTCCTTTGCTTGCCATGGTAACAGTGACAGGAGGTGAATATATAGTGATCTCTGCACAAAACCACATCTAGAGCCAGTAAAAAGCTCACAGTGAGGTGTTTCATGTGAGCGTTTGAATATCCACAGCATGCAGTGTGTGGGTGCTGTGGAAGCTGGCCTCATTAATGCAAGTAAACCCAGCAAGTGAGAAAAACGCTCGACTGTGAAGTCCAAGCTTTGTCTGCGGGAATCAGACGTCGCCTTTCTGGTGTCCAAATGGTGCAATGGTGAAACCAGATATACATAATAACAACTAAATGTCCCCCTCGGCATGTTTGAACAGAGAAAACACTTTCCTGTCTGCATTTCTCTGATCCGTCTCTGACGAAGCCCTTGTTTGAGAGCTCTTCTCGCAGACACCCTACCTCTGGTTTCTGCCAAGCTGAAACTGCAGTAGGTAAACACCTAATTACTGCCTGCATAGACAGCCAAGACTGCCAGTCAAAGCAAAGCTTGAAGTGTCTGTGTTGGCCTGCAATCGCATCTGAAGTGAGTTGTAGAGATACAGAGCCCAAAAAAAGAGAGGAAATGAAAGAGGGGGCAGTGATGGATCTGGCTTATTTTAAGGCAGCACCTCAGTCATATGTCAGTGCAGGTGACAACCAATTTAAGTCAATTTGCCAGCAGAGGTGACAAGCGAGCAGATGCCCTTTGTAGACTTGCAGTCATCACAGATGGCATTCCTGTCAGAGGCTGGATGTGCTTGATTTCAGGGTTCACATTCCCTCAGACACCAGTGGCAGTTTTGAAAGTGAGACTTGCCACCTCTCAAGCTGAGAGATGTGTCCAACAGAGGAAATAGCCTGCAGCCAGCTTTCATCAATACAATCTAGCTCAGAATATCTATCTATCTATCTATCTATCTATCTATCTATCTATCTATCTATCTATCTATCTATCTATCTATCTATCTATCTATCTATCTATCTATCTATCTATCTATCTATCTATCTATCTATCTATCTATCTATCTATCTATCTATCTATCTATCTATCTATCTATCTATCTATCTATCTATCTATCTATCTATCTATCTATCTATCTCATAACTACTGTGTCTGTTTTGAAATTTAACTACATTCAGGTTTTAAACACTCCATAAAACAATATCCACATGTGAGAAATAAGACTTGGTAGCTTTAATGGCTAAACTGTTTATGTGGCAGTGCTGCTGCCACCAAGTGGAGGTCTGAGGTAGTGTTTTTTTTTTTTTTTTTTTTTTTAAATGAGGCCAGTTGTCACACCTGCTAAACAACCCCAAAATGATACGAGGGTGTGTAACATTATCCCGAAATGGCCCTGACATCCCTTTATATCTGCTATTCAGATGGAGTTAGTGCAAACAAGGTCTGAGCAGAGTTTGGAAGCAAACAGCATTCATGCAGAAATCTGAATTATTCGGTGCACAGCCACATGCTTACCTTCTGTGCATCCTCCCATTTCTCCTTATTTTCCTCCTCCAAGAGGTTGCTGATGATTTGGAAAAAATTCTGTGGAAATGATGAAAAGGAAACTACATAAAACACCCACACATAAGTATTGCAGGCACTGCAGCAATTTCTTTTTGAATCACAACATTAGCACCATGCTCTGAAGATGAGCTGTTCTGGATAATACACTGACATTTGTGAATGCACTAACACATGGATTCGTATAAGGGGATGATGACAGTTCCTGCTGGGTCTCCATAGCTCTGGAAGTGTGCTGCTGGATTCATGGTGGTAAACAAATGTAGACGAGCGTGTGTCTTCATTGTGATAAGAAGTAAAACTTAAAATGTCCAGAAAGTTTCTGCACAAACTCGCTGCTGCTGCAAGAGACAAACACATGCTGCAACAGGAGAAAAAGATGTAAAGGATTGCTTGAGCAGCTCTGGAAAGAAGGGGCTGCTTTTGAGGGGGGTGCCTCTAAAGGTAATGGGATCCCTGTCTGATCTTTAGGCCTGTTATTTTGTCTGGTCGTCATTGAGCCTGAGGGAGTGGCTTTCTCTCTTGACACAGGCTATCTTGTTTTCTACTTGAATGCTTATGCTCCCTCTGGTGGTAATGTGCCCACTTTAACACTGCATTAGCGCACAGCCGCACAGAGGGGTTGGGCTGCCTGACTGCTCCCCTGCCTGCCCACACACACTATAGAGCTCTCCTAATAACCAGAGACAGGATGCTCCCCTCGTCTCATAGATTTTCTATGGCAGAGAAAATGGCTGGATGGGGCCAGGCTCCTCACCCATGCCAGCACATTTGAGTTTCATTTCCACGGATTATTAGAAGGACCAAACACCTTTCAGCCGGTGGAAGCAGTTGATGAATGTATATACAACCAAATAAATATTCCTGCACTGAATTGCAAACGAGTTTTAGATTTATAAAAGCTTCTTTAGTGCATAACCTAATTAGAAAAAAAAATCAGCTAAAATAAACACAAATAATGACACGTTTGCAACCAATCTGTTGTATGTCCTAAAGGTAGGTTTGTTTAATTTGAATTATAATTTTTTATTTTCTAATTTAAGAAAAAAAAAATATTGGGAGATTTTAACTCTTACAACAAACTATAAAGCTTCTTAGACAGCTAATAATATCCTGAATGTCTGTGTAAAGAAAATCATATTTTACTGAAAATAAATGCTGGACATACCTCTCTTTGAGGTTACTTCTATTCCTCACATCTCAGTAGGATACATTGTCAATGGCCAATGACACACAAAGATATACAGCTATAGTTTTCAAAATCTATTTTATGTTACAAGAGACTACTTATCCCCACTATTTATTTTTCTTTTTTAATTTTATTGAAAAAAAGGCTAGATCTCTGGTTTTACTAACAACTGTAATTCAAGCAGCCTCACTTTATGAAGGCCACGAAGAGGCGTTCTAGAAAATGGGAAAGCTTTGAGGCCATAAATTGTCTTTTTGGAGATGGAGGTGGACATCAAACTCTAATCTCTCTCCATCATCCTATTGACATAGAGAGGATCAGACTGCAGTTAACCTCAACACCATGAGATGAAGCAGCTCAGGATCCATCCAGATTTATTGATATGATAAAATCATTGCTGTTTGTCAGCTTTTACTATACTGCAGTGACATGAAAAAATGTTTCATTTTACAGAGTTAAAAGTTCAATTTTATCATATATGCATACATTTTATATAATTGCCTGTGAGCAACTATGTCTACCTACTTGAACGTCATCAGATGATGGCTCGTAGCTTGCTCTTTTAAAGGTCTCTGTCACATTGCGAAGAATCTCCACTGATGATAGCAGGTCTCCCGCGTAGAAGTTCTTCCTCTGTGTGAGATCCAGCAGGTTTTTGGTGACCTGCGACATGCCGTCCCCCGCCAGCATCCTCTGGCCCTTCGCAAGGTGGCCCTGAACCTCCAAGAACAGGAGAAGACAGAACTTGGGGCATCGGTGTCCTCTGACAATTTTTTCTACTTTACAGCATGCAAAGCCAGACATTTAGAGTCAATGGAGCGCGAATAAATCAGGAAGAAAGACTCTACTCTCTAAGGTCCTTTAGACGACACTTATATCTTAGACACGCTGAAATGTATTGTGCCTTGCAGATATTTTGAAATGAGTCAATATGAATAAAAATGTTAACTGGAGCAGAAAACACACATTTAGGCAGGAATTGCACGGTAAAAAAGACGTTTCACATTACTGTGCAGCTGTGTAGCTGTGCACTCACGTGTGCTTCTATGTACAGTCTGGACCTCGTAGTGCGGAAAACATGATGAAGCGTTTTATCAATGACCTGCACACTACATTCAGAAAAAACGTTTTTTTTTCAGATCTAAACAACAAAGAACTTAAATGACTTAAAGAGCCACTCTGATGAAAATTGTGTTGCATTTCTCTGATAATGGAGGACATCTAAAAAAAAAAATAGAGTTAAATTTGCATTTCTGAGTGTTTATTCAAATTGTTGTGAATCAGGAGCAGACAAAATATTGCAGTTTGAAAAAGAACATATTTTATGACGTAATAAATATGCTGGGGGGGGGGGCTAAAGCTTCTTGCTCCGCAACGAGGAGGATAATGGGGGGGCGGGGTTGCTCTGTGCAAATGGTCCCGCTTAAAACTTGAAGGCAAAATTCTAATGATCAACAGCTGCTGTGAAAAAAAAAAAAATTGTTTTTCTGGCTAAAATAAATCCTAATGAAAAGACCACTAGGACAACTTTTAAAATAGCTCAAAAAATGCAACATTTTGCACACAATAAGGGTTACTTTATTAGTTGAATTTATTGGTTTAACCGAATTTTGAGATGATTGACATAGATAATAAAGATAGGACTGCAACTATGAAAAAAAAAAAAAAACCTTTAGCAATGAGATAATTCTTGAGCCTTAAAAAGTGAAGGCAAAGGCCAAATGTGTGTTTTCTTTCTGCTCCTTGTGTGATAGTGGTTAATCTGTGACTAGAGTATAACAAGGATGTGAAGGGAGAGGGGGTGCAGAAAACACTGGGGAGGTAATTTATGATAGAATAGATCTAGGGAGAGGAAGCTGACTTTGCACCTACTGATTGCTGCAAGTATCTGAATTCATTTGTTATGCATCGAGCATAGCTGGGCTGCTCCCAGAAGGCCATGCCACGGTGATCCAAAGAGCAGCGGCGACTGGTCGTCCCTGTGAGAGCAGGAGGGGGCAGATTTGAAGAACAGAATTGGCAAACGTAGAATGAGAGAGGAGATGAGCAGGTGCAGAGAAGATGACGAGTGGTGATTTGGAGGAGCGGGTTTAAGGCCACCGGCAAGCGAAAGACAAGCAGATGGAAGAGAGGTAATTAAAGGAAAATATTAAAGGAGATTTCTTTCTTTGCAAGTTTTGCAGAAAATCTGATGTCAATCTTTCTGTCATGTTTCACACAAACGTAAAGACAAAGGATATAACATTAGCAAGTAAAATGACTTATTCCAAAGGTTTCTGACATATATGTGGAACGAATACCACATTGGGCCGGTTGCTTATTCAAACAATCAGCATATGAGCTGCATTTGCTGTCAGGCATTCAATCTGTGATCTTAAAATAGAAAAACCACCCTGTGCCCACCCACACTGCCATGAACAGCAAACATAGGGGTCGAACATCACACCTTCCCTCAGCTGTCGACTGGGTGAAGAGCACTTCACACGTCAACCTCCTGCTCCAACACAGGTGCTTGACATCCTGAGGAAAACTCCCACAGTACAAAACATTCCCCCTGGCATTCGTGCTTCACAAACTCTGCTATCTCTGGCTTTCTTTCTCTCCTTCTTTCTTATATTCTTTCTTTCTCTTTCTTTCACGCACTAACACTTGCAGACAAAAGGAGATCAAAGCCCCACCTCACACGCCCACCTCCTCCACAGCTACTACTTGGAGATATGCACTGAAGCCACGACTGCACACGAAACATCACTATATGCTCGGAGCACCCATGCGGCACCATGAGACAGCCCACAAGGCAGAAGCTGAAGCCCGCTGCTCTACACTGTCTCCCTACACAACTGGCTTCACTTGGATGGGTAATGTTATGGTGCCAAACAATTAAAATGATACTTGCAGGCCATATGGCTTCAGAAAGCTGAGCAGTTAGTATATTTTTTGACAACTTGATACTTGGAAACAAGAAAGTCATTCTTTTGCTGCGGTTCTGACATTTTTAAAGGTCAATTTTGACTCAGAATGGAAGTAGGCTTTACTTTTAGTAGAAAATTAACCAAGTGATTAAAGTTTAAAAGAAAAAAAATGCTGCACAATTACTACACTTATACTTACAAAAAATGGGAATTACAGAAAATAAAGGTAGTTTTAAACCAATTGACATTTATGTGTTTTTTTAAATTTTTTTATTTAGATTTATGTATTTATCAAAAACTGACCAACAACATGCTTTAAAGTAAAATAAAGGAGTGGGTAAATAAAAATAATTATAGACTTTACGTAGGTCAACTGGTGATCATAAATATGTTGAGGGGGGGAGTAAATTATGGTTGAGGCTTTGAGGAACGAATAAAAACAGAGGATTTCATGGAAGACTTTCTTAAGAAGACTTGAGAAGACTTCCTTTTCTATAAACCGTATGACTAAAAGTATATAAATGTACCTATTTTACTGTACATTTTGCTAAATAAAAATTTTGCTTTGTGTTTATTTTACTTGTAGAGGTATAACTTCATGTGTAGAGGTATGTGTAGGTATAACCTCACGCAGAGAATGAAAAAAAACAGCAACAGTCCGATGATGGAAAGACTCATTAAAGGAAGTCGATACCTTTTTAATAAGACAAAGCAAAAGAGCATTAAACCCACTTTGGCCTAGTTGGTGTGCACTAGCCTCAAGGGAAAAAAAAAGTGTTGCATGGGTTTTAGACAAAATATTTGTTTCATATATTTGTTTAATGTCTTGTCTTTTGTTTTTGAAATTTTATTATGTTTTAATGTAAAGCACTTTGAGTAGCACGAGTTAGAAGAGTGTCGTAAGGATAAAGTTTATTTGATTTGATGAGAATTGAATTCAACACAGAAATGGAAAGTTTTTGTAACAGGAATTGAAAAAAAAAATCAGATTTAAGTTACACTTTTGAGAATGCAGCAATAAACTGTAGAAACAGGCACCTTAGAAATAAGGCAAAAATTCTCACCTCAGTGGCAGAATTTCTTTAAATAAGCAAACAAATCTGCCAATGGGGAAAGAAAAATGTTCTTACAAGATTTCTTATTTTAAGGAAAAAAGAATCCTAGTCACTATTATTTAGATTTTTTTTGTACTGACAAACTTTTTGATAAGATCATAAGACATTTCTTCTTCAAACAAGGATCTTTTTACTTTCTTAAAATTTAGTTTTTGAACTGGCACTTTCAGACAACAAATTTAAAATAGAAAAATAAAAGTAAGTTTTGATTTTAGAATTAATTGTTTAAGATCTTAAAACGAATTAAACCTAATCTTTTGTATGGTTCACAGGGAAATTCCTGCAGCTCCTGACTTGACACAAAACTACATGAACCTCTATCTTTTTTTTTACACAGTTCGTTTCGGTTTCTTTTGCTTTTTGCTCACAGAGCGGCTAAACGGAGTCAGTGTTGGAAACTTAAGGCCTTCACTGGGTTTTCTAACAAATCAGTCATGTGTCCTTGCATCATCGATGAAGAATATAGAGTAGGCTGACTATGAAATATAGGTCAGCGGAGATGTGCTTGATCAAATCCAAGGCTGCACTCCACCGAGGCACTGACCTGTCACTGTCTGCTTTTACAGCACCCTCAACTTGGGTCCCATTCAATGAGAATTTTTATTCAAACAGCACTCCCCAAGTTCTGAAGGCTAAATCAAAATTTATAAAGTGAAAAATCCCAGGTAAAGCCATGCCCGTAAAACAGTCACTAAGGAGAATTTTTGTAGGCCTCCATCCAGTCTTGGCAAAACAAGAATAATGTTACCAGCATGTTGATGCCAAGAACTTGCTAGAATATTAGATCAGTGCGAGTCAAAACTCTGCACAGGAACAGTAAAAGCATACCAACCATCTGTACCAAAACATAAAGTGTCATTTTTTATAACCTCATTTTTTTTCAAAGAACTGTGTCATCATAGCGTTAAAGACCCACTCTGATGAAAATCGTGTTTTTTTTACATGTTCTTGTGGCATTGTTCTGATGATGGAAGACATTTACTATACAAATTAATCTTATATTGCATTTCTGAGTATTTATTTATAAATCGTATCAGGAGCAGACAAAAAATGCAGTTTGAAAAAGAAAAAGCCTTGTTTGTGATGTAGAAAATATGCTGGGCAGGCCACAAGCATTGCTCCACGCCAACTGTCCCGCCCGGACTCTGAGGTGAATTTCCAATGAACTCCAGCCTCTCTGCAGAAATTATGTCCTAAAAAATGACGCAGGACCTGTGACCCCGAAAGGGAATAAACGGTGTGGAAAATGAATGAATTAAAAATAGCACAGGAGTTTTGCTTTTGGCTAAAAACAACATAGTCAGTACTAAAAAAAGACACTGGGAACTGCATTTCAGAGTGGATCTTTAAGGGGCTTCAGTTTAGTTTAAGTGGCCTTTTTT
Organism: Oryzias curvinotus; assembly: GCA_023969325.1. Classification (NCBI taxonomy): domain Eukaryota; kingdom Metazoa; phylum Chordata; class Actinopteri; order Beloniformes; family Adrianichthyidae; genus Oryzias; species Oryzias curvinotus. The sequence continues at coordinate 6,076,843 of CM043720.1, forward strand.
TTTCATTGGACTGACAGAAAATATTGCAAATCACTTTTATTAATGCCAAACTTCTAGTAAAGCCTACATGCACAGCCATAGCATGAGTAAAAAATTGTTTTTAAATAAATTTAATTTTAGCTGAACATTACTACATAACACATAAAGGTAATTTCACTAGCACTTATTTGTGAAATGAACATTAGAGTATAGATTTAATTTGCTTTAGAAAATATTTTTCCATTAAAAAAGCTTATTTTATTATCCTGTAAAGTTTTAGTTTCTCATCTTTTTTTCATTTTGAATCATTTACTCTGAAATGTGGATTTAAACTCACAGCACACAATGCTTGTTGAGGAACTTGTGGAGCATTTTTTGACTAAACATAAAAGTTAAATGTATGTGCTGCATGCGTGAACTTGTTCTTCTCCTCTACTCGGCTCTCACAACCGATGTCAGTTGTCATCCACGATCACCAACAGGGAGCTGATGGCCCTGCGCCGTTTCTGTGATGACCTTGATGATGACACTGACAACAGCTGAGTGGGAGCTTAAGCTCTCTAATATAACTGGATGTTTCTCCCATACTGAGTTTGTGTTGTGTATTTTCATATCCTGTCATTGTACATCAGTATTTCATCTTGGCCATTCTTCCAGCAGCTGTGGCGGTGTATCAAACTGACCCGGATGAAGGGCTATCTCTCTTCTCCCTGATGCTTTGAGTTTTGATCATATTGCAGCACAGAGGTTGTGAAGTGATTTTGTATGTAGCTTTATAATCTGCTGACAAAGAAAGTCTGGTAACAGTACTAAGATATAAGCTTGACCTGACCTGAACTATCACCTGCTGTGATCTGTCTTTTTTTTTTTTTTTTTGGTCTGTGCCAGCCTCGACAAAGACCAGCCATGTGCTTTAGCACAAAAAATGTCAGCTTGTTGTTAATTTATAGCTTCTTTACAAAGTTTCATGGGTATTAAATGACTTTGTGGTGCATGAAAAAGCCCCCTCCCAATTCGGGAAACTGTTCTTAAAAAAACATCTTTTAATAAACAGCACATCATTTTCACACCTAATGGTGGGGACATTAACATAATTGAGCATTTTGTGGTACAAAAATCAAATTTGATGTACTGTAGGATCCCCTCTTTCAGAAAAGCATTTTGGCCACGAGTAAATCCAAAATCCAAAAGGCCTATATCATGCAAAGTCAACTTTTTGAGCTTTTAACTGTTATTAACATGGTAATTCCTCACGAAAAACAACCCCAAAGCGATATTTTGCTCCATTCATGCATCTCTAAGCATTCCTCAAAAAACTGGAGCTCTGAGCACCACCAGCCCCTCCTAATCCATGAAAACTGGCTTCTAACATTGCTGAGGTCACAAAGTGAGGAACAGCCCCTTCCAGGAAGAGTCTGGGCTGCCAGCACCGCCCCCAGGCTAACACACACTTTCTCAGAGCTAGCAGTGATCTGCAAAAAGGCTTTCATTTTCTGTACACAAAAAAACAAACATCTATCTTTGCAAACGTTTGGATGTTGTTTATTTTTGAAGGCGAAACGCAGACACGCTGCTAAGGCCGGCTCTATGTTGAGGTCATGAAATGCGCGGCACCCAGACGGAGCGAAAGGCGGTGCGTCAGAGATTAAGTTCTCTTACTTCCGGGTAGGAAATGAACTCTCAAAAATAACAAATATTTCATTTAAAAATTCCTTCTTTAGTGCTCCAAAGGTAATTTACTATCATATATATGGATGTACAGTAGTATTCTCTGAAAGGCTTCAAAATTTCATGATATGGGCCCTTTAAAAATATATATCAAATATATTATAACATGTTATAGTCTTCTGTAGATACCCTTCAGGTTTAAAGTCCATTTTGTGCAGGAACAGCCCATATTGTAGAGAATGGGGCAAATAGACTGGATATTTTTGTAACAATTGAGTGTTTTACAAATGGCTGCCATTTTAGATTTTTCTCATAGTAAACATGCTTTTCTTAAAGAGGGGATCCTAAGCTACAAACTTGGTGCTTGTACCACAAAAGGCCCGGTTTGTCTGAAATATCAATCTAACCGGCTCCGCTATAGTAAAAATGTTTTAAGGGGGTTTGGATTGAAGAGGTTCCACACTTTTATCCAATTTTTTTTTTCTTTTAAGACATTTTAAAGTAAGTTGAATAGTAAATTATAAAAGAGTCTCTAGCAGCTTTACAGATGAAAGTGAAACCAACCACACAAAACACTAACCAGGGCTTATAACAGCACTGCAGCGTCTGACTAGCAATAAAAGAGTAATGTCAAGCCAGAAATCAAATGCCATGTGAGTAAATCTTCCTTAACTTTGCTGCAGGTGAGCCATCTGTGAATAACAGTTGGTTTGCCGCAAGTTTGCCAGTTAGGCTTTTTATGGGGGGCAGACGAAATGTCGTGCAAAAGCACCAGACTGTTTCACAGCGGCTCCCCGTGCCAAACCAACATGGAGCCACGGCATCCAGCCGTCCCATATTGTCCTGTTGTCTGTTAGCACACTGACCTTCAGCAAGAACAAAAGTAACCTGTATCACAGCAGATTTATCAGAGGTTGCATTCTTATCTTCCCCCTGCTTTCCCCCCTCCTAACCCCCTTTCTTTTGAGAGCTTAGCATTAGTCTCGCTCCGTTACAGACGAGCATCCTCTTTTCTTATGCTCTCCTCCCAGTACACATATTAAAGCTTCACGTCTAAAAAAAAAAAATCCTCCCTTTAAAGATGCCAGTAGCAGAGTTTCATCCACTCATCTAAAGGGTGCACTGTACCACACCCCTGCAAGGGGAAATGCCTTGAAAAATGCCAAGTCATAATGACGCCTAGCTGATTTTAATCGCTTCGTAAAGTTCACACAGACACTCGCGCTGAAAAAGGTTTGCCGTGTAATTTATTTTTAGTGGACAGCTTGCTGTGGTGGCAGAAACCTCACACCGTTCCCCGTACAGCAGCTAAATCACACATGTGTTCAAACAGCACGACAAGAGACTTCAATTGTAGAGTAATTCTACCACAGACTGTGGCAGTTGCCCACAAGTCAGAGTGAATCACACACTCTGAAAGCAGGGCGCATTTCGTTAAATTCATCTCCTCCAACTGCAGCACCACAACCCACCATTTAATTCATGTGTTCTTTACATTCTCATTGAATTGTTAAAAAAAATAAAAGAAAAGAAAGATATTGAAAAGACAAAAGACATTTTCGTGTTTTTTGGGGTCTCACCTGTGGCGTTGGGGGGACACCGGTTGAAGGCCAGTTCGCCTGAAGGGGTCCGTCTCCACACCATTGAGACTGCATAGTCTTCTGGGCAAATCTCATATGGAGCTGGAGATCAAAGTGATGCCGGTGAGGCAACGGCAACGCATACAGCTTTTGAGTGTTTTCAGTATGATGCAAAATTTTATTCCCTCTTCAAGGTTTCGGTATATACAGTAAGAGATCAAAGGTGTGAGGCAATATGAGCATTTTATTGAAATAGTATAATAAAAGATACTCTGTTCTCAAAGAACAAGTGTTATATATTTAAAATGTTTTTATGTTTGTTTCCCTCCCAAATAATTTTGTTACAGATCATCCGTGAAGGTCTCTAAATTACAAAACTTTTTTTTTTCCCCACATATCCCCAAGACATTAAACATATTCATGCTCAGTCATCCTCCTAGTCAGAACTCCTCTTCGGGGTTGAATTAACTTATATAACAAGACACATCATTCACTCAGCAGAGAGAATTATTTACCCACTTTGACTCTGCGACACAGGGACCGCTCAAACTCAGGTCTTCTTTTCTGACTCACCCGGACAGCGTTGCTCGCTGCATTTTCGTACTTCTTCTCCGGTTCCATCACATTGTTGCCCCGTCACTGCTGCCCCCTGACATACCCGGGCGCGTCTTTGCCAACCACCATCACACGACTTAGAGCAGCCACTCCACGGACCCCAAGGATTCCACTGGCCATTGGCTAAAACAGAATTATTTACAGTAAGAAGCTGGTGCTCCCAGAAATGGATTACATTTGAAACAAAAATAATTTAACTGGATACATTAGCAGCAAAACCAACATTTTAACTTTAAGCAATTTCATGATCATTTGGAGATCGATTATTTTAAATTAAATTTGTAATTTTGTTTATAGCACAGCACATTTTTGCTGAAGTTTCCAAAACCTTCATGTTTTGTGTCTCCTTAATGAACAGAGTTCAAAGGTCTAAACATATTGCCAGTAGTAAATCACATGCCCTTGCCTGAAACAAAGAGTTGCAACCCACTATGGGTGGATAAAAAAAAAAAATTGCTCTCAGCGTAACCTCTTCCTCTCACAAATATGACAGTATTTTGTGTCCTGCAACTAATCTCTGCCAAAGTGTCAGCATCACTTTTGGAGGAAAAGAAAAACCGTAAACCTCTGTGACCTGTTGGCTAAGACTATCCACAAGACATTGATCAAATCCCATGCGTCATCTCACATTGGAGCAGCTGATTCCTCAAACAGATGCATGCTCATGTGCCTCAAAGAGCTCATTGTGCCAGCAGTCCGATAGAAATTCTCTCAGCTTCCAAACACATGACACAGAATTGAAATCGTGCGCTGGCTTTTATTGTGATCATCTGGCATTTCTTCAACTTTAAAGTCTTCCCTAACATTTTCATCAAATTCTAACATGTATTTCTTTTTTCGCTTCATAAACATTTTGTTGTTCTTGTGGGAAAAAATGGCACCACATTAGCCTTGATTGCTTTATCAAGGTGTTGCTCGCAGCTTTCATGGCCGCTGTCGGATTTAGGAAAAGATGACGTTAACTCTGTTTTTTAAGAAATGTCTAATTTGCAATTAAATGAATGGCTTGATTAAATGAATAAACATTATAAATGATTGTTTCTCTTTGAAGCAAATAACTGCTTCTTCATTATAACAAGCACAAATTAAAATTCTGCTTTTTTTCTTTCATTTTGGTGGTCAATATTCCGCAAGGACAGGTGAGAATCTTTGAATCGACTTCTGAAATTAATATCTGTGCAAACACACACACACACACGTACAACACACAACTGCTGTTTTACACTGCTGCAGTGGAAATTGCATCAGGAGATTACGAGAATGCTCAGACCCTTCACATGATCACACAATTCAAAGCCTGATCAAGACCATTAAGCTGACGTCTTTGAGCGTCTAATACATCTTTGACGCTGACAGACAGTTTGGGCAGCTAACACTGAATTCTATGAAAAGCATACAGTATATCTAACCGGATTTTTTTCAAATCCAATTGATAGAGCATGGTCTTAAGGATAATTCTTGATTCTTACGACAGAGCTTTGGGTCTTGGCATAGGGCTTTTCACTAAGAAAGAGAGTAAAAGCTCAGAGGAATCCGTCTCAATATTCAATCCAAATCCAGCTGTCATGATGAAGGCGATTTCCTAATGATTTTTTTAGCATGATTTTAGGAAAATGGGATGAATGGACTTTCTTTTCTCTCTGTTTCCAATCACTGCTTTCAATTTAGAAATGAAAGGGGGACATTGAATGATGAGCCTCAGGATTTTACCTGTACAGTCAGAATTATGGCACTCTCTGCTTTCTGCCCAGTGACCGCGACACTCAGATCCCCCATGGGCAGCCGCTGAGCACTGCCGGGTCCTCTGCTGAGTGCCATTGGCACATGTCACCGAGCAAACGCTCCAAGAGCTCCACTCCTGCCACTGTCCGTCCACTGAGGCACCAACCACAACCCAACAAGCACGTCCCAAGTGAAGGGAAAGAGAGGGCAGACAGGCAGGAGATATCAAACTGCTATTCTGTTTTAAACTAGAAGCCAATGAAACAGATATGAAAATGGCATGCCGATTTCAAAATACTGTACTGCTGTTAATTAACTAGCTTCTATACATCTATTTCATTTTCTTGAATGTATTGAGTTGAAACATGGCTGTTGATGTTTTGTGGATGCTCTTTTCAAAGGTTTTCACAAGAAGAGTTAAAGACCCACTCTGATGAAATTCATGTTTTTAACATGTTCTTGTGATATTTTTCAACGGTGGCTCTGAAGTGCAAATCACATCAACAGATCACTTAATGCTAAACCATTTTAAAGATCACAATGACAGTTAAAAAAGCAAAACAAATATTAGAAAATACAAAATTATAATTTAGAAAAAAACATTTTAGAAACCAAAATGTAAAAAAACAAAAAGAAAAAAAAATGTGGAAAGCACAAGTAATTTCAAGAAAATAAAATGAAATGTTAAAAATCAAAACAATATGGGAAACTAGAAAAGGTAGGTACTGTGTGACATCGTGATTGGATGATGATATGCATTATCGCTTCATGTTAATATTTTGGTTGAAATGATGGACTAATGTCATCATCCAATCAGCGATGTGGCATAGTATCTACTTTTTGAGGTTTCTTGTTGTAACATTTCATTTTGTTTTCTGGTAATTTTCCGATAATTTTTTTGGTTTTGTTTATTTTATATTTTGCTTTCTGAAAGGTAATGCTTTTTTTAAATATATATTTGTTTTGCTTTTTTTTAATTGTATTTTTGCTTCGAGTGATTTGTTGATGTGATTTGCACTTCAGGGCCATCGTAGGTTTCTGATGATGGAGGACATAAATTAGGAAAATTAAGCATAAAATTGCATTTCTGGGTATTTTTTTATTCAAATAGTTGTAAATTCAAGGTTGACGCAAAAATTCTGTATAAAAATGTATTATTTATGACTGAGAAAATACACTCCGAGCTTTCAGCAACGAGGAGGCGGGTTTGCTCCACATCAACGATCCCACAATTTAGGGGTGAATTTCTAATTTACCCCCGCTTCTCTACAGAAATGATATCCTAAAAAATGACACAGGTTTTTGATTTGGGCTAAAATTGGCATAGTCATAATTAAAAGACCTCTGGGACTGATTTGAAAATAGCTCATAATATGGTCAGAGTGGGTCTTCAACACAGCTACATTGTCAGTAATCCCTGTTTAGTGCATTGTTGTGCATCTGAAAAGGTCACACACATCTTACTTACCTTTGCAATTTAGTATTAATTATTACAATCTTTAATGCATAAGTATATTACTTCTGAATGACTACTTTTCTATCATCTCTATGCTATCTAAGCAAATTTCATCAGAAACAGTTAGATAGCAGACAGGTGATATACCTGGGCACAGGGCTATGTTGCAAAGCTTAGTTTGGGTCTCGGGTCCATCACAGGCCCTGCCTCCATGCTGGGGAGGAGCACACATCCTAGTCCTAGTGCGCTGACCGCGGCCACACGTGAATGAGCACAGGCTCCACGGTGACCACTCTTCCCACACACCGTGTACTGCGGGCACAGAAAAGGCATCAGGCCTAATCAATGTCTCTGCCTCTGTTACAAACAAATCCTTAAAAAAAAAAAAAGCCGGCAGTGAGCCATGAAAGAAATGAAATCAGTCAGAATATTTAACAGCATGTTAGTGAAACACTGAATGCACAGACAATGTGGGGCCTCGCTGAGTCCTAGACACACTCTGTTGTCCTCTTCTTATAAGCACCCAATATAACAGAAACGGCTCTACAAGCGAGGCAGCAGAGCAGGAAAGATGTAACACAATGAAATGCAATCTCACATGGAAGTTTCATACAAAAACTGTCCAACAATTAATTTTAAAGAGGAGCAGCAGGTCTGCACAGTGCCACAGCTTGTTGAGCCTTCTTGGTTGACTGGGAATCTAATAGCAGCGGACCTTCAGATTAATGTGGGCTGACAGTACTTCGGGAAACTCATCCATACGCGATCGTATTTATCATGGTTATACAAACAGGCCAGCCTATAATGTGTTTCAGGACTGCTGAATAAGCTGCCATAATAAGCATTTTGTGGAGCGATGACCATCCAGGCCTAATATTAGGAAAGATAAATCTAAAGGAAAACTCATCAACAATGCAGAACATTTTGTTAGGGTTTTTTTTCACATAGTTACTAAATTTAAAATCAGAGACCAAATATGAACCGAAAGCTGTTCTATTTAATTGAAAATGAGTTTTAATTAGGCGGTATTTTGCTATTTTTGGACAGTTTTTTTTTTACTTTTTTGTTTAAATTGTGAACTTTTTATTAAAGATGAAACATTTAAAACAGCAAATTTAGAACTTTTTTTAAACATAAAATTTTTAACCAATCTACTTTTTTCTCTTTTATGGATTTTTTAAAAGTTGTTTTTTATTTATTTATTTATTTTTAGCTAAATTTGTAATAAGTTAGTCCGAACTGATAAAAGTAACTCTAATTGTGTGACACCTTTTTTTTAATTTATGACAGCCAATCAAAGATATATTGGTGTGGTATTTTAGTTTTTGTGTAAGCTGCACTTGGCTCTAGATGACAGATGGGTAGTTTTTACAGAACTGTAGAGAACATTTGCCTTTGGCTAACAAAAGTTTAAATTCAGAGAGCAGAATACAGATATTTTAAAGACAATCAGGAGTGAGACAACAGTTTCATCTTTACAAATGTAGCACACATAGACCTCATGCTTAATTTCTCAAACAACTGTAAACTTTTTAATTAAAGGAAATATGGCAGAGTTATACCCACTTGGAACAAATTATAAAATGTTGTATGTGTCACAAAATATTTTTTATAAACTACATTGTAAAGCACAGTAATCCTTTTCTAGTATTTCTAGTTTTTCTAGTATAAATCATCTGACATAATTTTGAGGTACACGTTTCTTCCATTATTAAAATCTGGGGGAAAAAACAAGAAAATAAATGGTTTTGAAAGATTCTTCGCAGAGAACACAGGCTTAAAAAATGCCTGTAGGGAATGAACTCATTGTCATTTTGTTGTCAAATTTTGTATGCACTAAAGGTTAGTAGACAAATAAGCAAATCTAGCTTTTTTGGGGACTTAAAAGTCAAGGCAATCTAGCAATCTTAAGGAAAGACACAGACATTTCTGCTATTATTTTTGACAACTAACCAATTATCTTGTTTTAATTTATCTTTCTACCATTAATTATGTTAATAAAAAAAAAATCTGATTTTTCTGCTCATGGGGAAGTGGATGGGAACTTCACTATCCACAGCTTGTACAGACGCTTAAAGTTCATAACGCACAATGTTTGGATCTTGGGATCAGGTGCATAGTCCATCATAAGGCACACTACCATCTGTTGCAGCCTCTGCCTCTAGGTCCTACTTTGATGCTCTTAGCTGAGAGTCCCCTGTTGATTGAAGCGTTTGCTTTGAAAATTAAGGGTTCAAAGCAGGCAGTTACCACAGTCGGAGGATGGAAATAGATAGAGGTTCTTTATATTTCTGTCTTTCTCTTGCCATTTTTTTCTTTGAACTGCAGCTACAATTAATGCCAAAATATGGTTCCTATTCTTCTATGAAACTCTTTGACCAGAACAGGCACACGCACAAAGCATCGTGTCTGAATTTTTTTGTATGACAAACAGGGCTTTGACGGCCTTTTTCAAAGTGTTCCAACGAGGTTTAACCCACTTCACTTGTTAGCTTTGCTCAGCTGTATGCATTTTACAGCAGGATTATAATTTTGCTGGGGAGTCATCTCTCTTGACACAGTTTGAATTGTTTGAAGTGGTTTTCAATGACATTACATTCAGTGCTTACTCTGTTAAGTAGATTTGCCTCAGTTCTCTTGTATCGTTGTTAAACAGCAGATTCAAAGCATTTATTTGAAAATAAGCATTATAAGAATGAGTGTAATAAATTATAGTTATGTATGTATTTATTGTTTCATTAATGGTAAGCCATCCTTCCAAATGATCTGTTAAAAAATCCCAATTTTATTAAATGTACTGATTTACACACCTCCGATGATACAACTGGCCACGACACATTTGCAAAACCTTCCGTTATATCTAAATTATTATTTTTTATATGCCATGCAAAAAAAAAAAAAAATGCTTTCCTTTATCTCTTACCATATTTCCTCATGATCCTTTTAAGAGCTGTTTTAAATGAAGTGTTTACCTGATTGGTAATCTAATGCCAAGACATCAATGCTTTAAAATGGCACACGCTCTAATTTAATGTATTGTATGGATTCTTTGGCAATGACACATGTATTTAAGCCTTTTTTATTCTAAAAATGTATCTTTAATTTATGCAACACACATAACATCTTGAGTGTCGATAAAAAAAAACATGCCACTTTATTGGTGACTCGCCAATTTCTCATTCATGATTAGAAATATAAAAATAAACTAATAATGGTTTTGCTCTCTATGTGTAAAAGAACTGTTGGAAATTGACAACTGCAACCTGAAAGAGGTGATTTCATATGTAAAGCAAGCGCTTATACAATCAGGGATATTTAGACATTACTAATTGCATAAAGACGTCAGTTAGCTGACAGACTGCATGCTTCACAAACTGCACACGTTCTGTTCAAGCAACCACACAACAGCTGTTCTAATGCAGGTGATTTTCATATAGATAGTACTTATTATATGTGAAATACAGTTGAAATATGTATGAGCTTCTATGTCACACGATCCAACAAACAAGGGCTTTTTATAACCTTCCAGCTCTGCTATCGTACAATTACAACTTTTAAAAAGAAGATGAGATTTATTTACTATGGCAATAAAAATAATATTTGTTTACCTTAAACCAGGCAAACCTTTTTGATTTGTAAATAAAAGGCAACATCGAACAATGTCATAATAATACTTAGCTTCCTATTACCACTAGTTTTACTTGCTTTAACAGATGTAGGGTACGGATGTGTAGCACAGAGACCATTGCCGTTTTCTTCGAGCTAAGCAAGTGAGAACTATGTCAGTGAAAAAATGATCCACAGATTTTCACAACCAAGACTCAAATCTTCAACCAAGAGTCCAAGTCAAATGTTGGTTTAGTACTTCGGGGGTAACTGATTACGATTACTTTAATTCAATTACTTTTGCCAGTAACGGGGGAACGTAAGGAAGTTAGTTCAGATTTTGGTGATTAATTAAAATTACTGGACAATAGAAACCCTCATTATTTGGGTTTTGCAGGCTTTGACATTTTCTCTCAGTTAATGAACCAAAACGAAGGATAAAAAACAAAACAAAAACAGTTAGTGGCGCATGTGCATGAATGTAAGCGCAGAGTTGGGGATTGGTCAAAGTACAAACATGCCCTCATTGCTGCTGTCACTTTGCTTTCCAAATTAGCTCAGAGAGGAGACAAAAAGAGATGCTGCAAGGAGTCTTCCCCTCCTCGAGGAGCAGCAGGTGAGTAGTAGAGCAGAGACCCACCCTGTGTACTGATGTGCTGGTTGTGAAGGAAACAACTCTGAAGCTCTTTGGTGTGAAAGACAAGAGCCTTTTTCTATATTAACTCCCCCTTTCTTAATTAATTTTTCAGTCTAAGCTGCACGTGACTGCGTCTCTGGTCAATATATGTTGGTGCTTAATGCACTCTGCAGTGGAGTGTGTGTGTGTGTGGGCTGGGGGTAGTTTAGTAGACTTGCAGCAACGCGGAACTGTGCACAAACGATAGACGTAGGGAGAGAGACAGGTGCAACTCGTAACGGAAAACCTATAGTCAGCGAAAATGATCATGGAGGCATTAAATAGTTCGTTGTGTTTTTAAAATAGTGGCTTAATTTCAGAATAGAGAGATATGAGTATAGATGTGACAGGTTAATCTCGTGGCATAGACCACATGTGTTCTCTCCTACGTTTGTGTCATTTTTCACACTGTTGTGCAAATTCTAATGAAGCCAGGTTGTCTTGAACCAGGTTCATATTCGCACAAGTTTATTGCTGAAAAAATAAAGTTAAATGAAAGACAAGCGGATCTTGTCTGTGCACACTTTATTCCCTTAAGAATTTGTATATGAGAGAAAAAAGTAAAGTAAAGTAACGATTATTGAGTCACTTTTTCATATAGGTAATGAGTAAAGTAATTTAATTCTCATTTTGATCCAGTGACTAAATAAAATAATCATTAGCTTTTTAGATGTAATTTACCCAACACTGAATTTAGTTGTCATTTCTACAATTAAATTACAGAATAACAGCAAAGGCTGATCTAAATTTCTACATTTCAGACCAAACAGGCATTTCCAGTCTTGAGAATAAGCTAAGGTGTTCCTTGTTGAATGTATATGAGAACTGGAATAAGAGACTCCTCCCCTCTTGCCTTCCAAACAGGAAGTATTTGCTTATCCATAACCATTCTTGCTCTGCTACCTTGTTTTGACATGTTCTTAATAATCCTATTTTTTAATTTTATTACTTTTTCCTGTTGTGAAATTTATTCAAGTTGTAAACTGACCCATCAGATGCCTCAGAAAAAGGAGGTGTGGCCTGCTAGTTCCCACATCCAACATTTGAAATATTTGACAGACATACACCCTTCTTTCATGAAAAGGGGTGTGGACTGCCTGATTGGCGAGAGTAGTCATACCATTGAAACATTGACCCAGACCGACTCGGACCAATCACTGCTTACTGACATTGTCTGGCTCCAACTCATGACTAAATTGCTGTCATTTTGTTGGAGCCGGAATGAAGTAAGCTGTTTTTTATGGATGATATCATACTCACTTGGTCAAGTTTTCTTATTCTGTCAGTGCTGTACTCTTCAGCATATAGTGCTACATATTTGACATGCATTCAAGAAGGTGCTGAATGTGGAATCTTAAAAGCGCTTCCAGCATACAGTGTTCACAAAAGTATATTGCTACCTCATACTAGTTAGTGCATGTACCTACAGTTGGAAGAGGTTTGGTGCAAAATGTCACACCGAATTTTGTTAATGTTGCTCCAAGTTTTTTTGTTTTTTCAAAGCTCTATTCCGATATTCAAGACTTGGTGTAATTTCTTCTCCATGATCAATTTTCAAATGGTTGGCACTTCCGTGAATAAGAAGGACCCTATACAGTGCTACCAAATTTGAGTCCCCGATTAGTCAAAGTTCAACTGGTTTAGCTTTTCGATGCTCAATGGACGCACGTTTTGTTCATGGAGCCCAAAACTGGTCTTAAAAATGTTAGTAGAAGCGTGTGGGCGTGACAGTTTTGAAGGCGGAAGCCTGGAAAACATTTTGATAGACTTTTCGTGGGAAATGGTCACTTGAACGCGTGTGGCAGAGGCCGGTGTCAGCATCTCGTCAAGGTCTCCAGTCCCTGAGTGTCTCTGGGAGCAGCTGTGCTCACATTTAGGGGTTGCACCCTTCAAAGTATAAAAGCACTCCAGTCTCAAAACAGCAAGCTTGTATAGACCACAAAAAGAGTTGAATTGTTATGTAAATGTTACCCATTGGAGGCTTTCTTTGCAAAGCTTTTATTTTCTTTTTTTGTGTGCCAGGACCTTTTTTTTTTGGGGGGGGGGGGGGGGGGGGGGGTTGAAGGGTGCACTTATATTTCTAATATGTTCTTTGAAAAATAAACTTGGACATAGTTTGGGATTGATTGGTTTCTATACAAAAGAGATGGCGACAAAACACCAGGATCTTTATTAGATGGGATTAAAAAAAAAAAAGTTGAAAGGGTGAACTTCAGATGGGGCTTATGATAATAGTGATAGCAACAAACCTCACATCTCACACTGTGAGATCCATATTCCTTTGAGTGAAATATTACTTTGAATCCAGTTAAGTTAAAGCTTTTAAAAAGGTTGCCACCATTTCACAGCACAGCACCAAAAAACTGACTTGATCATTGTGTCTTCATCGCTCCGGCTCCTACCTGATATTTGTGGGGGTTCTAATAGGAAAAATCAATGCTGTGACAAATTCTTTTTACACAACAATAATGCACACTGCTGTTCGCCTCAGCATGTCTTAATCTCCACTCCAGTGTTGAAGCTTTATTTTGTTCTTTTACTTCCACTGGCTGATGCCACCGTATGTGAATCCTACATGGTGGAAATGTCAGATATAATCAGAATTCTTTTTGCTGCTTTCTTTCAGCAGAATTTGGGGGAGTTCAGAAGCACAGGCATGGACTCTGTTAGGTAGAGACACGGTGGATTGTATTTTTCATTTTTTGACAAATCATCTCCCTTGAACATTGCACAACAACTTGTGTGGTTCCCTAAAATGTCTAAAACCCTAATGAAGTTTACAATAATCCTGATAATGTTACTGTTTTTTGGTTTTGTTTTACTGATAAAGTAATGTGCTTCACCTATCTCTCAAGAATCCTACAGACCCTCTTGTAATCAGTCAATCCTTTCTGCCTTACAGATCATTAGATACATATTCAGTTGGATGAATGGGCCCCAAATGCCACGCTGCATTCTTGTGCGATTGTCTACTGGTGCCACAAAGTCGTTTTAGTCCTTAATACAAAAAGTTACACATGGACTTGTCTTGCTAAAAACTTGTCCAGCATCTCAGCAAACAGATAAGAAATTATTGACTTCCTGTATTTTACTGTAATGCAGGGTTCACACCAAATGCAATTCGCACATTAAATTTACGTCGGCCGGCTTTATTTGAGTGTTCTGCAAATTCGCTGTTCAATGCGTGTGGGAGGAGCTACCGCCAAATGTTTTTAGCCTGATCACTACTTGTTTGTATCTCATTTACAACACATGGACGACACGGCTGCTGTTGAGAGATCAAGTATCTTTATTTTGAAGAGCTCTACAAAAGCATTGTTAAGCACGTCTTCATCTCTGGGTTCATGAGATCATTCAAAGATTCTCCCACCGCAGTGAGGTTCACCTCTGCAGCTGGAACCGGGTCTGAATAAAATAAGAGGAACTATTTATAATCGCCATAAAGTTTCGGACGAGAACAATTAGATTCTCCCCCGTGTTGGTTTCCGGCTCCACCTGCTGATCGCGTCATTGAACAAATCATGTGCCGAAAGCCGAGTACCAGATAGGTTGACGTGACGCGTCTTCTTCGCCAAGGTTCCAATCTTTGAAGTTTAGATTAAACATGCCGCTAAAATCACGATGTTGCCAGACCTACACTGCCCCCTACAGTCAAATGTAGCTGTAGAACCTCTGATTACATCTTGACATTGACCTAACATTGAAACTGGACGCCTCTACTGTGCGAATTGCATTAGCTATGAACGCAGCTTTACAATAAGGCGTTATAAATCTTTGGACACACAACGTGTATATTTGTATGAACTCCTTTTGTATCTAAAGCTTAACTTTTTAATATATAATTTTATTTGCATACATTTATTTTTTGGACTAGACCGAAAAGAGAAGGAGTGGGACATTAAAGATGGGGAATAAGGATTATTAAAAAAAAGAGGGGGAGGGGGTAAAAATAATAACATAAAGGATAGGAAGGGGTAGATTTACATAAAAGAGACAACAAATTACTTGCTGTTTATCATTATTACTGTCAAATGTAGATGTTTCCCACAAGGATTGGGTCTTATATCTTGTGTTTCCTAAAGACTGAGAGCTCAAACCTGTCAAGTTTGGAAATATTAAATGATTTAATGGTTCACCTGGAGTGTCTGCAGAAAATCTTCAAAGGCTCACGAAAAACGTAAACTCTGCACTGACCGGAATTAAACCTCCAACTGTGTGAAGCTTTAAAGGTCTTCATGAATAGTTAATTTACTTTAAGAGGCATTAATTCGTAAGAAATGACTGACTTCATTTAAAAGTTGATGCAAATGATCAAACTGCGACACAAGTAAGATTGCTTTTCTCTTAATCAGAGCTAATTTAGCAGTAAAAGAAGTACCGTACTTGAATTACATAACAATGATGGAAAAACTCATAGCTAAATTTACTTAAGTGTTTAGGAGCATTTCTTAAAAATACACTTGTTTGTAGCGTCTTATATATAAAGAAGTATGAGAATGCTGCGGTCACCAGTCAGAGCAGCTTCTGTAGCTGCTGATACCTGACTGCTGGTGACTCACCCTCCGTGCCATCGTAGGTTCATGAGGAAGTGCCTTTTAGCATGTTTGAAGAAAGACTGTCGAGCAATTTCAAAAAAGCGCATTTGACCTTCAAGAAAATGATGCTCACAAAATCCAGATCTAAAGGTCCCCAAGCTCCATGCAGGTCCACACGTCACAAGACATTTTGGTGCTGAAGAATTGTTTTATAGTTAAATGAAATGGAAAAAAACAAATATGACAATGAAGAAAAAAAAACACAAAGCATCCTCTAAAGAAGAAAATGTTTGAGTCATTGTAAAAGCTTCACAAATAATCACAACACATTCTTGACATTGGTTAACACAAACAACACATTTCCTCCCAAATATACAGCAAAGGTGCAAAACATTGATATTCAAGAATCTGCGGCTAACACTACCTGGACAAGGGGCAGTGTTATTGCAAACCCTTGATTCTCTTAAAGGGCCGCTGCAGTGCGTTCCGTATGGTGAGACACATGTTCTTGTTCGCACCTGCGACCCTTGACCGCATGTTACGGAGCATGAGCTCCACTGGGACCACTCCTCTGCACCTGATTCACCTGTGTGGGAGAAGGGTGACACTAGTTAAATGCAGCACTATGGTCCTGCAGCTTGGCTCACAGGGCAGGGTGGACGGGGAAAAGTGGGCAGGGCTTAGTCAAGGGGGGTGGGGCCATCATGAATCACGCAGGGGGAAGACTGGAGTCTTGACGGTTTCCATAAACACTACTAATCAGTCTATGCTGCCTTTTTGTGATCTTTCATAAATGTGCTTTTGACACCTTCATCTGTTCATTTTTTGTTTCATGTGCATCTTAACTCCATCCATGGATCATCGATAATGTTGGAGATGTGTGCAAACAAATTAGGGTTTTTGAGATACCATTTCAAAGATCACAGAAGACATAGCATCAGACATCAGACTGAATTCTGTTTCTTTACACTTCATTTAAAACAAAGCATGCTTTTCAGCAAAACCAAAAGGTGAGGAAAATCAGGATAATTAAATCAAAATTTTACGTGAACATGGGGGCATGCAAGATAAGCTTGGAAAATTAGAATGAAGTTCAATGAGTGTTAGTTCAGAAATAGGTCAAATGTTGATCCCTTTGCACTGCACAGAATGATCTCATGTTCTATGCAACAATACAGCAAAGTCTGTGTTAACTTCAAATACTTTTTTCTTGTTTTTAAGGCTATATTTTTGAGATGTTTTTTTAGTTAATCAGAGCTTTTGTGAATAAGGAATGGCCCAAATTGTCATTGGGTCATCAGTTCAAAAAACTCAATTGTAATTTGCCCAAAAGGAAACATAACAGGTCGTGTTTAAGCCACCGACTGGAAATAAACTCTGTTTCCCTGAGATAAACCTTTGAGACTACATCACAAATTTAGCTGGTAGATGCCTTATTTATTTACCTCTGCATGAAGAATTAACATTACTTATTAATTATCCTCAGAATTTGTTATCCCATAAATGAAGGACCATAGCTGCTGTTCTTACTGATGTGTTTTAAACTAATCAAACCAAAGTAGATGAATAAAATATAGAGGGCTTCAATTTTCATAAAGTTAAAAAAAGGAGTGCCTAAAAATATTTATCTTTGTACAATAAGATAAATAATTTCATAAAGAAGTGAAAATGAGATCAGTTGCAGCTCCGAATACATTTATGTCTTTGTAGATTCTGAAAACATTTCAAACTAAAAATAAGTAATTTAGTGGATGCTTTGTGCCAAATAGTGATCCTCACTCTAATTTTCATTTTGGAGATCGTAAAAAGACTGAAAGGTGGATCAATTGGTTTAATGAGGCAGTACAGGCAGCGTAAACTGTGTGAGAATGAGAAACACAAAGCAGCTTAACAGGCAAACGTTTGGTGAATGAAGAGGGGAAATGCCTATGTATACAGTACTGGCATACATGTGTATTAGTAATGGTATGAATGCATGTAAAGTGTGGATGATGTCAAAAATTGTGATTAAGGGAAATGAGTTTAAAAACAATGGCAGCACTGTAAATGGAACAACATGAAAAAAAATGCCCCAAATTAAAAAAAGAAAAACAAAAACCAAAACAAAGAAATAAATAAACATGTCTAAATATACCCACCCACTGAAAAATATGCATTTTCTGCTTTTTTGTTTATTCCTAAAACTCTTTACTCAACTACAAACCAATGAATGTTTTACATTTTAGGAGTTTTTTTTAAAAAAATAGTGGATGCTGAAAAAGGCTCTGATGAATTTAGATGATTTCAATGTTTAAGAGCCTTATTGATGAAAAAGCAGCACAATCTTTTTAGTTTAGTTTGTGCAAAGTATGTGTTTTACATTTAGCCAATGGGATGGGGTTTAACCAAATCCCCGCTTTATCACATTTTAGAGAGGGAATCACTAACTACGATCCGCCCTGGTATTTAATTAATGTTCTTTAGTGGTTATTCCATTTTTCAGTTAGTATGTGAGACTAAAGCCTAAATGCACACAAATCTAATTAGGCTTAAGTGCATAAATGTTCATAGAAAAATGAGAAATTTAGTCTCCCGTCTCAAATGTAGCAGAAAGGATGAGTAAGAAAAATAAGAATGCAAAACAGTTCCACTTAAAAAGTGCAGTACAAGAGAGAGCATGCATGATGAAATTAATTTTAGTAAAAAAAAGAGAAAAAAAAAGAGATAACTATTATATTACCAGTTTGTGCCATAAATTTAGCAGATTCAGCTTGCTCCTGCAGGGCCTTTGTGTCATGAACTGATCTTGGCCGCTGACTTTTTACTGTATGCTCTCCGATCATTCCATATTCTATGGGACAAAATAGAGGTTCATATGAAAGCTAGGCTTAAACATGATCTTAATAAATACAAACGCTTATTACATTCTGTTTTCAGTATGTTTGAAGCAATTGCAGTACATGGCTAGAAACAAAGACCACACAAGTTTAGTTTTTAATCTCTCCTTCTCATTAAAGCATAGAACAATGCAACGCATTTTTAGGGTGAGTTGGAAGTATTAATTGAGCTTGAAAGCACAGCGTAGACACATAGCAAACATGCAAAATAATTTCACATTTGTATTTAAGACTCTAGCACCAGCTCCCTTCCTCCCACCCTCTTGCACACCCAGAAAAGAAAAAGAAAAATAAATAAAAGTAAAAATGTGTAAGCCATCAGAAAGCCACAGAGGAGGGGGGTCATGGACAGAACATGCTATTGATCCACAGTTTTCTTGACAAATGGTCTTTTTTTTTCTTTGGTCAGTTCTTACTTGGGTGACCAAATCCAAGCTCTTAACAACCTTTTTTTTTTTTTTTTTTTTTAATGTATTCTGAGCTGAATACGTTGAAGTGCATGCTCGCTTTGTTTCCCATATGGGAACAAAGACAAAAAAAATGAGTGCAGTGTTGCGACACTGAGAAAAGTGATGCTAGAAAGAATGCTTTTAGAATTTGCATCAGCTGTTTGAAGCAATCTATACACTCTAAACAGTTTTCAACCTAAATAGCTTATGCAAATTATGATTTTGATTCTGTTGTGATGTTAACTAGCATTACTTTTGGCAGTGTGTCTAATGAGGTGTTCTTCTTTTTTCTTTTTGCAAATTGGCAATGCAGATGATGCATCAGCAAGTTTCAAACATAACTTATGTTAGTAAAATTGACAGCATGATGATAGGGATGTATATCATCATTTCTACGCCATTTTAAAGCTTCAGACATTTGGAAGCTGGAAACCCACAACAACCTCATGGGCTGTGAGGCAGAAGATACAAAATATGTCATCTGATGTCATTTCAATGTAAAAGCTGGACATTTTGGGATGTTCTAACTACACTAAAGACTATATTTTTAGCAGATTTATAACAACAAACACGTTCTGTGCTGTTGGATTTAAAAACATTTATAGAAAGGAGCACAAAAAAAGTATTTTAGCACAATTATACATCCTTTAAGATATAACTTCAGGAATAACTTCTGGGTTTCCATAAAAGTATCTCTAAATAGTTCAATTAAAGGACAAATGAAGCCAAGTAAAAGCAAGAATTGTTTTGCAGACACTTAGATCTCGATTGGGATGTTAAGGCTTGTTCATTTGCAAAGTAAAAGACCTCAAAGTGTTTTCAAATATCTTTCTCTAAAACCAAGCAGAGATCCCTGTAAGAGCTCTCTGCCAAACAAAGCTGCTGAAAGAACACTAATAGTTGGACAAACCACAGGTCCTCAGTCTAATAGTCATTCCTGTCAGGCTAACTAATACAAATTTGGTGGCTCATTGTCTCGTGTCGCTCTTCATGCTCCATCCCATGGTTTCTGGAATCCTTATGGCATTGTTGTTTTAGCAAAAAATGAAATCACTGTCTGATTTTTCAGCATGGACATTTTAACCAGAGTGTAAAATTATGAAATACCTTTTCTTGATTTAATTTTGACAAATAAAAATGACCGAGACCCCGATTAAAACTTGACTAAGTGGAAGGGTGAAAAGAATACAGACATGTTTCTTCCTCAAGGGGCAATGTGTCAGTTCTGCATTTTCTTAGTGTGAAGAGTCAACACATTCTCACCTCTGGCTTGTCTCGTATCGATGCCGGGTCATAAGCCCTGGGGTGTCACATGTTAATGCAGCTCTTTGATACAGTTTTTTTGCAGATACTATTACTTATCTGGTGTTTGCACGGTGAAGACAGTTAAGGTCTAGTAGCACCTGAATATTAAAAGCAAAGATCAAGCCAAAGGTCTTCCTGCTTTTGCTCAAGTGCAAGGACACAAGACAACATCTATTGGGTCATCTCCCTTGCTTATTTGCTAAGATTTAAACACAATATTGTTACAGTTAGAGCATCCCTGCTACAGCAGATAAATGAGGGATAGCATATTTGCTCATGTACATTTAGAGGACAACTAAGAAGATGTGGAGTGAAATAAACTTCATAGTTAGAAATTATGTAAGCTTTACCCTAAAAGTGAGGAAAATTAAGAATGTAGGCAAAAATGAATTTAAAGATGGCATTGGTTAAGTCTTATTTCTTTTTGCACCCTTTACAATCCTTAGACCATCTTCAATGTCTGCTTTCTGCCTATAATTATGTTGTTAGACCTTCTTCTGTGTAGGACCTGCTGCACTTACACAAAGGGAGAAGAACCCAACATCCAATTGAGTCAGAGACTATTTGGAAGTTTGAAAATGTAAGTCGACATTTGTGATTGTACAGATTCAAAGGAATGTGAAATCATTTGGAAGTAGTTTTATTTTAGTTAAGCAAACCAAACGCGTTGTGTTTGATTACAAAAACAATATATCGTACTATTTTATTATAGCTAATCAGAAATTGACCGCACACCATGCCAAGTCAGCTGTGGTTGCATTTTTTATTATCCTTTTTAAACAGTAATCAACAAGACTGGCCGCAGACAATTATCGATCATCATGTATTTTTTCTGTAATTATTTATCCCTGCAAATCATTGATTACTTCAGTCTATTAAACCATGACATTAGCCCTACAGTGACTCTCTGCTTATCTTGTCTTTCCCCTCATCTTGTTATGATGAAGTGTGTAACAAAAGCCCAAAATGTCATTAAGCATGGAGTCAGTGTGATGTTTAGAAGATACAAATTAGGCACAACATGTCCTTGTGACTCAAACTTTACTCATTTTTAAATATGTGTCACAGAATTGTGGATTCATCATTTCCCAGCCAACCTTTGAGTGATTACGTCCACATCGGTTTGGACATGAGGCTGTTGCAGAAGCTCTATCCATTTGTGTTGTGCGCATATTAAGTGGCTAATTCAGAGCGTGAGACGTTTCATTTTTGGCTTCAAGAGACCAGAGGCTCTTTTGATGCCACAAATGTTCACTCCCAACATTGTTTTCCGGAAAGGCTGAAGTCAAATGGTAGAGAACACCATGTCAAAACATAACACCATTAAGGCGCTGAGCAACGCGGCTCAGCTGAAAACCTGGGATTGTATTCAAGCCTGTGGCAAAATAATGTTAAGCGTGTGAGACAAACCAGCATTTTAATAAATGGAGAGGTAAGCTGTTGTCATTTGTCAAAGAAAGCCAACACAATGCGTCTTCAGAATATTACAAGGCAGAAAATGCAGCAGGGATGATGAATTTAGGAAATCATTATTAGATACATTTGTACTTCTTTTGGCCAGTATTCAGAACTTTGAGATGACTCGCCTCAGAGAAAATTAGGTTTAAAATTTATGAGGTGGCTGTCATTCAGTCAGCACTAAAGAGGAAACTTATTATTGATATCCATCAACTGTCATGACTCAACAACACAGGAGAGACAGTGCCATTCAGAGAAATGGATCACTGAGATTTCATTTCTTTAGTGGAAGATGTGATTTATTTACTCTGCTTTGTTTGCATGTAACCTCACTGCCATGCATCACTGGCATATATTTTATTTTTGCACCGAGACGTTACATTTTCACAGCCAGGGTGTCCATTTAATAGGCCTGGTTAAACCTTTCCACATTTCAGATGGAAGATTTGTGGAATAGATTTGCCTAAAAGAGCAGCCGTGCCCTGTAAAAAAAAAAAAAAAAAAAAAGAAAATCTGTTTTGAAGTTAGAAAATCTTATTTGAAATAAAATTTCAAAGAAACTACTAGACCTTGGCCAAGGTAATACATTTCTGGCAATATATAATACTTCCAGAAAATAAGATGCCAATATCAGAATATTTAAGTATGATTTTTATTTATTTTGTAGTTCTTAATCACTGCAAATCTAGTCTTAAGGCCTTTTTCACAAACCAAAAATGAGTTCAATCTAGGTTAAGCCCATCAGTTTTATAATAAACAATCGTATAGAAAAAAAAAAAGTCTGTAAGAATAGAGTTGTTTTTCTTTGAACAATCTAGAGAGACAAATCAAGAACAGAATTTATTAGCCTGTTTATTAGATATTTTTAAAACATCTCAACCTTTCTACAAAAATCTTTCCTCTTGGATTGGATTCTAACCTTCTACCAAACTGTTTTTTTTTTTTTTTTTACTTTGTATTTTAGTTGGGCTAATTTTAAAGACTGTCTTATTCAAAGTCTGTCGTATTTTTAGTTTTTATGGTTTTGTAAGTGGAAACTGTGAAAAAGATTTAATAAAAGGTGTCCAAAAGGTTCAATTTTAATCTTGCTGATTAACAAATTGAACTAAGAGAGGCTTGGTAGGAAACACAACATGCTGTTTGCATTAATAATGACTCAAAGACAACAACAGTGCAATTTCTCTGATGCATGGTGATGAGCATATTTGCTGAGAAGCTTATTTTGCAAAATAAAATAAACATCTTGGTGAAAAATATTCATATCTTCTAGTGTTAATTGAACAGAAATAGTTCTTTTTTGTATAAAATATCTAAAAATATAAATATGATGTATCATCTTTGAGATTTTTGTTAGATATATTTCATTCATGTTTACTGCTGACGCAGAATTAAAAAAAAACAATCTCAGGAAGGAAAATTAATCAATTTCCTCTACTCAAAACCACTCACAGAAGCACAGGGAAATCATTTGATAACTTCCCCTCTTCTCTTGCCTGTTTTACAATTTTAGAAGATCCTAATTTGCAAAGGGGAAAAGCAGAATTAGCACTCGATTCAGCTCTTGACATTGTGTGGATTCAAACGTGTAATTACTTCCAGTAGAAATGGAAAAAAAGGAAGAAGAAAAAAAAACTACAAGATACTTTACTCCTGCCACACTGTGCCATCAGTTTAACAAAGCAGCCATTTTTACCAGCTTGCCAGAGATTATCAACAGATCAGGTGAGTAATAAAGAGATGGGAATTGGGATCAGGTTTTTTTTTTACTAAGAAAAGAAAAAAAAGCTTTGTCTTTATTTTAAGCAGATGGAACGAACGAGTGGCGTGTCTCTCGAGTCGAGCTGCTTATAAGTTGATCTTTTCTTGAGATACGCCTGGTCTTTCTAAAAGGAAAGGGAAATAAAGCGTCTTATTCCACTAAGCATGAAATATGTCTGGCCACTCTGAAAAGGGGAAAAAGAAAATAACTCTTTTATTCCAATGAGCTTTGGAAACCGATCTGCAGGAGTCCATCTGTTAGCAAAGCTCAGAAGCACATGGAGAAACAGAAATAGCCATGGCACTAGCAGAGCAACTGAAACAATAAAACAATCTTTAGTTGAAGAATCGCCTCAGAAGAATAGATAGAAGATTTAAAAAAAAAGGTCTGCCTAAAGACCCACTTTAATGAAATTGGTGTTGTTGGTGTTTTTTTTTTATGTTCTTGAGGCATTTTTATGAAGATGAAGGACATAAATTAAGAAGAATTAAGCTTATATTTTTATTTCAGACTTTTGTTTAAATTGTAGTAAATTTAGAGCAGAAAAAAAATGCTGTTTGAAAATACGCTGGGTGGGCCACAAGCTCCCCTTGCTAGTAGAGTCTTAATGTTCAGATTTTTAACATCTGGGATAACTGAGCAAAATGATGACAAAAGTCTTAATCTACTGTCAAAGTGATTGATTATTAAAATACATTTAAAGCACATGCAATAATTGCTGTTCAGAGTCAAATACCTATATATTTGCGTTTTCACTTATAGATAAAAAAAATGATTTTTCAAAGATAATATTTATATTTGGTAATAAAATAAGAAAAAGAAGGCTCTAAAGTCATCTTGATAAAAAATTTTATTGTCTTGCATTTTTTCATTATCTTATTTGACCACTGGATGTATTTTATTTTGAAAGGAACATATATGTGCAGCTAGTGAAATAAAACAACTGTTTTAAACATTAAAGGCCATGTTACACAGCCACTACGTACATTCTGCACATTTTCCACTTATGTCATTTCGGTCTTTCATGACACATGCGCGATAAACACAATTCATAAGTGTTTCTTCTGTTCGTCATTCGTCAAGAGTGTACAGATGCTGTCGAGGGTGTCAGCTGATTGCTTTATATGAATTCAGTTTTGAACTGTTTACAGTTTTGGTTGGTTGAGAATTATGTAGTTTATGTGTATTTAATGTAGTTTATACTCAGTTATTACTCAATTATAAGCAAGGCAATAATCACGCACATTGATTTTTGTGTTTTTTGTGTCTTTCTTCCCTGGTTTTAACGTGATTAATTTGTGATGCATCTGTGAAGATTTCATGTAAAGACCACAACTTTTCTCACTTCTCCATATATTCACAAGCGCAAAATGTACGTAGTGGCTGTGTGACATCGGCTTGAAATAACACTGTTATAATTCAATTATTGTAAATATTTAAAAGCAACATTTTATAAATCAATGGATTAATGGCCACAAAAACATAAACAAAGTGCGCTTTTACAAACGGTGAGGTGGCTTTGTAGCTCTCACTGGGTTTTGTTCTGTAAAAAACTGGACTAAATGTCTCTTTTATTGTTAAAGGTTGCAGACCACCAATCTATACTGCAGGAATGAACATCTGCTCAATCCACTACTACCAATTTTAATTGTGGTGAACATTTTTTTTAAAGTAGTTCTTCAAATTCTGCATACAATGATGATATTATTTGTTCAGATTCAGAACCACTATTAAATAGATGTAGAGTTTTGGCATTTGTCCTAAATCTTTGATGCTTTAAACAAAGCCTTGGTTAGATCAAGAAAAGAGTGAATGAAGATTTCCTAGATCTGTAACCCCTGTTATCTAAGAGGCTTTGATCCACTGTATGTGCTGAATTGAAAGCTTCGACTGACAGACATCACGCCTACCGCTAAGAATCTAGTAGAAGACATTTAATTTCCAGGTTCCTCTTCACTGCATGGACACGTTCCATGTGTAATTTTATTGAAAGGCAGTAAAAGCCAACCCCATGTCCAATGACTGATGTGTCTAACCTTGCATGAAATGAGCCTTTACTCAGAAGTCCCTATGAGTAGCTTCTATCAGGGGTGCTTCACTTACTGCCCTGCGTGCAATTCTGACTGACTGGCACAAATGCAGGTTTTCATGAGAGGCACTCCATTGTCGCTGCACTTTAAAAAGTGT
Source organism: Oryzias curvinotus (assembly GCA_023969325.1). Classification (NCBI taxonomy): domain Eukaryota; kingdom Metazoa; phylum Chordata; class Actinopteri; order Beloniformes; family Adrianichthyidae; genus Oryzias; species Oryzias curvinotus. The sequence continues at coordinate 6,102,714 of CM043720.1, forward strand.
AAGTCCCTGAAATAGAGACAACGACTCAAACACCCAAGGAAGAGGAATAGCTCCCTAACCTCCACTTGTCTGTGATCCATTACTCAACGGTTAGAGCTAAGTCACTGCAACTGAAACATGTTTGGTCAATTTGCGTCTACAGTTTCTTTATGTTTGGCTTCTTTAAGGTGCATTTTCACTTTAGGCTTTTATTCATTTATATGTTCACGTCATGAATTAAAGTAAAAACTATGTCAAACCATGAGAAAGCCATTAGAAGAGTTGAGAAAACAAGATATATTTGAGTATTTTTATGGCTTAGTAAATTCTGGTTTGTAAAAACGGAACATTTTCACCTGGTAGTATAGCATCCAAGCTTAAATATAAGGAAAATATTTCATTTAGTTTCTATTTTTGGCAGATTTATCCTAATAAAGGAAACATTGTTTTAATTCACAGTGGTAGAAATATATATAAATAAAGTAAAATTAAAATTAAAATTAATTGTTCTGTATGACCATTGGACATCTAAATACTGACCGAAATGACGTATTCAAGTCAAGCCTTTCTCTTTGATTTATCCAAACACATTAAGGGCTAAATAAGAAAAGCACTTGTACTTAAAAAAAAGACAAAGAACAAAAGAAACATAGCAATGACTGACAACATGATGATGACAGAATGAGGATGATAACACTATTTCCACTTCTTCAGGAGATGTGAAATGTTCCTCAGCCTTGCCATTTAGGCGGTACTTAGAAATCAGCTATGATGTCCTCAACCTATCTCTTTACTGTCATGCAGCCTCCTCTCTACTGGTGGGACCATATGCTTGAGCCTATGCAAAAACTCAATTAGTCCCTCATTAGGAAAATGAGGGGGTCGCAAGGAATCAGATACAAATTACGAATTGTCCTCTGAGACGTACAATTATCCATCATATTCCTTCGGCCATCTGTTTGCTTCCTGTTGACTGAGATTGAAGCCAAATTAGAATTCTGCACAACTGCCTCTGCACTCTATTGAAAAGTCATGCAAACCCACCTAAAAATGCAGGGGACGTAGAAAGACGAGCGCTGTGAATGCACCGCACTCTAAACAGATGCATTTGCTATTACAGATGTGTAGGCAAATGGTGGCTATGGGAGAGCACGCTGATAACTTACAGCACAATGTTAAATCACAAGGTTATTGAGCAGTACCTCGCAAGGCAACCTAGATGGAGCTCTGACGTTATCAAAGCACTGAATCAAGCAGGCCTGTTGCTGGCCTCTCTGAGCAGATCATTTCTCCTGTTTTTTTTTTCTCTCACACTTCAGGGAAAGGCTCTCACATGATTTCTACTCTTGCAAATATGTATGCTTTAAAAGTCCAAATTCCACATTCTAAACACTACAACCAAATCACTCTCTCAGAGGAGAACATTTTTTTTTATATAATTTTCTGGTAAAAAAAAAAACCTAATGTTGGAAAAAAAAATAGAGAACAAAATTTCCATGACATTTGCTGTTTTGCTGGATAGTTTGTCTTGCTCCCTTCAGCCGCATTATGCTTTCAAAAACGGACCCGCCTATGGACCACTTAAAGTGAGAGCAATGCCAAGATTGCAGCTTGCAAAATCACTAACCTTTTTAAAACAGCGACACTGCTGAGCCACCCGTGACTAAAAGTGGGGCTGCTGCAGGGATGCAACTGAAAGAAGTACTGTGCAGCAACAAGGATGAAAGCGGGTTACTAATGAAATCTCTTTATAGGAAGAAGTGTAAAATATATGACTGGTTTACAAAGCATAACACTGAAGTGTTCTCCAAATCTGGGAGTTTTATCTGGAGCATTTAATCAAATTCTCAGCTCAGAGTTGTGACTATTTATTTAGAAGTTTCATTTCTACTCTATTTCTTTCATGGAATAACACAGCGTCTTGATGATTTTACATAATTATCTTTTGCTTTGCAACAATGCTCTGCTAAGGGACACTGGAAAACTGTAAGAGCAACTCTTGGCGTCGGTACAAAAAAATCCGAGCCCAGCAGATAACCTGGCAGTCACATGAGCTGCCAAGCCTGGCACCGCCACGCCAAGCAATGCATCTGTCAAGTGAGAAACATGACACATTTTTTAGCACCTTTATGACTACAGCCAATTTTCAGAGAGCATACCTTGTCTTTTCCTGAGCCATTTTGTTTGGCATACTGCGGAGTGACCTTCCATTTAATAGAGTCATGGTTCGACATCCATGGAAATTCCTCAATAATAAATGAGGAACGCCACACCTAAGAAATTAAATGCACAAAACACAATATGGACTCTGTAACCATGGAGACGGATGTCTTCGGATGACCATATTTTTTTTAGCAACATAAATCATTTCCTACAGCTTCTAATAGGACTTTCATAATTCATGCTGTCAGCTTTTTCCACAGCACCAATCATGTCTGATTCTTCTGCAGTGGCAAAGCCCACTGCTTCAGGCTGCCACCCTGCATCTATCAGCTCAAAGAACACGGTGTCATGTGGAAGTTAGTCATAGGGACGATGCCTGCAACATGTCCTGTCTTGGCTCATTGGCTAAGCTCTTGTTAAACCAAATATGCTCTCCAAAATAATTACAAGGACACGAGCGCACAGCCGAAATGTTTTCAGACAAGTCCGAGCGCAGACGCAGCCCAACAAGATTTTCCATTAATGCTTTCTGATGCCAGGTCCAGAAGCATGAATGCAATCACAGTTCTTCAGATCTTTGCATGACCGCACCGCTATGTAATTATTGCTTACTTTTTTGCACCTAAACAAAGACTCAAATGGCATATTCATTTCATTATTTTACAACTCAATACATTTCATCTTGGGTTTTAGTCTGGAAACACAAGCTTTTCACAAAATGGCTGACACCGGTGAACTGCTGCGATAATAGAGTAATAGATATAGATTTTTCTTTTTCGCATTTTAATTTTATTTACATTGAGTGAATTGAAAGAATTTAACCCAAAAGACCAAAAACATATACTTCTTTGAACCTGTGTACTGTGGCGTCTTTTTGTAAATGTTATTGCCTCTGACCCTGTATTGACTATATATTTTCTTTATTTTTGCGTGATGAAAAGGGGCAAACTCTCGCCATCACCAAATGATTTTCTTTTAAAGTAAGGGCAGCAATTCCTTCTTGTATTTTCTAATCTTTATTTAGCTTGTTGAGCATTGAGAGAGAAAGTGAATGAAAAACATTGGAAGGAAAACTCTGCAGGGATCGAGTCCCAAGACAAGAAGTGCATTTAGCTCAAGAGACAGGGGATTTAACCATTTGCTGACCTCTGCAAATTCTAATTCTCCAAAGAAAATGGGAAACTTCCAAGGCTCATGACTGACCCCTCTGAAAAAAATGCAAAATTTATCCCATTCGTCTGTCACACTCCATCAGAGTTTTAAAAAAAGAGGTCAGGTCAAGCATTTGCCTTTAATCACCAAAATGCCTGTTTTGGGGCTGTGGGAGTGAGCCAAAGCAGCTTAATTATATAAAACTTTGTGTTTAGCCACAGCTCAGTACGAGAGCCACCTAAAGCATTTAGAATCAAACGCCAGAGAAGACAGAGAAGAAGCACTGGATCCTCCATAACTTTGATATATTCATTTAGATTTCTGAGACTTTCTCAAAGACCCCATTCACACAACCTCATCTTTTCTTGGTGAGTTTTTTATTCCACGCTGAAAGGATGTATGAAATTCACCATCATGGACCAGACAGAACTTTTATTTCTGCCTGACACATTATTATTTACCAGATTTAGGAGTGTCAGTTTGGTATGCGAGTCGCTTTGGCTTGATCTGTGAAAACTAAAGACAACCGCCCCATTTAATTACTTTCTGTAATATTTTTTTTTCTCATTTCGCTTAGCAACTGTGCAAAAAAAGGGAAAAACGCATTTTTTAATGACTGCTTAGTGTCAAAATAAAAAGCTTTATATTTGACAGCAAATTCATAAAGGAAAATAAAATGTAAAAATCTTTTTTTTTCATGTAGAAGTGTAGAAACATTAAAAGTGAAATTGTGCAACAACCATAATTGATCAATAAAGCTGAAAAAAATCCACGTTTGGATTTGCAAACATAAATATAAAATATTTATTTTTTCTTTTCTAATATTAACTAACTAAAACAGAGGCTATAAGGTAAAAAAAAAAAAAATCCCTGACCTGATAGCATGCTTGTTTTCATGGAGTTATAAATATAGCACAATAAATACTAAAGCAAGTTTGTCTCTGTGGCTCCAAGCTGGAAAATCTATACAGGCTGAGCATTCGACTCAAAAAACACATAAATGTTCCTCTATTCAACAAAAGGGGACTTTGGCTTTTTAGAGCCTGGATCAAATTTTACAGCACATGGAGTGAAATGATTTATCACTGACAGCTCCCCGTTTTATGCTGTTGCAGAGGCAGCCATGAGTGACATTAGTATTGGAAATTAATTGTTTCTTAATATGCATGTATCCATCGTGCACCATCACACAGCTATGCACCATTACTGTGGTCAATTAGGCATTTAACATCTCACCGTTGGCCAATGTATGGAACTAATTATCACACAGGACTTTTTTTTGCATCATTCAGCATATTAGGTGTTACCAAAAGAACTATTACCAAAATTATTGATTAGTAGTTATTCTTTTATCACCTTTATCCTAAATTTGGCTGCTAAATACTTTCCACACAAACGAACCAACATATATTAAAGGCAGCTAGATTACTGCACCACATTCCCCCATGAACACAACCCATTTTTAAATAAAGCTTGTCGCGTTAAGTGTTTAAAACAACAAAATGGCTTAATCTGACTATTAAAATTCCACATTTGTCCTTAGATGTGGGGTGTAAATAAAGCCCCCTCAGCCTCTGAGCCTTTTTGAGGACATTAAGGATGACTGAAGTGCATTATCCGGGCACACAATGGTGGCTGTCTGTGTTCGGCTAAGCTTCTCAACCTTGAAATAGGGAGCTACCAACACAGCCTCTACAGGGGACCAACGACTTTTAAAGGTGCATGACACCCCCAACCCCCTAATAGATTTGGCAGAATAGCCTGTCTGGTACACCTGTCTGAAAAGAAGTCCAAGTGCTCAGGTCTTCTGCTTTCCAAAACAACTGCCTTGAGGAGGTGATTTTTTTAAAGTCATTGCTTAGAACGATTGATGTGGTGCATTTGCACAATGAACATGGCAGATCTGCATGCATGCATCAAACGGTCAATTCATATTTATGTATTAAAGTTACTTGTTGGGGTTGCACAAAAGGAATTCAGTGCAGGTAGTCATTTTTCTGGACTTTCTCACATGTAAAAAAAAGGAAACACATATTAGGGTTGTGAGCCTTTCTTCTCCCGTTTTCAGAGGATCTTTAATGAGCTTCTAAATGCGAATGTTGCTGCACGCATGTGTTATTTCAACTTATGTAAGAGAACAAGCACAACAACAGCGCCATATCCCTCATGTAGCAGATGGATGCATACTGTTTACTTGTTAGGAAACAAGGATGACAGTACGTCAAATATTGTACTATTAGCCCTCACCTCATTATGTTATTTTAAAAAACTTGCAACAGCACGGTTGATTTTGTGCCAAGCAGCAGTAAAGAGTGACTTACGCTTCTTATGTCCTGGAAGTAATTAAGCTCAAATTGTCATATTGTTTTGTATTTGGGACATTTACCATATCATGTAGGAAATCATTTAAATTTGTCTACAGATGAGAATTAAAAAGAAAAAGACAATAGTATAAGAGCATTTTAATGATTACTTAATGATTAGAATGTAAGAAATTGATCATTTTAAACAGAATTAAATGTATGCCAATAAATGGTAAAAAAAAAAACAATAAAATATATAAGAAAAAACAACCCTAAACATGGACAATAAAACATATATTTTAAAGATAAAAAAAATATAGCTTTTCCTGTTTTTTTGCTTCACGAGGGGCATGTCTTTAACTAGTTATCTAAAAAAAAAAAGATATATTTTGGTTAAAAAAAATGATAAAATAACACTTTAAAATTGTAATTTCTCTTTTCATTTTTATAATTTTGTATCTTCTCTGTGCTTTTTTTCCTTAAATAAATCATTGCCTGACTGTTAAAATGTTTAATTTCAAGCCTCTTGAAAGCCTCTTATAATCATGAGCAGAACAAAAGCTGCTGCAGCATCACACAGTGCTGATGTTCCCTTTGCATGTTCAGAGGCAAAATCTGGTGTTCCCACTATTTGGAATAGATGCAAAACACAAACCAGCTTGTGGTCTCACTCAATGAGAATATCACATCAAAGGGTTTATGGTATTCTATTGTAAATACAAAAAAATCATATGACAGTGAATCGAGTGGAAATATGGTATATTTCTTTTTTTTTTATGCAAGTGTTGCTTATAGCCTACCATCAAGCTACAGTAAAGAAAAACAAAAATATTGTCGCTTCTATACAATTTAAACAACTTTTTCTCAATATCATTCTGATATTTGCATTTTGAACAGGCTATTAGCTGAAATTACCACCACTCTCTAATTATGAGCATAATAGCTCCCTCACTGTGAGGATTATATATTGTGTGTGTTATCACAGGGGAATTGTTCTCTTGGCAGATTGGTGGGTTGACAAAAACTCACTTTGGCACATTCATGAGTTTCAGCACTGAAACTTGGTGCTAACGTAGTATTATGTAGTATTATGTACTGAAATGAAGGTGAATTAGGAGTACACATTAATACTATCACAGGTGATTTATGCAAACAAGCCTAATCATGACATTTAATAATACATTTTTGCTCTGAAATAGGATTCATGATGGTAAAATGCTAAACAGATTTATAATTTAAAGGGTGGTTGTTAAAGTGTAAGTATTATTTTAAGTGTTTTTATTTATTATATTTTTTTTTTACTGTCCCCTGCAATAGAGTGGTACTTGGCCCTTCAATACCTGGTTAGGCTCCAGCATCCCCGTGACCCTGAACAGGAAAAAAGCTGGTTCAGAAAATGGATGAATGGCTAGATTAATTTTGTGAGTTTCTAACAAAAACAATGTAAATTTGTGACAATATTTATTTAAAGTAACAAACACACACAGTATTTATTTGTGAGTGTGTGTGTGTCTTACGAGAGGCTCATTTATATGTTGTTAACGTGAAAATGACCCATTTACTGCTAAAGTTGAACTTTGTCTTTTTCCATCTTTATAACTTTTGAATGTAAATAATTTAGTTCTAATTATATAATTTAACTCAAGGACAATAACTGAAAAATAGCATGTTGGCTGCAATTTGGTATTTGCAGAGATGCTTCTAAATGTGCAATGTCCGTGCAAAAAACAAACCAACACATTGAACTAGGTTAAATATTTTTGCACATAATTGTCAATATTAACAAATTCAACCTATAAACTTGGCACTAAGTTACAACTTCAATCAATACAGTGTGGTGAATTTTGCACCACTTGCCTTTGAAATCAAAAAGTTCCATAATACATGCAGCAGCACCCATTAAATCATGAAAAATAACAACAACAAAGATACTGTCATAATCAAAGGTTATATATATATATATATATATATATATATATATATATATATATATATATATATATATATATATATATATATATATATATATATATTTAGCATTGTTCAACATTAGCATACATCTGTTCATCCATGAGGCGTCTGTGAGGTGACCCCCTGTATCCGCCTCCCAAAAATAGTTGAACTGTTGTTGTAATACAATATACCCATAATGCATTTCTTCTTTTGCCTCAAAGCTAAAAGGTTCCAATTTGGAATGATTGCACATAAAAAACAGTTTCAAATTCATGAAAGGCTTTTTAAAGAGCTTTATGATTTGTCTACCTCTTAGGATGGATAGTTATTGCTTTTACTGCTTATGATACTAATGTTTCTCTATTAAAAAAACAGTGCACTAAATGCTTTTTTTTTTTACTTTTTAGTGGTTTGTTTTCTCTCTTCATTGCATTAAACTTTAATTTTCTCCAAACCCTCAAATTTTGTACCCCTGAGAGATCAAATAAAGACATTTATTTCAACACAAGTATGCTTCCAAAAGAAACATGGCCATTTTTTTTTTTTTTTTCTGAGACAGATGTGTCTCATCAGCATCAGATGGGCATGAAATGAACATGATTATACAGGGCAGGACACACGACAGGAAACAGACAGTTAAGCAAATTCAAAGAAAGCAAAAAAGCAAAACTTTTTTCTTGGGAGAATTTTCCTTTTTTTTGTATAAGAAAACAACTCTCCTGGCCAAATTGGGAATTATTATTCTACCCAAATACAATTGTTTCACACAAACGAATTGGTACAAATCTTTCCAAATATTCATACATATTTTTTAGCAAATAAGAATTGAATGGTGCGTGTAACCTTCTCACCATATTTAATGTGAAAAAAAGTATTTTCATTTTAAATTTAAGCAATCAGCAGTTCCAGAATCTCTAAGCATCCCACAGAGACAGACGACAGAATTCACTATATGACATTCTCAATAATTCATTACAAAAGAGGCGTTCCTGTTTCTCCTTGTTTTAATATTTCCATCAGCTCCAGCCTGGCAGCTTGCTCAGACTGACCTCTTTCATAATGAACTTATGATCAGCTGAAGAAGATTCTTTCTATTGCTCCACAATAATGACTTTTCCAGCACACATCAGAGGCACCTCCTTTTCTTGCACGGTTTAAGCATGTGACACAAGCAGAAGCAGTACACTTCCAAAGGGAATCTCCTAAGAGCACTAATCCATTAGTGACTTTTCCTCATTATCCTTTCTTCCCAACGCCAGGCTGCAGTTTAATTGTGGAGACTTTCATACCTCACTTCTTTTTCATTCCTTTTTTGTGCAGCTTCACAATTAGGGGAACCTCAAACCCTTTCCGCAAAAAGCAAGGTATGAAGTGTCATCCATCTTTTATGACAGAGGGCTTCCATAAACTTCACAGATGATCTCAGCTCAGTCTATCATCCAGCACATTGAAATTATTACCTTGGAACAATGTCCAACATACCAAAAAGCAAAAATCATACCTTTCCGCTGCACCCATTAAAAATAACATTTAATAAATAAAATACAAAAAAAAAAAATTCTGTGAAAGAGTTATTTAGCAATGCTCTTACATGTCATATTCCTGGATGTCATTTTTGTTATTACCTTCTACATAGATGCAAAAAAAAAAAAAAGACAAAACTATGGTTTTAGTAAAATTTCCGAATGGCTTAGAACTGCATTTTCATTTACACTGCAGCTTTATTTTAGAAAAGTAGTCTTATTTTTTGTCTTGTAGAAAAAATATATATTGTTAAAGTTTTTTAATCCCAAAAGATTTTTTTTGTTGCTTATTTAAATATTTGTTTTTAAATTTTTTGATATGTGTTTGAGGATTTATTGGGGCTTTTTGTTTGCTGTGCACATACATGATGGCACAGCCCAAACTACTAAATCTAATGTCTTTTTTTTTTTTTTTTCCAGTGAGATAACAACAAAAACATGGTCCTCACACTGGCAACACAATTGTCTAAGTCTAACTTACTAGATTTTTCTTTATTTTTAGCAACTATTTGTGTCTAGCAGCAGGATTTAAAAAGATTGTGCTGACAGTAATTGTCTGAAGCAGAGAAGTCGGGCAGAAAGAAGACAAACAGTTAGTTCGGTAATCCAGCACAATGCTTTACAGAGCCACCGGCATTGTGTCTTCTGACTAACTGGTTATGGGATTTCTATAGTTGGCTTTATTTGATAAGGTATAAAAATGCATTCAATGTGACAGAACTCTGATAAAGAAAAAATGATGGAATTACTGCTTGCATGTACCTCTTTCCTCCCTGTAGAGTTAGATCTCCTGTTTATTCAGAAGCATATCTGACCAAGCAAGGGGTGGGGGTGAAGCAAAGAAGACTGCAATGCTACCAGCAGCATAAAGCACAGCTTCTGGTGCAGAACAAGGGGACTTTTGTTTGCACACTCAGAGGGGATCAGCTCTCTGATGTCTGCTTGATTTGGATCTGTGCTGTGAAAATATCTGTTTATAATGTCTACCAGACAGAATATATTTTTTTGTCCAGTCAAAGTTTTGGTGGCTCACATGGAGGCTTGAAAACTTTTCTAAGTTTTATCTTCAGTGGTTGAATTTCACGTTTGTTTATCTAACATCAAACTGGCTCCATTCAGGGTAAAATATCCTCCTAAATGAGGTCATCCAACTTTCTCTTTAAGAACATGATTAAATTTAAAAAAGGCAGAGAATGAAATCTCATCTCTAGTTTCCTGTTACTAAGCAACCACGTTAACCAATGAGCATAACACTCAATCCATATTAAATGACTGGTAAAGAGGAAATGGAACGCCATGTCCATTTTCAGGGCTTCTTTTTTAAATATGTCTTGCTAATGGAAACAGCAATAGAATTGTGCACAGCAGATAAAACATAAGCAGAGTGTTTGAAATTCCTGTAATGAGAACTTGGCTCATTTTGAGGCCTCATTAAGGTATCCAAGTTAATGTGACTCAAATTCAGAGCAGTTAGCTTATTGTGGACATTAGGGTAATAGATTCTCTGCAGGGTGTGCATGTATAAACGCAGGAAAGGGTTAAAAGCAAATGGATGCAGATTTGTGCCACAACAAAATCACCATAAGGAGATAAGCTAGAGCATACTCTCAAGAAGAGTGAGAATTAGAGGTGTGAAGATTCATTTTAACAATGATTTGATTCATATCATAATTTGTGTTTGACCATGTGATTCTTAGTCGATAAGAACTAATTCATAGATCTAAAATCGATCCAGGACATCTTTCCCCAGAAATCCAACCAGTGTTACTAGAGATAAATACCTGGTACTGAACAGTGCAGGTGAAGTTTTCATGATTCCTAGTGTTTCTTGCAAGATGATCGATTGAAAATTAAAAATGTGTACAAACAAGCAAACAGATAAGAATGAATGTCAAATCCATTCACATGTTAGTTTCATAAAGTTCCGCCCACTGTTGTTTTTCCACATCAAAATGATCCAAAGGGAACATTATTAGAACATTCTAGCACACATATGGTCACTTGTTTTTGCAAAATTCAAAGCGTTTCAACACATTGGACTGGATTGGCTTGACCATAATCCTACCATGTCTCAATCCAACTGGTATTTTCCTATATAGATATAATCGATTTATGGCAGATTTTTACTACCGGTATGTTACAGGTGGATTCGATTCAGTAAAACAACTTGCCTCAGACAAATATATCTGGTTTGATTGGAAAAATATAAATTGATTAAGTCCAATAATCATTACACTCCTGCAGAAAATATTGATGTCACTTTCAAAATGAGGAATTTCAGGAAAAATAGGACTTGAACATATTATTGCTCTGATAATGCAGCAAGGGAGATGGGTTTTTAATCTAAAAAATTGTCCTAAAATATTACTTTAAAAGGTGCAACATTTAGCAATATGCTCTTTAAAAAATTGTTATGTTGTGTTAAACAACAATTAATATTTTCTAAATTAGGCCTAAAATAATGATGTCACTATTTAGAAGGACCCTTTCAAAATGTCCGCATGCGCCGGTGATGTAAAGTGCACACTGTGTGACTCGCAGGGCATATCTGTCCAGTGTTTGTTTGTTTCTAGCTAGGAGCCAAGTTCATTTCAGTTCAGCTGTATGCAGGAAGCACACGGCTGGTCCACCTATCATTCACAAGACACTTGACAGACGTCTAACGACACATGACAGGGGCATAAAATGCATTTGAATAATGCCCGTATCGTCCATGTGATGAGTTACTAAAACCAAGGTTTTGCTGTTTTTTTTTCTTTTCTTTTTATTATGGAAAAAAGCATGCACTGAAAAACCAAGGTAACTTTGGCACCCATACAATTTTTAATAACAAGACATGATTTTTCTTAATTTCCTTCTTTCGTTAAAAAAATAAATCATATAATTTTTCCTAACTAAAAATGTTTTTCTGTATTTCTAGCAATAGAAAATTCTTTAGAGATCTGCCCTGCATTGCCAATAAATGACCCCCTTGGTCTTTTAAAATCTTTACAAACAGGTAATGAGAGGAGAAGCTATAATGTAAAATAAATTGGTGATCAGTTATCAAAATTCAAATGTTTGTATGCAGGACTCAAAAATATTTAACTAGCTTTCAGTAAAACACAGGCTACCTTCATTAAAATCATTTGACTCTGACAAGATGAGCTGTCAAGGGCTTTGCCGATCCCCCCCAAACTCTCCCCCTGCCATTAATCTAAATTAATGCCCTGACAAATATGTCATAATATTGAGTGCAAAATATGATAAATGCTCACTTCAGCTCATCCATAATCAAATCTCTTTAGCAAAATGGCAAAATTTCAAATTGCAGAGCTGCTGTGGCCTCAGGAAGCAACAAAGGTGACCTTATGCTTTTGCTCCAAACAACATAGAAATAACGAAGACTGCCCTTTAATACACTTGACAGGTGAGTGCTGCAGAAGATTCTGGTGTTGATCAAGATGCCATTCTAAGTTTTAAAATACTCTTGGTATATCCTTCTCCATAATAATAATAAAACATAATATTTACAATGGTAAAAAATTAGGAAAAAAGTCGTCTTTTAATTATTATTATGCCATTTTTTGACTAAATTAAAACACTGGTATCAAATTCTAGGTCAGTTTCTACTAAGTTGTGGGTGGAACTGTTGGCAGAGAGTAAGCTTGCACTGATTTCCCATCATCCCTTTTTTGTTTACACCCCAGTGACTGTCTAGGAAAGGCTTTTGCAGCTTTATTAGATGATGTTGGTTTCACCCAAAATGTGAATGAACCCACTCACTGTCATAAGCACACCCTGGACCTCGTTTTAACCCATGGTATAGAGATCAGCCAGCTGAGTGTCCTTCCTCTTAACCCCATCATTTCTGATCACTTTATGATTACCTTCCAGCTTACTTTAGAACGTGCTACTGCCCCAGTGAATAAGAAACAACTTAGAAGAACCTTAACTGACTGTTCTGTGTCTGAGTTTAAACTCACAGTTCAGCCAGTACTTAGTGACATTCTGAGCAAATACTCTGAGTCCAGCTCCCATAGCATCAGTCCTAGTATAAATGACCACTTTGTTAATGATGCCTTACAAGCCCTCAGGAGTACACTTGATGTTGTTGCCCCCCTGAAACCTAAGTTCGTTAGACAAAACCGAGTAGCACCGTGGTTTAACGCTGAAACACGTTCTCTTAAACAAGAAACCCGTAAGTTAGAAAGAGAATGGCGCCGCTCCGGTTCAGAGCAGTCTCTGAATATCTGGAAATATAGCCTATTAAATTATAAAAAAGCTCTGCGTAGAGCTAGAAGCCAGTACTATTCAACCTTAATATCAGAGAATGGAAACAATCCTAGATTTCTTTTTAGCACTGTTGCTAAATTAACTCGCAGTCAGAGCTCAGTAGAACCACATGTTCCTGTTTCTCTCAGCTCTGATGATTTTCTTACATTTTTTGATAGTAAAATCTCAAATATTAGACATAAGTTAAATCAAGTTATTCCTTCTATCAGCCCAGAGCAGGCTGAAGCTGTAGAAGTGGAGGCATCCATAGAAACATCTGTAACATTAGACTGCTTCACTATTGTGGATCAATTAGAATTGGCATCAATTATTACGTCCTCCAAATCCTCAACGTGTCTGTTAGACCCAATTCCCACTAGACTTTTTAAAGAAACTTTTCCCCTAATTAATGATTCCATATTAACAATGATAAATACCTCTCTGGAAACGGGTTACGTGCCACAGTCTTTTAAATATGCAGTTGTTAAACCTCTTTTGAAAAAGCCCAGTTTGGATCCTAACATCTTGGCCAACTATAGACCAATATCAAACCTGCCCTTTATTTCTAAAATCCTAGAAAGAGTTGTAGTTAAGCAGCTTTACTGCCACCTACAGGACAACTGCCACTTTGAAGACTTTCAGTCGGGGTTTAGACCCCACCACAGTACGGAAACCGCACTAGTTAGAGTCTCTAATGACTTGTTATTGGCTTCAGAAAAGGGACTACTTTCTATTCTTGTCCTGTTAGACCTCAGCGCAGCTTTTGACACTATCGACCACAGTATTTTACTCCATAGATTAGAGCATGACATAGGGATCAGAGGATCTGCTCTCCAGTGGTTTAAATCCTATCTGTCAGATAGGTATCAGTTTGTTAATGTAAATGGACATTCCTCTCAGTACACTCGAGTTAACTACGGAGTCCCACAGGGCTCAGTCTTAGGACCCATCCTGTTTACGCTATATATGCTACCCCTAGGAAACATAATCAGGAAACACAGCATTAATTTTCATTGTTATGCCGACGATACTCAGTTGTATTTATCAATGAAACCTGACCAGAATGACCAGATAGAGAAACTGAACGCCTGCATTAGTGACATCAAGACCTGGATGACAATTAATTACCTCCTCTTGAACCCAGAAAAAACTGAGGTTATTATACTAGGTCCTAAAAATCTGAGAGATGCTCTGTCTGCTCAGATAGTCTCCCTGGATGGTGTAAGTATAGCCCCCAATTCCACAGTTAGAAACCTTGGGGTCTTATTTGACCAGGATTTATCATTTAAGGCTCACATATCTCAGGCGTGTAGAACTGCATTTTTTCACCTGCGGAACATTGCTAAGATCAGAAATATACTTTCTAAGAGTGATGCTGAAAAACTCATCCATGCATTTGTTACGTCGAGGCTGGATTACTGTAACTCCTTGTTAGCAGCGTGTCCTAAGAGTTCCTTAAGAAGTCTCCAGCTTGTTCAGAACGCAGCAGCTAGATTGTTAGCAGGAACTAGCAGAAGAGATCACATCACTCCTGTGTTAGTTTCGCTCCATTGGCTCCCAGTTGATTCTAGAATTAAGTTCAAGATCCTCCTGTTAACCTATAAGGCGTTACATGGAATGGCTCCGTCCTATATTAAAGACCTCATAGTCCCTTACCATCCAATCAGAACACTTCGCTCGCAAAATGCAGGACTGCTTGTGATTCCTAGAATTAGTAAAAGTACAGTTGGAGGTAGAGCGTTTAGCCACCAAGCCCCTGTCTTATGGAATAAACTCCCAGCTCATGTAAGAGAGGCAGATTCAGTTTCTACATTCAAAGTTAGACTGAAAACATTCCTCTTTGGACAGGCTTATTGTCAGACTAGTTAGTATTCAGAGATTATTTAACTTAATGTTAATTGTTTAAATTAAACTAAATAACAATAACTATTATTTTAAAAGGCTGCTAGAAGTTGAAGCTGGGGTAACTATGGTGCTCTGGGGCTCTGTCCTCTTTTCTGTCCTTTTCCAATACTTTTCTTTTCTCATCTACCTCTACACTTCCTCTCTTCTCTATCTGTGATCATCATTTATCATTTAGTTCTCCATGCCTCTGTTTGGTGCAGTACGATTCATGTATTGTCCCTCTATCCCTCTCCCCTCCTGGGGAGTGGGAGTGCTTCCAGATTCCAGTTGGCCCATCCGTGCTCCTGTTCCTGACTGTGTACCTCGTCTATGCTCCTGCTCCTAAACCTGGCTGTGGTTCCTGTCTCCGGCTCGACTCGCGCCCCTGACTGTCCCCAACCCCGGCTGGATGAAGCTCGTCTGCTGGACTTTAAATATATAGATGTAGAGTTAGATAAGTTAATTCTTCTCTAAGAGTTCTGGTAAATCGCCTGTCCGTCCTGGGGGAGGATCCCTCCTTCATGTGGGCACCCCTGAGGTTTCTTCATTTTTTTCCGGAATCCGGTTTTTTAGGAGTTTTTCCTTACCGCGAAGGGGGGTCTAAGGGCAGGGATGCCAGTATAGCTTAGTCAGTTTGTTAGTTTATTTTAGTATTTTTCTATTGACTCCTTGTATTCATCATCCTTTTGAGTCATGTTTTACTTCAAAGCCCATCGAGACGACTGTTGTTGTGATTTTGGGCTATACAAATAAAATTGAACTCTTCCCCACTAGTTTAAGGCCCCTCACACCCCAAGGTAATATCACAGATGCAACACAAATGGGGAGTAATATTTGAGTTAGGGGTGTAACAATGAATAGATTTCTATTCATAGGTTTAAACCACATCGATCTGTCTGAGGCATTAATCAAATCGACCAATACCATTAAAATATCATTTTAAAATGAGATGGAATGATAATTCAGTCGAAATTGGAAAATACCATATGGATTGAGACATGGTAGGTTTATTGAACTATAAATCTAAAAGTACCTGTATTTGAATGGGGCTGAGCAGGGGATGTGGTCCTCCAATTGTAGTTTTTACAAAACAACTACAAACTTTTTTAAACTAAATTTTTTCATCTGCTCCTGATTCACCAAGATTTGAATAAAGAAATACTCAGAAATGCATTTTTAATTATCTGAGAACAATGATACCAGAACTTTTAATAAACACCAAAAACAACATTGTCGTATGAGTGGATCTTTAAATAATGAGTCTGGAATAAACTTTGTGTATAGACTGGGGTTACAAAAGCAAACAATAGCAAAAGTTAAAAAAAACAACCCTCTGAATGGCATAACATTATTGGTGAAACGGTGTAAATGCATTTGAGCTGTATACCATAAGTTGGTCAAGGTCAAAAAAGGCTTTGTTAGAAACATGCATGCTTTACATTTGAAATAATAACCTGTCAGCAGAGAAAATGTCAGTATATGTTTTACAGCATTTAAAAAAAAAATCTCTAATCTACAAGGACAAAACACAAAACAAATGGAAATTCATTTGGACTGTTATGTATTTTGCATTGAAAACTCTGAACAGAAATGTCATTTTACCATGCTGTCTGTTTTCTCAGTTGTCTTTTGAAGAAAAGATTTGCAGCCGCAGGTGTCAACCTCTAACTAGACCAGGAGGTATATTCACTCCATTTACTGGCCTTTCTGGTAATGAGGTGGAGGAGAGTGTCAAGCCTATAGCTAGCTGGGAGGCAAGCAGAAACTGAGAGACAAGTCCAATAGTGAGTCAGATAAAGTGTATAAGCCGAGACATGAAGGGAGACTGCTGCAGTCAAACTGATGTCACAAGTGCCCAAGGACAAGCTAATAATAGGACATGTTTATAAAATATATAAAACATGCATTTGCCATGAGGTGTCCTGGTTGTTCAAAAAGCAAAGGAGGCCATGTGACTTTCAGATGGATTCCTGTTTGATTTGGGCTGACCTGTGTTGGAGGATTTGAAGGTAGAAATGCAGATGTGTGTTTCTATGTTTAAAAGAGCAGAAAAAAAAATACCTGTTTTAAGTCAGGATCAATTGAAAATATTAAAATAAATAATTGATGGCACTGAAATGACATTATTCAAAGAAGAAAATGTGTTTTTTTTCTTCTGCTTATTTTTAAGAGCCCTCCTGCCTTTTATGTTTATTAACACTTTGCTTTTGGGAACAAATGTTTGGTGTTCGGCTTTGTGATTTAAGATCTTAGATCAAATTTTCATGCTCACACTGTTGCTGTGAAGGCTTTAAAGGGGCAAACTCCCTTCTGCTCGTGTTTACCAAAGCTTGTTTCTAAAAGGAGGTGATTATGAGGAGTATAACACCATTCATACACAAAAATGCAGAACCAGGGGTTGAATGTTAAGCGCCAATAGAAGTATTATGGCCCCCCAAAAACCAATCTAGTTTTACTTTTTAGAAAAAAAAAGCATAAATATCGGACGTTCTCCATAGATATTTAAACGATGTTTTAGAATCTCGTGAAAATTCGGTTTTCTAGGTGGTGACAGATTTGTGTGGGCGTTTACTCTGTCAAAGCCAACACTGACATTATCTGATGGCACTGATTTTTTTCCAGCAGAGGTCTTGAATAATTAAATTGGATCAACACGCTTCTCTTTTGGTTGAAAACAGGAGGCACTCTGACAGTCCTTGTTTGACAGGCTTTGACCTCCCTCTGAGCGTGAGGGGCCTCCCAAACACAGCCTCTGATTCCTGCATTAGAAGCACAGCGATGCTGTCTGGACCAAATTCCTCTGTCACACCAGGTTCACCGACGCCATTCTGTCCTGAATGCCGGACTCTGGCTGAAATCTCATTGCTTTAGATTTGTCTGTCTGGCCAGCGCTGATGGCTTTGGCTCACTTGGGAATTGAGTCAGGCTCAGAGTTATACACCTGACAGGCCGCAAAAATGGACACAAACCAACACCCTTTTCAGAGACCAAATTTGTTCTTTTTCACTGTTAATGTCCTACAAAGTTGAAAGACCAATAAATCACTGTCTCTTCAGAGTCTCTCGTAAAGACTTTGATGGACGGCATTTGCAGGACAGCCACGGATACAAGGCCAAACATCCAAGCATGTTCTTCCCCCTAGGAGGAAAAAAATAGCGCTTCATGATGTTCTCAAGTGAACAAGTGTGGCCTCAGGGCAGAGCTCATGCGCAGGCATTTTTTCTGACTTCTGTGCCCATATAAAGAAACTCACATGAGAGCCCCTTTAGCACTTCCTTGGGTGAAAGATAAGAACTAAAAGGAGGACTGATTCCCCACTTGGTGATGGGGAGACTAAAATACTGAATCAGTTAAATTACTAAAAGTTCAGAGTTAAGGTTTTGAAACCACCTGCAAAAATAAATCATAAAGCACTGAAAACTATACAAATAACTATTTTATAAAGCTGGTTAAGAGCAAATTCAGCTGTTAACCTACTTAGGGATACAAATATTTATAGCAATGCCATTAAACACTTTATTGTAACATAAAAAATCTACACATTTGTCTTTTAAATCAGGAAATTACATTTTAAAACATTGCTTCAAATGACAATTTTTCCACTTTTTACCTTTTTTTTTAAATTTTTTTTTTTTTTTGTCTTTGTTACCTCTTTGATGATGATCCAAACAGCAGCATTTGCATTTCTACGTGCTCTGCTATGTCAAAATAACTCCTGGCTCAATTGCTGAATTGTCAAATAAATTTTACAACAGTCTGCTGAGCTTGCTGAGAGCCCAAGAAGTGTTTTGATGTAATTTAATCAGAGTATTACCTCAACAAGTGCCAGCAAACAGATTGTGGAGAGAATAAGATCCATCAATGAGGATCCCATCTAAAGCCAGATGTTCCTGCTGCATTTGTATAATTTAAGTATAAACCTCCTTGCCACATATAATACAATTTTTATTTATTCATCAGCTTTCTATGATTTTATACAAAGTATTTTATCCTCAGATTTTCATTTTTAGTTTCTGTTTCTGTTCTTTTTCTTTTAACACCAATCAGTCCCGATTTATGTTTTTAATTATCACATCTGCTTTCTATTTTGTCTATATTTCCTTCTGTCTTAAATGATTTTCAGTTCATTTGAGTCTGATTTTTACGTTTTGTCAAGTCAGGTTTAAGTATCGCTCTAAATTTAGTTTTTGTCAACCGGCTTCACATCTCCAGCATTTGGGTCGTCCCACATAATGTTTATGAAAACCGGAAGTGATGGAAGGTCACTTCCTGTTGCCTTTAAACAACAGTAAGTTTTGTTTTTTAACATGTCCTTGCTAATCCATTTTTATTTCCTTTTTTTTGCAAGTTATTCAAGTTATAAACTGACCAGTTAGATGCCTCAATAAAAGTCAAAAGTTTGAGATGTTTGATTGACAGATTTCACATAAACTGCTGTCAAGCAGTAGGGGTTTAGAATACCAAGAACCTCAGCTATAATTGGCAAAAGTGGTTTCCATGGAATTGATGACTCAGACAGAGTTGGACCAATCACTGCTTACCGCACTTTTATGCTGCATTCACACCTGACGGGATTTGGGCATCAGGGGGCACTGAGTTTCAATTTTAAGACAATGTACAGACGTAATCTGAGGTCTTGCAGTGCAATGTGGGCGCGGGTGCGGCTAGGTTAACACACAATCAGGGACTCAGCTTACGTTTCCAGTGAGTCAATCAAAGAGTAGAAAAAATAAATCCATTATGTCTGCTTGATGCAAGGATTTTCTTCCTGAACTACTATTCATTTTCTTAACCGGCTGGGGTCGCAGGGGTTGCTGGAGGCTGTCCTGGTTACTGTTGGACAAAAGCGGGATACACCCTACACAGGTCGCCAACAATCCAGCCTACTACGATGTCACCTGCGGTCCAGCCGGACCCTGTGAGGCAGCCTTCACTAGCTCCAGCTCCATGGAAAACTGGCGACCAGTCAAAAGAGAGTCGGCAGATACAAATTTGACGTGCGACTCGCGTCCAATGTGAACGCAGCATCAAAACACTGCAGTTATTTTTTCAACCCAATTCTAGAGTTATTTATGTTGGGATATATTTTTGGGCTCAAATTTTGGAACAATACTTATATTTTAGGTTATAGTGATTTTATTTTAACCCATTTTTTATTTATTTATTTTTTTAATTTTTTTGCAGAGTTTTTTTTTTTTCTTTTTCCAAGAGTTAAAATAACCCAGAAAAAAGTTAGTCTTGTTTTAACCTCAGAGTTGGGTTGAAAACAGTCCAACTTGGGTTATTCCTCCTCACCTTCTCCCTTTATAATAACTATTTACACATGAACATCCACAATGGTTTTTACAATTTTACTGTTTGACATCTGCAGGTGATGTATTTCCATTCATGCAGCATGAATGAAACAGTTTACACTAATGGTCTAACTTTTCTTGGTAGTTCTACTGGTGACCTTGGATGTTTCACAAGTTAGTCTGGTATTAATATGTATGTGCCAGTTAGTCAATACTGGAAGCTGCACACTGCAAGTATGTGAAATGAATAATGCACCATAAGAAGACCACCCTCTTAGACCAACCCCTGCTTTTAGCTATCATGCTTCCCACCAATGCAACCAGCTTCCCATTGAGCTAAGATGTTTCCCAACTGCATCTATAATTTATTGTAAACTTGAAAGTTTGCTCTTATCTGGTGTCTTTTCGTTTAAATTCTGCACTCTCAGTGTTTCAGTTAATGTACTTTTATTGTATTTCATTTTTATTACATTTTCCCACATGCAGCTAAAGCTTTTGTCCCTCTGTAAATTAGTTTGAGTTACATATGTGCATGAAAGGTGCTTCACAAATGTAACAGCCTTTAAATCTATGATATATGTGCATATATGTAGCTACGGAAATTAGTTTATAACTTATGTGGTTTTATAACCTCTTTAGTCTCATTATATTAATACTTCTAATATACTGAACTCGACTGTTTTCTTAAAAAAAACAAAATGCTATAACATGCAGTTTGCAGTGATGAGAAGATTATCTAACTAACTGTAAAAATGAAAATAGCTTATTCACTACATTACACTTGACTCACTTCAAACTGCTGTGAACAAAGCTGCACAGGCATACTTGAGTCCAAAGAGGGAAAGCTGTTTCACTGTCTGCAGAAATCCTAAAGTTGCATGGAATTCTTTTTTTTTTTTTTTTTACAGCTGGAAGAGGAGGGAAAATTGGTTCTCATGGCCTTTAAACATCATATTGATTGACTAAAGTTTCTGTTTCTTTGTTTAACCAGAAAAGGTTCTGCATCCGCCAATACCCCAAGACCCTTAAATATTTATCCTCCTGGCTGGTACTGCTGCACCAGCAACATTCAGTACAGTGTGTCGAAGGTTTTGTTGCTCTGTGAGATACATTTCCAATCAGATCTGTTAACTGGCAGAACTCCACAAAGTAGTGGGGAGTAGATGTCAAATAATGGGGTGAATCCATCTCATGAACTGAACCCCAACACCTTGAGGCCTTCCACTAACTATAGTAGTGTCATAAGAGTACTTTAGAACAGCCTTCTGTAATAAGAACTGACATCAGGATGAGCAATCTATTCATTATCCAGCTGACTATGACCTCTGAGGCTTATTGTACGCCTCAGCACACAGATAACAAATTCAGCATCTTTATCCACTGTTCTTCATTTGTTCCTTGGTTCAAAGATAGGAGGTAACACTGACCTTAAAGGTGTTGATTGGACTTTGAAGAGTCATTTTAAAAAGGCATCAATGTATGAGAATATGTAGGCTTTGTCTTTTATCTGAAGTGGGATTGATAAAAAAATAAAGGTCAAGGCTGCATTTCTTGGTGCTTAGAAAATCCCTATTGAATTACCCGCAGTTGGGTGTGTGTACATTCACTTCGCCAAAAAGCAATGTGTTCTCGCACTTTGGCAGATAATCTACTTTCATACCTTTCTCTAATTGTCACCTCATTTCAGAGAAGAAAGCTGCAATTCTTGCACTTCAGGAACTGTTGAGACAACATCACAACAGCAGAGCTGTGGACAGAGCCAACGTGATAGCTCAGCAAGATGGTCTGAAGAGCTGAAGCATGATAGCACCTGCTAAACGATCCCTTTAGATATCTGCATCAAAGGACTGTGGGGTCCATGTGATGTGTACATCTTGTGTGTGCACATGGAGCAAAAAACACTACTACCATATTTAAAGAAAGGTGCACGGAAACATAATGCCATATGCTATAACACATTATGTAAATTTTTACATTAAACATTTAACATTTAAATCTACATTTTGATCATATAGAATCCATTTATACACATTCTGAATAAAGACCTAATTTCAATCCAGATTTGTGGTGCACATACTTCTTTAAGACAAATATTCATGTGTTTTGATGAGCAATTTGCTTTTTAAGAAAAGAACATTGCTGAGGTGGATTAGTCACCGTCAGAAGAATGTTGGTTCTGGTGTTGCTTGTGTGGTTTGCATGTTGTCCCCACGCTTTAGTGTCTATTTTTCCTCCTCCTCCTCCAGTCAAAAACCAAAGAAACAAAAGGAGCAGTTTTTATTTGACGATTTTAAACTGGTGGTGACATTTTCAGGATGTAGGCCCCCCCTCTACTCAGATGACAGCTTGGGTAGCCAGTATGAGTATGATCTAGTATGAAAGAAAGAATGTCTTAAAAAACAGTTGGAAGTGCTTTTTCATTTTTTTTTTATAGTTAGTAGTTAAATTGAAAGAAGTGTTTGTCTTTTGCAAAAAAAGAAAGACATCTAGGATAACTGCACTGATGAAAATTATGTTTTTGGTGTTTTTAACTTGTTTTTGTTGCGTTCTTTTGCTGATGGAAGACACATACAAAAAACTACGCTTAAAACTGTATTTCTAAACATTTCTTTTTTCAAATTGTTGTGAATCCAGAGCACATAAAATAAAAGCAATTTGAAAAAAAAAAAAAAAAAAAGCTTTATTGTGATGTAGAAACGATGATGGGCCGGCCACAAGCTCGCTTCTCCATTCTGATGCACAGTGGCGAGGGGAATGGGGGGCGGTATTGCTCCGCGGCAACGGTGTTGCCCAAAACTCAGAGTTGAATTTCTAATGAACTATATACTGCCGTTCTGCTGAAACTATGTCCTAGAAAACAACACAGTTTTTTTTAATGTGGCGAAAAAAATGCATAATTTGAATTAAAAGATGACTAATAACGCTTTTAAAATAGATCCCAAGGGAGATCCATCTTATAACCAGATCACCTGACCTAAACAGTTTTTGATATGTTTGGATTTTCTTTATTAAATATAAACTAATAAACTAAGGAAGGATCCACTGATAAAATATACACTTTGAATTAACCTTGTCTCAGAGTTGTTAATTCGTTAAATATGTTTAATTTCATATGATGCTACACAAAGGCACCCAATTCAACACAATTTGAATTGTGACTCAGCCTGACACGTGTTTGTGTTCACATTCTCATGTTAATTCTTAACATCTGCATTTGCCTTTGTTGTGGAGCCAAAACCCGCTCATTAATAAAGCAGTGGTGTTGCACGTGTTGACACTGGGTGCCTTTACTTTGAACAGTGATTAAGAAGACTGTACTGCTTGACACCACTGCTTATGAACATACAATCCATTTGAAGTGGTTTCCATGGATACCAGCCTTCTCGGAGGATTTTATTACACAAACAATGAGTGCTTGCATAAAATTGCCTTTACAGTTAAAGGTGTCATGCTTTTATAAGAACTGAATAAGAATGCAAGAATTTGGGTTCTTAGAATTTGGGTTTGAATTTGGGTTCCTCCAGAACCCAAAAGAAGAAAACAGACTCAGAAAGTTGATGAATTAATTATCCTAAACAGCAGAGAAGCATCGTGTTCTCAGGTTAAGAAAAATATGAAACAATGAATGAAATACTTAAAAAAATACATGTTTACAACCAGTTTGAAAACAGTTTTAACGTACATCTGTTGTCATTCCCCTAACATTCTGTCTTTTCCAAACCCCTGTAAAGTGCATTTCTCATCCACTTGTATCTTAGATCTCTTTGAAGTGTAAAATGCTGCTAATCTACAGCAGTCAATAAATATTTAATGAAAAAGATTAATATATGGTTCGCCTTGCAGGAATTTGAGGTTCTATCCAAAACGCCATTCATCTTTTTGATTAGATTGATAGAAAAAAAACAACAACTTTTTTTTAAATTTATTTTTAGAAAAAGCTAAATTAATTGAACATATTAAAATAAAACCTAAAATGCTTTAGTTTTTATGTTGTTTTTCTGTTTTCCCTATGATCTTTTCCACAATACCAATGCTGAACTAAATTTCTTTTCTTTATTTTCAGTTTAAAAGTGGGTAAGAAACTGGAAATCCATGCCATCAGAAAGTGCTGTAGGAGAGCAGTGAACAAATGGATAAAAGTACGAGCTTCACATGTCTTGTATTTTACAGAAATATAAGTTGCAGTGTCAGTTTTCTCTCCCACGACGTCTGAGAAACAATCCATTCTTTCATCCCCTCACAGTTGGAGGACTGACAATCGCTGTGCATGGACCTACACGAGTCCAACCTTCAGAGATTTCAGACAAAAAAATCAAAAACCCAGCTTCTAAACTACAAACTGGCATAAAGGAAAAAAGCAGTTGTATCCATTTGGGGCGTAAACGTATTATTTGACAGATACAGACTTAAATTTTATAGTTATCATTTACTCTATGTTTAAAAGAATCTGCACAGTGCTTGTATGTTTGGGACTTTGGTAATAACCAGCTAACCAGTCGTTTTTCATCATCTTCTCTTTTAAGTTTTTAATGCTTAAAAACTAAAGCCAAGCAGGTCAAATGTTCAGAAACACAGAAGTCTTTTGATGCAGTTTTAATCCTATTCCACCTTTGAGCAAGATCAAATAGTTTTCTTCTTGCTAGTTTGGAAATGCTGTTCATTTTATGTCAAGTTCATTGCATTGGTTGAATCAGTGTTGTCCCAATGTTGACAAGAAAGCATTTAACAATTTAATTATATATTCAAAAAGATTCAAGAAACAACAAAGACAAATTATTTTTATGGTTTTAAAAAAAAGATTTTATTTTCATTTTGTTAACTTTATTTTCAGATCAACTTTTGTTTTGTAAAAATGATTTCAGAGTCCATTTTGAGTTTAAACACTAGGTATGTTTTTTTCATATATGTAAATAAACAAACAAATACATAAATACATACATTTTAGGTCTGTCAGATTGTGTTATTTTAAATGTATTATTAATATGTTAAAAAAACAAACTTTTTTCTTTTCTTTTTTTAATCAAAAAGAACTCTGCGGATTTCTCTTGAAGCCTACTATGAAATTGATTTGTGATAAGAACTTTGATCTTTTTTTAAAACTTTTACTTAAAGCATTTTTTTTTTTAGTTAATGTGGGATGACACTGTGTTTTAATTGTAATTTTTACATAATCCTGCAATGTAAAGACATATTAATTGATCATTTTAATATTCACAACATTTAAACAGCTTTCATGAGCAAGAAAAAAAATATTTTAATTTTTTATAACTTTGTAAATACTTTATATGTATTACTTTAATGTTACTGGGACATATTTCTTCCCCGATAAAAAGATAATGGATTTTTAAATAAGCTTTCAAAAGAGCGGCAAAATGTCAACACAGTCAATCTTTGTTGATGCGTTTAAGAATTGTCAGCTAATGTAATAGAAATGAAATGCAGAGGGTGCAGAATTACACAGTAATTACTTTTCTACATCATCATTCCAGTGCCATTTGCTTTATATTCATTAGCGTGTTACACACACCCAAACACACACCCAAACACACACGCAAACACCCGAACAGCAGCTGTGTATCACATGACCCCTTTTCACAGATTTGTTTTTCAAAGAGACAAAATCAAAGGTTTGCAAAAGTGCTTTGCACATATAAATGGTCTATTAATGTTTCCTTTGGAAACAAAGGTGTCTTTGAATGGAGAAAATCAAAGACCAAACAGATTACTGAAGTGAACTCTGAATTTACATAGCAGCCATGTTTGATTTGCATCACAGAGAACGGCCGTGGAGTGGTCTGCAACACAAAATCTGCAGGACACACTAAAAAGCTTGTGTCATATTTGTGCCATTTACTATTTTAACAACATGAAAATATGGAGGATGCTAGCATCTTTAAATAAACAAATGGATCGTGTACAAAGAACTGTTCTATCTGGCAAAAAAAACCTGCATGAATGACATAATGAAGCCCAAAAACTGACTGAAAGTGGATGATGAAATGCTATGCAGTTTGTTTAGTCCTATTAACTCTGTTTTTTCTCTTTGAGTAAAGCTAATATACAAACGATGAAATATTCTTACAGCTTTACCTGCAATTTTCCAAAAATGGATTAACAATTATTCTAAAATATTTATCAAGAGTACAAATACTTTTACTTGCTGTTGTCTGAATTATCAGGGGATTTTTTTAATTCTCCTAATTTGGTTGGCCAGAGGTGAAGTGAATATTGGCAATATGAGCTTTCCAGAACTGAAAATTCCCTAAAATGCTGAACAAGAAAAAAAATACTCCGTTAGGAGAAGGAAGAATTCGAACCCTAAGGTGGTTTCCTCTGGCATAATCCAATCATGGGTTGATATGGTAAGAAAATGATTCTGTCAGCCACTCGTTTGTGCAGTCTGCATTAAAAATGTCTGAGTTTGATTACATTTATTAGGACTTTAACATCATATTTAAATTGATTTCTAATATATTAGTCAATATCGTTCCATCATTTAGCTTTTTGTGTCTGTGCACATATTTGTCTCCTTCTGGTTTTTAAAACAAAATCAATACATATATTTGTAAAAGTAACATAATTAGAGACTTTATGAAGCTATACATTTGGTAAATATGACGATTCACCAGATTTAAGCTAATGTTCCCTGATCCAGCTTCCCAGTGATATCACAGAGAACAAAATGCACCCCATAGGTGTCTTTGGTAGTTTGCAAATTTATAGACTTTCATTGGGTGATTTTTAAAAGGGTAAATGTGGCACATAACGATTCCCTTTTGGTTTTTCCTGAAAACCTGAGATTAGGCTACATTTATGGATAGTCACTTTCGTTGAATTGTTCAAAGCTGCAATCACTTCAAGACGTTTTCAAAAAACTTTAGCTGAGCCCAACTCTTTTATTTCATAGGAGCTGTGCTCAAAAACTTAAAATTACTATACAAGAGGTGTCAGAGGGAAAATAACCACTGACCCAACTGAAGGCTTTTACTTGTGGTCTGTAAATCAGAGCTGGTTTGGGAAGTCTCGACTAGCTGTAGTGGTATGGTATTGATTGAGTAATCCAAAGCCATCTCCCAAGTGATTGTGATTTATTTGTCACATTTTATTACGGCTTCTGTGCTCCGAAACTCTTTTTCCCTTTCTTTAATACAACAGAGAGAATTTAACCATTTGATGTGTCATCTTTCTTGGCAGAATGGATGGGACTCCCCTGCTGTAAACTTTCACAAAATTAGAGAGCTGAGGGAAAATCTTCAGACGTTTGATGGGAAAGAACAAATATGCAAACACAAAAGTAAAAACGCATAAAGAGATTTGTGATTTTTTTTTCTTAACTGCACTTTTTAGTACAGACAATTAAGTAGACATTGCAACCCTTCATGCCATATGTTGCTAATTTTAAAACAAACAATATAATCTAGGACTCCTTTTAATCTAGCATCACCTTGAATGGCAAAAACATTGAAGAATATATGTATTTTTAACAAAACTGAAAACAAATTCAGGCGTGAAGGGTTTGAAGAGTGCAATGTTAAATAATAATAGAACATATAACATTTTAAACTAAGTGGGGATGATATGACTTCATATAACAAAAAAGACCACAAATCTATCAAAAAACGTACATTTTAAAGAAAATATAGTTTTTTTCTTTTATGGTTTCTGACTTCATAATGGCTTTGTGCTAATATGTAGTTGCCAAATCATTAATAGACTTTTGACAACACTATTCTGTAAACATACACATTTGTGGGTTTGCATGACTTTTTATGTTAAAGTATAAAAATTATGTTTGTAATTAGTCATCACTGTGTCTATAGGACCAAACTGAATAAATTATTCAAACTCTGAAGTCACTTTTTTTTAATCTATTCTTCTTTTTGTGTTAGGTTTTTTTTTTCTGCAAACCTAAGGTAAAATCGTTCATCATACTGAGTGGTTGCTGAATAGTTTCTCATTACTTGATGATTACCTAACAAAAAGCTACCTTTTGTTTTCTATCCTGCTGAAAAGTGATGCACCATGCTGAGTATTAGAAATATATTTCTTGGTTACTAAAAAGTCTGCTAATTAATTTATCAATTTGACAAATAATGGTTCATTTTCTGCAGGGAAATTTGGATATGGTTCCTTAAAGGTCCATTGTGTAATATTTAGGATGATTTATAGAGAGGATGCAATGAATAGCTTCTACTCTCCTTTCTCATTTTCTGTCTGAAAAAGAGCATATTGCTCTTTTTTCAACATAGCATATTGCTATGTTGAATTGCAGTAATATATTTAAATTTGCTGAATGTAGTACCATTTTAGTCTACATCGGGATGGTGATAAAGGATGAACGTGATGGAGTTGGGAGCTATAAAGGAAGAATTTAGTTGGACGTAATTCTTCTGCTGCCATTGACCCTGTTTCCTTGAACTTTTTCTTCTTGTTATTTTATGGTGGTTCAGTCATACAATCTTGAATGAGGCAGATGGACTTAACCGATTCCAGCCTTGGATGTTAGATGCCTCATAATGCCATCCATTGATGTTTTGTAATTGTTCAACACCTTCAGATAAAAACTCCTTGATGTTACGAATCTTTTCCTCCATCTTGAAGAAAATGCTTTAGGAGGTCTCATCAGAAACCATTAAAGTGCCTCTCCTCAGCCTCCTAACATATAACATCCAAAGAGACAACAGGGCACTCCCAGGCCTGCAAGTTCTGAACCTACAATAGGACTTTTTTCTGATAAGACCTGGAGAAACATCTTCCATCATCCAGACAGCACTGGGACCAGGTGCCAAAAATCACCTCTGTAACTCGCTTCCACACATATTCTCCCTAAAAATCCGAGCTCTTCGCTGCAGGTGACTTGAATCATCTTTCACATTAAAGTCCCACTCTGATCATCTTTTGATGTATTTTTTTAAATACTTCCTAAAGGGCTTTTACTTAAGATTGTGTTGTTTTTACCCCAAACCAGAAAAACTGTGTAGTTTTTCTATGACATAGTTTCTGCAGAGTGGCAGTAGTTCAACAGACATTCTACTCAGAAATGTGGGAGGGACTGTTGGTGCGTAGAAACCCCAACCATCCTTTCCCTCTTGCTAAGAGCTCTCTGTTTTTATGCATACATCCCCTTACACCCTGACATAACAATAGTGATTAAACAAAATATTGAGCAGTATTGGAGCTATCCAGTTTTGAGTCAGATGCCAGCTCAGACAAATAATATGAATATGTATGTGTTGTGTTGTCTACAAGTGGCCCAGGGAGCTTGTGGCTAGTGTATTTTATATATCAAAATAGGTTGTTTTCCTAACTGTATTTTTTCATCTGCTTCTGATTCACAATATTTTTTCTTAAAAGTAAAATTATGTGTATTTTACCTCAAACCAAAGAGACCACATAATCTATTTCGGATATTTGTCTGATACACTGATGTCACCATGGGTCCTTTTGGGTTAAGCTAATTTTTATTAAGCTTAATGTTATTTAAAAAAAAAAATAAAAAGCCACAGGGATATATTCAAAACAAAGAAAAAAAAGATTTTCATTGGAGTGTGTCTTTAGATTAATTTCAGCTTGCAATTTCTTCTTTAGCTTAGTTCTATTAAGTAAAGTTTCTTAAAAAAAAAAAAAGAAAAGAAAAAAAAAACTAAGGTTAAAACAACGATGAAGTAGTATTTTGACAGTTTTGTCTCTGCATTCAATTATTCTGTGTCACAACAACCAGCATCTCCAACCCCTCTATTTCCTGTTTCATTTTAATCTAAGGACAGTCCATTCCTTTCAAGCTGAGGACCATTCTCAACCTTGGAGGTGCTAATTCTTATCACAGCTGGGCTAGACTCAAATGCAAACTTGACAGTGAATCTCCATCCCTATGTTTTTATCAAACCCAGTTCTCAGCTATCAGGTAATTGGTCAAAATTTTAGTTATTTAAATTTCCGTCAAGCTTGGCCGCCTTTAATCATTTTTTCATACTCATTAGCGCTCCTGTTCGCTCACAAGGTCAGTTTATAGGAAACGCAGACTGAGCTGACTACACACAGATATAGTGGGTGATGTAAGACAGGTAAGTGTGAGGCAGTGTTGAAACAGCCACAGTGGTGAGAGGAGTCTGGGAGGAAGCAAGTGCACTTCAGCTGCTCTTCTTGTGTTAGCGTCCCGGCATGATTACAAATACAGCTGTGCCTCATGCTAAAGAAAGAAAAGACATTTTAAAGCCTTTGACTGATTGCTATGACAAGGACTAACTTATGTGTAAATGTATTAACTGCAAAACCAAACTCCAGCTGACATTGTAAACACCCTTCTTTGCCTTAATGCCACAGGAAGATTCGGTTGTGCTGCAGAACTCTGCCACCCCGTCTGACAGCAGTGGTGATAGATGAGTCAAAGATGTGCTGCAACGCTGGCAGGCCATACATGCTCTGAATTTGACATCAGCCAGGGTGTTGAAAGAAGAGAGAAGGATTGTATGAAATCTGATTTAAAAGAGCACATGGTGATCTATGTGGCATCAAGAAGTTTTACTCAAAACTGATAATGGCGCAGCACTGGTAGAGCCTTGCAAATTAAGTTCCTATGTGAGATTTGATCAAGTATTTTGATTGTAATCTCCATAGACACAATATGATTAGGTCCAGGATGGCCATAAATGAACTCCACTCAAGCTTGGTATTTTACTCAGAGGGGTAATTTACATTCCTGTCTTATTGATTTAAAAAAACTTCCTGTATTCATTTCCGTGAAACACTGTTTTAAAGAGGAATTACAAGTTTGACAAACATAGGTAAATGTTTTGGTGCTAGATCATGCTATGGTCCCATATTCCAAAATGCCACTGAGCTGCAACCATTTTCAACAAATTCGGCAGGTGGCCGTGCAAAGAGGGGTAGCACGTTAAAATTTTACGGCAACCGGACAATTTTTCTCTAAAAGTTGACGTCGGTCAGTGGCTGCTAGGGCGCATTGGGAGATCGCGAGGTGGCAGCCCGGTGACAGGCAGGTGGCAAGAAGGCAGCAGCGCAATCATTGATTGATAACAGGGTCTCCAAGTTGGTGAAATCATTTGATAATCAGCTGATTTCAGATTGCCACCTTCCAGCCACCCTGTGCTGCCGTCCCACTGCTACCATCCAATTGTCAGAAATTGGACAGTAGCAGTGCGGGCACTCAACGAGGAATGTTGACAAGCTCATAAGGTTGTAGAAGGACACACAAAAAAACCTTTTCTGCAAAGAATGCTCTTCCCCTGCGCCTGCCACCAAGGCCTGCTCAGACTCTTCATCTGATGAAGACTCCTGCTGTGGTTGGACCGCTTGGACCTTTGTTTTCTTGGGCTGGAGCTTTGCTCTTGCTGGATTTCCTGGGAGACATGTTCTATAAAAATTTGTAAATTTGTAAATTGACAAGATTATAATGTGTGCTCAAATCTGAGTCGCAGATGATCGTTTTTTTAAATACTACTGGGTGGCTGGCGGCCGGTGGCACTTGATATGGATGGCCGCTGTCCGGAGACATTTACACATGGTCAAATGGTTACACAGTCAGAGTTATTGCAGCCGACGATCTGGCTGCCAACCGCCTTGTGGGTGCTCCATTTCATAATGACGTCATCCCCGCCTAACTTACTGATGCCTGACTGATGCCATCTACATTCATGACTACACAAATGGTTAAGTATGAGATTTTGAAGATTCTAAATGCCTCTTCATTGTGGTGGGAGATGTATTTGTGACCATAGTGTTAGGCATGGAAAACTAAAGGCTACATTTAACCAAACGTTTAGATATTGTAAATCTGAAAGAGATTAAAAAAAACTAAATAATTGGAGATAAATAATTACCCAGTAACCAAATTGCCAATTAGCATGTGTAAATAAAAACTATTTCACTTTGACTTAGTAAAAAAGTTGCCAATGAACTGTGAGGAGTGAATTGCTGCAGCCTTTTCCTCAATAAGGACAGAAGGCTGTGAACAGGCTGACAATTTGGCAAAAGAAGGCTGAAGAGTGATTGTTTCTCATTTTATATTGCGTAACACTTCTGAATAACCAACACTCCATGGAAACATGCAGGCAGTAAAGCACATGTCAGCTATCTTAGTTGGTGATGGTCATTGCCAAAATAACCCATCCTGCATCTGTCAAGCACTAAACCATGATGTCGCCGCCATTAGAAAGACTATTTATAAGAGGCAGAATTAAACCTGACAAAGGAAAAATGTATGAATAAACAAACAGTAACAAACTTTCAACCGTTTTTATTTAAACAAAGCTGTGAATCCTTCGAGGTACATAGAAAGATTTGTGTCAATGCTAATATCTCAGTTAAAAATAATTACTTAATTTGTTCATGCTAGTTTTATTTGTGGTTTTAATTTAAGTAAATTTGATTTTTTTTTCGTACAAAAGATAACTGACACAAAGACGTAACAATTTGAATGATACATGGAATGACTATTAGTTGTTCATAACATTTACATAACTAATTGCTAATTATTATATCTTAACCAGCATAATTTATTCATATTTCTTGCTGCTTTTTTAGCTTGATTGCAGATCATTAAAAAAAAAAAAGGAATAGATGTGGAATTCATTCTTGAAATTTGCATTCTTGATTCATTTCTGAGTAGCTGTCCTATTCATTTTTGATTTTTGATCAATTATAACTAAAACTGCACTGGCTTTCAATGAGACTCCCTTTATAAGTAACACCTGGAGATATGCAACTTCTGTTTAATATATTACACTCCCCTGGAAACCATGAATTTATTACTGGGGGACACATAGGCCAAACGCAATTGTTATATGATGCTGATCATGTATGCTGCCCTAGATTCCAGTTTGCTGTGTAAGTTTAATGGCAGCATCCATTACAGCTACATGAGGACACTTGCTATATACCCCTGCTGAGAGACCAACAGTGAGAACAGCTCCAGAGGTCCCGTGAGACAAAAATTGGATATTTGCCCCAACTTTACCGCACAGACAGTGTTCCTGAGTGACAGACTCATTTGCCAGGTTTTGTGGGTGTTTATGCAAATGCTTCTCCTCTGTGGGCTGAAATAGCCATTCAGTGACAGGCCAAAACTAACTAGGTTGAAATGCAGAAGCCATGCAAGTGAGAGGCTGAAAGCAGCACATAACTCACATTAAAGTCTCAGGCTCCACCAACAAAGATTTGATGGAGTACTCCACGTTAACGCACCCAATGCTGAAATTTGGACATGATTCTTTTAGCTTGAAAAATAGAAAAAGAAGGCCGAGTGTTTATCCGCACAAAGAGCTTCAAAGTCTTGCTGTCTCTTCAGAGCTGCAGGGCAAGGCTAGAACAGACTCACACAACAAACTCCTGGTCATGTTTTCTTCTGGATGAATAACAATTTTTGTGAAACTTACTCAAAGCAGTGTTGAATTGTAAATGAATCTGTCACATGAGAGTCACAGAAGTGGGTTTTTAGACTTCTTTAGACATCTTCTCTATATTGATCAAACTTTTATTTCACCTCACATTTCGGTTGGGTGTGATGAACTCAAGCTCATGTTGTTACCTCTTCAGAAATGTTTCCTGTTGTTGAAGAGGGAAAAGCTAAATAATTGTACTGAATTATGCACATGGTGCTAATTTAAATCCAGTTAACTTGTAAAACTGAAAAAGGTGCCAGTTGTCTTCAAATACATTCCATGCTGTGTTTGCACTCATGCTAAAGCTGTTCTGACATTAATTGAAAAAAAGTTCACAATAGCAACTGATTTTATAATGTAAATCACTAACCTATCAACCTAAAAATGTCTGTTATAAAGCGAGACTTGCAGCAACAAACGTAAATATTCTCCTTAAAAACCTTTCTTTGTAACACCTGCATTTATTTACCTAATGCAAACATTCTACATTTGCTGTACATACTAAGGTAGGATGTAAAAATTGTATATAAGCACATGTGCAGAAATCTATCCTGTTGAATCTTGTTATCACAGATATGCATGCATCAATGATGCACACATTAATAAAACAGCCATGCATATTTTCACATTGCTTATGCAAGATTTTACAGGTTAAGTGCTGCAGCTATTTGGGTCAAGAGGTGTGGCTGTCTCAATTTGTTGGATGAGAATCATTGCATAACCCATTACTCTGATTACAAACCCTGCTGTAATAGGACTTCATTAAAGACCATAACTGTTGCTCACAATTTTTATTAGAACTGTGTTCATTTCAGGCCATAAAGTTAGAAAGAGGGTTCATAAATCTTTATAACAGTACATAGATATCCAAAATAACCTGTGGTTTGAAACTATAGTTCATCAAATCCAGGTTACATTTTAATTAAAAGTTTCTAAAATCAAACAATTTCTTCATTTTCACTCATTGCTACATTAGCTACAATATTTTGAGAATCTTGTAAGTTTAATAATTAACTTTGTGTATTCTGATTTGCTTCATAGTGATTTAAGATCTACAGATAACATTGTTTCAAGAAATAATTTGACTTTACATCAGAATTTTCTTGACATAAAAGATAATATTGAAATTTAATTGGCAAAAAACACCAGCAAAAATTTTTTTATGTTAGACAATATATAAAAATTATCTTACTCCAGAAAAATAAAAAAAAATAGCTTCACTACTCACTGGTACTCTGACCAATGCAATTTAGTGGTTTTAGAAAAAATCTTTTCTTGTAATTGACTGAATTTTCATGGAAACATGGACCATAAATGAATCATCACATCATGTCCTAAATGTGTGAATAAACTTCTGAGTGATCCTAGTGGAAGACTGACCAAGGGGTGGATGCTGGCTCAATACATTTTTTTGTGACTTTTGAATTTAAATTGTAAATCTCCCAAGTGACATGGCTGGAATAATTTTCCAAAGTTCACAAACCAGTGAATATTTGTAGTTTAAGAGCTTTAAAATGTAAAATGTGTACATTTTCAGGTTATAATTGATTGCTGATAACAAAAATTTTTACCCACCAGAAATTAATGAAAAAAAACATTAGAAAATCAAATGTAATGTTAGTTTTAAAAAGCAAAAAGTGTAATACAGGAGTAAAGACAGACATCTACTATTTTTCCACAGGCTTACTGTTGTAATTCATTGTTGTAATTCATTAGCATTTGTGTCTAACATTATACTATATTAAACAGAGTTTATCATTGGGATAACCCCCCAAGGAGCCTTTTACATTTGATATCAACAAATATTCCATCCAGGACATTTAAAAATAATGCTCATGCTCATGGCTGACTTTAACTTTATTCAATTCTTTTTTAGCTGTGCGATTTTCTGATGACTGTCATATGTGTAAAAATGACTTCTAAATCTTTAGTCCATTTATTTTGCATTTGAATTAAAAAAAATGTGAATAGTGAAATTATTTGTGGTTTGATGTTTGACCTCATTTAAGTGTTTACTATGTTCTACAAATCCTACTGGAGCTGACTCAGAGTTTGTAACTGAATAAAGCATTTATCTCATTTTCAGGCCAACTTTATTAATAGGCCAACTTTCCTCAATCTGTCATTTGTGTGTAGGTGTGTGGATCCCCACCCGATTTTCTTAACTATGATACCTACCTCAGATAAAATTAACATATTATATCGGTGGTTGGGATGAGGAGGGGAATTTTCAAATGGATTTCTGGAGATTTCCGGGCCGTTCAAGGCATTTCCTCTGACTAATGACAAACAATGCAGGTCTAAGACGAAACACTTTACAACGTTGTTGATGTGAGCTCTCTCCTTCTACGACTCAGAACTAAAATGGCCTCCAATTTTTTACTGAACAATGGGGGTGAGCATAATGCAGTGTGACTACTGAGTGACTTGACTAAGATCCAAAGTGAATAAAAAGGCCTCACTATGTGAAGCAGCGAGCCTGAGCTGCTACCACGCTCGGGTCTTTGCCGGGTGACAGTGCTTCATAACGCTCCAAACACTTTTCATTTGCCTGTAAACTCTGCTGTCATCTTCCACATTGCACGCTGCACGTGTCGTCAGAAACGGTAATGATCAAGGGGTCGTTTGCTCTAAATTTCCGCTTTTTTTGTGATGTTCCATTTCGTGTTTACCGTTTTATCTCTTTCAATAAACAAAATCTAGAAATTCTAGGCAGATAAACGGATTTTGGTTGATAATAAAAGAGAATATGAGCAGTCTGTGGCGCTATTGTAATCTCTACCCCACTTTTTATACAAACAGAGAATGGAGAGACCTATTTTGCGGATTTATAAAATATTCATCGGAATATTTCGAGTTTCGCTTCTTTTGTTGCATCATGGGAACTGAAACAAATTATAGAGCCTCAGCTCCAGAGAGCAGCTTACTGTCACTCTTGCGTTTGTCAGTGTTTTTTTTTTTTCACTTTGACCTATAATTCAATCTCGGCACAGAAAAGGAAAATGGGTTTATATGTAGGCAAAGTTCTAAATATACATTTCAAAAGAAATAAGTTGGATGACAAAAGTCACATTTCTCATTTGACTTTAAAAATACTTAACGTGCATCACGTCCTTTGAAGTGACGATAATTTCAGGAATAACAAGGCACCCAATTCTTTGAACCACAAAGGTTTGAAACTGTGATTCCTGGTTTCTCGTGACCGTCACACTTTGAGTTTTCATTAAAAGCAAAGGGCTTGGAGGACATGTGACAAAGCCAAATCCCACAAAGAATGACCCTTCTAGACCCCCATCCTTAGAAAATAGAGACTTCTGGCAAAAGAAGACTGAGACTCACTGATTCGTCCTCATCTGAGAGGAAGATACATGAATGCAGCAACAAAAGAAGACACAGCTAAAGGATACTGCTTATTTCTTATAGAATGCTAAGATGGAGAATATGCGCAGCATTACTTACCTAGCCTTTAAATCTAATATTCACTCTGTCCGAGATTCAATCATCTGAGTTAATCTGAGTATTCACTGGCTTCAAAGCATGAAAAACATCAGAGGATGAACACTGCTATATGACTCTGACATGCTAAAAGTCATCACCTCGCTTGATTGTGAAGGATGTGCAAGGAAAACCCACGCAAACAGAAAACATCCGTGAAAAAAAGCAAAACAAAATAAATTGACGAAAGGAAATATAATAATCTGCCTTGCTGTGAGTGCCACTGTGCCACTGTGCTGCCCCCATTTACAACTCTTTATTCGTGAAACAGAGGCGAGTGGTAAAAATAAAACTGCATAAATGAGTCATGCGAGTTATACATCTGGATTTCTCTGTCGTTTGCCAAAAGCCATAGTATGCAGGAATGGCGTCCCCATTTTATCAAAAAAAAAAAAAAATATTAAATACAGTAGTGGAGAGCATTACCCCTGAAGGGTTATCCTCGGTTAGCATAAAGCACTGCTGGGGTTTTTCAGGGGCATGGCCAGACTACACAACCTCCAGCCTTTCTTTTCTTTGATGTGCTCTGAAGCCATAATGTAAGAGGAGCTGAGAAGATCAAACACATGCGATTTTATCAAATGGAGCTCTTGTCGACTCTTTGTAATGCATTACTCTTCATCAAAAACACCCACTCTGTCACCACGATGCCACAGGAAACACAGTGCTCTTTTAAACCCAGTGGTGATCTCCCCGTTATCCAGATGAAAACGGATTTATTAAAACCTCCCATCAACCCACCCTATAAATAGAAGCTTGCGCAAAATCTTCTGAGAGGAAAAAAATAAGCTGTGCTCTTAAGCTGTTATTAACATGCTGATAGAAAAAAAAGAGTGAATTATTATTTTGAGAGAAATTTCTGTGAAAATAGGCATAATGCTCCCTACTAGTAATTCTGACATGGACATGAAATTCACTAAATGATGAAACGACCTGACAAAATACATAACTGAGTCATCCTTGCTGTTGCTGCCATGCATTCCACTTGACTGCAGGCTGAATAATAATGATAATTTGCATGAGATACTGCATGTATTAGTGCTCGAGGGGCTGTAGTGGAAATGCAGGAGCTTGAAATTCAAATTCAGACCAACTTCATTGATCCTTAAAAGGAAATGATTTAAGAATTGGGAACACGTGTTAAACATTTGCTATTACAGCATTTAGCAACTCTTTTCTGAAAAATCCTATTTTTTTGTCCCAAAAACAAACGTATTGAAATGTGAGCACATCATATGTCCAAAACTCAAGTGAAACCAACTTAGCAGCCACTATGCTGCCCTTTACCACCTAGATTTTGTATTTAAAAGTACAAAACTACCACCTATTTAGCTCTTGTCTATTTATTAGGAAGCATGCACTTCCTGCAAAATTCCCAAATGTTCCACCCAAAATGTAAAGGTTGACTATTTTCTAGGGCAGCACGATTTGAGCAAAACTTGCGATATGAGTGATCAATGTTGCGATAACGATATAATTTGCGGTATATACACAAATAGCAAAACAACCAAAAACATAATTACCGTTTCATTGCAACAATTTAAAAATTATACTCCAAATGACCCTCGTTGACGTAGGAGGCAAACATCTAACATAAAAGAGCTCCATCTGATTGGTCAACAACGTGAAAGGGTCCATCCAATTGGTCAAATGCATACATGGATTTATTTGATTAGTTAAATACTTCAAGCTGCCATAAGATTGTTTTAGCACATTTAAGGTAACCATTTATTGCGATTTTTGCTGACTTTTGCGATATGGATATTGCACTGCTTGATATTGCGATAACGATAAATTTGCGGTATATTGTGCAGGCCTACTATTTTCCGTTCAGTCTAAGTGAGCACCCCTCCTTTGTGCCTTCTGGTGAACACATTGAAGTAAGTAGCAAGTTCCTCCAAGTACTTTCTCTATTTCTTTGTGTTACAACAAAAGAAGCCATGAATGGAGAAAAAAAAAGGGCAGATCTAGTTTTAAAGGACAAAACTTTCCCCAGCTAGCTGGTGGTTCAACAAGACAGAGCCATCACTCTTCTTAACTCAACTGTTTGCCATTAATAGTTTTGCAGTTGCTGTGTAGCCCATGTTTAAAGTCATGCATGTGTAAATGTCAGCAATGACACGCTTCACCTGCAAGCAACTGCATAACGTTTTTGTGTAAAGCTTTTACCAAACATGTAATTGTTGTTCGGTTCCAACATACTCTGAAAAGACGTTGCATTGCTCTATGGCAATACTGAACACATGCTATTTCTAAAGAACACCTTTAAAAACAAATGCTTCAAGGATAATGTATTGTTTTTAAGTTTTGATTATTTTTATTTTTGTACAAAGTCTGAACAAACTAGACATTCCTATATCCCTGATCCAAATAATTTGTGTGGAATTCATGCTAATATTAAAATTGTATGCTGGCCTTTGTACAGAAGACATCAATGTGTTGATGCACACAAGCAAATTCTTATGTACACCTTTAAGTTTAGAGTAATTTTAAGTCTGTGCAGATATATAAAACAGCCATTCAAGATTCACAGGATTTGAGGCGTTTTCAATTCAGTATTTTCCAAATGAAAGACCGGTTTAAGGCAGTCGCTCTGCCCTGATGTGGTCTTTACTCCATCCAACTCGTCTCACAGCTTTGTTCCTAAAGTTGACACATTTCTGAGCCAACTGCAGTCCGCAAATCTGTGTGTGCTCTTTGTTTCATGGGCCATCACACTTCAAACATGCATTTAGGGCAGAGAAAGGAGTGACAGGCGTGCACATTTCATCGACATGTTTATCCTCTTAACTTATGCAGAAACTAGAGTCTGTAAAATCTACAATTAACTTCAGCAAAAGGAGGAAGGTGATGGGATACTCACCTTCTTTAGGAGGACGTTTCACTTCTGCGCTCAGATTGCAGATCTGTCCTGCATGCAGTTGAGGTGACAAGCAGCCTTCCGTTTGTGGATTTAAAGGTAGCACCACGTTGTTGAGCATGAGCATGCTTTCTGATTCTCCATCACCCAAGTGCTGAGGACAGGTGCACTTTGTGTACACAATCCCACATGTCTCCACTGTCCCTTTCTCGGCCTTCAAACAGTTTTCTAGCCATGAGCAAAGCACTTGACACCCAAACTGGCTGGGGCTCGCCTTATTTAAGACCAAAAACTCCACGATGGACTTCTCTTCCTCATCCAGCTTCAGAGGCGTCAATCCATTGTAATCATAGGGGAAAACTCGCCGCAGCTGAACAAAATTCTTATCATACAGCAAAAATATGTAGTTATTCTTTGAATCACAGAGATAGACTATAGACTCATTTGCCTTCAGCAATTCATTAATTTTCTCATGAGAATAATGATCAAACTGATAAGCAAGCAAGGAGTATTCAGAGCAGCTCAAATCTCGCTTGTATAGCTTAAGGTAGATGCTGTATTTGGTAGGGTCTGGGTTCTCCAGCGTCCATGTACAGTTTGTATAGTTCTTGGGAAACATTTCAGTCACCGAATATGATCCATAAATGACCCCTTTGACCAAAGTGGAACACCAATAATCTTGGGCACCAGTTAATCCAAACAT
Organism: Oryzias curvinotus; assembly: GCA_023969325.1. NCBI lineage: Eukaryota > Metazoa > Chordata > Actinopteri > Beloniformes > Adrianichthyidae > Oryzias > Oryzias curvinotus. The sequence continues at coordinate 6,143,677 of CM043720.1, forward strand.
AACCAGAAGATAGGTGGAAAATATATAAATCAACAGGTTTGGAACAGCCTTCATCCTATGTCATTTGGCCTGCAGAGGAGAGAAACAAAGAAAACTAAATAAAGGTATATAAATGCACAGATACTTCATATCAATTTTCACTCATGTATTGTTCCTGCAAAGTAATCCCTAGGAAAACAGGGCACATTAACCTCAGAAACGTCTCTTTTGCAGCCCCATCTTCCCTTTCTTTTCACAAGCTACTTTGTGCAAACATTGCCACCTTGTGGTTGCTTCGACCGCATTTACTTTTTAAATTTATTTTATTGAGGGAGGTGGGCGCATTAAATGTGACTCATTTGGGGTATTATTAATAAGGTTGTGTCTAGAGTGTCGCAATCCTTATAGATACTGAATTATGGTTGTTTGGAATATCTGGCATCACAATAAAAAAGGTTTATTTGTTTATTTTATCACTTGTGAGATTTTACGTATCAAACAATGTCATTTTAAAACTAGGTTTAGGCCTATCACTGAGGTTTAGGTTGTTTCGATGTGGGTGGGGGCTTGGGAGCAGTTTAATATTCATCATAGTGAGAAATTACGAAAATAACAGCATGAAAACAAATTCTGGTGCGTTTACGGGCGTGCTCATTGTTGCGCCTTTTTGCGCGCTTGGATCCAAACACGTCCCCCGAATTTGGCGCATGACATATTTGATAATGCAATCTGATAAAGAGCCTGCATGCGTTTGAGAGAGCGCTCCTGTGTCTTTGCGCGTCTGCACGTGTATGTGTGCGCTTGCGTGTACGCGCGGGGAGCTTGTGCTTGTGTGCCAGAGCGAGAGGGAGATGGAGAGAAAGCAATGCGATGTCCTGATTGCTTTAATCCTACAGGCAATGCAGCTGTGAGCAGAGTCACAGCAGAGCGTGCGTGTGAGCGCGCGTTCGCGCGTGTCTGTGTAGGCGTCCAAATCCGAAGTAGGCTGTGGGAAGCAGTTTTTGTGCAAGAATAAACACATTCGTCCATATGATCCAACTTCTCCTCTTTTAAAGATAGGAAAAAAAAATAGCGTCACGCCAGACTGGAATAATAATCTTCATGTAAGGATTTGTGGAAGCGGAGCAGAGTTAGATCAGCTTTTGCCACGAATATATAAATCCACATGATCCTACAACCCTCCGCACTATTCATGGATCCCACTTTAGACCCAAATCAGTATTCTGGAGACGAGAAATTGGTCGTCAAGAGACCCTGATTTTATTAGGGGGCTACCGAGACCAATTTAGTCTCAAGAGGTAATCTGAATATAGAGGCACGTTGGGGCTATATCTCATGCAGTGTTAGGTCGACCCTCAGCACTTTAAAGTGATTTTCCCCCCTTCCTTTTGAAGGGGAGATCGGCTCTTAAAAATCACCCTAGACTAATGCGCGAGAATGAACGCACAATAGCCATCAGGACAAATATTTCACACAGGAAGGCTAAACTTTAACTGAAAGAGGGTATTTGAGATGCGCCTTCGTGCGTAAATAGAAGAAGAAGAACTATATTCTTACCTTACACTGCGGAAGCTATGGCTATTTCTCCAACATTGACCACATCCTTTATAAATAAATTCTGCAGAGCTCCAGTGAATCGATACTCCCCATTCCCGACAGCAGAAGTCCGGCGCAACAAGATGCCTCAATGAAAGGAAATAAAATGCGTTACACTCCGCTCTGCCGGCTCCTATCTCCCCGTTTTCCTCTTCATCTGGGTTTCTCCCATCAACACGGAGCGCAACAAACATGCGCCAGCCACCGAGCGAAAGAAAGACACGGAGAGAGGAGGGGAAAAGAGACGAAGAGGAGAGGGAAATTCTTGGAGTGACAAGAAAGAACCGAGCAATCCTTACAGTAGAAATTCAATGGTTAGAGTCCGCGTCTGCGTAATTCCGACTGGTTCTTCTCCAAGTCGCGTTATGAGCTCCCCTTGCCTGGAAACCAACAGGGGCAGAAAAAAATGACAGATCCGAGGCGGGTGGAAGGGAGATGTAGGGGCTTGTGAGTTACAACACTGAGAGAAATAAACGCACTTTGCTTGGTGCTTGCAGAGCTCCAGGGGCAGGCTGCAATATCACGTCACACTCAGCCGCGAAGATAAAGCACGTACGCACGCTTCTTACTGCCGCTGCGTCTGGCACCACCACTTTCTTCCCTGCCATCCTCCTCCCCCTTTTACCCTTTTTTTTCCTTCTCTCTTTTTTCTTTAATTTATAATACAGCCTCTCTCCTTAATCGAGTCAAAAGGGTTTCCCCTCCTGAACTGGACCCTCTCAGTTGTGCTCAGACAACGCTGCGCTTTGGTGCGTAATCCAAGCAAGGAATATCATTGGACTTTTTCCTGTCACCTTATTGTATTTATTTGGGGCTGGAGTGTATGATCATAACGCGAGAACTCGCTTGATGGGATAAACTAATTGCTGATTTTTTCCCGCAGATTTCCCTGCAGGCTTTTCTTTACTTCACATCCAGAAGAAACATTTTTGGGACATCCTTTGGGAAAGTTGCTTCAAGTTTTTTTATTTTATTTTTTATTTTTTTTTAACAGGTGCACTGTCCCCTTCCCCATGTCCTTTGCCTCACAGCCGGTGAGCTGCACATTTACATGTATGCTCTTCCTTAATATAATGCTTTACCTCGACAACCTGAGAGCCATTCATTCAACAATCACCAGTCAATTAAACTCAATCTAAGCCCCAGGGCTTTAGCCGTTTGTCTCTGACATCAATGGATCTGGAATGACCTCCTGTGCCTACTAACTGAATTCATTGACGGAAGGGAAATATAATGGATGCACATGAGGATGGAAAGTTTGACTCATCTGATTATTATTTATAAGACTGCTTTTTCATTCATAAAAATCCAATATGTGTCTTAAAAAGGTAGCATGTTGATGTAAAGCCAACACAATACAATGTATATTCAAATAAACAGAAAAAATGTTTGTCTTGTTTAGAAAGGATGGAATGTAACGGTTCCCCTCGGTTTTTGTGGAGGGTTGGGTCAGCTCTCTAATCATTTTTGCTGTGAACAGTTAACTCTCATTAGCCTTGGCCTCTCTTTCAGGCCTTGACTGAATAGCTTCCATCTGAGCAGATGCTGCATGAAGAGCCTATTTGTTTATTTATTTCCAGGAAGTTTCAGTGTGAAGTGTTTGTGTGCCAGTCTTTCCAAAGAATGTTTCAGAAATAATCAGAGTTCCAGCCAAAGCGCTGGAAGAATCTGAAAACAGAACTTGTTTATACCCTCAACATCCTGTACCATGCCTTGTTTACAACACCGTTAATCTGATGCCAAACTATAAAAGCAATTGGATTGGAGTTATTTCGCACAGTTGTTATTTCGCGTCCTGTGACTGGCAGCCTTCTAATTCCGTCCTTCCTCGTGGTGTCAGTGGAACATCAAGCGTGACCCCAAGCCAGCCTACTTTTCATGGCTATAATGAAGACTTTGGCATTTCAAGAGTTTTTGTTTCAGGGCGCTAAGAGGCGAAAAGAATTCATGTCTTGTTGAACAATGGGAATAAAATAGTATCTCTCCACCGGCTCATGGGAAGGCCAAGCTTCAAAGCATTGCCATCAATCTCCTCTTCAAGGACATTTTCTGAATCCAAATATCAATCTGCATAGTTGTGATTTTGCAACAAAGACAAAAGAGGAAACACTTGGACAAGTGTGTTTTTGTGTGGCTAGCACTGAGACAGAAATAATGGCACAGCGAGGAGGTGAGAGCAGAATGATGTACCTCAGAGTGCAATTACATGACAATGTCATCTTCTTCTATTCCTACACTGACTGGCATGTAAAAAAAAACAAAAACAAATAAAACACATTTATACAATGATGTGATAGTTATTGTTTTTTAGCCAAATGAATAACAACATTACTGGACTGGAAAAAACTGCAAAACTTATGTCCTATTCTGGAGAAAATGCACATATTCATGAAAACCACTCAACATGCTCGCATGGAGCAGATCAGTTTATCCTCTGCTAAAGCCTCCGAAGTGTTTGTGATTTTTGTTGTCAGTTGCAGAATCTGACATATTACTCCATCAACTGGAGAATCTGTTTGAGCGTGAGGATTTTGAATTATTCATGACCCCGGATAAAGGATAGCCCTATTATCACCTGCTTCCTTTTGTGAGTCTGTGCTTGCAATCAGATGTGCCAGTGTGACTCCAGGGCAATGGCAATCTCTGCTTGATATAATGACTGCGTTACAGCGTTTGTGTCCATAACAAAATTTAAAGTGATGAATGTCAGTCCATAGAGCATGTTATGTGCATCACTTACCAAGGTAAACCAGCTATTAGCCATTAATATAATAAGAGGGATTTAAGAGAGTGCTATGCACTATTTACTATTATTGTTCTTCTATAGAGTTACAAAAGTGAGTCAAGCAATGAATACCGTATTTTCTGCTCACCGGATTATACCATTGTCAACAAATGGTCTGTTTTTGAGCTTATTTAATATATAAGGCAGACCAAACTATATTGTTCACCTTCCGGCACATCCTTTCAGGAGTGGCCACAGCAAATCAACTTGCGGTGATGAGCACAGGTGGTTTGGCTTCGATTTTCACACCGGATGCCCTGCCTGACACAACCCTGTATTTTATCCAGGCTGGGGACTGGCACAGGGTGACCCAGATTACATAGGAAGGTGGGCAGTGGCACAAAGGGTCTTGCTCAAGGACCCACACTGGATGGAGCTAATCGGGCCCCCTGGGGTTCGAATCCTGGTTTCCTGTGCCTGCGCTTAACCAACTGAGCTATCCAGCCGCTATAAGGTGCATCGAACTATAAGGCGAGACAAAAGAGTCAAAAATAAGTCAATCAGTCAGATTTTATTCACGATGGTCACAGTAACTCTAGAACTTGTTTGCAATATGCTACATCTTAATCGGGTTATACAATACGCTTAACTTCCAACCTTATTAGTAACGTGAAAAAAACATACTGATACTACAAAAACACAGACATTTTGATAGGACATGGTGTACATCCTAAAATTACTTCAATATCAGTAAACACAATCAGATTTAATCCATATCTAATTTAAGGTGCTGTGGGTTACAAGGCAGACTGTCGTTTTCTTAGAAAATATTTAAGGTACTCAGGACAACAAGGAATTGTACCTGCAGTTTTGCGAGGTAGTTCACGTCGCAATATTCCCAGAATAATGACAATAGACGTTTTGTTATTGGGAGGGAAACTGAATGACTTCATGCTAAACCACAAACTAGCATCTCTTATTTGTTTCTTTCTTCAGGTACTTTTTTTGTGTTCCCCCATGTGGAGCTGTGGAATGAATTGTTAACACATTTTTTTTTTTTACTCTATTCAGAACAGAGGCTTTGTGTTTCTTTAATGAGTGGATCTTGGAGCGTGTTGTTGTCTCTCTACCACAATTTGTAGAAAATATTTGTGAGCTGGTGTTGTTTGGAAGGTAGTTTTGACAAAAATGTTCTTTTTTTTACCTCCTGCCACAATGATAATAAAAAAAAACTAATTAGCCTGATATGGTATGGCTGATTGATCAGTAATTCTTTAACTCTGCTCTTGATTGTTGACTTTTATGCAGGGAATAAAAGTAATGTCTATGTAGGTGAGGGTGTGCTATAAATTGATAAAAATGCATCAATAGGTCATTGAACTTATATCAGTGTTTATTTATCTCATTGTTGGATGGATGTGTTTAATATCAGTTCATCATGACACTCTTCCGAGCTTAATTATAAGGTCTACTATGCAAGTAATAGGGTTGTAACAATTCATTTTTAATAAAAGATTAGATTCTTATAATAACTTGTGGTTGTTGATATGATTCATAGTCAATATTAGTTTAATTTGAACAATTCAAATCAATTCACCTCAAATGGATCTAGGACATCTTTAGCCAAAACTTCAACCAGTGTGAATCAGAGATAAATACCAGGGTACTGAAAAGAGCAGGTGAAGTTTTCCAGATTCCTTGTATTTATTGCAAGATAATCAGGTGTAAATTAAATATGTGTACAAACAAACAAGTAAACATGAATGAATGACAAATCTAATCACTTTTTAGTTTCATTAAGTTCAGCCCTCTGTTTTTCAAATCAAAATAATACAAATAGAATATTCTACCACACTGTATGGTCACGCCTTTGCAAAATTCAAAGTGTCTCCACATATTGGACTGTAAGGATGGCTTGATCCTATTTGTGCTGCCATCACACGTGTGTTGTCCTCTGTGGTGGCACTTGCTTATTTGGTTGATCATTAATTTATTTCATTTTGAAAACATTTTTTTAGGTCGATTGGATCGTAGGAATATAAATTGATTCATTAATTAATCATTAAATCTCTATTAATTAAGCTTGGATTGTTTATTCATTTCATTTCTTTTGCCCTAAAAGAAGTTGAACGGGTTGCATCATGATGTAGTGGTTAGCACTCTCGCCTCACTGCGAGAGGGTGGTTTGAATCTCATCTGGGACCTTTCTGTCTAGTGTTTACATCTTCTCCCCATGCATGTTTTCTCCGGGCACACTGGCTTCCTCCCATTTTTTTTAATGCAAGCTTACTATGAATCCTAATTGTTTAAAAGTGACTGAGTAACAGCGAGTTAATCAAATTTGAGTGTTAGGTAAAAAAAAAAATGCACATTTCTATCAAATTTTACCAATTAAACTACATAAAATCATCAACAGGATTTCAGAAACATGGTTAAACCATGTTTTACACTAAAGATATGGCTCTAATTGTGATTTGTCACAATATTTGGGTTAATTAGAAACCCAATTTTACGATATTTGTTCATTATCATCGTGGACACAGAAGAAAAGAACTGCATAATTGAATCTGTACATGGTCTAACAGGCACACATGAAAATGTTTCATATTTATGTTGTTCCAAATGTTCCAGATGTTCCTCTCTTAGGACAATTTAACACATCGTGTTGTGTTTTTATTTAATTTTCACACATTTGTGGCAGATTCTATTTTTAACAAAGAGGAAATGAAATGTCCTTCAAAATGCAGTTTTTTCATTGTTGGATACAGAAAGAAAACAAACAACAACTACAGAAGTCATTAGCATGACATGTGGATGTTGCTTCATTTAACCTGTGCTGCATATATTGCTAATGGTGCCTAAGTAACCAGCCTCTCTTTGCTCGATCGTTGTGCAGGGATGTCAGTAATTTATGGATCCCTGAGGATGATTCTGAAATTCCTGACTTTCAGGAAAGGGAAGTTAAAACATAAAATAATGATTTTATATATACAGGGTCTCAAAGAATGTCATCTCACAAAAATAAATCTTCAGTCTTCTTCTGAACTTAGGAGAAATTCTTTTAGTGTTTATAAAAGTTGTTCGAATTTTATTTTAAATGTAAAATCTGTGACATTTGAAAACCCACTCTGATGAAAACCGTACTTTGATGTTTTCAACATGTAATTGTGGTATTTTTCCCATAAGGGAGGGGAAAAAATGATTCTTTATTGAAATCATTGTGAAGAAGGAACAGATGAAAAAATGCAGTTTGAAAAAATAAAAATATTTGTGACAGAAAATAGCAGGATGGGCTACAAGCCTCAGACTCAGAGCTCAGAAATGGGGAAAGGGAGGTGGGGCGGGGTTGCTCCGTGCCAATGGTTCCACCCACGACTCAGAGGCAATTTTCTATTAAACTACTGCAGCTCTGCAAAAATGTATAACAACAGTTTTTTTTTTTTTTTTTTTTTTAAAGCTCAAAAAATGTTGGTCTTTAAGGAGCATAAAAGCATTTGTGACTGAGTTCAATAGACATATTGTCAGCCTCTCAGAATTTGAATTTGCATGAAGGTTAGAATTGTACTTATTTAATGAAAAATTTCATTGAGGCCTTGTAGCTTTAAGCTACTGACAAGTCTTCAAAACTGAAAGGTTTGTGGCCTTTATGTGAGACTAACATTTGAAAAATGTTTTAGGAATTAGTCGGTGAGTTCTCAGTGTTCATTACATGTGTAAAACCAACTTTTGAGATTTAGCGGTTTTTAGCTTAGGTTACACATGAGCCATTTTGTTCTTTGGGTTTTATTAAAAAAAGAAATCTCATAGGAAGAACTACCACAACTTAGAATATTTAGAGCAACATGATTAAATAAAGAAGCAAGCTGCTATGGGATGTGAATAATGCGGTCACTTTGCAGACAGGGCAGCGCCAGAGAGACTTATGAACATAACTAGACATACCTGTACAGTGCGGCTGTGCACATCAACAAATGTTTTACACATGCAAACCCAAATATTCCTTTATTTACATGCCATTACAGATATTGTTTTTCAATGATGCATGTCAACTGAATGTCAGTGTAGATGCTCACCAGCTCAAGCCTCGTGGTTTGATGGAATCATTGTAATAATGATGTACACTCTATTAACAAATTAAAGTGAGAGTGCTTTCTTTGCTCCCCGTCAAGGGCTATTTTCCCATTTTTCTTGATATTTAATTAAAAACTTGCAGAAATTGCAGAGTGCTGTAGTCTAGATAAGGTTAAGTGCCGAGGGCAATTCTTGCACTTCTTCTTGTTTGGCAATCATAAACACTTCAAGCGGGTGCAAAGGGAAATGTATGTTAACTGTATGAGATAATCAATGCCTGTCAAAAAGATGCATAGTTTAGTCTCTTCAAGTTATACTGCCCAGGCAATCAATGTATCAAAATGACTTGCAGTGTGTGGAATATTAGCTTTTTGACTCCATAATTCTTGCAAATCAATACCATTATGAATTATTATCTTTTTTTTTTATAGTTCTTGCTGGCAGAACAATTCCTTCTTTGGAAAACAAAAAATCTGCTTTTTCATGGACTGAAATTATTCATGGTTTTGGTTTATTTCATGCTTGGCGCTTTTGGATTTGCCTCTATTTCCTTTAATTTCATACACACACACATATATATATATATATATATTTTAATTTGATACTTCAAAGACTTATAACATATTCTCTTGTCATTTATCAATAAAACACGATTTTTGGGGCCACTTCTTTACTAAAATTCTGACTCGAATTAAACATTTAACTGTCTCAAATCATACATAATTAAATATCCTTCATTATTTAATAAGTGAAAGTGTATTTTAAATGTTTTCACAGACTCTGTGCCCCCTTTTTTTTGGTGCTGTGACACGTTCTTTCAGATCCACTTCAGAACAATGCTGCGTGATTAATGTGTTGTGGTGTACAGTGCACTGTGTACTCTGATACCTGCTGCAGTCAGTGCGCTCCTAAACGTGTTTGCTCTAAGACATAAGGCCAAAGCCCGCTTCATATGGTGTTCCAAGTCTGAATGTGACTGTGCTCCTGACCCTGCAGCGTCTTCACAATAATCTCTGAAATCTAGTTAAACGGCAGTAAAAAAAATGCTTCATAGGGACGATGACATGATCTCATTTTTCTCAGCGGTATCTGTGCTGCCTTTAACCCTTGCTGCAGCTTCCTGTCAGGACAATTACATTAAGCCTAAAGCTTGACTAAAACATTTGAACACGGCATTAAATCAACAGATAAGAGGATGGAAATCAAAAAGAAACAACTAACGCAGGAGTACAGTAAAAAAATGAACATGCCGTAATGATAAGAAAAAGGATTTGCGTTTGGCAGAGAAGAATTTCATGATTACATAACATCATGTGCTGGCATTTCTGCAGCTTTTACAGTTGTTTCACTGTGAATCTAAAAAAAAAAAACAGCAATCAAAATTGCACATAAAGCCGGCTATCTTGATCATGCAAACAATTTATTTTATTAATCCAGACTTTTAAAATTATGTGATTTTGGGGATTTTACACTGCACAACTTCTATGCAGAGCTAGGGATAATTACCATGCAATATCCAAAAACAGATTTTAGAAAATGAAGGAGGCTACAAACTGGAACTTCAAGATCCAATTGATAAGATCCACAAAGAATAGTTTCTGTGTGTGGCACTAAACTTTGGAACAGGGTAAGTAATGAGCTCAAACAATGTTCAAATATCCAAATATTCAAGGAAATGTATGGAAACCTCTGATTTCACAATATGAAGATAAGGGTCAACAGGTGTTTAAATAATTCCAAATACATTTATGAACTTGATTGTGGTGGAATAATCAAAGCTCTTTTAATTACAATCAATGAGTATTACATTGTGTAATGTGTAACTAATTTACTGAAATGTTTTATTACAATTAATAAGCTATTGGTTTTCTTGATCTGCAATGTGTAGCAATATTTGCTGGTTTAAAGTGATAATGTATTCTAAAAATGATCAATGATTATTGCATATTGGTTACCTAAGGTGTGAATCAATAATGTTTACTGAAAAATACAAGCATTATTTAAGACGAAATTAAATAAACACTCAATCCTGCTATTTGATTCTGGATTAATATGAAATTGTATTCTGATTATAATCAATGACTATTATATATCTGTTACATGGCGTGTGAGTCACATTACTGTTTTACTGAAGTCATAAATAAACGTTCTCTGAAGATAATCAATAATCAACGAGCACTTGATTTTGTTACTTGAAAAAAAATCTGCACTTGATCTGATCAGAACCACATTAAGAAAACTTTGCAAAACTAAAAAAAAAACTTTTTCAAGCAATAAAATAAAGTTCTACTTGACTTTAGTTAATGATCACTATATTTAATTAATCAAATGTGACCTAAATGTGTCTTTTTTTGTCTGTTTGTTTTGTTTTGTTTGTTTACCTCTGCATGACATCATTTCTGTAATGAGTTTGATAAATCGTTGTGATTATTTTATCGCATTGTCTAAAATTAATGCTTAAAATCAATCAATCAATCAACCAGCCAGCCAGCCAGCCAGTCAGCCAGCCAGTCCAGCCAGCCAGCCAGCCAGTCAGCCAGCCAGTCAGTCAGCCAGTCAGCCAGTCAGTCAGTCAGTCAGTCAATCTTATTTTGTCAAACAGTGCTAATATGATCATTAAATCAACAATAACAAAATTATTCATTTGAAACAGTCATATCTTTGCTTTTTTTTATATTATTTCAGGCAAACAGATTAATATCATTGCTTCAGTGAGAGCAAATATTTTTTCCAAAAAGTGTAACTAGCTCACCAAGTTTCAAGTTATGTAATCTCATGAAGAATTTAGGTAATCTGACTGCAATACAGAAAAAATAGGATCAATCTCAGTAAACATTTGAATTTTCAAATGAATTTCTATCTATTAGCGGGAGTTCCAAGCTAAATTCAAAATTTATTTTGAATTTTTTGTTATTTATGAACTGGCAGACATTATAATAAGTTATTATAATGTCTCAAATTTCTATTAATTTTAGAACATTAAATAATATGAAACATTTCTCTTGATGTGTAGTCTGCTAAGAAATAAAGCCTTATTTTAATCAAGTAAAAGTGCAAACATTACCTCCGAAAATTGAAACAACAGAGGAAAAAAAAAAAAACTTCATAATTATTGACTGGACTAAGAAGAAATATTCAAACACACTTGTTGTATTTTAGTATTTGCAAGCTCCCAAAATTTTGTAAATTATTTTTAACAAATAACTTTTAAGCCTGTCATCCTTTTGCCATCAAATGTTAAACATAAGTGCCCACTGTCTGTTCCAATCAATGAGAGTTTCAGGATTCTTTTCATATTTTCTAATGCTGGCATTCACCAACGCAAACACGTTTTTTCAGCCACAGCAACTATTTGTTTACCAATGTCTTTGGCTTGGCATAAATATTAATCATTTCCCTTTAATTTCCAATGCATGTGAGAGAGACTGAGAGTAATTTGGACAGATAAATATGTGAGTAGACATCAAATACGAGGAAAAATCTTATTTGCGAGTTTTGCAGACGCTGGCGAGGCAACCTAGTTTGAACCACATACTACTAAGCTCCAACAGGAGCCCTTTTTGCAACCAAAACACATGAAAAAATAGAAGGAAAAAATAAAGAAAGCCTTACAGCCGTCATGCATATGTGGTCATACAGTATCTCACCGTGCTGCACAAAGCTCGGCTCTATAAATTCCTTTTGCGCGCTTATTTGCTTCTTTCATGCCTGGGTTCAAAAATGAATTTTAAATCAAGGTATTTTCCCATTGGAGACAATGTGCAGAGTGTGAATCCTCAGGGCCTTTATCTGTGTCCTTTGAATGTGGTTCCAAACAGGCCTTCCAATCCCACAACCCCCTTACACTAAGGCAATGTAAATATTCCATGAGCTGCTGCCCCCACACTGTGCATCCACATGCATGTATGACTTAAAAAGACATTTTCTAAAGCCATTAAAGGATGGCCTCAACAGAGGGGATCATACAGTAATGGAGATGGTGCAACACCTCTGCTACATGTACACAAACCTACAACGTGTCAAAAAAAATATATTCTCAGTTGTTGGATGTTGTAACACATCTAATCTCATCCATGTAGTTAAACTTCCAGATGAATTTGTGAGGATTGTGCCTTTTGTCTGGTTTATTTCTTTGGATCTTGTCATGTTCTGTTTTAGCCTTGTCAGTCACACCAGGTTTATGTTTCTAATCATCTCAGCTGTTTCACTTTTGTTAACTGACCCTCAGTGTATTTAGGTGTCTGGCTTTCTGTTCTTCATTGTCAGGTCATCCGTTTTGTCAATTTTGTTGCATCATAGTTTCTCTCATGTTTATGGACTTAAATTGAAACATTTTCAGTCTGGATTTCCTCACCACTCCATAACCAGGGGTGGGCAAAATGTATTACTCGTGGGCCACAAAGGGTTCTAAAATTTCACAGAGGGACTGGACCAGGGAGCAGCTCTGTGGAGTGTTTTGGTAATCCACCTCATAAAATTAAGAAACGACATAGAAACTGGATGAAAATGTGCTTTTATTTTGATTGAAAATTAATATATATATATACCGGTACTTTAAAATAGAACATTTGGAGTTTTTATTTCAAAGTTGTAGCTTTTTAAAAAAATCATTTTTAGTTCCCATTGCACCAATGGGTTGATGTCCCTCAGGGAAAAAAAAAAAAAATCTTAGAGAAATAACTGGAAACATGACTGTTCAATTACATTGTTCAACGCAGCTCATATAGTGCAGTAGTTTGCTTACCCCTGTCCTAAACCCTAAATGACTATACAACACAGAACCATCCAGTGCCATGAATTTGAATACAATTCAGATGTGCTCACCCATGACGTCACCCATTTGCTGGAACAAAAGCCCTATAAATATGAACATTTTACATATCATATATGTGAAACCACTGTGTTCTGCTGAAGAAAATGTGGAGGATTTTGGTGGTCTAGATTCGGCAGTCTAGTGAGCATCGACATACTCTAGTTTTTCACAGAGACATCTGGGAAATTTCTGGGGCACTGGATTTCAGAATCGTACATTTAGACATCCGACAAAATGGCAAATGTCCTTAGTAGATTGATAGCTTAAACACTTTTTTAAACCAATCAAAACTCATCGTTACATATTAGTGCAAGTGGCAGCAGTACATCTTGTTCTCTTGTTATTTTTCTTGTCATTATGAAAATTCTTCTAAAACAAATTTTGTTCTTGGTACATTTTTACAGCAACCAGTAAATCAGTAAATAAATAGGCATAAATAATAAAATAAATAATAACTCTTTGTTATGTTCATTATAGGTATGACAATGACAATAAAGATATATCTATATATCTATCTGTCCACATGAAAATTGGTATATAACTAAACATTATTTTGATAAATAGAAACAATCTTTAAGTAGCCTACAAGAGACTGCTAAAATTCCACTGAATGTATAATACTTGTAAGTAATCAGTTTAATGTTTGTTTGATAAAATGTAAGTATAAAACCTGGACTACTCTTGCAGGATCGGAATGATTAATACCGAAAAATCCTGCATGCAAATGGCTGTGGAAGTATCCGCTCTGCAGTCATCATGAAGAGATGTGTCCCTGTTAATCAAATAGATCAGGGGTCATTCCAACAATTATCAATTCTGAATGCATATAATAACAAACTACCTTTTCGACAAATCACCTGCCACATTTTAATTTCCTGTCTATAATTTACTTTACCACATGCAGTGAGGAAGTGAGGGGGTGTGTTGGAAAAACTGGCAATCTTAGAGATGCCTTGAAGAGCGCAGCCTCGTCATTAATTATAGAGATAAATGTGAGTTAACCTCATAAGATTGCCATTGGGGTTGTGTGCTGGCGATTCTACTGTATTTTTGTAGACTGTTGTCTAACTTATCATTTAGAAGAAAGTGATCTGTCTCAGTCAGCTTCACTTTTAACCTCTTCGAATCTGTTCCACTCCAGTAAAATGAATTCTGGATCACATGCATTGCACAGTCCCATCTGCACAAGATTTAGTTGGATTTATGGATGATTATATCATTTGCACAAACCATTTATCCCATTTATCTTTTCACTGATGCTGCTGTAAGTAGAAATTAGACTCTGGCAAGTCTTTTACAGCTCAAACATTAATGCAACCACAGACTGCTTTGTGAGACAGGCTTTACATTACTATCGACATTCCCCAAAGCTATATTAAAGATGCATTGCTGAATGGCATGCGGATAGTTTTTTTAGGCACCTTGTCCTGAATCATCCCATACATTTAGCATCTTCTTCGTCCTCTTTTGTCTAAAGTTCAAAGCTTTTTAAAGGCTACTGGCTCTATCCAGCTATTGTTGCCTCTTGGACAGCTGTGAGATACAGCCAATTAAAATTTTGATGATAAAATAATTAGCTTCTCTGGCAGACAATGGAGAGCGAATGTATTTTGTGATAGCTAAAATTAAATGATAAGAACGCTTCCAAGCACCTCGCAATTTTCCCATTGCAAGAAAACCTAAAACTTGTTGAATATATGATGCAAATTCCTTAGTAGAACCTTACAATATTTTGTTATAATAGTAACTTTAAAATTATACTGGTTCCAGCTTACTGTTAAAGGATAAACCTTGTTTTTCCCACAGTTAAGGCTTTAATTTCCTAATTTTTATTATGGGATTGGTTTATTAAATAATATTTTGGATTCTCTGCTGCTTTTAGTGTATTTTCTAGGGTATCTGACAGCTTTTAAACATCTTTTATGAGGAGTAACCATAGCAGCAGAGGGTTGTTTACACGATGTCGGAGCAGCAATCGAGCTCTCAAAAACCCAACTAATGTGCTGGGAAAAAAACGAACATGCCAAAAGAGTTAAAAGCGAGAATTTTTACAAAGGATAAGAGCAAAACAGAAAAATAGTATAGGGGGGAAAAAAATCTTTTTTTTTTTTTTTTTCCTAGGAATGTTCGAGTTTAGATAAAATGGAAAAGTTAGAAATCTGAGGAAGACGGGGGATAAACAAAGTGCAGGTAGTGTTGCTTTTTGGCAGAGATGTTGTTGCAGAAGTTAGTGCCCCTCTCAGCATTTTAACTATAGTCGACAGACACTGTGGAAAAACTGAAAAGAGAGAAAGAGATGGAATTGCAATAAAAAAATAAAAAATAAATCAGCTAATTCCTTTTTGTGTGCACATAGTGTAGATCTGCAGAGGGCCAAAGAGCTGAGTTGGATTTTCAAAAGGAGTAGCTCAGCAGGGAACCATATTCATGTCTTCAAGAATCTATAGAGGCAACTTGAGAGACTGAACAGAGCTATAAGTCCAGTCATAAAGGATTTTACATAACCTTTTAATGTTAAGTCAAGAAAGGGTTCAAGTTGTGTAAAAAGTAACCTGTCTTGAGCTGTTACCTAAACAACTTCCTCTGATCTACTCTGACTTAATATAAAACAAAACAGAAATCCCCCAAAACTGAAGGAACCAATGCCATCCCACCTCATTAGAAAAAGAGTTATATGTCTGATGGGTTTCCTGTCTTGGTTGGAGATGCCACTACCTCTCATTTTAACAGAGCAAGAAGCCCCATCGGGATTATGTTCTTTGATTTCTTCAGTAGGTATAACATGATTACACTGCTTTAATAAAATCTGTGGAGAACATAGGAGAGTGCTGCCAAAAGAAGGATTACAGACTTCCTCAAAGACGGACCACAGCTTGTGAGAGTGAAGTGTTGTGAGTCTGAATGAAAGGATAGTCAGCAGCTCAGGGACTGTGGAGACTGTACTTTCTCTATTCCCTTCCCAATGTCACCTCAGACTTTCAGTTCATAGGAGTCTTGTCATTTGCACAAATAGCCAGATGTCTCAGGCAATTGGAGACAGGAACCACCACGTCTTCTTAAATTTAAAAAGATGATAGATTTTGGAATGTAACTGTTATATTTCTGTGCTGCTTTTATAGAAGCGGGATGCACGTGTTTTCTTATTTCTTATTTTTTACAGTGCCATGTTACTATAAGAGCATGGAAGCCATTTACGTAAACGAACGGAACAAACTGACACAGATGTTGCTGAGGACTGCTCTACAACCCCAGAACTTGATAAAATTAAAATGCATCCCCAGTGAAATGCTTCTTGGGACAAAAAGTATGTGTTTAAAAAAAGTTTAAGTTGTTTAAGTGTTTCTACAGTATCTTTCATTGATGCAACTTTGTCTTATACCTGGTCCAGTATTTTCATCACCTCATTGCACAAGCTTAGGGAAATATTAGGCATATGGCAATAATTTAAAACATTTTTTTTTTACAAATTGTTGCAACACAGAAAACATATTCAAGTTTGCAAACATAGGCTTTTCATCTCACAGAGAATATTGAAAAGCAATGAAGTATGTAACAGTAGAAAGATGGAAATTAGAGGAAAAAAAACAGGATATTTCAAGCTTCTAGATCCCATTTGAGATATTGGAGATTTAAAAAAAATAATCAAGTAAAGGTTTCATCCACTGTTCAATAAAAAAGGAAAATTTGAGAAAATAAAAACTCTAGTTTAGAGCATTTAATCATAAGATTTCTGCTCCTAGTAGGTCTTTCCTTTCATAAAAAGTATTTTTAGGTGTGTGATGGAATATGATTTTAGAGCACAAAAAAGGGGTGCCATCACTGACTCTTTCCTGTTTTTCATTTTATATTTGCAGTAAAACATTGTTTATTGTTTTATACCAAATTGTGAACTTGTCAGCTTGAAATCTGTGCTAGTTGTGGAGAAAAATAAAGATAAATGCTTAGAGATTATGTGGTCGTGCTCAGTGAGATGTAAAAGAGGAAAAGCAGGCAGGGCAGGCTATGCAAAAGCCAGAAGTGATCTGAGGCTTGTGTTAAGTAGTAGGCAAGCACTGAACATCACACAAGCAGAAACTAATGCCTCAGTCACAACTGCCCTCATGGGTGGATACAAGCTGTCTGCAGTTGAAAAGTAGGCAAATCTGTTTGGGGCATGCAGGTGGCCCACACAACATTTTAAGATCGTAGACAAACTGATAAACCCCGATTTGGAAATGTTTATACACATTTTTCTATGGGCATGCTGCAGGCGTTAGGTTGTAGAGAACACTTAAGGAACATGTAAGGGGAAGTAGATGAGACGCAGGTGTGTTGTACAGATTTTTTGTTTTTTTCAATCCCTTGAAACTCTACAAACCGATGCAGGGAGCCTCTTAGTGCTGTTTAAGTGAAAGGTGCATGCTCCTTTGGCATCCCTTAGTAGTAATAAGTGCAAGTAAACTTATTTTATCCTTAGAAATACTTCACAATATCCATACCTAACACAACAAAGGCATGTTCCATTTTCACAACGCCCCTTAAGGTCGCCATGCGAGGCACAAGGGAACTGCAAGACACACCTGTGCTCCTCTTAATATGCGGCCGCACCGGACTACGACCCTCCATGGGTACGGATAATCCAAAAACCTTTAGCACCCGTACAGGTCACCCCTCCCCTGGCAGCAGGTAAATGAGTAAAGACATCCTTTTTTGATGACTGTAGCTGCATTTGAATGCAGCTTTTCATTAAATTCATTGGCAATTCAAAGTTTTGAGTTTAACTTTCTTCTAAAAAGAATTTGGTTTGTAGATGTTTTGAATAATGGATTCCTTTACTCTTACTTGTTGAAAATTGCCAAAGCAGGATGCTCACCATCCAGCGCTACATCGCAAAAAATGTCCAAATTGTTTGGGGCATATTTTTTTCACTCCAGAGAGCCGTCTCATAATAGTCCTCCTATGCAGCGTCACACAATTAGTGCTTTCAAGCCCCCCTTGACTGAGGAGCAATTGCATGGATCAACTTGTCCACTATAATGAGTCTGGCTGAAAACTGCCTGCACCACTGCTTTCCTGCGGCCCAGCTGTCCTCCGTGATATCCATCTCCCGAGTCTGGTCTGGCTTGTCAATCTGGGCTGGAGGGAGACGCTGCCTCTGCTGATCGCATCTGTTCAGAGAGCTGCTCTCAGCATCGTGGATGGTCATGGTAAACTGTGCCTCTGTCATCACAACCAGACAGTCCATTTAAATTTTGCCACACAACTTCACAGAGAAATTTCTCTCCTTGCACTTCACAGCTATTTAGACAGAAGCACAGTCACTGTTTGTGAGAACGTTGGGGGTTGTTCGGAAAATCTGTGCCAAGAAAAAGCCGACTGATTTTGATTTGTGTAATTACCTCTCTACATAAAAAATTATTTATTGAAATCTTTGATAATACAGTTTCCACAACCTTAGAGCTCTTCAAATAATTATGTGTACTGCACCTCACTTTGTCAAATTTATTAAATGCGAGCAATTCACTTACATTGCCGAACACAGAAAGACTTATCATAATCTGTCTATCTAATCAGATGACTAACAGGAAAGAAACTGGAATGCTGGATGCCAAAAAGTGAAATAAAAAAGTGATTTCCATTAAGGTAAAAGAGCACTTTAAAACATAGTTTATATTGCCTCTATAAACTTGGACAGTAATATCTCAGCTTGTGTCTGAGACCGTATGTCTACTAAATCAAATGAGAACCAGCCAATACAATTTGTCATCAAGGAAAGACTGTCTGTGTTCACCCCATTAACACTGGAGTCAGTATCCATGGTGATGTTCAGAGGAGATATTCTTTTGTTAAGAATCAACTAAAGCATGTTCATTTTGAGGAGATATATTTGTGATTGTAGTGTCCTTGTCTTTCCATCTTTTGATCTTTTCAAAATAAAAGTCTTATTTTATTAGTTTTTACTGTTTGATGGGCTTATGAAAAAAAAGGTCTGTCAAACTATCCTTTTATCTGTCAGAGCAATCTGGAATAATTAATTTGGAACATAGAGGAGAATTTTCTTCACCTGAACTCCCTTTTGATTAGACTTCTCTAAACCCATTTTGGATGATGGTTTGTGACATTGCCGACGTTTTCAGTTGTGAAGACCTTCAATTAAGTTCAGAATATTCCATTACGTCTATGGGGGGAGGACCAGCCCATTTTGGTGCCCTACACTTGGGCTTAAGAAACATTGCCTGACTTATCCCCTGATGAATAGCAGTTTGTATAAAAGGGAAAATCTCTGGAGTCTCTCTCAAAGGGAGCTGGTGAAGCGAGGTCCTTTTCTTCCCTCTTGGGGCCTTTGCAGGTGTACAAATATGATACTGGACTGTCTAAGGAACTTACATTGCAGAGTGAGCACTAAAGAGATGAATGGCAAAGCTCTCTGCTCTCCTTTAAATGACAAGTCATCCCTTCCATTTCTCAGTTCTCCAATCATGCACACAACTCGCCACGGATTTACTCCAGCCAGGTCCCCCAGCATGAGGATGACCCGTCAGTCTGCTGCGTGTTACACGAGCCAATCTGCAGGGATGATGAATGATAACCAGAAGCTAAGGGCTGCTGGACCTGTCAGGGAAAATTTCAGATAGGAGGTATGATGGGGTTGCCACACCGAAGCATGTTGAGGGCTCACAGCAGGTACAGAGCAGGAGATCCAGCGCCACCGATTAATGTTTGTCTTCCTTCATCCTGGATAACCAGAGCACATGTCAAACCATGCAGGCAAAGTGCTGGTCCGACAAATTACAGCTTAGCAAATGTGAAGTACTCCAGGGACCGTCTGGAAAGATGCTAGGTATTAAGCGATTTTCAAACAACCACCAGCGACAATTAGTCTGGTGCTCCTTTGGGAAGGCATAGAAAAAGAAACAATTTCATCCTTTCAAGCCTGGTTAAAGAGAAGCTTTTAAAAACTATCAATTGAAACGAGTTAAACATGATGCACAAGTGTTTAATGGTGATGATGCTTAAAAGTTTGCCTGATTTTCTCAGATAGCATTTGAAAGTAAAAGCCTTTGGTGAAGTCCATTTTCTCCATAGTAAGTGTGCATTGAGTCCATAGAAGCCAAAGTACTTGTATAAATCCATTGTGACATTGTGAATGTGCTTGGAGAAATGAGTGAGTGTGTACGTTGTGCCTGCATTTCCATTCTGGGTGCGCACCGTTTTTATTTTTAGGTGTACAGCCCCTCCAATCAGAGCATAACAACAACCTGAAGCCTCTCAGAGAAGCAATTTTTCACCTTCCTCTCCATAAAGCAGCACACCATTCTCCCTGCCCTCTGCCATGTCAGCATCATTACAGCGGCTCTGTATAAATACCAGCTATCTGGAAAACCCTCTAACAGCAGAGGGTGCCAAAGCTTTTCAGTTTTCCAGGCACACTGAACTCTATCGTCTTTAAATATCCTATTTTAGACCAAAGTTATGCTTCTGTCAATTTTGTTAAAAGAAGGAGGATGATTAGGACAGGTTAGATGAGGACAAGTGGTCTTTTTTGAAGTCAGAACCTTTTCCTGTCTGCTTAAAGTTGTACACAAATGCAACATTGCATAATCCCATTGAGTTGCTGTCTCCAGTAAAAAACGATATTTCTTTGTACAAGGCATCTGCCATTCTTTCTTTTCTCTATCTTCACTGATTATTGCAGCTCATTCAGGATATGAAAAAACAACTCAGCTCCTCTTACAGCACACAAATGAGCTGTGACTCTTTCAAGCCACTACAGTGAAGTGAAATATAGAATATGGCATTGAGGTATTGCTGTATAGGATGCAATCTGCTGAGTGTGCCCCGAAATCGACTTTTCACCAACTGCTATGAGAGTTTTCTCATATCCACAGTGCAGTGCTAGAGCAGGATGCTAATTGTTTGTTTTGAAGCCATCCGCAGTGCCATGGTGCATCTACATCTGTTCACATCTCATTTGTTTTCACAGTGCTGCAGCTTAGGTGAGTAACATTATCTCCTGATGGTGCATCCCATCATTTGGGACACCCACTTGCTGAGCTGTCTGTAAGTTAATTCTGCCGTCTGAAATGAGCATCTGTCTGACATTTAAACTGCAGGGAGCCTTTGATATCTTGGCAGTGTAAGAATAAAGTGCATGCACCATGTAAGTATAGGAAGATTTCGTTGTGCGGCGGCAGCATAATCTGAAGATTGTCTGAAATATTTTAGTTTCAAGTACTAAATGAGCTTGTGAAGCAGCAAGCTGGTCGATGCTGCAAGTGACAGATGTCTGATAAGTTTGGCACGGATTAGCCAAAATGCTCATTTCTACACTTTTCTGTCAGGTTCTTCAGACAATTCACCAGCTTTTAAACTATATGCAAAGCATTGAAGGATCTAAACCACAAATATTTAAATTGCACATCCACCATGTAAGAAAATCTGCCTATTTCCAGGCAGTAAGGATATGTTGCATGTAATTTATAAGGCAGTGAGCTATTTAACATTTTTGACATGTTTCTGGACATAAACAGGAATGAGCCATATTTAATAAATTAAAAAAGAAACCGTCAATCATACATGAATGATTCCCCACATACTCGTGCTTATGCCACTCACACTGAAGAGTGACAGACTATTCATTTTATCACCCAGCTTTTCCAGTGGTAGGACAGAACTGTGTAAATGTTAGCGCTTGACCAGTATATATATTTTTCAAAGCAAAGTCAAACATGGACTTTTAAATCCCTAACCACTAATGCAGAATAAAACTCTCTATCCACCTCACATTATGTTCCATCCAGCATCGCCCACAGTGATGGCCAGTCAAATTGGATTAAGCTGAGGTGGCTTGGGGCTTCTCTGCAGCTGCTGCTGTTTGATATGAAGTTCACGTGTGCTGCAAGTGTTAACTTGGCTAGACTTAAAAGACCTGTAAAGATATTTAATTGAAACCACATTTTAAGAAGCATGCATGAGTCATTGGCTAAACAAAGAAGAGAACATTTTAGCATGTGATAAGGGATTACAGCAATTCATTATTTCAGTGTGACACATCAGTACAAGTGCTACTTTAAAGACACAAAACACAAACTTAAATTAATATTGCTTTTTCTGCTAATATTTAAATTATTTATATTAAATCAATGCTAGCTTGAATGTTTTCACTATCTATAGGAGGGTTTTCTTCATGTGAGCTAAATAATGAAATTAATTTGTCCCCCATTGCTATTGCCTCATAGTGAAGGGGGGCATACGTTATGCTTAGCCAAGGCAAAGAGCCAAGTGGCCACATGGCCAAAACTTCATGCACTTGCCAAAGTCCCTTAAGATACAACACCACAAGTGGCTGCTTGGAGCACCTCCCACAACAACAAAACAACGGCTATTTTCAAGCCAAGCATAACCTGTAGCTCTTTTCTGGACTAATTCATCAAATCCCCTTGTCAGAGTTTTGCAGAAATACATGTTCTGTTTTTCGGTGTATTATTATAAACATTATATAAACAGGGTTCTATGTTTGACAATTGTATCTCTAAATAAACTAATCAGATCACCATGACAACATCAGCTGATGGGTATAGCATATAGCAAAGAGAAAAAAATAGAGGCATTTCCTTTGTGAGCTTTGGATGCACCCAAAGAATTTTCCTATCTTTTTATCTCCCCACCTCTGTGATTTTCCTTTTTTCTTATTTTTTGCGCATGCCTCGAATAAAGATTTCATTTTTTTCTGACTGCAAACATTATACCCTATAATCATCATGCTCTTATAGATATATGAGAGTTAATAGAATTTGGCTTTCATCCGTGTTTTAACTTTAACGATGCAGCTGGTCAAGCAGACAAAGTTGGAGTGCTGATGGATTAAGCTGGACATGGAGAGTAATAATAGAGGCGGGAACCGCTATAATGTATGTTGTCATCAAGGGGAAGCATTTAGAGGATACACAGAAGAAGCTCAGGCAGTGAACCCTGCTGGGGCACCTTGAGGCTAATAAGTAAAAGCATAAATGATGTTGCTGGAATACATAGATCTTCACAAACTGTTGTCTGTATATTAGATGTGACCTCAAACAGAAGAGGGCACTACCTGTGATACTGAGGGACTATTCAAGGCAGAGGAGAGGCAAGGCTCCATTGATGTTATCAAAAGCTGCAGCTGGGTTATGGAGTATGACAGTGCTGAGGTGACTGCAGCAACAGTGGTGCAGGAAAACTTTTGCTGCTTTGGAGATAAGTTTTGAGGAGAGCAGACAAGATTCAATGATTTTAAAAGTCAGAGTTCCGACAGAGATGTTAGAGCTGCAAGGCTTGACTCCATAATTTGATGAACTAAAGGTGGCAGCAGTTATTGTTTGAGACATTCAACAAGTTATTGATTTTCATGGTGAGCCAGGGAAAGACAATGGAACTAAATGCACTTATACTAATCCTAACTTCACTATGTAATCAGAAATGCAAACATTGTCAAGGACATCTATTTCCAACGCTTGAACACATGGATCTATGTGTATCTTTTAATCCAGAAATTCAACTCTACAGGTAATTTAGTGGGGACATTTTATCTATATGTTGTTTTTTTTATTAGATGGTATCAGTCATCAGACCAAAAAACAGTCTTTTGTTTGTCAGTAACGTTTCTGTAGTGGCAAGATAGAAGGGAAGGAGTGAAAAAAGGGGCCAAAAAGCAATATAAAGAGAGAAGATGAGAGTTTATATTGCCATGGGAACGAATGAATGTTGTGAACTGCTAAAGAAAGGAGCAGAGCGTCTTACCACTGAGAATTTCTAATATTATAATAGAACCCTGACCTAACTCTGTCTGCAAAGGACTGGCAAGAATCAAAGCAGTATTCTCTATACAACAAATTCATGTTACCTAAGCATTTACCAGATGAAAGAAGGATTAACATAGTGGCTTTTTATTTAAAAACATAGAATAAATATTATTCCTTTTGTATGTAAAAGTTTTTTTTTTATTTGTTTTGAGTGGTTTTTAAAGACCCACTCAAATAAAAAGTGTTTTTGCTGCTATTAACATGTTCCTGTGGCATTTTTCTCATAATGGGGGACATATAGAAAAAAAAATAAGCTTAAAATTCCATGTCTAAATATTTCTTAATTCAAATCTATGAATCAGGTGCAAACCTATTTTGTGATGTAGAAAATTGGTTGGACAGGCCACAAGCTCCCTGCTCCACTCCATTCTGATGCATCCACTTGTAGATAACTAGATCTATGTATGTCTTTTTTTTTTTACTCATCTGGCTCAAAACTGTACAGCTGGATAGCTCTGATATTGCTCACCAATTTGTTAAACTGATAATCATAGGTTGGGGGTATGAGGGGCCGTATAACCTTACGATGATTGGAGAGAGACTTCAACAAACATAGAATGCATAATACATGTTTTTTTCCAGCAGTGTAAATACAATTACTGTATTTGTATACACATTTTTTATTTTTTATTTTTTTGGTGGAAAAGCGTGGGGAATCCTATTTTCCAACAGCTTAGTTTGAGAACTGCTTTTTCCTTTATTATAGGGACTCAACTCAAAATGTGTCCTAATAGCCACAATCTGTTGTGAAACTTGAAAGAAGTTCTCACAGCTAAAAAGGACAGTACAGAGGTTATAAAATAATTACAAACAGCAGTTGTTACACATACAAAAATTAATTTAACATGCCATTTGAACTAAAACAGACAGTCAGCAACACAAGCAGCAGATGAGGCTGGAGAACCAGTATCCACCCATTTGGAGGTCATAGGCTTTATGGCAAAATCTGCTCACTCTCTGCAACAGAGAGGTATTTTCTTTAAGAATTGAGTTAGTTTTGCTAACCTTTCTTTTTCTTATCTGGGTTAAGTAATTTAGTGTGGCATTTGCATTTTCAGGGATTGGTGTTTTATTCATCGTAGTGGGTCTTGAAGTTGAGTCCTTGCAATTAGACTTAATTTTTCTTTCCTTGAAAAATGTTGCTGTTCATCCAAGTGGCTTCATCGGTTGTTTGTTGGAAAAGGGAGTGACATCGGTGGTAGAGGCGCCAATTCAAAGGTGGTGCTAGCTCAGCCCTTGGAGAAAAAAAAAGTGCTGCTGTGGTTTTCTACTTTTATTTTTATTTGTATTTTTTCTGTTATATCACAGTGTTTAGAATGTCCTGAAACCAGCGAATTGGCACCTCCGGAATCTACTTCATAAAATATTAAAAGAATTTGTCATACCACGGCATTCTATAACCTACATTTTAATACAGGTATATAAAATTCTACTCTTTGTGTTAATTTTTGTGTGAATTGCCATTTTCTTCTAAAAGTTTTCTAAACCTTTACTTGTAACATTAGATAAAACCCTTAGCCCATCTTGACTCGTGTGTCTGCTGCAACACTAAGGTTTTAAAATATATTTAGTTCATAAATGCTAAAGGAGCTGTGATGCTTATACAGCATGCTGTTGTTCCCATAAGATGCTAATGGGGCAAATAACTTCAGATTAGTCATTACTTCAATAAATATTTGTGGCAGCTAAAACATTTTCAAAATTGTTTTAACCAGCTAACTTGGGATTTTAAGACAAAATTGGTTAATTCTGAGCCTGCATAAATTAATGTTATTTTTTATTTCTTTCCATTAAGTTGGGTTCTGTAATTACATAGTCAATGGCATTTTCATAAATCTGAAGGTAGTTTTAAAGATGGAAATTTAACATTTACTACAGCTCTATGGTGACAAAACCTTAATCAACAAGTCATGGGACTGAAAACAACACCTATGAGCTGATTTTTCTTCTCTGAATTAGAAATTAATATAGTTATAATAGACAGTCTTCAACGTCTTTTGTATCAAGTTGAAATGGACGAACGGGCTATGTCTTACTAAATTGTGTCTTTGCGAGCGTCCTAAATGTATCTGCATTGCCAAAAAGTAATATGGCTGGGAATGGTTCAGTCTGTCCTGACTTCTCTCCTTTGAAACTAATACTTTACCATGTCTCCTAATTTTGTAACATGTATATATATATATATATATATATATATATATATATATATATATATATATATATATATATATATATATATATATATATATATATATATATATATATATATATATACACACCCTCCGCGGGTGGTTTCTCCTCCAAGCTCGGGTCCTCTACCAGAGGCCTGGGAGCTTGAGGGTCCTGCAGTATCTTAGCTGTTCCTAGCACTGCGCTTTTCTGGACTGAGAGGTCTGAGGTCTTTCCAGGTATCTGTTGTAGCCACTCCTCCAGCTTGGGGGTTACTGCCCCGAGTGCTCCAATTACCACAGGCACCACTGTCACCTTCACTTTCCAGGCTTTCTCCAGTTCTTCTCTGAGTCCCTGGTATTTCTCCAGTTTCTCATGTTCCTTCTTCCTGATGTTCCCATCGCTTGGCACTGCCACATCTACCACAATGGCTTTTTCTCTGTTCTTTATCCACCACTACAATGTCTGGTTGGTTCGCCATTACCATCCTGTCAGTCTGGATCTGGAAGTCCCACAGGATCTTCGCCCTATCATTCTCTGCCACCTTCGGGGGTGTTTCCCATTTTGACCTTGGGGTTTCCAGTCCATATTCTGCACACATGTTCCTTGTATATTATTCCAGCCACTTGATTGTGGCGCTCCATGTATGCTTACCTGTCAGCATCTTACATCCTGCAGTTATGTGCTGGATTCTTTCAGGCGCCTCTTTGCACAGCCTACACCTTGGGTCTTGTCTGGTGTGGTAGATCTGAGCCTCTATCGCTCTGGTGCTCAGGGCTTGTTCCTGAGCTGCCAGGATGAGCGCTTCAGTGCTGTCCTGTAGGCCAGCCCTTTCTAGCCATTGGTAGGACTTCTTGATATCAGCCACTTCAGTTATGGTCCATTGGTACATCGCATGCAGGGGTTTGTCCTCCCATGAGGATCTGTCCACCAGCACTGTATCCTTTGCTCTCCATTGCCTGAGACATTCACTGAGCAATAGCAACTAGGTGCGAGAACAAGGTTCTGTTAGAATATATATATAATCCTGCTATTTTTTTCCACTTTTAACTATTGTGATTTTTCTTGTTTCTACTTTAATGACTATCATTGCCAACACAAGGTAACAAGCCTATAACCTGACTGAATAGAATTTTGATTCTAAAGATAAAGATGAAAGGTTTTACTGAATAAGTCTTTAAGTCATTGAGACTGATCAAGCTTTCTGTGTGAGTTGCAATAAAGAGAACTTGGAGATACAATCCCAATACAAGACAAATGATTTCAGTCAGTTGTCAGTAATTCTGGAGGCAAATCTATCTATCAAAGCCAGTAAGTAAGCTGAAGATGAAAGGTAACACTGTCTCATGGGAGCAGGATTTCAATGGGACAAGGTTCCTTATTCATTCTCTTTAGGTTAGAGTAGTGGGAAGTCAAATTGCTAAGTTCTCCATCAAAGCACTAACCCATCATGTTTTCGAGATGTCACAATGATCCTGTGTTAGGTTTTTTTTTGAAAATGTGGTTCTGTGATGTAATTTTAATACAAAAGGGACTGATCTCAAACTGCATTTGTCCAAAAATCAAGGATCTGTGACGAAAGTGGTAGAGCTTCACCTTTCAACATCAGTTACAAAAATAGTACAATAAAAGAGGGATGTGCGGAAAAACATGGCTCAATGCTACAGGGCAATATTAAAAACTTCAGAGAACCTTTAAAGGTGGGAAGATGAATTATAAAACTGAAACTTACTGGAAGCTTAAGTTTTACCATAAACTATATAAAAACACGTGAAGTGAGCTGATCTATCCCAAGGTGGATGTCAGATTCAGATTGGCTTGCTCTGTCTCCTCTGTAACCAGCGAAGTTTCAGGCTGTGCATACAGTCAGACATGTGCTTAGAAACTTTTGCTGAGACTTGTCAGAATCATTAAAGAAATCTCTGCATGTCACTGATAAGGCCTCGCTGTGATAACAGATCAGAGGGGTGCTTGAGCTTGGTGAATCGATAGCTGCACATGTCCTGCCTGTTCACTGCAATCTTTGAGACGGAGGCTTTTATGGCACGATCAACAAACGAGGTCTGTGGAAACTAATGACAACTCACAGCCGGGGGATCTGGGGTTTGAACATTTATGACTGTTTATGAAAGCCCAAATGCAGCCCAAAAATAGTGTTGTTCAAACAAAACATAGAGTCAAATGCCGACACTGAAGAATGAGAAATGTCTGTAGTTCCAGCAATGTTATAGGTTTACAAAGACTTAATTAGCTAAAATGTCCGATTGTCAACATTTATTTTCTTCCTTCTTCAACTGATCATTTTCCAATTATGCAAAAAAAATGTCAAGGATAGGCAGGCTGAACAATAGAGCTACTCCATTGTTTTTTTCTTAATTGCATAAA
This sequence comes from Oryzias curvinotus, assembly GCA_023969325.1. Lineage (NCBI taxonomy): Eukaryota > Metazoa > Chordata > Actinopteri > Beloniformes > Adrianichthyidae > Oryzias > Oryzias curvinotus. The sequence goes on from CM043720.1 coordinate 6,172,232, forward strand.
AGGTAAACAAAAATAAAGTATGCAGCAAAAATATGTTAATGCAAAGTTTATCAACAATATAAAAGGTCTTAGACAATATGATGGCTAAAGGTCTCTTGCTGATCTTTTTTTAATGCAAAAATTCCAACGTAAATATTTGTAAATCAAGTAGGTTTGAGCAAATAAGCACTTGTATTTGATAAACATTAATTAAACATTAAATGGAAATTTTTCTTAATATTAACGTAAGTTAGATTTTGTTTGGACTGTTAATTACATTCAAAATTATTTGTGTCTTAAACTCTTAAGTTTTTTATTTGATCAGCTTGAAAACATAACTAACAGTTGAACAAAAGATTACAATGAAAAAAACAGGAGTTTCAAGCAAAGCCAAAACCATCACCTTACATTCTTAAAATAGAGGTAAACTTGGAGGTACGGGTTGCAGTTTCTTAAATGACCAATAGAGGCAGGTTTCGGAATTTTCAAATGGCAAAGGCCATGTCACTATGTGCATTTTGTGCATATTTCACAGATGAGATTTCGGTCTTTCATGATACATGCCTGATTTATGGTTTATTCATAATTATTCTGTGGTTTTAATGTGGTACATTTGTGATACATCTGTGAAAATTTCACTGTAAAGACAGCAACTTTTCTCACTTTTTCCCTGTTTATTCATGACCAAATTTCTTCTGTCCAATATGTTCAAAATATATGTAGTGGCCGTGTGACATGGCCTTAAGACTTTAATTCAAAAATGAGTCTTTGTGCAGCCTGGTGTCAAAAGGTTTTTCAATGTTTCGATGCTTTTATTTCTATCAATGAACTGTGGGGGTCTGATTTTTAAATCAGCTGTTATAATTTTATTAGGATGTCCACAGGGTACCGACTGAGTATCGAATGTTTTTTTGTGTGGTCTTTCTGATATTTTTTAAGATGGAAAAGCAGTAGGAATCTACCTACCGGCACTTTGTTTGGCAATTTCATTCTTTCAATTGGTGTGCAATCATTAAACATTCTATAATTTTTCACTATCTGTAGGTATTTTTGTCTAACAATATCTTTAGTCATTTAAATCCCATAATTTAAGTGGCTCTACTCTATTTTTTCTCTGGTAAAAATCACAATCATAAGAATTATAAACTAATTACAAAATAGCTTTCTTTTCAGAGTTTGGTATTCAGGGATAAAACCTTTTAAAACACAACTGTCAGTTTTCCTGAACCAGTAGAAGTATTTCAGCAGTTAAAACAAATCATTTCTTCTAAAATTGGTAGTTTGTGAACCACTTTGTTTATAATTTAACTTGGTGATTACACTTGACCCACTAAACTAAAAAACATAATATGAGTGGTGATTATTTCATTATGTGGAACTAAAACCTTTAATTTGAGACAGCAGAACCTTTAGCTATGAACGGGGAAGGCCAAGAGGTCTGCTAAATCTACTTTTGTGATTGTATTTCTACCAATGTCTTTATCTGCACTGCTGTGCTTTCATGTAAAAACCTTTGACAAAATCACTGAAGTAAAAAATACTTTTCAAACCACTCTTATTTTGATTAACCATGTATTGCATAAAAAATCCGCCTTATTTTCTTGCAGGATTGTTTGTTTTATTTATTTTTTACGTGCAATCATTGATGTCTTTTTAAATGTGCTTGGACAAGATGTTAGCAGCTTATGGGTCAGCTGTAGACATCTGGACAAAAAAAAAAATAAAATAAAATATATAGGTTCTGATTGAATTTGACACTTGATCCACAGCAGCATGGATGTAGGTGGTTTTGGAAGGAAGACCTTCTACTTTAACCATCTGGCATTAAAAAAAAATCTAAGGAGTCTGTGAACCATATGAAAGATTTTGCTAGAGAAGTGCTGAGTGGCATCTGCTTGCTGTGAAAATGCCTTGGGTACATCATATGACATGACAAATTACATTGGGCAGTTTACATTTAATTACCCACTTCAGTGCTGATTTATTTTGATGAGTAATTTTGAAAAAGGAAATTATTATTTTTTTTACATAGTGTTGTGTGTTACAATTATAAAACAAGATTTCCGCTTCATCTTTAAAAAAATTCTACGCATTTGAATGCAATTACTCCTATTCAATAACTCAATGGCATGCATTAACATTAACGAATACTGCATGTTGTGAGTGAAGTGGAAGATGAAATAGAAGGAACTGCTTTGGAGTGAAAAGTTAAGAGGAGGACCTGCTGGGGTTAGTTAGTAGTCTTACAGATGGAAATGTGCATCTCCTTAGAGTCACAGCTGGAAGTATCTATAGAGAAAAGCAGACTCCTTCAGTGGCTGTTCGCCACCAAGAAAGAGATCTTAGAAATTATTTTGTGAGGATGAATACACTGCTCTTATTTAGAAATATATCTTTTTATGACTTAAATGTATCATCTTGTCATAACTGTTTATGGCTTGGGACACAAGTATTCTGTACTCAGGACAGTGTGAGCTTTCTGAAAATTGCATTTTTGAACTCTTGCTGGATCAAAATGAGCTCCCAACATAGCCTTAATATATATGGATAGTGTATATTTTGAACTTGGTTCTGTCAATTTCTGGAAAAGTTTCTGACAAAATGGTGATCTCCTAAAAAAGTTCTTTAATTGCAATTTAGAAATGAATGAAACACTCTGTTAAGCATCTCTAAACTCCCACTCCGGCCATCTTTGGTGTAATCATTATGACAATGCCGCTTTAGCCAAAATCAAAAATCCTGTATCGTTTTCTAGAACATAATTTCTGCAGAGCGGTGGAAGTTTCTCCCTGTGAGTTATGGGTGGCGTGGAGTAAGCCTGTCTCATTTCCCATCATCTCTTTGGCTAGCAATATTGGAGCTATCCAGCCGTACAGTTTTGAGCCAGATGTCCGCTCAGACGAGAAAAACAAAGACGTACATGGATCTGTTTGTCTACAAGTAGATGAATCAGAATGGAGCCTTGTCGATGTAGGTCCTACACCACAACAACAAGCTTTTTAAAAGCTCAACTCCTGATACACAACAAATTGAAAAAAGAAATATTAAACTTTAATGTCCTCATCATCACAACAATACATGAATATGTTAAAAAAACAAAAAATGTGAATGAATGAATGAATGAAGTTTTATTTATATAATACTTTACAGCCCCTTCAGGGAACCAAAGTGTTTTACGATAAAAGAAAAACAAAAGAAATGCAAATTAGGAACATAAATTAAAAACAACATTACTGCAATTGCAGTAAAATACATAAAAGACAAATAAAAAAACACAGACTACTGAGTGTTAAACACCATTCTAAAAAGGTATATGTAGTTGTGTAGTTGACATTTAAAACTGTTAGTGTCTAATATCGTCCACAGTTATGCAAGAATGTTAATGTCGTGACCTGAAGAAACTATGAAGCAAAACATGGTTTTCGTCGGAGTGGGTCTTTAAATATACAATGTGCCGTGATTCCTCATTCTTTGAGAATTGTGATCATCTTTTTCTGGTCTCAAAAAGCCTTTCACCAGAACTATTTGTGGAGACGTTTCATTGCACTCTTTACTTCTGTGAGGAGAGGCTTCTCCAGGGGTATAATATAAATCTATGTCACCATGCATCTCGTTAGTTTGAAACCACAGCCACAGTTGGCTGCACAAAGAATTCAAAGAGCATCCAACATAACAGTCTGTCTGCTATATACTCAGACCAAAAGACAGAAGGTGAGTCACAGCAGACAGTGCCACTGATGGCCAGGATTTAGGTCAGCCACGTAATTTCAAGTGGCTCAGGTCCTTCCCTGAGGACACTGTGCCTGTATCTAGACCAAGGTCAGAAACAATGGCCTTAGGCCATAATGGGACATTAATTTTTAATGTAAACTAACCCATCTCAAGTTGTGAACACAAGGTGATGAGTATTGCACTTGACTCAATAGTGTAGTTGAGGCTTGTATTTCTTCTTCATAGTTTATTCTTGGAATTCTAATGGCAGAAAAGAGACAAATACCTCCCCAGAAAAAAACAAAAACAAAACTAAAGAATATGGAAATATGGAAAAAAAGTAATATGTTCCAAAGCCAAAGCTTTTAAATGGCATCTGGGTGTGTCTTTTACACAGCTATGAAGGCATATTTGAAGTACATCAATGTTATTTAAAGTTCAATGTTTAAAGATTCAAGAAATTATGAACATGAAACATTTTCTTTTTTGTTGGCAGTAAAACGGCAGTGTCACAGACTGTCTTTTTATTTTTATTTTTAGCTTTGCTGTGATAAATGCAAGACCTCAAAGCTTTCTTCTTTTGTATGCAGAGCAAAATATGAAATGACATTTTTTTTCTCTGTGGCTTGCACAGAGAAAAAAAAGAGTAAGTGCAGGTTTCAAAGAAAACTCCTCTTGAGCAGCAAAAAAAGAACCAGAGTGACAACACATGCTGCACTTTAAAGGTATTTAATGGTGCAAGACAGATTAGACACTTTACTCCATCACCATTTCTGTCCTTAAATATTCACATAAAGGTCAAATTTTAAAGTCAATCAAAGCAATTTTACTCGCATACACGGATAAAAGAATATCCATGATTTGTCTTGCTCTTTTACATCAGAAAGTATTCTAAAAGACACTCCCGGTGCCGTAAGCTGTTGGTGAGCTGATCACTGCTACCACAGGTGGAAACTGATGCCAAAGAAAAAAAAAAGTACACGGTTCCACCTAAAGATGTTCTGTAATCTTTATGTGGAAAAAAATGTTCTCAGATCTTAATACTGTTTATCATTAATAGACTGTAATAATCAACAATGCTTAATAAAATGCACCCATTCATTTTCTTAACCCGCTATATTCCTTTTGGGGTCAGGGGATTGGCAGGAGCCTGTCCCGGCAACTGTTGGGTGGAGGTACACCCAGGACAGGTCGCCAGTCTGTTGCAGGGCACACAGTTACTACCACACACCTAAGGATAGTTCTGACTAACCAATTAACATATGAATGATGCGCAGGGAGAACATACAAACTTCACACAGTAAGGTCCCAGCTAGGAATTGAACCAGGGCCTTCTCGCTGCGCCGCCGTGTAGCCCACTGAATAAAATCTTTAAGCACTGTTTCTTTCATTAGGTTTTAAGGCAGAGCTTAACTTCCTAATATGTAAATACAAAATTTATTACTGAAATATAAAATTTTTGTCATTATTATGTCAAGAAGTTATTTAGAGATAAATACATTAAAAAAATCCACTTCCAAAAAAAAAAAAAAAAAAATCCACTTACAACAATTTCCCACATCATCTGACTATATAATAGACTGTTTTAGGGGCGGCAAATACAAGCTCTCCGGTGATGTTTATGAACCACTGATGACACCTTTAACTGACCCAAACAGAGATTACCCATCTATATTAATGTGTTCTACTCAGTTTTTTAATATATATTAATGTGGAGTATGAATCTCTATGTGTGTGTGGACAGGCATTTTATTTGCATTCTTCTCTTGTTAAATAGAGTGCTTGTTAATTATTCATCATCCTCTTAGCAGTTGATTCGCAAATAAAAGTGCTGACTGTTGTTTTGTTTGTCTCCTATATCTACAGCTAATGAGGCCAATTATTCAACAGTTATTCCTGTGATATTTAGAAGAACTATGGCCACAGTATTTGATATTAGTCAGAATGGATTGGTGTATTTAAAAAAAAGATGTGTCTCCAACACGCACTACTGTAGGGATCAGTGTGCTGCTGCAGCACATCGCTGCTCATGAATCTTCACAGTTTCAGGGTAAACATGTCACTGTGGGTTAAAGGTGTGATTGCTTCTTTCATGTCTGGAGGATCTGCATGATCAAGTAATCAACTGGCTGTTTTCTCCTTACACTCTACTGCACCACAGATGGCAGTGGAGTTGGTTTTCATGGTATTCTAAAGGGAAATAATAATAATCTATGATGATGAAGGACTAGTTTTACTAAATTACCATTATTCAGGAGTATTTTTTTTCTAATTATTTTTTTTTTTTTTTTTTTTTTTTTTTTTTACTTCTGGAAGTTAGAGTTTTCAAACACAGCTTGGGGAGATCCTACATAGATTATGTTGTTTTGGGGTTTTTGGTATTTTTTCACTTCACTGCAGTAAATCCTCCATTATTTTTACCTGAAGGTAGTCAAATGCCCATGATACACTTCATTGTTTTATTTCTTGAATGTATATTTTTTATTTCTTAATTATTGGGTATGCAAGGTGGCGCAGTGGTTAGCGCTCTTGCTTCAAGGCAAGAAGGCACTTGGTTCAAGTCCTGGCTGGGGGACAAAAAAACCACAACATCAATGTGTGGAGTTTGCATGTTCTCCCCGTGTATGCGTGGGTTCTCTCCGGGATCTCCAGCTTCCTCCCACTGTCCAAAAACATGCTTCATAGGTTAATTGGTCACTCTAAATTGTCCATAGGTGTGAGTGTGAGAGTGAATGGGTGTGTGATTGTAGACACTCTACCCTGCGACAGACTGGCGACCTGTCCAGGGCCTCCCCTGCCTTTGCCCACAAGTGGCCGGGATAGGCTCCAGCAGCCCAGTGACCCTGAAAGGGATAAAACGGAATAGAAAAATGAAAGTATTGGGTATAAGGTTGTGCAAAGCCTCAATTGTATTATCCTATTTGTTGAAGGGGAAGTTTGCAAACATTGCCTTCAGTACGACAATCATGAGAATGTAATTGAATGTAACTTTGATTTGGTAACAGAGTTCTTCCCGTTGAAAGGAAAACATTCAGTAAATTGTCTGACATTATTTTGTTCAAATCGGTTGCAATGTACTTTTACTTTTTGAAATTACTTTACTGACCACAAATATATTGCTGAATAGTGATATTGCTACGTTTTTGTTAATTCCTTAATGTTATTATAAAATCAGAAAGTTATTATAGATTATCATAATAGAGAAAACAGATAGGTGGATATATAGATAGATGACTTTATTCATTTTTAGAGGTTTAGACTTTAGAGGTTGATGGAGTTACTGTCCAAAACATTATACTGATGTGAGTAAATTTATGGGAAAGTTGATAGAGTATATTTGGATTTCTTTTTTGCTGTTTTACAGTTTTTGTCATGCTTTTGAACTTATGTGTTATCTTCTACAGAATGTCGATTAAAAATAATTGAGAAAAGCACCACAATAAATGCTAATCTAAGTTTGAAATTAATTAATGAAATAATTGACCTTGAGGGTTTTAAATTACAGTATATTTCTTCTGTCAATATTCTAAATGTGTGCTTAAGAAGCAGGAAGTAGCTTTTAAACCATCTCTGTTGAATAAGCAAGGACTGCGAGATGTTTGGGTGTGGGCTGTGTCCTGATGCTGCTGCAGATTACACCGCAGCCCTATTTCCATGTGCACTCCAGTGGCACAGTTTGGCTAGCAGTGGAAAACCTGAGCCAGAGTAAGGATGCGCATTATAACGTGCTGCATGAATGCTGATGACAAAGAGGAAAATCAACTGGGAGTTGGACCAGACCTTTGCACCTGCCTCAACCCAGATGCATTTCAGCTGGCAAAAATGCAGCTTATATTCCAACACGTCTCATGATAGCCTTTCCTTGTTGTGTATTTGATTTATCTAATTTTGATTACGAAATTTAAACCACCAAAAAGACATTTCTATTCATCTATTTATCATTTACTGCATTTTTTACATGTTTTGTAAGACAACTTTAACTTTTAGAAAGAATGAATGTATAATCTAAATTACTAGCTTGTCAAAGTTGTAATTTATGCTTTTTTTTTATCCCCCCACTGGGATGTTTTACCTTGATTGGAATGGGCTTATATAAAGTACCAATGAATACTTTACAGGCAGCTGCTCATTAGAGCTCAGCTTCTGAATCAAGACACCAAAACCTTTTTTTTTTTTTCCATTTTAACGAGTTTAACTTTTCACATTTCATTTCAGTTCACAAAAATGCTCTTGGGATTTACTTACCATTACTTTTGCATTACAGTTCTCCACATTTCTTACATTGTACTGAAATATTGCCAAAACCAGTTCCACGCATTTCACAAAAAGCATTAGAGGGGGAAAAATACAAAGATGGTTGCAAATTGGGCTCCTATGAATCACTCTAAAATTGACCAGGTTAGAATTTTTCTCAATGAAAATAAATTACGAAAAGCTCAGAGTAGAAGATGTCGTCACATTTCCAATTCCACTGTGATTCGCTAATCTAAAATTAAGTTCTGAACAAGCAAGCCCCTACACAAACCCATACAAAGAGTGGAAAAAACAGAACAAAATGACCCAAATTGAGTAGAAAAAAACGTCTAATGGTCGTGTGATACACAGCTTTTTGCATTCTTTCCAGAGGCTTAACTTACTTTCTCAGAAGCAAAATAGTCTCTTTTTTTGTGGCTTCCCCAGAAAGTATTCCCATTTGAGCAAACTTTTTTACACAGATTTTTTTTCTGCATAAAACATGCTCTTCAGCGAAGAAAGTTTACCCTGGAATAAAACCAGAATCCACAGTTCTCTTATTGCGCTAAAGTGGGTCCCATTTGAAACTTAACTGAGATGCTGGAGCTTCAATTTGACAATTTGACAATCAAGTTTTCCCTTGGTGATTAAAAAAAGGACATACTAATTTAGTTTTTATCACAGTATTTTTGTCACAGTCAGAGTGGCACCAGGCCTGAATTTAGCCAGCCCCACCATGGGGTGCAGGTAGAAGATCAGAGGGTGCAAGTCTGGGTGTGATGAGAGTTTGAAGTGTTATAATCCCTCCTAGCCAGCTAATGTGCTTAGAAAAACAATGCTATCATTACAATAGTTCATCTATCAATTCATTGTCCTTTGATCTATTTGACATCTCTTTAAGTTTTAAGTTGAATGCTATTCCTAACACATCCCACAGCATTTACCAGGCTTTGGACTAGCACAAGTAGGGCATTGGTTTATGCCTTGTGGCAATTGTTTTTGTCTTTTATTTTATTCTTATTTTATTTATTTTGTGTGGGATTTTTTAATGGGTTTTAAAAACATTTTTCAAGTTTTAAGTGTATTGTGATGTTCGTTCCTCTTGAAAAAAGAAAACCCAAAGTGGTATTTTGATCTGTTCACGCATTTCTGAGTATTCCTCAAAAAACCTTCGCTCTGAGCACCAGCCCCTCCCAATCCACGGAAACGAGCCAGTTCTCACGGGCTAACATGAACAAGTGAGAACAGCCCCTTCCAATATGAGTCTGCACTACCCCCAAGCTAACACTGAGCCCCAATCTGAATTCTTCTCCTACGCCTAAGGCTTCTCCCTGCCCCTACATTTAGCCCTCCAAACATAGAGTTGAAGAAAAATAGCGTCTTATAATTTGGACGTCACTCCCACTCGTTCACATCATCAATAGACGCCGGTCATCCACATTAGCAAGTAACTGCCAGCGCCTGGAAAATCCATAATAACATCAGTTTTTATAACTTTAAAATGTCATGCTAAAACAAAAAGTCATTACTTACATTTAAATCTTTGCTTTAGAGCCCACCCACGTGAAGAAATGCCTTTCTCCACCACGGCAGAGGGATACAGAGCCCACCACCCTGAGTGTTTCCCCTTCAGAAAGTATTTCAGACACCCCTATCCCTCTTAAGGACTTCACAATTGGGGGGATAGGGAGAAGCCGGAGGGAAGAAGAATTCTGATTCGGCCAAACACACATTTTTTCTGCAGAGCTAGTGGTGTTTGTGAAAACGTATTTGATTTTATGTGCACAATATACACATCTATCTTTGCAAAAGTTCAGATGTTTGTTTTCTTGGGCAAGATGCAGACACGCTGCCGCAGCTCTTGGTTGACTTCATGAAATGGGAAGCATTCACACTGAGTGAATGCCAGTGCCTCAGAAATTAGTCTTAAAAGTCTTACTTCTGGGTAGGAAAATGAGCTGCGAAAATAACTCGTATTTCATAAAAAATATCATATATTATTGTAATATATTACATAAATATTGTTTACTATTAAAGGCTTAGGAATAGCATAGGCCCATTGAGATTATAAATGTCAACTGCATTTAACTTGAACTATTAACAAAATTTTGTAAAAAAAAGTTAAGCAAAAATGTCATGAGAACGATATTTACCTGAATGTTGCAAATTGTCCCCAAAAACTGTCTGCAGTAAGAAAAAAGTAAGTTAAGTAAGAAGAACAAAGACAACCCCGAGACAATGAACCAAAGAAAAGCAAAAAAGAAAAATACTTATTTTTGACTCAGTTTCTTAATCCAGATGGGCTTCTGTCTGGACAAGTAAAAATCTGCATAAAAATTGTAATGACTGTTGCACACTGTGTGGTGATGGTGGTCGGATAATAGCAAAAACAGACAACTTGAGAGAGAAACAATAGGTTCCATGATTGCAATGCATTTTGAGTGGCTACCAAGGAATATGAGGCTATTATCCAGGTCCAGATGCATGCTATGGTTCAAACTGTGTTCCCCTTCATTATACACAAATATTGTTGGATGCTAATATCTCCCCACACTCTGCAAAACAAATACAGAAGTGGTTTCATAAACACCAAGAGGAAGTCAAACATACTTTAAGTCTCCTGGTCTTGCAAACATATTTTCCCTCTTATGTGAGTGAGTGGGAGGCACTTTTAAGAACTACTTATTGCTGAGCAAATAAAGCCAAGTAATGAGAACCTTTTTTGAAATTTTAGTTTACTTCACCTGCAGCAAAGATTTTTACTTTCACAAATGATTGATATTAGGTTGTTGATTGGCATCTCCTGGGTTTTTCCTTTTTCTCTGTGTTTGATTATAAACCGGGTTCCTATTTCCTTGTGTAATGACAATAAATCTAATTAACTGTTTTGGGACTGTTAAGTATTATAAACAGCTACATGTAAAAATACACTCAAAATAAGACTCCAATGTAACTATTTACATGAAATTATTGTTGTAATTAATTTCCCAAAAACATAACAATTTATGTAACTTCTTTTCAGGTCATGAAAGCAAAGGCTAAATGACGCTCCTTATTCCTTCAAGGTGATAATACTGGCCACTGCTTAATCCCTCCATTATGCAGCATCTAGAGAAAATGAGTAGGAAGCGAACATAAAAATATGGAAAGAAAAACAATTCCATCAAAACCTCAGTACAGCTCAATGATGCTAAATGATTCCTCTCAAGCTTGACTGGATAAAGTCAAACGCCGTGGTTGCAGACATCAATTGTGTTTATGGCTGTTGGGTTGGGGGATATTTTCCGGCAGTGCTGTTCTCACATAGCCTGTTCACAGCAAAAGGCGTATGGAGGACAGTGCAAAAGCAGTTAAATTGCTGCTTATGATATATGTATATATATATATATATATATATATATATATATATATATATATATATATATATATATATATATATGTGTGTGTGTGTGTGTGTGTGTGCGTGTAGTACAGGCCATACATACCAAAAATATGGACACACCTTCTTATTCGAAGAGTTTACTATGAATTAACACGTGGAATTATATACATAGCAAAAAGGTGTGTACTAATTGAAAATATATCATATTCTGGGTTCTTCATAGTAATCACCTTTTGCTTTGATTACTGCTTTGAACACTCTTGGCCTTCTCTTGATGAGCTTCTAGAGGTCGTCACCTGAAATGGCCTTCCAACAGTCTTGATGGAGTTCCCAGAGATGCTTAGCACTTGTTGGCCCTTTTGCCTTCACTCTGTGGTCCAGCTCACCCCAAACCATCTCCATTGGGTTCAGGTCCGGTGACTGTGGAGGCCAGGTCCTGTGGCGCAGCCCCCCCATCACTCTCCTTCTTGGTCAAATAGCCCTTACACAGCCTGGAGGTGTGTTTGGGGTCATTGTCCTGTTGAAAAATTAATGATGGTCCAACTAAAGGCAAACCGGATGGAATAGCATGCCGCTGCAAGATGCTGTGGTAGCCATGCTGTTTCAGTATGCCTTCAATTTGGAATAAATCCCCAACCAGCAAAGCACCTCCACACCATCACACCTCCTCCTCCATGCTTCACAGTGGGTAACCAGGCATGTAGAGTCCATCCGTTCACCTTTTCTGCATCGCACAAAGACACGGTGGTTGGAACCAAAACTCTCCAATTTGGACTCATCAGAACAAAGCCCAGATTTCCACTGGTCTAATGTCCATTCCTTGTGTTCTTTAGCCCCAACAAGTCTCTTCTGCTAGTTGCCTTTCTTTAGCAGTGGTTTCCTAGCAGATATTCTACCATGAAGGCCTTGACACAGTCTCCTTTTAACAGTTGTTGTAGAGATGTGTCTGCTGCTAGAACTCTGTGTGCCATTGAGCTGCTCTCTAATCTGAGCTGCTGTTAACCTGCCATTTCTGAGGCTGGTGACTCAGATGAACTTATCCTCCCCAGCAGAGGTGACTCTTGGTCTTCCTTTCCTGGGGCGGTCCACATGTGAGCCAGTTTCTTTGTAGCGCTTGATGGTTTTTGTGACCACACTTGGGGACACTATCAAAGTTTTCCCAATTTTTCGGACTTACTGACCTTCATTTCTTAAAGTAATGATGGCCGCTCGGTTTTCTGTACTTAGCTGCTTTTTCTTGCCATAATACAAATTCTAACAGTCTATTCAGTAGGACTATCAGCTGTGTATCCACCTGACTTCTGCACAACACAACTGATGGTCCCAACCTCATTTATAAGGCAAGAAATTACACTTATTAAACCTGAGAGAGAGAGAGAGAGAGAGAGAGAGAGAGAGAGAGAGGGAGGGATAGATAGATATGCACACACATACTGTATATATAGATATAGATAGATGTAGATAGATATAAAATATCATATTATATTATAATGCTACAAGATCCATTTTATTCAATAATTTAAAAGTCAAAGCATTGTTAGCAAAACACATTCCACAAAACCCTCCATGTCTTGGCAGTGCGCAAAGACAATGGTGTGACTATTCCTCAAATGAGCGGCACAGATGAGGACATTGGCCATTTGGTGCTTGAACAACCAAGAAAATTATGCATGATCCTGCTTCTAAGCTGCTTTGACACAGGTCATCAAAAACATGGCTGCCAGCCCTGAACTGAGCCATCCTCCAGAGGTGCAGGTGGATTATTCCAGATTTGGTCAGTCAAAGCTCATCCTGGCACAGAGATCAGCCAGTGTACTTTATCTCTTGTAAAGCCTCAGCGGCAAGCCCCATCAAACTGAATGATTGAGCATTCTATTTCATGATGTGCACCGAGAAAACAAGGCCTGAGGTTTTCCTTGTTGGAATCTTTATTAACAAGCCATGGCAGAGTGGAAGCCATGTGGGCAGAGACAACATAAGACTTTTCAATGTGTTGTGACTGGGCAGTGGCTGCAGATTGAGAAAATGAGGCTTTGATTAACCAGTGATTTTACATGTTATATTTGTATTTCATGGTTGAGTTCAAGGCTGTTTAAAAGGAAATATAAGCATGCAAGAAGTATAGGTTCATGAAAACTTTTTAACAGACCATCGGAAAAAGGAAAAAATGCTTTTCATTGTATACTGCCAGTGTGCCTTGAAATTAACTTCTTGGCTCACTAGCCTTTGGAGCTAGTCAATTTTAACTTGTTCATTTTTTATTTTGAATAACTGGACATAGCAAATAGGACAGTGAACATTTCTGACAGGTGTGGCAAATTTAGCGAATGCATACGCTAAAAATGAGTGTTGGCTTAGAGCTGTGTGCTTTCATGCAGTCAACATAAACGTTTCTGACTATTTTTACAGCGTATAGTTTTAGTCTGAATTAAATTATTATTAAGAATTTAAAAAGAAAGTAGTTTTTTTTTTAAATACAGGAAATGATTATTCAATCAATCAATCACTTATTCATGGAGCACCTTTCATCAACATGTGTAGAACACACGGTGCTTGACATAGAAGATATAAACACAAGTTAAAACAATAAAAAAAAGCCATATAACACAATAGATTAAAAGCAACAATAATTAAAAGATAATCATCAAATGGAAGGAAACACTGGCTAACAGTTCAAGGAGGTACTGTATAAACCATAAAATCCATAAAGTACTTAAAAAGCCAATTAAATAAGTTAATGGAATAATTTATGTAAATGCTTCAATTTACATTAAAACATTTTTCCATAGATGCAGAAACTCTCAGATCCGGAATGAACTCTCGCCATGAGTCTTGGTTCTTGAAATTTACCCGAGGATCTGAGAGTCCTGGAGGGTTTGTAAGGACTAAGGAGATCTCATAAGAAAGTCCCACTCCATTTAGACGTTTATTGCCAACATACAATCAATAAACTATCTTGGATCCTTAATGTGCCTGAAAGTGGGTTCATACATTAGCTGTGAAAATGACTTTGTATTGCCAAACTTATGGAGAAAAATAATATTGTCTTTTTTTTTTTTTCCAGATGGTGGATCCCTGTATTCCACATAGATCTAAAACAGAGTTTGCTTCAATGTTAAAATTATGTTAACCATAGGGAAAGAAATATGAAACTGGAAACCTGTAAAGTTCCAAGGGTTAATAGATGTCAGTGTTGGTGCTGAAAGAAAGGCCTTGCTGATATGGGTGATTGGTCCAGTGACATTGATAGATGGTACACCTTGAAGCCTTTCAGGGTCCTGCTGTGCCAGGGACTCTTGGGAGTCTCACTAAATGCCTGCACCAATGTCATGGACCTACAATGAAAGTTTAAGGGGAATATAGGTGAGATAATCCACAGACAGATGTCAAAGCATCCTATTATTGGGCAGTCAAGAATGACTCAACCCTCACAGAATTTTTTGAAAAAAGCCAAATCCAACATATTGCTTCTGTTGTGAAAAAAAATAAGTGTATTGGCACTGGAACCTAAAGAAAATTGTACCTCTACGTCATTTGATTTTGTGCACCGGTAAAAATGTAAAAAGTTATTCATTTTATGAGTAACTCAGACACTTTGTTTGCACTAAAGAACTTGTGTCAGATCATTCAAGTTTGACCTTGCTAAAGAAATGTGATTTGATCATTGTAACGTCACTCTTTCATGCTGAAATGAACAACAAATGTATATTTGTCAAATACAACTATATATATATATATATATATATATATACATATACACACACACACATATATGGAGGAGTGGTTACAGCAGGTCCCTAGAAAGACCTCTGACATCTCAGTCCAGAAAAGCACACTGCTAATTTGAGCCTTCTAGAGTCTTTTATTCTATTGTCTGATCTGAATCATTCACTCTATTTGCCAGCTTTAATTCATGGCTTCAACAAACCTTGATGCATTTATTTAATAAAAAAAAACAAAAAACAAAAATTCATATAAATGATTGATTTTCACATAACCTGTATTTCCCTGTTCTTCAATAGTCATAGTAAGGATACTGTAATACTGTAAATTGAGTATGGACATGTTTGCAATGAATGACTTTAGATTCTAAATGTATGCATCATCACAAGTGATTTACTTTTAAAAAATTATCTATAGGCGCTCCTGTATGTTCCTGAGACCAGATTGCTTTAACATCATCGCCTGAGCTTGCCCAAGGTCACAGTTAATGACAGACATTTGCAGAATGCTCTTAACTCACTCAAATGTCAAAGGGACTCATCAATAGCAGACACAACAATCTGAAGTATCAAGAGCCTACAGAAGATGGATTTTAGTAATTGGGCAAGACGCCTTCCCCCTCCATTTCAAACACCCAATTTTTTGGGTGGCATTTCATTATACAGAGGGAAACTGTCACCATAATGAATTCATCAATGCTGGTAAGATAAATGGCTCAACAAAGTAATGGATATGGCAAAAAACCCAATTCGATGTAGGAAATTGTCTTTCATATATATCTTCTCATTAGAAAAAGAAAATGCGCTTTAAAGATAGCCCCATATGAGCCGCTTTTTTTCCATTAGACAGACATTCATTGTTATAAAAATATCATTTAGCATTTTCTGAAGTTGGAGCAATCATATTTTGCAGATGCTTCTTGACTTTTTGTTGATCCCATATGGGATAAGATGAAATATTAGTGTTGTATTTATTTATTTATTTTAAAATATTTCTATTTTAATAAACTCGTCAAAAAAGTACTATAGATAGATAAATGCTATGTTTTAGAGATATTTTTTCCCAGTGATTTTTATTGAATTTTGACTCTAACAATAGTAGATTTTAGAAATAATACTTAAAACTTAAATTATAGATTTAAACTTTTTTAGACCATTCAAGTCTTTAGTTCCTTCAAGAAAACTTTTTTTTTATTTATTGGACAGAATTTCCCCTAATCCTAATGTCCAACTGCTTGATTAATTTAAGATTTTTAGATTTTTTTTCATGTTTATTTAATATGAAAACTTTTACAGGTAGCTCTTGCTAATCTAGATCGATTTATGCAGCCATGATAATGTTCGCATTAGAGCACCTGAAACAGACTTTAACTACTTTTACACTTTTACATTTTTTACACTCTACCCAAAGCATACATATAGTACTGATATTCGCAGTTCCTGGCAAACTGCTTTAGAAGAAAAAAGCCACCCAACCGTAACGAGCAGAGCAAAAGACTGAAACTGGAACGGCAGGAACAAAAGTTGTGTGTGGGAACCAAACTAAACCAAGAAAATTTCTACAACTGCATGAGAAAAATGTTTGTGACAGTGACAGTAGTTCTGCAGTTTCAAAGGAGTTTTCAGACACCAAAACTCAGACTGCATTTGACCATTGGATTACCATCAATCCATCCAGTTTCTTAACTATTCGGGAACATGGGGCTGCCAGAGCCTAATTTGGCTATCATTGGGTGAAGGTGGGGTACACCCCCAACAGGTTGCCACCCTGTCATCACACAGCCATAACTAAGGACAAATTAGAGTAATCAATTAGTCTATTAAACATGTTTTGGGATTGTGGGAGGAAGCCAGAACGCCAGGAGAAAACCTTCGCATGCACAGGGATTTGAACCAGGACCTGCTCTGCTGTGAGGCAAAGGCGCAAACCTGTATTCCATTTTGCACATGCCGTTTGAGCAGAAAGGAAAAAAAAAAAAAGCAAAGTTAAAGGGAGCAACCACAAGGGGGCACAATCAAGTGATTTTGTGTTTTTGGTCCCAAAGATACAGAGTTCTACATGAGCATTCTAGTAAAAACCAAGCAAATCACACATGCAAATTATAAACAGAGAATTTACACCAGAACAATGGTGGCCCAAATTGACAATGACTTTCACCAGTGCTGCCTACCTGCTGGTGGAATTTTTCTTGGTCAAATAAGAAGAGGCGGAAAGCAGGAAAGGGAATGTAGGAGTGTGAGACTTAAAAAAGAACTTTGAACGGTACCAGAAGAAAGGCGAAGAAAGGTGGATGATTCACTGTAGTAACCCGTAAAGCAAGCAGCCAAAAGGCTGAGAAAAAGCAGCTTCTGCTCAAATGAGTTAAGCTGAAGTACACTTTGAGCCTTAAGTGGGATTACATTTAATTCTTTTTGTAATTGAAAAGCCTTCTTCTTTTGATTTAGTAATGATTTTGTTGATTTAATTTGTCATGGTAATATAATCAATAGTATTGGTGTCGAAATAAGTACATTTTTCATTATTTTGCAAGACAGTTTGTTAAAAAAGAAGTAAATATTTAGCATTCTGTGGCAGGTATGAAGCTTGTTATTTCCCTTTAAGTGTTCTTTACTTCAAAAGAATAGAATCAGTAAAATTTACAATGTATGTATAAAGTTCACCATACATGTTTGCCACAAAACATGCAAAACAAATTTGAAAAGAGACAGAGTATTAACAATTTAAAATGATATGCAATTTTCAAGTAACCTCAATTTAGATCTAAAGCTAAGAGATTTTATTACAGGCTGTCATCAGGTTATGGAATGATCTCCAAACACAAATCAGAGGCTAAAACTATAAACATATATATTTTTTTTAATGTAATATGTAAAATCATAAACGTATGAACAATACGATTTTTTGGTTGTTTTGTCTATATTTTATAGTTTTATTTTGTGATAAACACTAATACATTTGTTGGTATTTACTATAAGTTGTAATTGTCTTCTTTTTGTTAGTTGTTTCAAGAAAAAGGATGCCAACTGCTTTTCTATTTGCATAAATGTGGCAAAATTATTAGGTTTTCTTCTTTCTGTCTCTAAGTTTACTTGTTGTATTGTCTTGTTTTTTAAAAGTTTTTTGGTAAGTAAGTTGGAAGGACTTTTATTTTGATTTTATTAAACTAAGCACCTTATTGCATTGCATTTTTTTGTCTATATTTATACTCGAGTTGTTCTATGCTGAGCTACTGAAACTAATATAACCTTTTTTTTTCACATTTTATTTTGTTATCTGACACACAAGTTCCCTTCAGACATGCACCACTTACCATTAGGCTGAAAGCAGCCGAGCATGACATTATCATGTCTGAATGAGCCCTCTGGCACTTTTTGCAGACACTTGAAACCCTGATTTTGACAGAGGTCTCATAAGATTTTCAAATTGCCCCTTCAGATCATATGACTAAATGTATAACAGTTCTTACAACTAAATATTTTTATTTCAAATCAGCATTAAAGGAAAAATAAACAGTTCTTTATGTTTACCATTTATGGTGTAGACCTATATTTATATATATATATAAAATGCCCCTTTCACCCTTCCGTGGGTGGTTTCTCACCCAAGCTGGATTGAGATGTCTGAGATCTTTCCAGGTATCTGTTGTAGCCACTCCTCCAGCTTGGGGGTTACTGCCCCGAGTGCTCCAATTACCACAGGCACCACTGTCACCTTCACTTTCCAGGCTTTCTCCAGTTCTTCTCTGAGTCCCTGGTATTTCTCCAGGTTCTCATGTTCCTTCTTCCTGATGTTCCCATCGCTTGGCACTGCCACATCAACCACAACGACTTTCCTCTGTTCTTTATCCACCACTACGATGTCTGGTTGGTTCTCCATTACCATCCTGTCAGTCTGGATCTGGAAGTCCCACAGGATCTTCGCCCTCTCATTCTCTACCACCTTCGGGGGTGTTTCCCATTTTGACCTTGGGGTTTCCAGTCCATATTCTGCACACATGTTCCTTGTATATTATTCCAGCCACTTGATTGTGGCGCTCCATGTATGCTTTACCTGCCAGCATCTTACACCCTGCAGTTATGTGCTGGATTGTTTCAGGCGCCTCTTTGCACAGCCTACACCTTGGGTCTTGTCTGGTGTGGTAGATCTGAGCCTCTATTGCTCTGGTGCTCAGGGCTTGTTCCTGAGCTGCCAGGATGAGTGCTTCAGTGCTGTCCTGTAGGCCAGCCCTTTCTAGCCATTGGTAGGACTTCTTCATATCAGCCACTTCAGTTATGGTCCGGTGGTACATCCCATGCAGGGGTTTGTCCTCCCATGAGGATCTGTTCTCCAGCACTGTATCCTCTGCTCTCCATTGCCTGAGACATTCACTGAGCACACTGTCAGTTGGGGCCTTGAGCTTGATGTACTCATGCATCTTGGATGTTTCATCCTGGATAGTAGCTTCTACGCTCACTAGTCCTCGGCCTCCTTCCTTGCGGCTAGCATACAGTCTCGGGGTGCTGGATTTGGAATGGAACCCTCCATGCATGGTGAGGAGCTTTCGTGTCTTAACATCCGTGGTCTGTACCTCTTCCTTTGGCCATCTTATTATTCCTGCAGGGTATCTGATAACTGGCAGTGCGTAGCTGTTTATTGCCCGGGTCTTATTTTTGCCATTGAGCTGGCTTCTCAGGACTTGCCTTACGCGTTGGAGGTATTTAGCTGTTGCAGCTTTTCTTGTTGCCTGCTCCAGGTTGTCATTTGCCTGTGGAATTCCGAGGTACTTGTAACTGTCCTCAATGTCTGCTATTGTTCCTCCTGGGAGTGAGATCCCTCCTGTGTGGACTACCTTGCCTCTCTTTGTCACCATCCGGCTGCATTTCTCGAGCCCGAATGACATCCCAATGTCAGTACTGTAGATCCTGGTGGTGAGGATCAGGGAGTAAATGTCACATTCGCTCTTAGCATATAGCTTGATGTCATCCATGTAGAGGAGGTGACTGATGTTGGCCCCATTTCTGAGTCGGTATCCATAGCCAGTCTTGCTGATTATTTGGCTGAGGGGGTTCAGACCTATTCAGAACAGCAGTGGGGACAGAGCATCACCTTGGTATATCCCACATTTGATGGACACTTGTGCAAGTGGCTTCCCACTGGCTTCAAGGGTGGTTTTCCACAGCTTCATTGAGTTTCCTATGAAGGCTCTTAGAGTCCTATTGATGTTGTACAGCTCCAAGCATTCAGTGATCCACGTGTGTGGCATTGA
The DNA here is from genome assembly GCA_023969325.1 of Oryzias curvinotus. Classification (NCBI taxonomy): domain Eukaryota; kingdom Metazoa; phylum Chordata; class Actinopteri; order Beloniformes; family Adrianichthyidae; genus Oryzias; species Oryzias curvinotus. The sequence goes on from CM043720.1 coordinate 6,192,505, forward strand.
GTCATAGGTTTCTTGTAATCAATCCAGGCTGTGCACAGGTTGGTGTGTCGTGACTTGCAGTCTTGAGCGACTGTTCTGTCAACCAGGAGTTGGTGTTTGGCTCCTCTGGAGTCTCTACCAATGCCCTTCTGTGTGTTACTTGTGAATTGATCCATGTGCCTATATATCTTGGTTGCAATGATGCCTGACATGAGCTTCCATGTTGTGGAGAGACAGGTTATTGGCCGGTAGTTGGATGGGACTGCACCCTTTGAGGGATCCTTCTGGATCAGGATCGTTCGCCCTTCTGTTAGCCATTCGGGGTGAGTCCCATCTCTTAGCAGCTGGTTCATTTGTGCTGCCAGGTGTTCGTGGAGTGTGGTAAGCTTCTTTAGCCAGTAGGCATGTATCATGTCAGGGCCTGGTGCTGTCCAGTTCTTCATACCTGAGACTCGTTCTTGGATGTCTGCCACTGTGATGGTTACTGGATTCTGTTCAGGAAGGTTGCTATGTTCTTCTCTCAGAGAGACCAGCCACTGGGCATTGCTGTTATGTGCTGTCTCTTACTCCCATATACTTTTCCAGTACTGTTCAGTTTCTAGCCTTGGTGGGTCTGCTCGGCTGTTTTGACCCTGCCACTGAGCGTACACTTTCGCAGGTTGAGTTGCGAACAGCCTCTTTATCCGTCTGGCTTCATTGTGTCTTGTGTACCTCTTTAGACGGCTGCTCAAGGCTAGGAGCCTTTGTTTGGCAGTTTCAAGTGCTTCAGGTATGGGCATCTGGCTGTATCTCTTAGGTACTTGCTTTCTCATTGTACCTCTTTGAGCCTCTGTCAGCTTACTCACATCCTTCCGAGTTGCCTTGATTTTGGCCTCTAACCGTTGCTTCCATGGTGGGTATTGTTTTCTCCCATGGTTACTCTTATAGCCAAGCATCTCAAGGATCACTGCTGCTGAAGTGTAAACCAGTTCATTGGATTCTGTGATGGTTATGGTAGGAATTGCCCTCAATGCTTCATTCACAGTTTCCAGTAGACTTTCAGGCGGTACATCACTTAACTGTTGTAGCTGGTGTCAGGGTTGCCAAGTGTTCATTCTAGCCATGATCTTGTCTTTCAGGTCAGTTGCTGCCTCGCTCAGCGTAACTGTGGTTGTTCTCAGGGTGGGAGTGTAGTACATAGCCTCCTCTCTGACCTGTTGTTCTGGCTCTCCCGGGGTATTGCCATTGTATTGTATCGCTTCAATCTGAAGTTGTGATAGGAGTTGCCGCTTTCTATATATATATATATATATAAAAAAAAAATATATATATATATATATATATTTTTTTTTTTTTCTGGCTTCTGAACTTGTGCACTTTTACCTTTAATGTCAACTACATGTTATCTCCAGTGCTAAATTTAAATAAATCTGACAGATTCACAAAGATTTTGCTCTATTTTTACTCCTGCTCCATTGTATGAGACAATGTAAAAACCTTTGTGTTGTATGGGAATTGGAACAAAATTACATTTGAAACCTTTTTTTTTTTTTGGTAAAATCTGAAATATTGAATATTGAAAATGCATGGAAACTACAGTATTTCCTCAGCCTAATTTATAAAGCTTACAGTCACATTTTCATGAACTGTAGTAAAGGTTCTAACTCCTTTCCGTCAAAATAAGTTAGTTTTTCATTGATTTTTTTGTCATCTTATTTAATTTTTCCATTTCACCTCTTGTGAGCTGGAGAGGAAAGGTTATTGTGGCAGGAAAAAGGATGCTCAGAACTAAAATCTATTTTAGCGTTCAAGTAGAACTGTATGAAAGTGAAGGACAGCTATGAATTATGTAGGACTGGAAAAAAAGGTGCTCCTAACAAAAAAAAAAAACTGAGTCTTCAAGAAAGGCTGTGCTGCAGCAGTGACTCGCACATCCTACACAGATCTAAAAGTAACAATGAAAAACACTTTTAAGTTGACATTTCAGTGTCCGCAATCATAGTTTTTTTTTTTTTAGATAGGTGCAAACTGTAAATGTCTAATGAGATACGTACCTTAGCTTCATCTTGCAACCAGAAGGAGTTTGACTGCGTTCTTATTTTTACCAATATTTGTGAATTTGTTTGACAGAAAAGCGTATTTACTAAAATTCTCTGAGGTAAAATGGTTCATGTTTCTTGTAAATATTGTTTATAGTAATGCATGTTTATAGGAATGGACCATAAATATCTATGACCTGCATGTACTTTCTACCACAGCGTGTCAATAAGACAATTATGAGTGACTTGTGGCTGAACTCAAACAAACACAGCTCAAGTGAAGTGATGCACATCATCCACATGTATTTCATAAGTCTCTACACACATCTGTGAATCATTGATTTGCAACAGCAAGGTACTGTTTAGGGAGAAATATATTAGCTTGTTGTCATTAATTGTTCTCTCTGTGGTATTCAGTGCAGTACATTATATTGCCTCATGAGAAACATTTTGCAAAAGGTCACATTGTTCCAATTCTTAAGCTGGACTGTATTTATCAACCATAGATAAAGTCCTCATCGTAATTAGTGAGGCTATAAAACTCCACCTTATGTTGGAGAATATCTGTATCCTGCATAGCTGGATAGATTGTTACAATTAGCTGCTGTGGGAATGAGAAGAGCTGATGGAGAAAGTGACCAAGGGAATTTCAGACTATTTGCTTCAAAACCCTGTCCCTGCAGAGGAAGAACATTTATGAATGCACTGACTAATTCAAAACAGGTTTAAAATGAAGAATGTTTAACAAGTTTACTTAGTGGAGTACCTATTACGGTAATTATATTTTAGTGGACAAACAGTCAATACCCCCACCTTTCTATGAACAAGCTCTGAGTGTTTGATGAGGGTAATTGGGCTTACAAGGTCGGGTCAGCATCCTAATACAACCAGAGGACTTTTGGAAAGCTTTGTTAGAAAGCTGATTTTGGATTAGTTGTATGTTGTTTTCTTTATTTTTGCAACCAGACTATACATCAACTCTGCCTTTGAGCAAATCAAAATTAGTTAAAAGTGGAACCTTAACACTTTTTTCTTTAAAACTAACAAGGTTCAATGCAACAGTGGTCAAATATAACTGCTTAAGGTTCTCATTGCCATGGTGTGACTCTAAAACATGTTCCTCTTTTCTGCTTTATTAAAATAAAAATTTGAGATTGGAATCTTGACCAAAGCATCCTTAGCAAATGGTTTTTAATAATTAGAAATGAACTACTAAGCCAAGTTTGTCTGAATCTTGCATAAAATAAATAAACAATGTGATAAACTTAATTGCTAAATATTTTCCAACTTAGCTTAATTTTTGAAACGCACACTAAAAATTAATAGTCAGGTAGTAAATCCAAAATTTTTCCTATACTTTCTTAATAACATTACATGTGGTGGGAGGGCCCCACCATAGAAAACATAAAAATGTATAGTGGAAACCTAAAGGATTTTAAGAATATACTGAAATACATAAATAGAAACAAAAAGCAAAAAAAACTAAATCCTGAAAAAAAGACAACAATGTGACAGATGTGATGATTTGAAACATGAACCTGATCTGTTTGTGAGGAGAGCTGTAATAACAGAGAAAAATTAAGAACCTAAGAAGACTATAATAAAAAAAAAGGAACTAAAGCTATTGCTGCTCTTACGATGGACATTTTAATTGTAAAGCATGTCGTGCAATTTATGAGAAACGCTTTTTATAAATGAAGTTTGATTTGATTCAATTCGATCTGGTTTCATTTGATTTGAGTCTTTTTTGCTGTGTTGCTTGCAGGAATACCATAGAATAAAGGAAACTTTTTAAAGATAAGGCAAGAATGTATTCAGTTGTTAAAAAAAAAAAAAACAAATCTATGCAATTTCTCTTGGGTTGTGAATGTCTAGTCTTTTTTATTAATTTTTTTATTTTAATGCACAGAAACTGTAACATGCAACTATAAAAGGCTACAATAAAGTACTTCTGTATGCTGGCTCTAAGTCTGGATGCATGTTAGAGGTCGTATTAGGAGGAGCATCCGACTTAAAACCAAGACCAAATCCTGACCTAAAAGGATCAGCCACAAAAGCCAAATAGAAGAAGATAAATAAAATTTTTATATTAAGTTAATCTGTAAAAATCAACAGTCAAGTGTTTTTTACACTTTTGTTTAGAGTTATTTTCTTTGCACATCCCTTTCAAAGTAAATCCTAAGGCTTAAACATTTTAGATTAAGGACATTACAATTAACTATCTTTGCTTACTTTATTCTTAATTTGTTTCTTTTGTATATGATGTCATCAGGGTTAATGTTTTTTTTATCTAAAATATTGTTTTAGGTGATTCCATCTCACATTATCATAACTGCAATTATAAAATTAACTAACCTTTAGGAGCAATATAAATTCCAGATAATCCCAACAGGCAGGAAAACCTGTTTCAACATCAGATCATAAAGTATGTTATGTTGTTGTCCAATTTATTTTAGAACCAAAATGTCTTAAGGCAATAAGAAAGCTCGATGACTATCTTATGTCCACTTGCCCAAGACGGAAAGCCTCTTGGGCATGAGATATTTTCTACCGAGTACAGACTCTTGGAGCAAAGTGAGTAGGAGTAGGTTGTCTGTGTGTTTTATAAGATGGTAGCTTTGTCTAAGAGCCCAATTAATCATGAAAAGTTGAGAAGCTGTTAACAGAGAAGCCGATTTGGTCAAAACACCATAGCATGTCAAACTTACAATGCTATTCTGCACCACATGAAGCCAGAAGCAATTTTCCCTTTGTGCAAAAATGTTCCAATTCACTTCCTTTAACAAAAGTAGAAGCTTCAGTAAAATCTAAGTTTATATATTTACAAAATTGTTGGTGGATTTTAAATGTCAAATATCTAAAACGTGTTTAACCATGTGCCAAATGCAAGTCCTTTAATGCACGTTTAGCCCATGGTGTTCACACTGGACAAACAGAGGACGAGTTCTTTTTCTTTTTCTACTGTTTACTATCCACCACCTACAGTTGGAAAAGGCTTGGTTCAAATCCCACGAATAGGGCATAAAACAGAAACGGTTTGGAAAGTGGCTTTGCTTTATCTTTATTTGAAAAGCAAACGCAGGCGTCATCAAGATCGTCGATGTGTCTGGGTTCAAACCAGCTGTGCTCTAAGTGTGGTGAGTTTCCCCGCCTGCTCCATATGTCATTATCAAATCCCAGTCCCTGATTGGTCAAAGTTCAACCTGGTCTAGCTGACAGTAGGCGTTCAATGGCCACACGTTTTGATGTACAGCCCGTAAACTTGCGCAGCCATGCGTGAACACGAGAGTTTTGAACGACGAAGCCTAAAACGCGTGTTTACATAGATTATTCATTGGAAATGGCTGCTTGAACATGTGTTTCCAAGGCCGATGTGACATAAGTAGCATTTAATTGAATTTGGATTTAAACATAGAGCTGTTTCATCAAACTGCTTTGGAAACAATATGTAAAACAGTCTCAGAGGCTTTTTTTGTAAAAAAAAAAAAAAAAAAAAAAAATGGCAAGTTAACATTTGCATTATTTAATCTACAAAATTATTCTGTTACTTCTTTTCCAAACACGGATTATTTTTATGGCATTCACTCATTTGTAAATGGACATTGTGTTGGCCAACTAATACTAAAAATTCCATGTTTAGAATAAAGTCTTACTGAAACAATGATTTGTGTGCACTTTTTGATTTTTTTTAATTTTTTTTTTTCCAGCTACAAAAGTGATTTGGCCTCAGCACCAGCCCCACAGCTGGCATTGTTTCTTCATTCATACCTGGCAACGTGTGTTTCCCATCTGCTAAAAAGACCCCTGCTGAAATGATGCCAGCACTGCTTCCCATCAAATGATCACATTTTATTTAGGAGTAGAAGAAAGCCATTGTCAATTGATCTGCAATTAAAAAGATTTTATGTATAAAAGGCACATTGGTTATCATCACAGAAGCAGGTAGTTTATAGAGACTTTTTAAGAGAGCACTGAGCATAGTAAACCCTATAGTGATTTATTCATTTAATCATCATTTTATAATAGATTCCCTTTTTTAGTACTGTTCTATTTTCACATGTCGCATGGTGTGAGGTATGGGTTAGCATTATTTCACAACTTTTGGCGAACTTTGTAGACTGGTGGTTTATTTTTGCAGTCAGTATCACCACATAACCTTCTGCCAGTGGTGGCATGTGAATATACTTATAAAAAAGCCTATGTAATTTCAACTTTGTTTAATATGTTTTATTTAAAACTGTCGTGGTCTGCCAGCTGCTTTAATCTCAGTCTTTATAAGGGGTCTGTCTGAATTCAGTGAGTCATACTATTAAAAAAAAAAAAAAAAAAGAATGATGCAAATAAGACATTTCACTTAATTCCACCCACTTTCATCCCATATGACATGACAGATGTTCCTTTAACATAAATAGTTTGACTTCCCTACTGCATAAAAATCACATGAATATTGCCAGGAGAACAATCTCAGAGCAACACCTGTAATGGAAAATCAACATGCTAAAAATTGGGGGAACTGTTTAGAATGGCAGGCACATCCTGTGCTTTTTTGTGTGAGAAACGAAAGCATAGACACATCCATAACACAGCAGTATTCATAAAACTAACCTTCAGCCGATGCAGCAAGGAGAACGGGTCCTGAAACACTTCTGTCCCAATAATAAATATTGGCAGTATTTGCATTCTAGGCGTATTGTCTCACTGTTAGCAATACCAGGTCTTCCCATATCAAAGCAAAAAGTCCTTGGAAAACAGCACATGAGGATGGAGGTGTCTGTGGGCCTTGTTGGTGAGATATGTCAGGGTGCTTGCTAAGTATAGCAAGCAAGGAAAAGAAATGAATGTGCAGTGAGCGGGGTAAATCTCTTTCTCCAAGCACAGATTCAGAGAATGTTGCTGTCAGTGCAAATACAGTCTCCTGGCTAAATGGGTCAAAATGATGGAATTCTGAAACGCAATACTCTAAATGCACAGTTCCTTGCTTACTACAGCTTTTAAATGAATGCTGAGTTTTAATATCATGCAAATCAGCAAAAGTTTTTTTTTTTTCATAAATTGTCATATAGCTCAATTTCAGAGAGTTTGACATAAATCAACCAACTAAGATTTGATTTCTTGATGATAAATATCCTCTTGGGCATTACACTATGTAGCAGAGCAAATTTGAAAACGTGACAAGCAGAAAAGTTATATCAAATTTGCTTCAAAATGGGTCATCGCTTATTTAAAAAACAAAATGCATCAAATAGACACCAGTTATGTTATGAAATACATGCAAAATCCAAATTTCTTTAAAAACAAAGCATAAAACTAAAATAATGTAAGCAAATATAATTAAAGAAAGATGACATTGACACAACAGTAGCCATACTTAACCATTTGGCCCTGATCACACTGTCTTTTGCTGAATATAAATATAAAAGCTAACAGCCAGCTTACCACAATGGCTCAACACCATTTGAGCACCAAATTGTACGAGGCGCCAGGGGAAATATAACAAATAACCAGCCGCACACAATACAGAAACAGGATATTACATTCAAGGAAGCAGCACTGCTGACTAAGGAAACCTCCAAGCCGAACGGCCTCTGAGCCATTTTAAGCACCTGGTTAAATCATCAAAGGCTGGGAGCTGAATGGGACACTGTGGTGGTGCACTTCATATTCAAATTCTGCACCAAGATACAATCGCCAGGCTATTTTAACAGACAATACTGTTAATACAAGCATAATTATTCACTCTCTGACATGAATGATAATCTGAGGATCTTCATTGGGAAAATGACTTGATTGATAATGGTTTATTTAGTCATCATTGGACTCCTGTTTATTTCCATTCTTCCTGTCCCGCTTCAAATCAGCTAAACACACATGCATATTAACAAAAACCCATGGTGTTATATTTTTATATAAGTAATAAAAATAAAATAAGAAATAGAAGTGGCTACAATGAAACAGTTCATTCTTAATATCACAGATGATTTCTGTGTTTTTTTTACCCTCAGAGAAGACAGGAAGTAATTTCATTTGGTTCAGAAATAAGTCCAGCTCATAAAAGCTGCCACATCACAATGTAAGTCACAGTCATACTGTTTGTAGTGACTCTTGTTCGTTTTACCCCTTTCAGTCTCTTTGCAAATTAAATATTCTTTTTTTTTCAAAGAGGTAAAACTGAGGTGTTTACAGAACAGCGTAATTGAAGGTGTATTTCAGTCTTTTTGAAGCAGAATTTAATGAAGTAAAATGAATGTTAATGTCTTACCTAAAGAAGGCAGGAAGCAGCTCTGTCACTTTGAGAAATATAAGAAGAATTTTCAAGGGAACCATGAAATAGAAACAGTTTTACGATCCGAAAAAGCTCTACCTTAAAAAAAATGTCAATGTAGTTGAAACAAATAATTGATTTAGTATTTTCAAATATGCGTCATTTTTCATCATCTCTTTGTTTTGTCACCTTTTTCTAGCTTAAACGCTTGTTAGTTTCCAGTATGACAGCAGCTCGGGCCTCTATTGCCTTAGTCACAACTGGGTGGATGAGGGCTGTCTGCGGGTGAAAAATAGTCAAATTTGTACAGGGCATGCAGGTGGCCCACAGGAAATAGCAAGGTCGTAGACTGCTAGGTGCACCCATAGAGCAACAACGTTTTCTATGGGCATTCAGCGGGAAACCCTTTTTAACATAATGGAAAATTAAAGGATAAGTAAGGATGACGTGGATGAGACGCACATGTGTTCTACGGGTTTCTTATTTTTTTAACCTCCCCAAACCTTGCTCACTGATCAATGAGCCCGTTAGTGCTGTTCAAGTTATAAGTGCACGCTCCTGGTTTGCAGCCTGACAGGTAAAAAAGAGGAAATTAGATAAACCAAAACGTAGTTTGTGAGGGCATACTCAAGGCACTTGCAGATCACTTGGACACCCCATGAGAGAACCATATGACAGCATCACCTATACGGCAACTTACATTATCCTTACAAATACACTTTTTTTTTTTTTTTTTTTAACTTGTTCTGTCCAACAGCTGGGCAGACAGATGAGAGCTGAAGGCCTCTTGTGTTGGACATATTTTACTTTTACAACAGGGGTTATGAATCTTCAGACAAACCAGAGGTATGTCTGAATAAACCCCTTTTGTAATCGGGGCCAAACTTTATTCATTTTAATTATTTTTGAAATTCTTTGGTGTTGGACCAGACGGAAAAGGAAAGAAGGGAAGAAGAGAGAGGGATGTTAGAAAGAGGGGGATAGGAGGGTGATCATAGGAGGGGGGAGGGGGGTAAAACCATGAAGCAGCATAAAGCAACAAGCTACTGGATGTTTATCATTTCGGTAGGGTACAGATAGAATACAAATCTCAAAGGGGCGGGGCCTGTCCACACACACACTCAAAACTTATAAACACACCTGCTAGCTGCAAAAAAGAACACACTTCAACATGAACACAATACAGATAACGTTCACTCACGCATACTTATGTCTACAAGCCAACTAGTGTGAGATATTTCATTCATTCACGCAAATTGTTAGTGCAAAGGTGAGCTAACACCTGTACTCAGGTGAGTGTTCATGTTCTTCTAAATTGGATGATGGAATGTGGAAAGAAGGAGGGGGAGCAACCAGCCATCCCCACACCGAGACCCCCGCCACAGCAGCCGCGGCAGCCGGAAGCCCCCAATGCCATCCTTACAAAGGACATCCTAAGGACATCCTTACAAATACTTAATGATACAATGATACCACATACACAGCAATGGTACGTTCCATTTTGATGACGTCTCTCAAGATGGCCACACAAGCCACAAAGGAACTTAAAGACAGTTTCCTTCCTTAAAGATACGCCGCACCTGTCCACAACCCTCCACGGTCCTGGACAACCACAACACCCATAAGGGTCAAACCCCCGTACGGGTGGATGTGACAAAGGCAATCCTGCCATCGAGCAAAAGTGAAAAAAGTGTATTAAAAATAAAGCAGCAGCAAACTTGACTCAACTTATCATGTAAACACACACAATAACTTTTTTTAAACACAATAGTTGACCTGGTCAGAATACTATTTTATGTGTATTATACACATATTATATATATTTTAAAATCTTTTATTTTCAGGGCTGACGTGGCCTTTTGAAGGAGGGGATCCTAAGGTACATCCATGCCAAATTTGGTGCTTTTACCAATAAATGAATGAATGAATGAATGAATGAATGAATGAACTTTATTAATCCCAACGAGGGGAAACTCACTTCCAGTACATCTTGATGAAGAAGGTCAGACAAACAACGCAGGATACACACACATCTCGAGAGGTTACTGAGGTCAATGCAGCCAAGCGCCTTAGATGACCTGCGCCGGCGCATACCAATAAATGCACGAATACTTTAATAACCGGCTCCACTAATAAAAGGTTTAAATCAAAACAGAAAAAAGTATGTCACTAACAAAATCATAAAAGAAATGCTAAAAAGGATAACAACATCAGCAATACAGGACATACTGAGGCACTCTGACAGCCCATCATAGAGAAAACTGTGCTTCACGGGTAATAGATGTCACTGGACACAAAGATATGCTCTGTCCATCTTGATTCATGTTCTGGCCTCCATGAGTCACAACAACTCTCCATCCAATTACCATCCAATGATGTATCAGGGGAATTGCAGGAAAACTGAACTAAGTCAGAAGTGACTTGGTGACACCTGTAGGTAAAAGACAGTTGTCCTATTTTCACTCAAACCACAACAAACACATAATGAGTCTTTGGGAGAACAGCCAAGTCGAACAGTAACTAGGTCAAAAATAATAAAATTGACCCCTCTTTTCCAATATTCAATTAGCATTAGGTAAGCTTTTTAGTCTTTTCTTTTTTTTTTTTTTTTCCTTTTGTTTATTGTGATCGTGCACACTGGATTGTTTAGCTAAAAAGGAACAACCAGAGTTTGCTGGAGCCATTTCCAGTGACTGGAAGGCTGAAAACACATTTGACAGATCATTGGTCCGTCACATAGCCACACAACAGGACCAGTGACCAGTCTCACATTGACTTTAACAGGCAGGGTAGACTTAAAGGGCCTATATCATACAAAATCAATTTTTAGCTTTAACGTTTATTATAATGTTCCTTCCTCATGAAAAGAAATCCAAAAACAGTATTTTGATCTATTCACACATATCTGAGTATTCTTATCTGAGCATCAGCCCCTTCCAATCAACAAAAATGAGCGGGTTCTCACGAGCTGATGTAAACAAGTGTGGAACAGCCCCTTCCAGGAGCAATCTGCTCTGCCAGCCCCCAGGCTAACACACACACACACACTTTCTCCAAGGAGCTAGCGGGGATCCGCATAAACTCCTTCCTTTTTTATGCACAAAATGCACATCCATCTTTGTAAAAGTTTGGATGCTGTTTTTTATGTGGGCGGGACGCAGACACGCTGCCTAGGCCGGCTCTAGGTTGACGGCATGAAAGGGGCGGCACCCACACGAAGCAAAAGGCGGAGCCTCAGAGATCGAGTCGTCTTATGTCCGGGTAGGAAATAACTCGCCAAAATAACAAATATTTTACTTTTAAAAAGCGTTATTTTGTGTGCCAAAAGTAATATCTTACCATATACATGGATGTTGTTTACTATAAAAGGCTTAAGAATAACACTGTATAGACCCTATCAATATTATGTTTAGTACTTTAGTAGATGGTTGTAAACATAATCATGTCATTGATTCTAGTCAAAGTTTTTAAGTTGATTCTTATTTCAGTTTGTTCCTGTATGGGTTTTCCTTCTAAATGCACAATTGGCCAACTGAAAGTATTTATTTTCTTCTTTCAAAATGTTGTATTTATGATTCTTCTAATAAAAAAAAAGAAGGTTTTTATTTAAAACACTAAATAAACTGTTTCGTTGATTTATTTATTTATTTATTTAATATTCATAATCTGTTTCACCTGCCGACCTCAAACCTCCCAAACATGAACTTACACTTTCATGCATACCTGACATAAAAAAAAATAATAATGAAAAGATAATTATGTTATATGTTAGTACACTAAGTATAGAGCACAGTTTAGGTGTAAAATAAAATGCTTTTTATTGCTGTTAACTGATGTAAGACATGCCAATTCTATTTCAAAATCTCCAGATAAGCCAGCATCAAACCAAAAAGTTGCTTTGGTTTCCTCTTTAGTCTCAGTAGTACCTTAATAATTTCCTCAAACTGCCCTTTACTTTGATGAAGTTCTGTCTTCCTAGCACCACGCGTTGGCTGCACAACATGTGTTCTTACTTTCAAAGCTCCCACTTATCCAAGTTCGCTCCCAGAAATGTAGGTCGTACCATGCGAATTTCTGAAAGGCTTTATGAATAAATGATCTCCTTGGAGCATCGTTTACTTTAAAACACCATTCAGTTGAGATAAATAAAAAATGCGAGCACCGCCAATGGCTAAAATAGCATCTCATGACAACAACATGGAGAATGTCACGGTCGATTATTGTACTTGTCTTATGATATTTAGGCTACTGGAAACTCCATGTTGTCCTGCATCACTTCAAGTGTAATGTCGAGGGAAATGTGTCAAGTCAAGGTCGCAAGAAACATCTGATGAAAAGTGCTTTCATTTTTAATTGACAACGACAATGTTTCAGTTAATTTACTTCATATTGTTTGTCTTCTAAAATGTATTTTTGATCAACATATTAGGTTTAAGGTGCTGGTCTTCATGAATTCATACTGTGAGATAAGACACTTTGATAAAGGAACTAGATAGCAGAGCTTCTTTTCTATATCTGTGTCAGGAAGCAAAAGGTTTGAAAGATGAGGAAACTTTGAGGATGCAACCAAAAACTTCTTGGAGAAAGGTAGTGACATTTTTGCTTTACTGAGACTTTCATGTGAGTGCATAGCTGAGGAGCTGAAATGCCTCATGCTTGAGAAATGATGTTTTGCCAGCTTTGAGTATTTCATCCTTAGAGGACACTACAAAGTTTGATTTTTTTTCATGGTTCTCCATAAAGTGGTTTGAACATCATCAGCCAAGTTGCTAAAAATGTACAATGTGCTTTTTAATTCTACAAGACGTATTCAGAGTATTAGGAGGTCATTTTATTTCCGATCATGATAAAGAAGTATTCAGTCTCCTCAATTCTTTGATTTTCATCCCAAAAAAAAAAGTTGTTTTAAAGATAGAATTCCTCTGACAAACCATTAATTTTATAGAAATGTATTCAAGTCACATGATGAGAAAATGGCATGATCCCTAGTTTGTCATGTCAATCCTTGGAGATTTATGAAGATGGTTGCAGGAGGACTTTGATAATGTTGTCATGGAAACCAGCCATTGTAAAAAGCAAAAGCAGGTCAATTCATTAATGTTATATGTCTATATGCCAGAAAGTGCAGAATGTGGAATATAAAAAAGTAACCGGAGTTTGTCATTTTATTATATAAAAAGCAAGTGTTTGATATAATCATTGCATATGTAAAAGATCCTATTAGATCTATTTATACATTTATTGTTATGGACAACTATTCTTCTACTGTGTACCTTCAGATCTACAGGTTTCATGTTTGATTCCCACCTTGCACGCCCATGTGTCGAAGTGTCCTTGGACAAGACACTGAACCCTACCTTGCCTCTGGTGGGAGGTTGGCGCCATTGTTCGGCAGCGGAGCTGCCATGAGTGTGTGAATGTGTGTATGACTGGGTGAATGGGACTGTGACTGTAAAGCGCTTTGGGCTTTCGAAAGAAGGTAGAAAGCGCTATATAAGTATACGGCATTTACCATTTTACAAATGTTCTAAACGTGTTTGAGTCATTTCTTTCTGCACCTTAATTTCTTTTCAATTCATTGCAGCTTTTATTTGAGATAATTCACCCAAACATCCATAGAACAACAAATTAAAATAAAATTTAGTGCATACAAATAATTAAAAGGGTTCAAATGCACAATGCTGATGCATTTATGTTTAAACTTACAGATGTTTTGAGTTTTGCCTTAGCTGAATAATGGGAAAGGCCACACTGAGATGACAATTTCCTTCCTGATTCTGTCCCAGCAAGAACATGTTGTGGGACATAAAAGATACTTTATTATTAAAGAGACTAAAATGTTTTTTGATTAGATATATATATATTTTTAAACAATTTCATGTTTTTGTTTCTTTAACCTCTTACTGGTAAAAAGAAATGTGTATAGGCTATGGTGCACAGAGAGGGCTCAGGAGAAAACTAAAACTCTTATTTGATAAGACATGACCATCTTTCAAAACATGAACTGTACGCATTATTATTGCATCATTGCTATTTGCTGTTATGATTCATGTGTGTAGTACTTTCCCATACATGCACACAATCTCATATTTTTACCAACTTCTTTGAGAAATCAAACCGTCCTTCCAAACGTCTCTCGAGTAATCCAAAAAATATTGCGAAACCAATAAACTGTCGTTTGTAAGCCTAGTATTGTCCAAAAAATTTTTGATTTTTATGTTTTTTTTCTGTCAAGATTACACCTGCGCCTTTAAAAATATCAGAGCAGATAAGACAAATACTTGAAATGCCACAAAAAAGAGATGTGTGGATAAGATCGACTTTACTGTTTTCTTACTTTCATTCTTTCATTTATAGTGCTTTTATTTTTGTCTTGTTTCAGTGTTTTTGTTCTGCATTTTGTTGGTTCTTTTTATGTCGTGTTTTAAATATATCACTGTTATCATACTTCTTCTTCACATGTTTTTCCAAATGTTGTTTTTCTGTGCGTGCATTCATTCAGTTAACATTTTATTCTATTTCCTCTTCACCTCTGAACTTTAACATTTAATTTAAGCCGAAATGTACTTGGTTCAACGATTTCTCAAAGCTTTTTATTTAAAAAGGTTGAATTTTAAAAGTGAGGGCTGGTACTTAGAAGCTCTGCATTGACTTTTTTTCCCTCCTCTTTTAGCACAGCTCATAAATATTGTTTAACAGAAGCTGAAATACACCAATGTGTGACACAGCAGGTATTTGATAGCACTGTTAAAACAGAATATCATTGCTTAAGGCAAGGTGACGGGGATAATAATCTGCCGTCCTTTATATTTTATGTCTGAATCCCCGAGGTGGAGTGGTGGTGTCCTTGTTTCCAGCGCCCTCTCCATACGGACTCCAGAGTAATCAGTCAAAACACAAAGAGCAATCTATGATCACAGCTCATATTTCCCATCATTACTGAGGTTGATTATTTCCACAAAATATGTATTCCTGCTGTGAAGCACAGGCTGCATTTTGATCAACGAATGGCAGTAAAAGGATTTCCTTGTGGTTCTTTTTCATAATGTCCACTTGCTTAAGCTTAGGAACATTGCTCATCTCTGTGGTATTCGTGATTATGTGTATTTGCCTTTCTTTGTGTAAACATAGATTCATCCCTTCCATTTCCAGCAATTACTCATTTTGGCAAGGTTTGCTCCCCAAGAGCCTGATGGGAAAGTGTTCTTTGTAGGTCAATTTAAGGAAACGCACGTTAATACATTGCATTTTAAATAAATAAATGGGCATATGTTACAAACTATGAAAAATTGTTTACCTCTGCAGTCTGCATGAGCAGGAAAGGTCACACAGCTCAGCGGCAGACTATTTGCTGCTACATGTGAATGTTGGGTAATCCTTACAGAAGTTAACAAATTTCTTTTTTGCTATTGCCTTAAATATTCACATTTTGAGTCAATTAGTCTCTCTACATGGCATTTGGTCTGTGTCTCAGTAATTAATATATGGATATCTTCTTGTGGCATTTTAGCATCATCCGTCTGCATTCATTATTCTGGTTTAACCATCCTCTTTTAGTGTCTGACATTATAGACCCGAGGTTTTTAAAATGTCGATGATGGTGGCCGGCTATTACATTCAAACTTCTTGTTAGATTTAATAGCTGAGAGAATAACCAGAAAAAAATATTTTGACAGACCTGAAAATTGTATAATTTTTCTCTTAACATGTTTGGATCGCTAAGACTGAGTCAATCAACTGTTTCTGTACCCCAGTGTTCTTGTTTGCCATCATTTAATACATTCTGTTATTGTACATACAGTGTATGCAGGAGTTCATAATTACATCAGCACCAGTCTAATTATGTCTATGTTCAAGAGCGATCTGATTATTTCTCAGCGTGCTCCTCGGATGACTGTGTGAACGCAACTGTGTGCCTGATTAACAAGTTGCTGAGTCAGCATGAACTGCAGGAATAATGAATCAAGCACACAGACTCCTGAATCTACCATAAAGTGCTAAGAAACTCCAGAAACGATTTCTAATCAATTATCATCTACTTTTCCCCAAGTGTTGTAAAAGGTGTGCTAATCATTCCCGCTATTACCTTTTTATTTAAGTAAGGAAAAATCCCAGTCTTTCTTTTATCCGGTTAAAGTCAAGGTCAGTTTTAAACACTTAACTCATACTTGGAAAATTAAGCTCATAGAAATAATATGATTGGAACAATTTTATCATTATTTATTATTATTAATTATTTTTGAATACACTGAGAATTGAACGCACAAAGTTGATTTTATTGACTTTTTTTTCTTTAAACATCATGCATTTGCCTCAGAATTTGAAGAATTATGACAGATAATAATCATAAAAGGACCTTTACTGATAGTCCTAATTAGTCTTGATTAGCAAAGAGGAGAGGAGCTAGTTTGCAGATGTATATAGATAAATGCTTGCTTTCCTTTGTGACACATTCTCATAAAAAGGCACTGAAGGTCAATATTTCTGTATATAATGAAGCTACCTAAAGCTGCAGGAAATATGACTAGTGCTACACGGAAAAGGGCAGCTCGTTAATCTAGCTGCAGTGGGGGAGGAAGCCCGAGTTGTGAACTTAAATGTCTTTCACTAAGATGAGCATTTGAGATAAAATATGACAGCTTTTAAGGTCAGCCAGGTGGTTCACACTGTTGAATTTTGATAAGAACAGTCATTTTACAAAAGATGCTGACATGAATTTATACTGACTACAGACGAGATGATTTGCAGAGCTTCTGGTGGTCAGAATACGATGCAGGGTCAGTAGTGATTGAGGAGGACAAAGGACAGACATGCAGACATATTGTGAGTGGTTCAGTAAATAACAGATCAAACATTTTTGGAGGATGTCTGTGACCTTTGTAAAAACATCTTCACTTTGTCTTTCAGCGGGAAGTACTTGAAGATGCATCCAAGTCCCAATATTAGTCCCAAATATTAAGATTTCTTTGAAATAAAATTCAGCCTTTATATTTTCATTGTCTCTTTAAAACTTTTATTTAGAAAACTGTGTGGTTGGAATTCCAGGTTTACTTTAAATTGAAATGGTAGAAATATCTTTAGCACTCCCAACAGGAACATTTTTTGCTCTGGTAACATTCCTATAAATGGGAACTGGCTGGCTGCAGGAAAAAGGGAATGTTAATGGCCAACAGCCTTTTCTCTCTGGATAGCCTCTACCAAATTGCCTAGGTGCAAGGCCCTTAACCCTTACTTATACTGCTTTTTAGCAGCCACCAGCACAAGACTGATTGCAGTGCAGCTCCCTGGTGTGAGTGTACCTGTCCAGCCAAAGCAATGTAGGCCATTGCAAAATACATAATAAAAAGAGCTGTCAAAATATTCCCTGAGTTCACATTACACATGATATAAATAATACTAAAACAGTAGCAGTCCAGTTCTGGTAGCTGCCTTCCTTTCTGTGTGAAAGTGTGTACATGAGTGGAGTGAGGGAATTGTGGAAAAAAAGAAATAACTTTGAGACAGTAGCAAAATGAAATGTAAGGAGACTCAGTCTGTTGATTCTGAACATCCAGGAAGTGGCCAAGTGACCAAACAATCCAAACAGATGAACCCTTTTGAAGCCAGTTAGTAACAAAATTCCATCATAGCTCATCAAATCAAAATAGAAAGAGGCCAGTTTGATCAACAATAACACATGCGTTTAAGTAGCTCTTGCAAGCAACTATTGAGTACTTAGTCTTTGACACATATTTAGTTCAAAACAGAACTAAACTAAAGTGAATGAAGTTTAAAACAAATGTACACAACAAGGCCAGTTCTGTCCAATGTGGATTTTTTTGGAAATGTTTTGACCCTAGTCTTAAAGACGGACAGTATTTTTTTCCTTTTACATATTGTGCAATCAAATATCAGAATTAAGCTCAAAAAAGGCAGTTAGATGTTAAAGGATAAATTGATTAGCCTTTATTAAACTTTTGCAGCTTAAATTGTTTAAGACAACACAAAAAGCAGTTTAAAGGTTTGCAGGAGACAAATGTTCCTCAGATGTAGATTGCTCAGAAATAAGCTTCAATGACAGAGCAGTTTCTATTTATGTCACTGGAATTAAGTTTCTTCTGATCAGAATTAGATTGATAGTTGATGATAACATATTATTTTTTAAGAAAAAGCATTGGTCCAAAAACAATAGATTGTAGACAAGGAGAGGATGTGACTGAAAAAAAATCTGCTTCTTTAGGTCCTAGCAGTACTCTTGATGTGGGAGGGCAGGAAAAGGGTTTAACAGCTCACCTCCTATTTGAACTTATTAAAGTTGTTTCTTGACAGTTCTGCCAATTGACCTTTTAAAATATATTCTCTTTGATTCTCTATTATTTTATGTTATTCTTTCAATTTTTTTTATTATTTATTTATTTATTGTTGCTTTGTTTTACTTTTTTATGTTTTGTTTTAGCTATAGACGATTTTGCTGTTTATGCCAGATAATGACTTTGCCTGGTTAATGAATTTTCAGCTAAGCCTAATTAATTAATCAATCAATCGGGGAGGCTGTTTAACCCCGCCCCTTTCAATGCGTCCCCCTCTGACAGGCACGCGCGCAGTTCCACGGTTGTTCCGCGCGAGTTCCACGCCTGAACTCTGAATAAGAGCTTCTCCCGATTTACGTTGCATGCTTTTGTCCCAGGGCGGAACACCTTTCAACTCAAAGGTGAGCACGAAACTTATTAGTGTAAAAACAACAGCAGCAGGAGGAGGAAGAGGAGGAGGAGGAGGAGGAAAACATGTCCATACAGCAGATGGTCCGTTTGGGCTCAGATTATCCGTCCCAAGAAAATCCCCGCAGCAGCGTCTGCAGCGGGACTGCAGGCCTTGACTCTATCAGCTGCGTTTATGGAAGAACGTTCAGTCATGTTTATTTCTGTCTCTTTTCTGCTCAGAAAGATACAGTACATCCTTACAAAAAGATTTTAGTCTCTAATCACAGTGAGAAATATTAAAACTACTTGTCTAAATAAACATAAGATCATTTTCTAGATTATATATACATATACAATTTTTTTTTTCATTTTTTTTTCATTTTAGCATTTATATAAATCATTTATAAACTTATTACACTTAACGTGTATTTTAAAATTGCGATTTAAAATACACAAAATGAAACTACATAGTCAAAAGACTTTTGAATAGTGAAACATGTAAATATTGTAAAAAAAAAAATAAAACAACCAAACAAAAAAACCTGAAAATATTGCTGTTAATAAAAAATAGAAATAGCATTGGTCAAAGCTGCTAAATTCTTAGTCTTGTAGAGGTCTACCGATGCAATTATGTTTTATAATTTGAGTACACCCCTAGTATTATTCCAAGATGCTGGTGCTGACTTTATTCATTCTTATTTATCCTAATTTAGTACTTAGACCTATGTGAGTTATTGAAGACGTTGCTTATATTAAGTTTTCCATATTTATAGCAGGCAAATAAGGGAGATTTCGCTCTAAAACAGGTTTGTAAATTTGTTAACGTGGATGAATACTCTATTTTGTCTTCAAATAAGCTTTTCTTGTGTCATTTTCTTTTAAATAAACTCGAATCTGGCATGGCTTTCTTCACTGCTTTAACATGCAAAGATGCACAGCCTTGACCTGCTGATGGTGACTTCCAAAACGCCATATAAACAATGAACGCTGTGGACTACGCCACACGAGGGCAGCTGCTGATAAACGTATCGCCTCAAACAAAAATGAACAACCCACCGAGGTTAAATCCTGCTGTGGAAACATGTGCTGCTGCTCGATCCGGCCTGATTCATCTCATGGTTGCCTTATTTCAGCCATTAGACTCTAGAAGCACCTTGCAGCTCTTGGACTCTTTTTTTTTTTTTTTTTCATTTGATCTAAGAAACAAAAACCGAGCAGTTGAGGGTTTTGTGAAGGCAGATCCGCTCATTTAATCATCATGTTTGAAACGTGAAGTGGTTGACCTTTGGCATTGGTGGCTGTCTTAATAGGGGCTCTGGCTTTAAGTTTTGCATGAAAAGATTTTCGTCAGTGTTATGCAGAAACTGATTAGCAGGGGATCTGTTGCTCTGTGAACGAATGATGTGGCCAGCAGGCTGGTGGAGTTTGGTGAATGACTTCTCAAGTGGCTCCACAGTAACTTTGGTGGCTCACCTCTGATGCAGCGGCACCATGCTGTTAATAGAACACAGAAAATTAAATTGATTTTCCAATTTTGATGCTCACACGCTGATTTCAGCGTAAATACATTTTACATGATCAAATAATGTATTTAAACCATCATTGCAAATCTTAGAGGTCAAATTTTATTAGTTGATTCTGTAGAAGATACCTTATGGTTCAGAGGGTTCTACTACGGTGGCTCTGAAGTGCAACAAATCACTTGACGCAAATTAAAAAACAAAACAAATAATAAAAAACATTACATTTTAGAGAGAGAAAAAAATGCAGGAACAAAAATACAATTCCAAAAAAACTAAACAAAATATGAAGAAAATATATTGTGTTATTTCCAGAAATCAAGATGGAATGTTAAAAATAGAAACTCATAAGAAACCAGAAAAGATAAGTACTATAGGACTTAACTGATTGGATGTTCACATTTAATTTTTGACACTTGAGTTGTTATCAAATGCATCTTCAATGATTAATTTCTCAGGAAATATTAGGCAGAATGATTACAAAGTGTTGGTCTAAATGGGAAGAAAGTACCAAAACCCTTGACACACCGGCTTCCTTGATGTGTTATCTGTTGATATAAGTATGTTAGTACATTCATTTTCCTTAGAAATATTTTGTACAGTTGTACTTTTAGAAAATGAAAATAAAGGGATGGTTACTTAATAACAAGTTTGGTGTAGGAGAAAAAAATAGCAAATGTCTTTACTGTAGTTTCTAAATTTATTCCACTTCATTTAAGATGCAATCCAAATATAAACTTCTGAGAAGTCATCTGTATTCCCTGAGCAGGCAAAAAGTACAATGCACAATACAGCACAACAGCAAACAGCAGCAGCAGAATCCAGACAAGTCAGTAGCTGTCAGGGTCAGAGAACTTCAGAACCAAGAGGAGGATGAGAAATTAGCATATGAAAGGAAAGATGGGATGAATTATCCCAACAATGTTTGCTTCAACTTACAACTGTGTATCCTCATTCTTGCATGAGTGTCATTGTACTGTAACTGGTAACTACATCTCACTCAGGAGCCCTCGTTTCCATCAATGTCTGTGTGTATTGCAGTGTCAGCTTAATAAGCCAAACTTGACTTCTTTGAAGAAATAAAATAATTCAGTCTTTCTCATTAGATGGTATGTTTCTAGCAGACAATTTTCCAAGTGACCTACTTTTGATTAAACTCAACTTAATGGGCTGTTTTATTAAATAAAAGACCTGTAAATTATTAACGGTTGGCCTATTATTTTAATTCCTTATACAATTGTTTTGAAGAAATGTTCCAGGTGCTGTTGCCTGTTTTATCTGGTGTAATAAACAGTAATTGTCATGCAGCCCAACAGTTTGATGTGATAATATGTAGTGACCTGCTGCTGCTTCTCTGAGTGATCAGGCGTGTTAGGATTTTCAGTCTTCCATTGATCCAATGCCCTCTGCCCACCTTTGTGATTGCATGCTTACATTATAGATTCTGCTGGAGTCTATTCATAGAACCAGTTTGTGTGAGATGATAATGACTTAGCATGATCCCGAACCGCTGACCCTTTTATTCTAGAACTGCTTTTGTTTGTCATTTTAATGCAAAACCGAAAAAGCACCCTAAAATAGCAGATAGCTGTCTTTTACAAATGAAAGTACTTTTTATTACTAATTTTTGAAAATGTTTTTAATGGTAGAGAATAATTACCTTGATACAACACTTTCTGGCATTTGCAAATATTGCTTGTCTGAAGCAATCATTTCCAATGAATTTCCAGTGAATACAATCCACAATGAAAGCCAGTTCAATTAAGGGCGTTTTATGTTGTGAAGGTCTTGGTTTGGATCAGAGGTGGTGGCACTCGTCAGTTGTTTATTGTTGGCATGGATTGGTTGCAAATAGGACTCCAGTCTCCTGGGTATACATATGTCAAATGGGACATAGGACACTGGAAATGTCTTAAACCAACACGTTTGTTGAGGTTTCTCCATTTTGACATAGATGTGTGTTAAAGATTCTGTTTAATTTTTCTGGCAAATGAAAAAACCCCTACAAGGGAAATTGGGTTTTTGCCATTTTTAACATGTCCTTGTATTTTTCTGATGATGCAGGACAAAAGCTTAAAATTGCATTTCTGAGAAACTATGTTCTAGAAAACAACATAACGATTTTGATTTTGGCAAAAAACGGCATAATCATCGTTAAAATACCACTGGGAATGTTTGTAAAATAGCACAAAGAGATGACCGCAACTGGTCTTTTCAGGTTTGTTTCTCTGTCACTTCCCTTCCTCCCTGGGCTCAGTCCCTCAACTTTTCCTTGTCTTGGCTTTCACCAATGTCCTGCTGGAATAGCTGGAGTTGCTGAGGTCAGTGTACATGTTACTCAGGTGAAGGTCAAAGTCAAACTTGAGATACTGGTCTGTGTGAGTGAGTTTGCTCTGTACATCAATATTCAGATATATGCCTTCCTTGATGTGTACTGTACATATCAATGATGTCTACTAAGACAACTCTGTAATCCATGAAACGTGGTGCAATTCATATGCTACAAATTGCTTTTCATTAATTTGTGTTTCTTTTTTTTTTTGCTACACCTATGAAGGAATTACAGCTATAAATTACCTGAATTCGCAGTTAGAACTGAAAAACCTACTATGTGAAAGGTCTTCTAGACCTTTTTATCAGACAAAATTGGCAGGGATAGGCTCCAGCAGCACTGTGACCCCCAAAAGGGATACTACACGTTTAGAAGATGAATGAATGAATTAGAAGATGAATCTATAAGTTGTTTGTTTGTCATTACTAATTTTAAGGAAACAGATTTTTGTCTTCTTTGTCATATATGGCATACATCCTGTAATAACTTGTACAGGCAGGTACATTTGATGCTAAGAAAAATCTTGCATTCTGCTGTTGTCACTGGTCTTCATCTTCAACATATGTCTTTCCTCGCAGGTGGTTGTGGTCTGTCAAGAGTTTTCAGTGTGTCCCTTTGGGGCTTGGCAGTAGCACACAGAGGATTTCTAGAGCTTTTTTACTGAAAGCACTGCCTGCTGATAGTGACAGTGATAAGTGTGCTGACAGTGAACCAAAACAGTAAAGTTAGAAGTTGTAAAAGCAGGAAATGTTTAAATGCGTTGCAGACCTGGAGGCATATAGCAGCAGCACATATAGCAGCTTTTTAAAGACAAAGATGTTTAACCAAGCTTACATTTACAAACTGTTAAAAATAGTTTAACCTTTCATTGGATAACTGTTTGAAACGATATTTTGCAGATTTTAAATTTATTGCATGTTTTGTCCGGCATATCATTTATTCATTTAAAAAATATATCTTAAAAATCAGAGAATTACTATTTTTTTCAGTGACACAAAAGACAATCCAAATTTAAATGAGATGTTCGAGGCCACAGAGCCCACTTACTTGTCGCCTTTGCCTGTGTGGGAGAAGCCCCTGGCTGTAGTCTACAGACCGAGGCATGCCTCAACATGGGCGGAGTTAAATGTGTTACGCCTATTTAACCAATCGCATTTCAGCTGTCCTTTGTTGCCAGGCAGGGTAAGGGCCTTCACTCTCCGTTACGAAGGTCCTGTGATGCAAAATCAATGTTGGTCATTCATTTCTTTCAACCAGAAAAGAGACAGAGAGGAGGATGGATTTAAGGCCCGTACACACCGGGACGAATTTCGCGTGCGATATTCGCCAACGTTTAACGCCTCGTGACTAAACAAAGGGCGCCAATGTGAGTGTGCACACCGACGCGAAAAAACGCCACGCGTCAAAGCGTCACTTTTTTAAAAAACGCCTCGGGTTCGTTTTCTTTGGTTTGACGCGCCGCGTCAAAAACTATACAACCAATGAGAATGGCGCTTTTGCACACATGTCTGGAGCTTCTGAAGTTACAGTAAAGCACAACTTGGGGGCGCTCAAACACAAAACTGCCTTTCTGACCACACATACCAGCAAAGAAGATAGACGCCAAGTAGCGTCTACACTGCCGCAAAGAAATAATGATGGACATTCTAAAATTTCCCCAAAAACGCTCATGATACATTTTCAGCTCTTGTACCAGTCGATAAAACTCACCATGTTCTTCTCTTCTCGTAACTATGGGATGTACCCAAAATCGGCGTCTTTTCCAGCGTCTTTCATCAGTCAACAGAACAATAATTTCTTCATCATTGGAACTGGAGCTGGAGCTACTGGTACTTGAAATATTCATGTTTTCTTTGTATGATTCTGACAAGCGCGTAAATACTGGCTCTCTTCTTCATATTAGTGTTCTATTTTCAGAGCTTTGTTAGTTATCACCATCCAGATGTTTATAGCAGCCCACGCGAGTTGATCACTGGGCAGAGTTTTTCTTCCATTGAGCCTCTGCTACTTTATTGTTTTATCTGGTGTGCACATATAAAAAGGGCCTGAGGGAGAGAGACAATGCTTTCTGCTTTAACTCATCCTCCTGCCTGTCATGGAGATATCTCTCCTCCCCCAGTGGGGAGGAGAGAATATTTTTCCCAACATTGTCGCTCCCTGTAGAAATTTTAGAAGACTGAGGCTTCTGTGACACACTTGGTGGTCAGCAACACAGCATGAGATTATGACAGCTCCGGCAACATGTGTTGTAGCTGCAAGTATTTATAATGTTCTGAATAAAGATTTAATGTAGAACTGTGGAATAATGTTTTGAAGCACTATTGGTACATTTTGCAAGTTTAAATAAAACTTTTTTTTTTCCCCTTAGGTATGGACTTCATGGTGAATCGGAGGCAAAGCAACACATGACAACCCGCTCATGAACTTAATCAAGTATCTCTTGTTAGTTTCAGTTTGATCGAATATAAAAAGAAAGATGGGGGTATCACTTTTTTATTTGATTGTCACATTTGTGGTGCTTCATATCATCCAATGCCAAACCCTTTGCGATAGGCAGGCTTCACTGGAATGGCACCCTCAAAAACACACTATCCAAGTTAACTGGACTCTCATTAGAAATATTTGTAGGAGTGAATCAGAATGCTGGAGTTCTCATTGGGGAAACGAACTGAGTAACCAGCCTTCTAACTTCCCACAGATATGCCCACTTCAGCTGCAACTTGGAGACAAGCTGCTGATGTCTGCTGATGAAACATTCAAGTCATACGGCATCAAACTTTTCTATGTGTCAAAAGACAGTTTTGAAAGTTGTTCCAGAACTGGAGATCTCCTGTTCCCCCACAATTTAAAGGAAAACGAGCAAGTTGAGGCTAAGTGGATCACACCAGGTCATCATTACTTCATTGCTGTTCACGAAGGTGACACACAGTTGTGCCAGCTTGGTTTGAGGCTCAACGTGTCGGTTAAAACACATCTTTGCCAGGCCTCTCCGTTTCTCCGTCTTTGTTCGGGTAACGGTGTTTGCCAGACAAGTTTTCTGGAAGGAGCGTACCACTGTCGATGCCACCACCATTACTCTGGGAGATTTTGTGAGAAGTTTGATGCTTGTTTGGAAAATCCTTGTCAAAACAAAGGAGTCTGCTTGAGTAATGGATCTACAGATCCAAATAAAAGGACATATAAATGTCTTTGCCCTCCTCATTTTACAGGTACGAATTGCTGCAACACACCAAAAAAGTTTGATAAAATGTATTCATTTTTTAAATTAAAATATAGAGTTTAAATGGTGACAGTCTATGTTTTTTGCAATTTATGAACATATGGATATCAAAACATAACTGACAACGCTATATAAGTTAAGTAAATGTGTGGATGCCAACAGAACACAACCTGCTTGTTCATCTGAGTATTCACTTTCTTCTCTGTTGTGTGTTGTAGGACCAAATTGCTCAGAAATAGTTGGGAAGGTGAACTGTGTCAGAGTATGTGAGAGTGGGACATGCGTTCAGATGTCGCCTACTTCCTTTAAATGCATCTGCGGTAGTGGATTCTCTGGTAAGCAGGTTTTTTTTTTCCAACTTGTTTTTAGTGAAACAGGCCATAAATAGATTATAAGTCATAGAGACCACAGTGTAACCCCTTCTCTCTGAACATTTGAATGACCCACAGTCGGGTTGGAAAAGTCTTAGATATACCTTGCACATCAAAGAGTGGAAACAAAAAATCCGTTTTCACAGTTTCTATTTCACTTGCCTGAAAGGAGGAACTATCTTTGGAAACTATCAATACTACAGAAGTAATAAATCTTAAAAAGATCCGCATCTCACGAGTCATAAACTTCATTGTAATATACAGAGCAGCCACAGTAAGTCAAACACTTTAAATCATAACCACTGATGTGCCACTGTAAAGCACCTCAGGTAAAGTGCTTCCTAACTGAGCGTGTCGGCGTTAATAAACAAAGGATTACAACAGTCTGTTCAAATATAGTTTGCTATGTATTGTTTCCTGGCGTTGACATGCATATGCATCTGAACAAACCATTCACACTGGCCTGCATAGACTGACTAGGCTGGATGCTTACGAGTGAAAATAGGATAACATTTTCATCAGCAGAACATTGGAACATCGCTGCATCAATCATGATTAACCCTCATTCACATCATTGAGGTAACTCGATGATCACCGCACACAGTTTTTAAGACTTGGATACTCTTCAAGCTGCCCTGAATACCACTATCTGCAGGAACAGCAAGCCTGCTATGAACTTTCTGGAATAAGCCCTCCAGGTGGTTCTTTACATTGATTCATTGTTTTGTCTGCAGCACACTTTGTCTTGGCAGCATTTTTGAAGCATTGTAGTTTTATTTTTCTTTTCAGTCCAACTCATGCTTTCAGCTTATTATTTTTGGAGATATGGTTTCAAGGTTGTTTGCAGCATTCGCTGGCATCCTTTTATTCAAGACCAGATTAGGGCAGTGCAGTGGAGAAAGAAAGTATTTTTCTTGTGCTAAGCCAAGACCCAAGGGGTGGAATGTGATAGATACCATTTGTATGTCTGTCTGTTGGATTGACTTGGAGAGGAGGTGAAACATGGTTGGAAGAAAAAAGCCATATAATTAGGTGTGTTTGGATCCCAATTGTCATCAAAGTTAAAAGCAAAATGTTAGTGGGATTTTGGTGGAGAAGAATCTTTCAGAGGATGCCCTAGTTTACTTCTGTTACGGTACAGACAAGGTAATAGGAATTGCACTGTATTTCCTACATGTATTAAAATAAATACCTTGTTTGCTATCCGTCCATTTTCCAAACCCACTGAATCCTCTTCAGAGTCAAAAGGTTACTGGAACCTTTTCCAGCCAGTCCATCGCAGGGCCTTGTTTGTGTGTTTTTTAAATTAGGTATAAAATGCCTAGTTTATTGTCTGTGTATAGTAACTAAGTCCTTAAAATGGTATTTTGCTTTGAAAAATAAGACGTTATGCAATTTTCACTATGTCTATCCAATATAGCCTAAAAAGAGCTGACAGTATTAAGTAATAACAAAAAACTCTTAAGTAGCAAATGCATCCCTTTTTCATTTTACCATGGAACATTTATTGAATTAATTTCATTCCAACTGCTTTCTTGAGCAAATAGACTTATTTGGATGTGTTTGCATAGTCATGGTGTCCTGTTGTCCTATCAGCTTCTTGGGAGTTCTTTGGAGCTTGTGCTTCTTCCACCTCCTTGCTGCCGTTGGCTCATTAATCAAGTGGATGTTAGTGGCTGCCTCAGTGCTGGCTGCCCTCATAGGCCAAAGCCTATGTGCACAGAATAATGAGTGGAACTCATGGGATGCTTCAAATGAGATTTTCTTTTGAATAGATTTTTCTCTGCACTACTTCTGGAGTATTTGTTCTAAGGTAATACCTTAGTCAAAGGGCAATTTTCAGTTAGCATAAAGCAATAATTCTTTTGCATTTGTCTGCAGTAATGTCAGATTTTGAAAGTTTAATATTTACAGCAAATGCTTTCGTTATGGACAAATGAGTTACTCATTGACACAGATTTGATTTTCTTTTATGTGTGTTATTTTGACGTGGTTTAAAATTCTCCATGATTACGGAATACTCATAGTGAAATACAGATGTAGTTTGTGTGGATGGTGTTTAGCAAAAAATATATATATTATTTTTCTTTTTTAATGTTTAAAAATGATTTTTATTAGAAGTATGATGAATGGAGATCTTAGAATTAGTCCAGCTTTTTGTGAACCAGTTCTGAAATGAGCTGAGGCAAACGTGAAACCTGGACTTGTATGCTAAAGATTGATGCCCACAGAGGAAGCAGCGTAGAGCCTCTGGGACATGAGCACTTGTATCAGCAAGGGGATTAAAAGAAATATGCAAAGACAGAGTCACTGGAAAGATAAATGTGTAGGCACCATGTGAAGAACACAAAAAATGAAAACCCTCACTGGGGAATAACATCAAATTTTATTCACCTTGAACTTGCAGTGAATTCCGTCTAATTTTATCCTTTGCACACAATGTCACTGCAGCATTTCCCTGCTTGTGGTTAAGCCGCAGCGGGTTTAAGTGTTGTGGTCTCACAACATTTATAAAAAATAAAAAATAAAAATACAGAAAAATGAAGCTACTGGGTGCAGCTTAGTTTAAAATTACTTTATCTGAAAATGCTTACGGTATGAAAAGATCTGCAGCACTGACTACTTACTTTACAGTTCAGTGAGAATCCTCTGTGAAAATCATTTGTATACCTTTGTGATGACTTTTATTTTTTCACTGTGTTCAGTACAGGCGTATTGATTTCTTTTTCATTTGGTCTGCATACACAATCAAATGGTAATCTGGTCTTTCAATCCAGTCTAAGCGTTTTCAGCCTGGAGTCATTTTAACACATGACTGCAAACACAACAGCAGAGAAAAAAAAAAAAAAAAAAACAACACACACACAATGGTACCGAAACAAGTGCTAGGCCTATTTTTCTTAATTTATTTTTAAATTGCCACTTAAATAGAATTGTAAAGTGAACTAAAACAGTAATAAAATGTGGTTATTTAAGTTTACAAGTATTACCTGTTTCTTTTAATGGGTTTTAAATATGTCACGGAAATTATATGCATAGTAACAATGTGTGAGGAATACAGGGCAAAGATTTATTTATTTTCCAATTATTAGCAGTTTAGCTGCTGTCTTGAACCAACATTCGTACTTGTATAAAAATAACTCAGAGATAATCCTGTGAGGGTGAAAAAGCCACTTAAACCTAATAACTTTACCACTATAGAAGCTAGGGATTTGTTAAAGGTGAGAGTGAGTCTGTCACAAAGCTGTAGGGGAGTTTAGCTTTGTAAAATATTTGTGCAAACTGGAGTTTGCAGTGTGTTAGGTCATACCTAACAGGTCATACCTATCAGACATCCCTCAGCATGTTTCTGAGTATAAATTTGAACTCTATTACTTAAAACTGAAAATTGTAAAGCAGCCCTGACGATTAAAAAACCCCTATCATGTGTATCTACTGGTATGTTGTTATATTTTCAAACAAATATTACATTTGTGTTTAAGCTCTCATAGTGGATTATCTTTAAAATGATTAAACATCTTTGAAGTCAAATAAGAATATTTTTTTTTCTTTTTCTTTATTTTATGTCAATAATTTGTGGGGTTTTTTGGTTGATGGTGAGATTTATCTCAAAGCTTTTCCATGGATGCCATTGGGCTCTAGTTTATTGCCAACACTGATGGTTACTAAGGTGCATCTTAGGAGGAGTTCAGTTTTCTCCATTTGCTTGTTTGGTGTCTTCTCAAAGCTTATGCTGCCCTTTACAGCAGTGAAGTGTTTATATCGCGGGTGTCAGAATCCAGGCCTTGAGGGCTGGTGTCCAACATATTTTCCAACCAACCTGCCACTGAAGCTCCTTATTGGCTCAACACACCTGATCCAGGCCAGCCCTCAAGACCTGGAGTTTGACACCCCTCACACAATCAAGGGAAGTCACCTAATTCTGACGCGAAGAAAAGCAACTTTGCGCCATCATACAACACTTCATATTAGTAATGTGTTGCATATTCATACAAAGCCGGGATGAAAAGCTGCTTTTCGACATTTCACATTATGTCAAGGAGTGTGTGTTATTTAGGCAACACTGGCGATATTTTTTTTATACACTAGTAAATATCCCCTTCATGCTAAAATATATTTCCAATTACATAAAAACAATATTCTAAAGTGTTTTTTCAATTACTAATATGTATGAGCTTGTAATTGTACACATGCATGTTATCATGGCATTCCCCACAAGTTTGTGTGTTCAGGATAATTAATAAGCCACAACGGTCCCTCTGTTCTCCATGGTTTTTTGTGGCGTCGGTCATGTGATTTACTGCATCATTTGTTTGTTTGTTTTTTAAGGTTTTTTTTTCTTGTAGAATAAAAGTTGACAATTATCAAGTACTGTAGAAAAAGCATCAGTTGACAGGCCCGTGTACATTTTGGCTTCTGCACATTGCAGCCTGAATGAAACTCAGTAATCTTGTGTTGTCTGTTTTGCAGGCCCTCCCTGTGAGAAGACGAAAGCCCCCTGTGACCCAAATCCATGCAGAGAGGGTGGTGCATGCGCAGAGAGCCCCAAAGGATTTGTATGTCATTGTTGTGAAAAATCTGGGGGCCTGCACTGCAGCGCAAGGGTTGACTTTGAGTTCTTGTCATATTCATGTTAGGGCAAACAAATTTGCTCAGCAGGGGTGCACGTGAGGGCTTCATTCTTCTAATTTGTTTTATCATAGTGGGACATAAAACATGAAATGACATCTTGAAAATTAATAGTCTTGAAACCAGATCAAACAGCTTCGTTCTGAAGGTTCAGACTGCAATTATTATTTGCTGCAGAAGATGAGCTGAGGAATCAAGAGCCTATTCTTCTTCTAGCTTTTTGATTGAATGACCCTGTACATATTTAAGTGCCAGTCTAAAATAGTTCTCATCAAAACCCCTTTTTTTGTTAGATGCATGCTGCAATTTTCACCTTTAACTTGCAATGTTGCAATCTGCAGGGGCAGTAGTGTTTTTTCTTCGTAATACTCTAGAGGACTCTATTGGAGCAATACAGTAGTACCCCTAATTGCTTTTCTGTATAACCTTTGTTTTGTTCATTACATGTGCAATACATTGTTGACTTCCACAACACGTCTCATATAACCAGTGTAGAGTGGATTATAAAAGGAACTTCCTTAAAATAATCCATGTTACTGCTGCAGCTAGATACAAATATTGTTCTGACTCCAAGTGGGAGAAAAAAAAACAAATTGTTTATTACGTTTTTGGTGTTTATATTTATCATCTATATCAAAATCTACTTAAAGTTAAATACATGTTTGCAACCAAATTTTTAGGATGATTAGAACCATATTTACACAGTATATATACTGGATTATTTTTCATTTTGTAAGTCTTTTACATAACTGTAAATGTTTAATATTTTAATACCCAAAGTTATTGAAATATTTTAAAGTAATTCAAATCAAACAAAATCTAAAGCTAACTTGTCAGAAAGACAAAAAGAAGGAATTAAAATAACGTAAAAGAACACATCGTGCGTGGAATTTAGAAACAAAGTATCTGAATACTTTTTTTTTTTTTTTACCACAAAGTGCTTCAAAAGTCGGACTTTTGCCACATTGTTGCATCACTGGCTGCTTTCAAAAACAACTCCTGTTTGTATTTCGTAAGTCGTTCTTCTTCAGCAGAAAATATGTTTTGGATAAAATAATTTTTTTGGAATGGCTTTTTGAAACAAAACACTATGGTTCATTTTCTATTTGTTTTATTTTTTGTTTGTTTTTTCAATGGCAGCACGTACTACAGTGCTGTAGTCTTAGGAAAAAGTGTCCCAGCATTCATTGGTGCTATTCTTAGCTGTTCACTCATACAGTCAGACTTATTTGTTTCATTTCTGAGTCATCGGCCCAACTGTTTGTTAGTTTTATTTCAATAAATATGAAATATCTGCCAGAGAAATAGATACATTTATGTATTAGTAGTCCTAAAATTAACGGTGTTTATACAAACACAAGTTGTGTTTATTGCTGTATTTCAAGCAGGAAATTCAATGAAAAAAGAATTGTACCCATTTTTCATGCATTGCTGTTGAGGTAACTACAGGAAACTATGCCTTATGGCAGTTGTTCAGTTTTTTATGAACAGTGATTTCACCTAGTTTATTGGAAAAGTGATATATTTTTAAATTATTGATTTTTTTTTAAACAATTTTTCAATTAAATTTTTACTGCAGAACAAAAATATAAAAAATATAATTTTGGTTTAAACTTGAACATTTATCAATTTGCTGATTTTCCGTTCTAAAATGAATATGGTAAAATAAGTAAAATTAGAAAAATAATTTAAAAATTCCCAGGTTAGTTCATGTGAACTTGTAAAAGTTATTAGTAAACATACATCTTTAAAGGAGTTTAGGAGTTTCAAAAGGCTTTTTATATTTAAATTAAATGGCTCTTTTACTGAATTCTTGCAACTAAAAATTAAATTCACTTATAGAAAATAAATAATAGGTTCTAAGATGATAACTTTTTTCCATTCATCAAAAAAAGGATTGGTGTTTATTGGTGTTAGAAATGTTAAATTGAAGAAAAGGGACTCTGTTTTTAATGCAAACATTTAAAATATGTGGATTTTTTAATTATCATTATTAAAGTGAGACATCACTGCGTTGTAGCTTTCATTGCCTTTTAAAGCTTTTAATAACTTTTCCACTGATGATACAAGCTACACTGAGCTTAGGAGATACTAACAACAGCTTTGTCAACACTCAACATTGTCAACATTTTTAATATTTTATTCCATTTTGTATGAGTTTGCTCTTGTCCTGATTTATTAATTTTAATTTATTTTAAAATATGATTAAATATCCTTTATAAACTTTTATATCCATTCCAGAGTATTGCATTTGTCTGGTATTTTCTGCTTACTTGTCACATTTTAAACAATATGCCTGTGGAGTTTGAAGCACAATATTTTAGTTCTGACCTTTTCTTAATTATACTTTTGAAATAGGACATGTGATAGACCTTCTGTATGATCCACCCTTGATTCAGCTGACCTAATTTGCCTTTCTGTGCAGGCCTCTGAGTGTGTTTGTGCAGATGGTACTGTGGTCCCAGAATGCAGGAGGCAGCAGGACGCGTGCACCCCATCGCCATGCTTGAACAACGGCACCTGTGTGTCCAGGGGAACGGATTACGTCTGCAGGTGAAGCAGGACACTAATCTAATGGGGTCAGTCTGAAAGGCCCTGCTCACATCTGGCATTAACATGCATTTGCAGTGACTGGAACACTAGTGGACATTTAGCTGCGCCTAAGCAGCCATGCACCTAACATGCATGACTTATGCATTGAGATTCAATAGCTCAGACCACATTCGGGCTGATTAGCTGAGTACATGTTTTTATGTGCTTGGCTACATTAGAGGCAGAGCTACACAAACAACATGCCTTTCTCCCCTGCATTTGTTTAGGTTTTTATATGCCTTAAGACTTTCCTATGCTGCAGTTATAGAATTCAAAACAATATGCCATGGAAATATTTATTATCTGTAAAAACTGTTTCTAACATGTTTTAGTTTGTTGACTTTCAGCTTTATTGTTGCCTTGCACCTAAAAAGTCTATTTCCAAAACATTTATGTAGTTCTTTTTCTAAATTTTCTCTCAGATTTGCACCATTGGAGCTAAGCTTTCAGCCGAGCAATTTCGAATTAGTTTTTCAGAAAATTATTGCAAGTTTTGTGTTGTATTCAGACACAGACTTGTAAAACTTCATTCATGTCATTTCAGCTGGAAGAGGCATTCTTCTGGCTGCTGTCATAAAGTGTAGGGGTTTCATTTAGTTTAATTGTGCTGTCATGGCTCTACCTTTTACATGCTTACTGAGGCAGGCAGGGTCTGTGGTGTAGTTTTACTATCATTCCTGATCTTTAGATAATTTGCTGTGACCTCTTTAGATTTTATGAGTTATCATAACATTTAGCTTTGGAATTGTGTTTTTTCTTTGAATTTTCCAGTTTGATGCAATGTAAAACTGCAGCTTCACTGTTACTGTTATTGACCGCAACTTTCTTTGACTTGTGTTCACACATTTAAATTCTTCATAACAGGGAGCTGCTCTACATACCTGCTGCTAATTAAGTCATCAAGGGCTGAATACTAAATTTTCACTTTGAGATCTATTTCTTTTACGAACAGTTTAAGACCCACTCCAATGAAAATTGTCTTTTGTGGCATTATTTTCTCCCACTTCAATGGAGGACATATATTAAGAAAATTAAGGTAAACAAAATTTCAATTTAAAACGAGCATATTTGTGACGTAAACAAGATATGCACTATTTATTTTCAGTAACATTAAAACGATCTAAGTGAAGTCCGGTTTAGCTATTCTGCAATAAAATGTTTTAAAAGATGACAATGCTTAAAGTGAAAAAAGACCAGGGCTTGTATTTGCTTTGTCAATTTTAATCTCAAAGGAGTACTTGCTGCTTTAAGGTAATAATTTTGATGGTTTTGATGTCCTCTGAAAATTTGTGTTGTTCTTTTCCATAGCTTTTGCTAAAAGTAGTTATGTTTTTGCTGTTTTTAAGCACATTTGTTACAACATTTTATAAAACACAAAATGAAAAATTGTCATGACCCAGGACTGTGGTTTACTAACATGTTTTTTCTCCATTTATTAGGGTTCTGGGTCTCATTTAATCAGCTTGCTTTTTATTTGTATCATTTGATGCTTTATTTATTAATTTTTAATAAATCCCAAAATACTTTTTCAGAAATCTGCAGTGGGAAATTAATATTAAAAAAAACATTAACAATCTTAAATGCATTTATCATGTTGAACTTTGATAAATTCCAAATGTAGTTTGTGTTTTCTGATAGAATCTCATCTTTCCTGATGTGCTAACGCCACCCACTTAACAATCCAGGTCAAGGGAGAGTGTGAAAAACCCCCTTCAATCAGTTCTGTGTCACAATAAGTTCAGGTGGTAAACTAAATTACAGTCCCGTTTGTCTTATTAGGAGAAACAATGGCGTGTGGCCCTGGTGCTTATGGTTCAGGATGAATTGATTTTGATGACACTGACCTCCTCTCAACAGATGTCTGAGTGGCTTTTCTGGAAGAAACTGTGAAGAAATAATTGACTACTGCAGGCTGCTCAATATCATCTGCCTAAATGAGGGATTGTGCTTGAGTGTAATTGGCGGACACCAGGTGGGTAATTCAGTCTTTGTAGGTGCGAGGAAACACTCGACAAAAATGACATGCCACATTTCTGAATGAGAGCTTCAATGTGAACAATAAAACCCAGTGTTGGTTCACTTACAAGAAGAGCACTGCTTACAGTAAATCCTTTGTTTCAGTAAAAGTGACATAGAGAATTCATTTATTTATTATTTATGTCATAAAGGCAAGTTGATAGCCACTTTCTTTTTTCATTGAATTACAACATAATTTAACGCAAAGTGCAACTGGTACACTGCACAAAACTAAAAATAAAAGGTTTCATGAATTGTTTAATTGTCCTTGTTTCTCTTCTTTCCCAGAAATCTAAAGGAGAAAAAAAAAACATCTTATGTTAAACTTCATGAGGTTTTGGGGAGCAGTGGGATCTTTTATGCACTGCATATTTTTCAATTTGAGAAAAACAAACAAAAAAACAACAGTATACTTGTAAAAAAAAAAAAAAGAAAAAAAAGGCTGTCAGGACCTGTCAATTTTTGGGAGAAGTGGTTTTTGGCCGATAGATGACAAGGGAATTAATTATGACAAGCATTTTACTTCATGTGTATCAAAGCACAAAATCTTTCAGAATCGAATTTATTTTCATTTTAAAATCTCTCAATGTTATAATATCTGATTGGTTTTTGCTTTGTCGAAGATTTTCTGTAAGATCCAAAGGAAACAAACACATCTGCTGCACACATTTGTGATGATCTTTTTGATTTTGTTAAGAAGCTGTATTATCCTTGTTTATTAGTTAACTTTTTTTTATTTAAAAAAAAATCTTTAAATGAAATAAATATTAGAGCAGTAATTCAAATCTATCCCATTAACCATTGTGCTCCGTCACTTGGGTTTTGGATAATGAACCTCTACATTTCTCTGTTGTCATAAATGTTTCCTTTTTTTATTCAAAACCTAATGCTCCTGATTATTTTCGGGTTTTTTTCCATTAAACCTCCAGTGATGGATCTCATCTAATACTTGCTTTTAGACACTTTTTCTCGTTAAGTGCTCAGATGGGTTGGGTATGATTAAAAGCTGTTACTGAAAATGACTCTTTTTCCTTTTGCTTTTTGTTGTCTTCTTGTTTTTCTTTGGCCTTTCCATGTCTTACCAAACGTAGAATAAAAACTTGCTGGTAGTTGGTGCTTTTACTATCCATGTGTTTTCCTAAAGCTGAATCCCTTTTACATGTTTTATTTAAAAACTAATAAAATAATCTGTTTTGATCACTTTTTAGGTGAGAAAACATGTATTTTTTTTAATCTTGTGGGGTAAATTCAGATTTTCTTTATTCTTTTAGTCTACAGTTTATTCCTACTTCTGGGTTTCCTGTAATCTGCTCACTGAATCCTCATAATAGACGATTTGATTTCTTTCCTTTTGACTTCTCAAAACATTTTCCCATTCCTTTTTCTAAGAAGGAAAGGGGTATAAATCACATGAAAACAAGTAGATTTAACATTAAGGTGTCAAAGTAAAGTCATGCATTACATTTAAGGGCATTCTGACATTACAGAAAAACAACCTTTTTTATTCGAGGGCAACACCAGTATTTATTCACTTGTGCCTACAGTAGAAAGCTGCCAGACCACTTAAAATATAAAGGCAGAAATGCTCAAAGTCATAGTTTAATATGAATCTAAAAAGGAATCTAAGCTAATGTGAATCTAAGCTATGCAGTGTTCAGCTGGTGCAGAAAAAACCTAAAAAACAACCAAACAAAAGGACAAACTTTTGTGTTCCTGTACCTCCTGTGGATTGCTATCCATGATGCATTAACTGATCATGTGACATTATGCCGTATCCCTGCAGTGCGTTTGTGGCCCTGGGTGGATTGGAGAGCTTTGTCAATATGTTGGTGATGCCTGCGCCATGAGAACAAACAGCTGTTTGAATGGAGCTACATGCATCACAACGAGCCAGCCAACATCTCCCCCACAGTACACCTGTAAATGCCTACCTGGTTTCATAGGTGAGATGGTTTCAGTATCAACTTACTGGTCACACTTTATCCCTGGTTTGCTGTATTGTGGTTCATTTTTTGTTAGGATAAACAAAAATAAAGCATGCAGTGAGACTTGAGGAGCGTGGGTTTTCAAAATCTGCCAACATTTGCATGCAATGTATAAGTAAAGCAATGTAAAGAAAGAGGCGCATAGTGTAAGTGCACAATATTTTGTCCAAATAACTGTTTACCTGTTCAAAACTATTAGCAATATGCATCAAAGAATTCCAGCAAATAGAATATTTCTCTATATTGCAGTATATGCATAAAATAAAATGCTAAAACAAGAAAAAGAACATTTACTTTCTAAATATAATGACTGTGGTCTTTGTTAAAGTTAAATTTGATTTGATCAAAGGGATCAGTTGATTTTAAAATTTTGTTAACAATCAGCTAGATTAAATTAAAAAAAATATTTAAAAAAAGCAAAAACATGAAACAACGTTTGTGGAAAAGTTGTTTTCTATGCGGTTTTCTGGGTAACAGTGCTCTATAGGAATACCAGCGGGCTGACGCAGACAGCTCTCTGACAGCTGCAGCTGCTGGCTTCTCTAACTGCAGAGAGGAGTACACTCAGAGAGAAGTGAGTGCTGCAGGAGCCAACACTTGGGTTTTGTCTTCAAAATTTCTGCTGCAAATCATTTAGGTTTTAAAAAGGATTTGACACTTTCTTTAAATTAAAAACAGAATCACCCAGTTGGCAGTGACAGGAGGGAAATAAGGCACATCGTCCAGCACACATTCGCATCCAGCTTCATTTCGTAGGTAAAATTAATGCATTCGATGCCAGGAAACTGCTCTAATTTGATTTATTGAGACAAACATTCGGGATCTAAACTAAAATATATTCTGACAAAAAAAAAAAAAAAACACATTTTAGGTTAAAAATAGAACGTCTGTTACATTTTCAAAGCTGATCATTTTTACCTACAAGAACAGGTAGTTTTAAGTTTAAGTTAATTTTAAGGTAGTTTTTTGACATGAAATTTCCAATATGGAAATTCATTGGATTACTTTTTTTTTGTAGTTATTAGTGAATTACAAAACCTAGTTAAAATGTAAATGCAAATGAAGTAATTATCATAATTATGGTTTTAGGAGACGTTTGCATTATATTGTTTATAGGCATGTAAAATTGACTGTGATGTAGCTCCTGTGTTTAATATGTTTTTATTCTAAAGTCTATTATATGTAAACAAAAAGATAGATATCAATAGTTTTTCCCAACATTGCTATGCTTTTAGCAAGCTTAGCTGTGACTTGCTTTATTTGTGATTTCCAGCTTATTTTGTCATTCATAATTACTCCAAGGAACTCAGTTTCAGTTACTCTTTCCAAAACAATATTATCAATAGTAACTTTTATTTCTAAATCTGCAGAAACACGGCAATTTCAAAAAATCATGAATTTAGTTTTGTTAACATTGGGTGAGAGTTTATGACGAACCATTGTTTTAGTTTCCCTAACTCTGTATTTACTATTTTTACAACTTCCCTGAGATTCTACTATATATACTATTCTTGTGTCATCGGCAAATAAAAGTATTTGAGTGTGTTGGACACCTTCTCTATGCCATTTAGATACATGATGAACAGTGCTGGACCTAATATTGACCCTTGTGGTACACCACAGCTTAATTTTAGCAGGGATAATTTACAATTTCCCAGTTGTACAAGTTGCTGCCTGTTTTTAATGTAACGGTTTAACCAATTTAATGCCAGTCCTCGTATTCCATCTTACCAGTTTGTTTGCTAATATGTTATAATCATTAGTGTCATAGGTCTTTTTCAGATCCATGAACGCTCCTACTGTGAACTCCTTATTTTCTGTGCCATTTATAATTTCTTCAGTTAATTGCAAAATTGCCATGGGTGTTGATCTATTTTTTTCTGAAACCATATTGATCGACGGAAATTAGTTTATGTTTCTCAACAAAATTTTCCAGCCTTGTAAGAAATACATTTTCAAGTATTTTTGATAATCAGCAGAGTAAAGACACTAGACTGTAAGTTGTTAGATATCTAGATAATTGAGAAATTAGATGTCATTTTTTGTTATAGAACATGTTAAAGGTCAACATTAAAAATTATATATTTTATTTCAGCACCCCTCAATAACTGATGACAATCTTTTTTTCTCATATTAGTTATTTTTGTCTTAGAAATGTAAGAAATGCAGAAAAAGAATAGTCTAATTAAAATTTGAAATTCATTTAGAGACTCCACTATTAAGTGTAACAGGGTGGTACCTGTCAATATTTTCTTAAATTGTATTTTTTATTTTTTTGTAGGAATACTCTGCAGAAAGGGAAAAAGGGAAAAACAGAATAGAAAAAAATGAATACTCTGCAGAAATCAGTCAAAAAAATCTTAAAATTTGAAACATTTTTTTAAACAAAAAAAATCTGCCAATGGGGTCAGAAAAATGATATTACCATTTTACCATAATTTTAAGAAAAAAGCATGCTTTCTTTAAGATTATTTTGTTATTAAAAAAATTCTTGAAAGGTTTATTATATTGGGTTAAGACAGACAGGTTTTAATGAGCACTTATTTTGAAGTGCTCATATTTGCTTTCAATTCTTTGTTTTTTCTTAACTACAGAGTATTGTCATTTGTCTGAATACAAATTTGTTGTGATTACACTGGACATTTTTGCAGCTTCTCCGTGTAACCATGAATTTCTATTTTTCTGTATACGTAATGACCTGTTGCGGCTACAGCCTTTGCAAAATCAATCATGTTGTTTCTTCTGTAGGATGAGTTCGCTGCTGTCAAAAAGGCTACATGTCTGTGGTGCTCTGTTATTGATGATAAGACATTTTAAATGAATTGCTGACATGTGAACAGGCCCACCCCCCAACCCCAACCACAG
This sequence comes from Oryzias curvinotus, assembly GCA_023969325.1. Lineage (NCBI taxonomy): Eukaryota > Metazoa > Chordata > Actinopteri > Beloniformes > Adrianichthyidae > Oryzias > Oryzias curvinotus. The sequence continues at coordinate 6,232,973 of CM043720.1, forward strand.
CGGTGGAACCAGCAGCTGCTGAAGCAGCTGAGCATCCAGCATGGCTTTTTTTCCCCAAATAACCTGAATCCACAGCCTCATCTGCTATGACAAAATTGGTTATTTACTGTCCATTTACCGTAGTGGAAGTCTGGCCAATTCAATCAAAAATCTTTTTTTCTTTTCAAACAGAGGGTTTAAACACAGATGTCCTTGATGCAATCTTTGTTTGTACAATTAAAATGAAGCTTTGAAATTATGCTAGATTGAAGAAAATCCTCTTACATCACCTCAATTTTACAAGTTTTTAAAAGGAAATAGGAGGTTTAAATATTTACAACAAAAATCAGAAATCAATTATTTTTTATTTAAATAATGGTAGGTGAACTTAGATTCATATTTGGCAAAAAGAGAGCAATAGAGTAAAGCTTTTTAATGTGTATCATGCTTTTTATGGTTGTGACTGGGAAATTGTTTTTGCATCGATTATTTATTTTCTTTTGGCAAGAAAAAGAAAAGTGATAAGTGACAAATATTTTGTGCTTTTACAAGAAAATTGTTAACTATTGAAGCTGTTAATTGCCCTTTTTTCACTTCCTTTCCCAGGAACAATGTGTGAGATAGAGACCAATGAGTGTGATTCCAGCCCTTGTCAGCACAATGGTACCTGCTATGACTTGGTTGGAGATTATGAGTGCCAGTGCCCTGCAGGTAAACACCACCTTAAAAATAGAAAGTTAAAAATCTAAGTAATGTTTCAGCCCAGTTCCATTCATATTCGATGACTTTTAGCATGTTGTTTTGTAACTTTTAATTAATTCAAGTTTAATCTATTTGGTATTTTTTTTCCCAGTGTGTTTAAAATATTCTTTATTATTTTATCTTCTCTTGATCTTGCAGATATTGATATTTGCTGGGTAGGGTCCTCAACTATGTCACATATCTTTTTTTTTGAATAACCAATATGATTTCTCCTTTTTTCATTCCAGTGTTTTCCAGTTAAACTTTGCCATAAGGGTTTGTTAAATTCAAAATATTTGAAGAAAGCTCTCAGATTCCTTCATTATAAAACCATAAGTTATCAGGAATGGCCATTATGGTGAGCCTTCCTCCCAGCATGCAGCTGATTAGACTCCATGCTCCATTGTGCATTACAAAGAAAATGAGTAGCAGCCAGAGTCTTTAGCATATTATTTGCAGTGCCAGTTTGGAGTCTTGGCTCATGATTGACAGTTGAGAAAAATCTGCAAGCACAATGTCAGAGCTCAAAATTACAACCTAATGGTGAAAATATTATGATATAACAATCCTAATGAGGGGATTTTTCCATAATTGCTTATTGTACCCCCCTGGCAGAGTTTGAATTTACATTCACTGAATGTAAACTGAAGGACGACGGGCCGATGATTTCTGTTGTTGGCATGGCCTAGTTTGTGTGTCTGGCAATTGCTCTTGCTTGCTGAACTGGAACATTTTCCTGCATGTGGAGACCAAAGACACAAAGCATCTTGGTGTCCAGGTGTTGTTTTTCTCACAAGAATTTGCTGTGTTTATTTTTAGCTCCTTGTCTCAGCTGAAATTCTTTGGGCCTTCTTGGAAATGTGGAATTGACATTAGTGAAGTCCTGCTTTTTTCCTCTTGTACGTATAAAGTGTAACATTTACGAAATCAAAGAAATGCAATTTCAGTTGCCTTTAAAAGTAGCTCTTATAGACAATGGACTTTTATCAATTAATAAATCCACACTTACCACAAGATTAAGTAAAGGACAAGTCTCTGTACATTAAAAGGCTTCATGTGTCTGGCTGTGGTGGAAGTACTGTTCTATGTTTAACAACAAAAGACAGGATGCATAAAGTACTATAGACTAGTACAGTTACATAATGGTAATCTGTAATGACATCTGACCTTGCACATTTGAACTAGCTGCAACATCGAGATAAAATGATCATCTAATGAGCTGGCAGGTCCCAACCCTTTATGTTGAATGTGGTTTTAATGTCAGTTACTTTGGGGGCAAAAAACTTATTTGGCAATCACCCATCATGCAAATTCCGGCACTTAAAAATATAAGAAAAGGTTTGCAATGTTCATCATAAGTACAAATCCAACAGTGAGATATAGAACGTAAGGAAAATTCAAGTGAATGAAGTATTTAGGACCTTCAAAGAAGCAAGAATTCTGTCCTTCACAGATTATTTTTAAATGAGAATATTTCTCCTTAAAGAAGCTTTTCTATCCTCAATTTATTACCTGTATTGATGGCACCTGTTCAAACTGGTTATAACAACACCTGGTCCACACTCTCAATCGATCAGACTGCAACCTCTGAGATGCTCCCAAGAACAACATACCCTCTGTGGAGCACGGGGGTGGAAACATCATGATTTGGAGCTGCTTTTCTGCAAAGGGGACAGGATGACTGATCCTTGTTATGGAAAGAATCGGTGGGGCCCAAAATGGTGAAAATGTTGGTAGAAACCTTCATTCAGTGAGAGCATTGAGGATAAAACATAGCTGGATCTTCCAGCTTGACAATGATCCCAAACACATCGCCCTGGAAACTAAGGAGTCCATCAATCAATTTTTATTTATATAGTACTTTTCAAACTTGGTAACAGAAAGTGCTGTACATCAAAAGTGGCTATGCAAAAAATATGTCAATGTTCCGGAGTGGTCTAGACAGTCTCTGAACCTCAATCCTATAGAGAATCTGTGGAGAGAGTTGAAGGTCTGTGCTGCCCAGCAACAGCACCAAAACATCTCATCTCTTGATAGGGTCTGGATGGAAGAATGGACCAAACTTGCAGCAACAATGTGAAATCCTGCTGAAGACCTATAGGATTACACCATTCTCATTGGCATCTAAGTAATTATTATAAATGTTTGAGTTTTAAGTCATACACTGTGCTTTCCTGGATTTTTTTTCATTCTGTTTCTCACAAATAAAGTGTATCTTTGATGAACGTTAGAGACCAAATTGATCTTCTTAAGTGGGACAACTTGCAGAATGGGGGACTAACTCGTAGTTTTTTGCCCCACTGAGATGTTTCTGAACATTTTTTTTTTTTTTTAATAAGTTTGAATAATGCAACTTCCCACAAAATAATGATAAACTACACAATTATGCTGGTCTGAGGACCCTCATACTAGGAGTTAATGGATTTAAAAAATGTATTTTTTGGCAAATATATAGTAATCAAAGCAAATCTACATTAGTTCATTCCCTCTTAAATTTCATCTTTAATGGTCTTTAATATATCTATTCTTTTAAAACTCAATTTTTTGGGTTATCACAATTGGCATCTCTTTTTTTCTTTTTTGGTCTTTGTGGGGCAACATCTCTGTGGAGTGCAAGCTTTTATCTTTTATGATCAAAAGGAAAAGACTGATAAGTTTTTTTTCTTTGGGGTTATTGTGTGAGAACCTCCCATCTCAAATGTCAAGTTGAATTGGACCCATAACACCCCAGAGGGCTCAACACTTGTCTTTCCCGCCCCCCATTTCACCTGCTCACTGCACCGTTCAAGTCTGCTCTTCCACATGGCCCTGCTTATGTTGCACCTCCCACTAAAGGTCATTATGTTACTTCTTACACTACAACATACGTATCAAGCGTAAAACAATTCTTTTATTGGGATTTTTACATTTTGTTTTCAAAGTGTTGACTTGTTTTACGTTTGCAACAACTCTTCAAAATTAGAGGTATGTCAACTCACTATTTTATTTTTATTTTAAGTCAAGTCATTATTTGTTTTAAGAAGCTGCAGATTTGGATCTGCCGACATTTATTTTGATTGAGTTCTGAACAAAAAAAAGCAACATTACAGCTCCTAAAGACAAAAAGTCAAGGTTTTTTCTGTTAGCAACCAAATTTCCAGCAGATTTTTTAAGTACTAATTTTAAGTAGTAATTGCTGTTATGGACCTGATTCTAGGAGAGCCAGTTGCCACCACTGCAACTAAGACTTCTCTCTCTCAAATGGGAAAAGTTCACCCATTATATCAACTTAGCCCCTCCCACAGGCCAATTAACCAAACCCTTCCTTAAAACAAATTCTTGCCTTCCACCCTTAATGATTCCTTAATATAACTCCAAAATCACAAATATTTAACAAAAAAAGATTGTAACAATTGAAAAACAGAAATAGGTTTGAAACAAAATTAATTAGACTGAAAGGGAATCAAAGCAAAAGAAAAAAAACAATTTTGACATGTGAAGGCACTTCCTGTTTCCTGTGGATGTGTATGCTGATGTGTACAATGCTCTGGTTTGGCTGTTTGTGGAGGAAATCTTAGATGGTGAGTACGATTCTGTTTCAAACCAAAGGTGCAGCCTTAGAATTATACAAAATATGAAATGTGAATGATTTGTTTGCCTGGGTGTGTGCATGTGTCCGGGGAAACTATAAACTGCTTCTGGGCTGGGAGAGAAGAGACAAAACAAACAATTTAGGCTGGTGTTCAGGCCTGTTGTCCTGCAACCTGTGACGCTACTTCATCACAATTACCAGATGGGATTTACATTAAAAGGAGGATTAAAAAAAGAAATAAAAAAATAAAAAAGTGAATAAAACTTTAAAGCTAGTGTTTGCTTCTTAAGGCTTTAATTAGAAGCTAAATGGAGCTTCTAGTTATTCCAACAAAAATTTAAAGGGTCTCTGAGGTCCAGTAAATATGCTTTAGAAGGAGGTCAGTCCTCCAGTCGACCCACTTGTGGTCCAGTTTTGGCATCATTTATTGAGCATTTTGAAGAAAAGGCCTATTACATTGATGGAAATTAGAGATAAGTTATGACCTTTATATCTACTTTATTATTGTTTCTGCTGTAATTGATTACATTTCATCTATGAACTCTTGAATTACAGGTTTTCAAGGAAAGAATTGCGAAGAGGATATAGATGCCTGTGGTCTGCCCACCAGCACCTGTTCCACAAAGACTCAATGCCTGGATCTCCCAAAAGGGTTTGAATACAGCTGCCGTGTACCGTGTCCTCAAGATTTTCAAGTAAGTAAAAATGTAAAAAAAAATGTTTACCGTATTTTTATATGTATATATACATATTTTTGATCAAATTAACAAAACAAAACACAATAAAACAAAACAAAACAATTGGCCCATGAATGCAAAGATGATATACTTGTGCAAGGAGTCACATTTAAAGCATTCTGCACTGCTAAGAAAAGTAATGAAAAATAAAATGAGTTTAAAGCACGACATACACTTGATATTAAAGCACAAACACTTTTTTTTTATAATTTTGGCAATATCCAGTCCAATATCAAATAAAAAAAGGTTCCTACATCTTTGCCAAAATGTTGATGGGTCAAATAATCCAGAGAGAAATTAATACACACTAAGTCCTGTCTGCCATTGTGAATTGGAGGGAATCTCTACAGAGATCCAGTTTAGATAAAGATAATTTCTCGCACAGAAAGTAACCATTTTGTAAAGGTTTCTGTTGTATTTACCATGATCAGTCAAACCCATTAGTAAAAACCAAGAATTATTGTCCAAGTCAGCAGACTTTTATTTTGGAGTTTTGTATCTACATTTTAACTGTTCGACTTTAGCAGAAACCATACTCAATGTGCCTTGGTGCTTATTTTTACTTTCTTGTTTTTTTCTTTCTTGTTAAGAAAGTAAAAAAAAAAAACCTTGTTTATCAATAGCCAAATAATCTTAGTTTGAGAAAACTTGTCTAAGTGACTAGAATTTTTCTCTTAAAATAAAAACTCTTGGTAAGACAATTTTTCTTACTGAACTAGCAAATATTTTGTACATTTAAAGAAAATGTTTCAAATTTTAAGACATTTTAACTTATTTCTGAGGGACACCTGTTTTGCAATTTGAATGACTATCAAAATAAAAAACATGTTCTTTTTCTCTAATTTTACATTACCATGTTGCTTTATGAAAACTGACTTCAACAATGATATTAACATCTGCAGCAGGTGATGTGCTAAAAATGAGAAGCATTTAGAAACCAAAGGGATAAATGACCTCTAGCTACTAAAATAAGCTCCTCGTATTTGTATGGTAGTGTGAACATGTCTATTTTCTTCGTTCATTTATGTCCGTTTGACCATGTAATGGACTTCCAATGCATCTGATGTTTTCCTCACTCCCATTTTACAGATGTAATAGACTCCTGTCATATGTTCCCCTGAGTCTGATTAAACAACTTTAAAAGTTGATAGATGAACCTCAATGAGATTGGGCATCGAGATTGATAGTTTATCATAGGTCGCACACTGGAGATGAATCCGGTAACACCAAAATAACACATGCTCTTTGACCTCTGGTAACTCTGACTGTTTACGTAATTAACGTGAAGGAGCTCATTCTGATGCAGAGAAAAGCTGCTTTTCATTTCAGCTTTTTGCTGTTACTATATAAAAAACTTTACATTAGCATACTGGCGCAAAGTACTTTTCTCAGAGATGGAATCCGCTGATTCAATACTGTTGCATATAAGCGCCATACGGCTATTCTTCACTTCAGAAGCTGCTGGAATTATGTTTATTGTGTAAACGGCTGAAGAGTTAGGATAATTCAAAGAACATAAACACTGAGCTGTAGCTCCAGTGTTATTAACAATGAAAGAGCAACCTCCATATTGTTCTGGTACCTTAGCTGTTGCTTTGTGTGGAATAAATGGATAATGAAGCCTCTTGACACTAAAATATTAACCAAATTATACAAAAAAAAAAAGAGAGAGAAAAGCTGAAAAAAAAGCTTGTGGAGCATGATGGGCTTCTTCTGTGAAATTATAAATAACTTTTCATATTTTTTTAAACGAATAAAGTGGTTGTATCCAGGACAAATGCATGGTACTTAGGAATTGTGCTAGTGTTCTCCAGAGGTTCAGGCCTCAACAAGCGTTGATCCTGTCTTGTAAGACATGATGTAGATGCTACATGGAATACATAGTGAGGGCCTTTTATAAAGCATGAATCAGTATTCATGAGCATGTCATGTAGCTGTAATGAAGCTCATTTTCAGGCTGGCAGCAGCAAGAAATTATTAGTCTTCACATTGTTGGAAAATTGGCAGATATCTGACCAGATTAAGTTGAGTCCAATCCGAGATATCTGTCATAGAAAACAAATGATTTCCTGAAGCTCAAAAACAACATAACTAATTCTTTAACACATGCATCTAAAAGAGTGTGTTTATCGACAGCCATGTGCCAACGGAGGACACTGTGTGTTGAATAATGCCAGCAGCTACACCTGTATCTGTACACGGGGCTGGACCGGTCAGACCTGCCGTATAAATGTCAACGATTGCATTCAACATTGGTGCCAAAATAGGGCCACTTGTGTGGATGAGATTGATGGCTACAGGTGAGTGTTCATGCTTTGATTGTCTTCAGGCCATTCTGCCACCAGAATGTCAATGACTGTAAAATTTAGTGACATTTACTGCTTTTCCCTTGGGGCTGAAAAAAAAAAAATGTTCACCTCCTACGCCATTAAGAAATTCTCTTTAATCTGTTCCCAGCTGCCTTTGTCCCAGTGGATACACAGGGGTTTTCTGTGAGGAAGACATTGATTACTGTGTTGGCCATAGCTGCTCTGAACATGGCATTTGCCTGGACCACCAGTATAACTTCACCTGCCGCTGCATGCTTGGATTCGAGGGACCATTCTGTGAAGTGGAAACAAATGAGTGCAACAGCTTCCCTTGCTCAAGTGGCGCCACCTGTGTGGACCTAATCAGTGATTATCGGTGCCTCTGTCCCTTGGGATTTGAAGGTATGAAACCATCTGATACAAATCTGAATCTGCCTTGTGACCGTTAGTAGAAACAGCCAAGAGAGTACCAAGAGAAAACGTCCATCAAACAATGCAGTATCTAATTTGGAACACCACAAAAAATACATTTGAAAATATTCAGGCTGCTAACAAACATTTAAATGAAGACAAGGTCTACTCTGATCAAAGAGAGCCTAAAAAGAGGAAAACAACACAAATCTTAAGAAGAAATCACTAGAATGTAGCAAAATATTCTGTCCGTGCAGCAAGTAGTTTTCCACACATGCATGAAAAAAAGGGAAAAATAAGCTAAAAAAAAAGCTAAGATAGATAGTTAGATAGAATTAGTTAAAATTGAATGTTATAAAAAAGAAAATCCCACTGTCTATCACACAGACAAATTTGTTCTCCACATTTGACCCATCCCCTGGTGGAGCGGTGAGCTGCAGATGAGCCGTGCTTGGGAGGCAGCAGCGTTAAGTTGCCACATTACCATTGTTCAATCCCCTCCAGGAATCGGACCCTGGATTCCTGCATGGCAGCCTTCCACCTTACCAACCGCGCTAGGTTACCCAGCCACATAGGTTAATTGTATGTAAGTGTGATTGTGGCCCTGGGACAGACTGGTGACCTGTCTAGGATGTCCCCTGCCTTCGCCAACAAGCGGCCGGAATAGGCTCCAGCAACCCCGTGACCCCATGACCCCAATCGGAGAAAACAGGATTAAAAGATGAATGAGGAAAAAAAAAATGACTGAATGTTATACAGCCCAACATAGTATTTTTTGCTAGTTCTAAGCGTATGGTTTGCATTTTTTGAGTTGTTACATACCTAATTATTGTTTATTTTGATTAGAGTGACAAAAAAAAGCAGTGAATTAATTGGAGATGGCTCATTTTAGAACAAGATGTGAACAAAATGTTCTTACTACAAGTTGGTCCATTTTAATACATTCTTATTAAATCTAAAACCGGTACTTATTCTTAAAACTTACAGTATATCTACATTTTGTTTCCAAAACAGTGACAATAATGACCAGTCTAACTTGTCAACATATGTTGATGTCTAAAAAGAAAAAGGGGGCTTAAATCCTTGCAAGTACCCAATAGTTTGCAGTGAAAAAAAAATTCACATAATAATTTTTAATCTAATTCATTGGAGTAACATAAAAAGTATTACAAAAGTGCTAATTTTGCTTTAAAACAATGCAAAAAAAACTGTCATCTTTTCCAATTTTTTCCAGTAACTCTAAGTGGGCCAAATCAGTCACATCATCAACTGATGTGAATGTCCAAATTAAACAGTGGTGCATAAAATGTGTAGTGCTGGACTTGAAAAATACATTTTGGCCTAAATATAGTCAGCAGCTGCTCTAATTACTGTATGTAAGATCTTTAAAGCACATAATTAACTGAGTCCTTGCCAGTACATGGGGTAATGATGGCAAAAATACAATTACCTTTGATGTAGCCAGCAGTGCAGAGAGAGGAGCGCTGCCCTCTGGCTCCCAGACATCTAGGTCTGAAAAGGTCTGAAATATTGCCAGAGGCCAGAACTGGTGGGGCTTTATATTTTGTCAGTAAAACAGTTAATCAATTCCATATCTAACTCTTACCCCGAGGACACTAAAACTGAGGCTTCACCACTTCTACATACATACAAGCTGCAGCATGAGCACATAATCATTTAGCTGCTTTTTTGAGTCGGAAGAATGATTGACTGCATTGTGTCAGTGTGGGCATGAGCGGAATCTTTTTATTCCTCAAATGCTAAAGGTTAGTTTTGAATGGATGCAGTAATGGATGCAGTTTTATTGCTTTTATTGTGGCTGTAGTTTTTTTCTTTCTTTCAAATAAATTCTAATTGTAATTTGTGTAATATTTAACGGAGGTCATTTGTTTTTTATCCTGCAGGAAGGACCTGCTCTCACAATGTAAATGATTGCTGGTCACAGCCCTGTCTAAAGGGAGGCACATGTTTGGATCAGATAAATGATTATATATGTCACTGTCCTCTAGGTGAGTAGTGTTTACTTTTCTGTTGTCAAGTATGATGACAGCAATTATTTATTTTATTTTTTTACTGCAGGAAAACTCAAAACACTTTTTTGTGACCTACAATTTTTTGTTGAAAATGTACTCCAAGACACATCACTAAAAGAAAGAAAGGGAAAAAATATGTTCCTGTTTTAATTCAGGCTAACTAAGAGCACTGAGTTTTTAAAGCTGCAATTGATCCAGACTTGACCTTTTAGACTTTTATTTCACTTAGACTTCGTAAATCCTTTCATAAAGCAACCTGCTCCAAAATAATCTATACATTTTTGACACCCATTTATATATAGCACCTTACAGATTAAATCTTAAATGAAAAGAAAATGCTATACATTCTTTTATATAGTGTTGACTTTACTGGGCCTTCTGGTAATGAAATACTTAATCATCACTTGATTGCACCTGTCAGACTGCAGCAGCCAATCTGCTTGATACTTCATATGTCACTTTGCATTGTAAACACCCACAGATGACAAAACAGGTTTTGGGGGCACATTTTAGAAAATGAAAGCCCCCAAAACATTGCCCATTGACATGAAAATAAAGCATATTCTGACATTTGACAGCTTTGAGAATGATTTACTTAATAATGGTTTTGCTAGTAAACAAGACAAACTGCACTCGGCTTCTGCAGATTCTGCCTGTTTCGCTTTCATAAAGTCCACCTTATTGTTAAGTTTTTTATTTTTAAGAAAACCCTTTTTTTATTCTTGTGGATCGCCTTTTATATGGTGTGCTTTCACTGCACTCGGGACATATAAAAGCATCATTGTAAATCTGCTTTTTGGCCTTCGCCTGAAATTCGATTTGGGCATAAACAGAACACCGATGTCCATTACTGTTTTAATTTTACTGACAGATTTATAAACAGGTGTCTTAGATCTCTTTTATACTTTAATAAATCTGATTAGATGGGTGGTCTGCCAAGTTTATGCTTACTTTGCTGCAAAAAAGCACAAAGAACGGAAAAGATCCGGTTATTAGTTCTGTAGATTTTTTATTTAAAACAATCCCAAACAGGGACGTGGTTCTGAATTCCCTAGATAAGAATTAGACAAAAATATTTCTGTAGGTTAATTGATCCAAATGTCTTTAGAGACAACAAAAACGGGACTTTTGTTTTTGTTTTTTTTGTTTGTGTTGTTTCTGGATCATCAGAAACAACACAAACGTTCAGATACCTGTTACTACATAACACATTGGTTTCTGTATTGTCACTGAATAACGACATTATTCCACAGTCCAATCCACACTAGAAAATTTCATCCTGGATATGATTCTTAAAGAGGTCAAAATAAACATGCAAGTCTGTCTATTCTTGACCTTTTATAACTCTAAGCTAATTATTTTGTTTTCTTTTGTTTAAAAAGCTCACCTTTAATTTGAATCTGCTCCACGTGGTTCTCTTGCTCCTTTTGATGCCATCACACATAAATTCATGTGGGTGCATGCCGACTTAACAACCCTAAAAAGCTGCACAACCAGCCCCTACCCCAGTGGTCTTGGGCAAGACACTTCACCCTCCTTGCCTCCAGTGTGTCTCCACTGGTGTGTGAATGTGTATGAATGTCCCGGTGATGGTCAGTGGGACCGTAGGCGCGAACTGGAAGCCACGCTTCTGTCATCACTAAGTATGCATGAGGAGTGAATGAATAATGGACACATTGTAAGCGCTTTGAGCATCTGGAAAAGCACAGAAAAATCGAATCAATTAAGTTGTTGGAATTCATACCAGTATAGTAGGTTTAAAGGCTGTCATCTGGACTTGGTTTTTAAAGTTGAAGACGTTTCACCTCTTATCCAAAAGGCTTGGTCAATTCTAAAAGAGCTGGTAAAAGAGCTGGTTTATATGTGCTCCTGGGGGAGGAGTCAGACCTGAAACTGGATAGTATTGTCAAGTGTGACAATACTATCCAGTTTCAGGTCTTCAACTTTAAAACCAAGTCCAGATGACAACCTTTAAACCTACTACTATGATGGAATCTACCTGGATGAATGAGAGTCTTCATAGACATAATTCATACCAGTAATTGTACAAAACGTATTGTTATGAAACACAATGGCTTACTGCTAAACTAAACTTTGTGTTTATTCACATAATTATGATTTCATGGAAATAGTGTTTTATAATTGCAAAATTGTTTTTCCGATATTTGTAGGATTTCGATAATGTTTTGTGCATATGTGTAATGGAAACCCAGCTTATGAGGTATGGGAGGAGCTTAGAAACCTCAACTGACCTTCTGATAATTTAAAATTATAGTAAAAATACATCTTAAAACCCACTGGTCTCCTTTAAACAAATTTGTGTACAACATCTGTTGAAGGTTTGTGTTGTATCTGAATTTTAGTTTTGTTTCTTTTATTCAATTTCAAATGCACACACATTCTTATATCAAATTGTATTTCCCAAATTCCCTATGAAATATTTTAGTGTAACATTTTTTGCATTTTCTTCTTAGATACAAATAAATATGAACACAATATAATCTGTTGTTAAAAAAATGGAATTCTGTGTTTAATAGAGCCCAGAAAATATCAATATCACAAAGTTGTATGCATCAGTGAACAGTGCTCACTGGCATAATTAAGCCATAATGATTTTGAACATGCTGAAAAATTCCCGGTAGGGCTGAGTGATATCAATAGCTGGTGCCTTGATTTTCTCTGACCTCCTCATTAGGAGATTTTGTCATATCTTAGAGGATATTATGTACTTTTTCTGCAAAGCAGAACTTACTGCCTGTGCTGAACTCTGTGTTTTTGTTCTGATTAAGGAAGAGTCACGTACACTGCCTACCATCTGAGACGCTACAGTCTCTGCTTGTCTCACTGATCTGAATGAGCTTCACCCTAAACCTTTTGGTGTTTGAACCTCTGGCTTTTCATGATTTTTCATCAGTATCTATTTTCTATTCTCCCTTTTTCCTTTTTCAACTTTTTTATTGGTGTTTTTATTTGGTGCAGGACTGTAACCCTATACAGGGAGGCCACACATCAAAACAACTAGAATAAACACTTTTGAGTTTTTAAAACTCAAATTCTCAAATAATTACTCACTTCAATCAGCCATTCCTTTTTTGAGGTATTATTTCTCATGTTTTCTTTATTTTTCTTTAGCTTAATAGCAAACATGCCAGACATAAAGCAAAAAACTGTAGTTTTTCTGTGGATGCAATGATCTACTCCCATCACAATAACTCATTAAACATGTTCAGAAATGTCATTTTCATCGACAGTTATGAGAAAAAGGGAACGCTGAATTATTGTCTCGCCTTTTGTTCTGCTGTTGATTTGGGCTAAACCACCACGAGCTGAAAAATAAGGAGGGGGAAAAAAGAGTCCCATTTGGAGATGGTGTCACTGTAAATGTGACATTCCTTCATGCAACATTAACCTCAGAGTGAATTGCATGCACAATTGGTTATTAAACACTTCTGAAACACCCCGTTGGAGGCAATAGCTGTCCATTAACTAGTCAAGGCAATACATAATAAAATGGGAAAGAGGTAGTTGGAAGGTCGACAAACGTTAAGATAGTTGTGGTGAGGTATGGTAAACTGCTCTGGATTTAGGTAACAATACAAAAGAAGAACACATACTTTAAGACATGTGCACCACATAATCTACCATTCATAAAAAGTTTGATTTAAAGAATTTGTGGCAAAGTATAGATAATTTTCATTTATTAAAAACAACTGAAAGACCCATTCCAATGAAAATTTTATTTTATTTATTTATTTTTTTTTTTAACATCCTCTTGTAGCATTTCTCTCATGATGCAGGACTAAAAACGACAGAATCCTAATTAAAAGACCACTGGGAACAGTTTGAAAATGGATCAAAAGATGATCGGAGTGGAACTCTGATACTAGAGTTGAACTAAAATAAACAACTTTGAAAAGAAGATGCTCCCACTTTTCCATTTAAGGGTTTTTATATTGAAAAAAGGGGGCCGTTCCATAACCTTGAATCACCTTTATCTGCACTCAATATTTTTCTAGGTCAAGCTTCCTGTCTTTGACTTCTTTGTGTAGTCTTGAATGATCCGACAGCAGATTTCAATCTTAGATCTTTGGTTTTGACAGAGATGTTGCAACATCTTGATTCATTCTTTCTCAGTGATGTGTTCCTGTTTGCCCGCTGTGTTTCATCCAAAAGTTTTTTTTTTTTTTTAGCTCTTTAAGGTTAAACAAAATGACCTGAACAGTCATTGACAACGGCGATCTGAAACTATGAATGTTTTGGGACTGCAGGAGGAAACTGGAGTGCCTTGAGAAAACTCACGCATTCATGAGTAGAACATGAGGAGAACATGCAAACTCCACATATCTGGAATTTTACACAAGATCTTCTCAATGTGAGGGGAGTGCTAACTACTGCACCACTGCGCGTATTTAACACACATGGCATCTTGTATGATATAAAGACTCACTCCAATAAAAATCACGTTTTTGGCGCTTTTAACATGTGGCTTTTTTCCCATGAAAACGTATACAAGAATATTAACGGCAACAGTTCTGCCCAAAACTCGTAGGCAAATCTCTGATTAACGCCTGTTGCTCTGCAGAAACTATGTCCTAGAAAATGGCAGTTTTTTGATATTGCCTAAAAAAGGCATAATTATATTTAAAAAACACTGTCCGGTATTGGTCTTTAAAAATACTTTTGTAGAGAAAAGAAAAGTTTCCAAGGCCATGTGGCTTTAATTCCTTCTAAATCTCATTCCTTCGGTAAACTTGCCCAGCAATTTTCTTGTTGCGGTTGCTTCGTTTTGTCACTTTGGCCAAACTTCTCAACCTTGCTCTCATCTGTAAGAGTAAGATTTAAAAAAAAATAAAATAAAATAAGAAAACATTTTATTCCAGAAGCAACATTGGAAACCTTCAAAACTGGTCCACTTTGGTAGCGAATTTCTCCTGGCAATATTTAGACATGAAATTTTGACTTTGCAGTATATTTAGAGGTTATCTGCACGATGAACTGTCATGAACCTAAAGATTTAGTGTTGGCATTTAACACTGTTGTGATTTACCTGAGGTTTCAGCCAAGGTAACGAGAAACGAGTGGCAGGGGTTCATTTCTTAATCCTGTCTGTCTGCAAACTTGTTAAACTTGCAGGTGAATTTAAAGCATATGCTGGTAGTTATCCCTACATTTCCGTCATATTTTACCGGCACAAAACTCATCCAGTGGAGTGCAGGTAACTCCACTTGGGCAACCTTAGTGGCTGTGTAGCCTTCAGACCTTTGCTATGCAGTGTTTTCCCCACAGTGTGTAGTTTTGGTGTTCTTGTGCATAAAATAGAAAAAAGAAACTCTGTAAGCATATTGTTAATGTGGCCCAACGCTTTTATTATTTTAGTTTTGAGGTGACCTGGTGCTCTTGCCGTGCTGCCTTTTATTGTGGAGCTTGAAAACAACAAGAAAATCCAGCTCTTGTTCAGTACTTCAGCTATAGACCTACTAAGTGCAACTGGAAATGCTTTCTGTCATCATAGCAGTAAGGTATCTGGCTATATATAGCTTACTCCTTCTAGGTTAAATGTATTTAAAATGGTCTTCAGTAATCATACCATTAAGAGGTGGGAGGTTTGCATATAAAATGTTCTTCTTAGTGCTATGGGAAATGGATTTAAAACCAAATTATGAACTAAAGTGTTCTGCATAAAATTACACTTAGCTTTTAACAGGTTTCCATTTTTAATATTATAGATGATATATATTTGATTGACAATGATCTTTATCATTTGCTCTGAAAGTTAAAAAGGAATCAGAGCTAAAGATGTCATATATATGTCCATTTCATCCAGAGTTTTTTTTTTTTTTTATTTCATCCACTGTCACAAAGAGAACATTTCTTTATGCAGTATTGACCATTTCCTTTCTAAATAACATGCTTAGTATTTATAATAAAAAAAATGCATTTAAGAAATGATAGAAATATTTAAATATTAAATATATCATTTCAACCTAAACAAATTAATTAAAAATTTAAATAACTGTTATTATAGACTGTATGTTAGTTGTCCTTGACTATAAACACCTGTAATAAACGAATTTTAAGATTTGGTTTATGAATAAAACCTTAATTTCATCAAAGATCAACTGTAAATAAAACTGTTTTATTTATTTTTCTACCATGTTTTTTTTTTTGTTTTTCTAATGATCTAGGACACATCTGAAGAAAATGTGGCTCAACATTGTTGAGTATTTCTTTATTCAAGTTGTTGTGAATCAGGAGCAGAGGAAAAATGCAGTTTGAAAAAGAGCTTATTTGTGATGCAGAAATCACGCTGGGCTGGCAGGGTTGCTCCCTACCAACAGTCCCGCCCACAAATCCGGCACATTTCTAATGAACTACTACTGTTCTACAGAAAGTATGTCCTGGAAAACAATAGAGTTAAAAGACCACTTTTAAAATGGATCAAAAGATCCTCACAGTGGCACCTTAATTATGTGTCTCAATGCAACCTCGTTCTAAATAGGAACAAATAAGACTCTAATTTTATTTTTAATAATTAGATTATATTTAAAAACCTTCTTAAGTCCAAATTTATTTATAGCGTAATAGTTTCTTTTAGCAGGAGAAGCTTTACTGCACTCCTTCTTGTTAACTTCCAAACCCCACTTCTTTAGGGCCTCCCCAACCTTAGCATGGCTTACTGCTCTTATTTTAGCCTATTACCACGTCACTTCTGCTGGTACCTTCAGCCATTTCCCTGTCCTCCTGTTCCGTAAACAAGCACAAATGCTTTTGGTGCACAGTGGCAGGAATAGTGCAAAGGGGTTTGGTTCCAAGTCACTTTGTTTGTTTCCCATTTACAAATTCAGGGCTTTGCACCAGCACCAAGGGGCAGATGTCTAAACGATCTTTTGTGTGTGTGTGTGTGTGTGTGTGTGTGTGTGTGTGTGTGTGTGTGTGTGTGTTATGGGATTTATTTTATCCTTTGCTTTAATTTTCTGGTTTTCATGTCTCTTTTTTGTGTCCTTGTGAGTCTCATGTTCTGTACTTTTGTATTTGTGTTTTTTTTTTATTCTTGTTGTGTTGGTGTTATCAACTGCCAAATGCTAAAAAATTTACTTTTTTGTTGTTTTTGATAATAATGAGTAACCGATGCCAGTCAAACGGAAACAAAGGAATTCAGTCACTTTTAATAATCCATTATGGAGTCAATAAACTGTCTTGGCTGCATTTCTAATAAAAGATATGAGCTGTGAAAGGTATCAGTGTCATGCAGACGAGGATTGGATGTTAGATAAATGTGATATGGATCAGTTTGCTGTGGTGGGCTCCTATCAATGATTATACTCAATACGCAAACTGCAAAGCAAATGGATTTTACGAGGAAGGATCAATACCCTGTTAATCTGTTAAGAAAAGGTAAAAACCATTGTAGGCATTAAGATGTGATGCACTCTGTTTGGGGTTACTTCATTCATTCAATCTTCTTGTCTTGATTTCTAGGCTTTAGCTGCATTTTCCCTTTGTTAACTCAATGTTGTGTTCCAGGATTCAAGGGAAAAGACTGCTCTCTGGATATCGATCTTTGCTCATTTGGACTGTGCAGTGAACACACATTAATATGCACTGAGACCAGGGATGGACACAATGTTTCCTGCACATGTAAGAAAGGTAAGCAAAGCTGCAAAAGTTTAAGCCCAAATGAAAACTTCATTCAAAAAATTTTTATTTGACATTTGTACCATCATTACAATTCTTGCTTTTTAAAATACAATTTTTATGTCAAACTGCACTAAAAATGTAATATTAACACATGTGAGAGACAAGTATTCGCCAGTAAACATGTTTTTTTGTCCCTCCCTGTAATAATTTAGGTTCATAGTTCTACAGAAATCAGTCAATTTGTGTATTTTTGATTTATTTTACTTTCAAACGCAAACTAGGGGCATAACCATATCATTAAATAAGCCATGTCTGTGGTATTCATGGCTTATCATGAATACATTTGAACTTTTTCCTTATTTAAGCTTTTATAAGAAATAAGGGTTTTAATGTACTATAGTAGTTCTAATATAGTTGGGTTAGGTTTATCTGAAATATATGTAGATGGCTGGACATTTTAGGGTTAAAAAACACACCAGCTGTATGGAGAAAATCATAAATGTTAAAATAATAAATAAATAAAAATGCTGCTATGTGCCTTTTCATAATAAAGAGTTTCTCTCGGCTGACAGCTTCCGTCATCTATATCATTTCAACTGGGTATGCTTGGTTAAACCATTTTATGCTGTGAAACAATCCACCGTTACGGTACGGAACATGAGACAGGCTTGCTCACCTGCAGCAAGTTGCTGCTACCTGCAACAGTTTTAGAATTGCAGAAACAGAAAAAAATAAAAATAAAAAAAATCACAAGTTATATTTGACAAATAGAAATAAGTTGGACAAGTTTTTTTTTTTTTATATCTAAAATAGAGCATAGCAATAACTAAATACCGTTTGGCAAAACTGAGTTGATCACTGTTCTTTCTGTGGTGTTTAGATGTATTAGATGAAAAATAAATAGTACCCTACTTAATAAGTTCACTTTCTGTGGTCTCACTGTTTTGCAAATTATTTTCATTGCAGTATTGCAGCTTTTTAAATTTTTTTTATTTTTATTTCAACACTGCAGTGTTTTCTGCATCCTGATTGGCTGTAGACCTGTCTGTGCCATGTCTGCTGTACAGAATGTGTTCAGCTGCCACATCATATATACATTTTTGATCGCAAGCAGTTCTTTGTTTCTAAGAAGGTTTGAACTTTTAGAAGTTTAATCAGGAGAGAAAAGTGTGAAAATGTTATTCTCTTTTTTTAAGAAAAACGTATAAAATGTGTACTGAGCCTTAAAAATGTGTTATCCTGCTTCACAGATTTCACTTATTGCAGGTTATTTTTTAGAATGTAACCCCTGCAGTAAACTAGGAATCAGTGTATCAATATATAAAAATATACTTAATTCTTTAGTAAGTAAAAATGAGTTGGAGACAACATTGTGTTCAACTTTGTTGAAAGAAGTTCGGAAATTCCTTTTTTCTTTTCAGTGACAGAAGTAGAGTCACTGGAGAGGAAAAGTTCCAGTTCTGTAAATGCAATTTAAATGTGTCATTGCAGACTGACATGCCCAAACAGTGGTCTGACCTGAATCCTATAGAACACCTTTTGAATAACCTGGAATTGAAAAGGGAGCGGAACTCCTTGTGTTTTACAAGCCCAGAATGATCCACATTTTGTTTTGTTTTTGTAGCTGCATAAAGATTTTCCTTTTTTTCCCCTGTCTTTAATTTGTTTTATGTCAGAGTTTGTAACTAAATTGGATGCTTGTCAAGGAAACCCTGGTTTCAAGATTAAATGCTGTAAGTGACAGAATGTCTGTGCAAAACTGGTTGCACATGCCAGAGAAGCATGCTGCTTTTCATGGGTGCAGTCAGGGTACTGGAACTGGAAACATTTTACTTTCCATGTAAGGCATAATTTAGTCCACACTACTGCACTGCAGCACCAGCATTCCTTCTCAAATGAATGGCTGTTACATGGAGATCCATGTAAGGCAATCAATAACTGTAACATCATTATTTTTGGTTGCATTTATGCTCAGCAGATGTCAAAGTGAAGGATTGTGATTAAGTTCTTATGTAAATGAAAGCAACCTGCAGAAGCTTCAATCTGCAGATCACTTCTCAAGGGCAAACTGTAAGCTGCTGTCTTGTTTAAATGTTTCAGGTCAGCAGTCTTGGCATCCATATTATCAAATCTATGCCAACCTAAAGTGCTGCTAACTGTGTTACCCCTTCTCCTCCTGTCTACTACCATTCTTATGTAGGAAGTGATGAGAATGAGACGTGAGAGTGTTAGTTTTTCACGTAATGTTGTACGAATGAAATAAGTACATTTTGAGGATGTCATGTTTCTACAACATTTAAAAAAAAAAAAACTTTTGTAAAAAGGTTTTAGGTTAAACTAAACAAATGACTTACAAAATGCCTTAGTCACATGCACATGAACATATTGACCCTTATATTTGCTGTGCGGTTTTGGGTTGTATGGACCTGTGGAGTGTTTTACATGTGCGGCTGAATCTTAAAGTCCCACTCCAACCATCTTGTGATCTAAGGGTTCCCTGTGGTCTTTTAATTATGATTGTGCCATTTTGAGCCAAAAATCAAAAAGCCTGTGTCGTTTTCTAGGACATAATTTCTGCAGGGCAGCAGTACTTCATTGTAAATTTGCTTCTGAGTTTTAGGTGTCATGGGGTAAGCCGCCCCTATTTCCCATCATTCATCTTTTTACAATCTTTCCCTCAAACCCCTTACAACCCCAACGTAACATTACCAGCAGCAAAAATGGCAAACAATATTGAAACCATCCAACCATGCGGTTTGGAGCCAGACGCCAGCTCAGATGAGGAAAACAAAGATGTACGTGGATCTGTTTGTCTGCATGTTGATGCATCGGAACAGACAGAGCGGAGCAGGAAGCTTGTGGCCCTCCCATTATAGCACCTACGCCACAGCTACAAGCCTTTTCCATCAGCATTTTTTTCATCTGCTTCTGGTTCACAACGGTTTGAAAAAAGAAATACTCAATTTGAAGCTGAATTTTCTTTATATATCCTCCATCATGAGAGACATGCCACAAGAACATGTTATAAACACAAAAAAACACCATTTTCATTGGAGTTCATCTTCAAAGGGAAGATAGTCTTGCAGTTTCCTTGTAGCTTGTGTGGTCACCTTAAGGGACATCTTGAAAATGGAACGCACGATTGTCACAGGTGTGGTAAGTGCATTAAGAAGTATAGGGTAGAAAAATGTAGGCTGCAGGCACTTACGACATTTGGGTGGTGCCCTTATGCTGCACTCTAGTCCTTAGTGTGTTACTGGCTCCCTACTGACTGCATGCAAACACTGCACGCATTGTGCGTGGACATGATTTGTTAATGCCTGTAGGATGCCTGTTGAATGGCTCCACAACCTACACTCTGACTGTCTTAATTTCTTCATTTCTAGCAGTCAGGCTGATGGCACAGAGCATGCACGGGGAGTGTACTTATCACTTGAACAGCACTAATGGACCCTTTGCTCAGTATGCAGGTTTCTGCGGGGTTGAAGGAAGGAAAAATCCGTATGACACCTGCATCTCACCCACTTCATCCTTACTTTGTCTTGCAACCTGTCGCTTGCAGCATGAGCGTAGAAGTAATGTGCATTAACTAATTTGCTCTACAGGCTCACTTAACCCTCTACAATCTTAAAATTTAGTGCAGGGTACCTGTGTGCCCCGTACAGGTTTGCCCATTTTTTGCCCGCAGACTACCCTTGCAAGGGCAGTTGTGACTAAGGTATTTAGATATTTCACATTCTTTCTTACTTTGCTTCAGAGGGGAAGTTTGATAATGCAAGACCTGCCTTTGTTCTAAAAACTTGCCATTCATTTTTCATTTCTAAAAAACACTTTGTTGCATATGAATACCATTGTTTTTGAACAGATTTGTCTCTAGTCTACTCATTAAATTTATCTTTGTATAAATTCAACTTTTTGGAGCAAAAGAGCACATTCTGCTGCCGTTTTTTTGCCCTGTATATGTTTCTTTAATGCACCTCTAGACATTTGTTTTTCTGAACGCACACAAACAAATGTCCCTCTGTAAATGTGAGGTTAACCTACATAGCTTTTATGAGCATCAGCAATAATGGGCCTTAAGCATTGGAATGTTTTTTGCTCTTTAGTTGCTAATGTTTGTGTGTGTGTCTGTGTGTGAGTGTGTGTAAGAAATGTGCCTGTGCTGATCCATGTTGTTTGTTCATGTGGCCCCTTTTGTGTATAGATTGACTTTGATTTTAAAAAGTCGCTGGATCTGGCCTGTTTAATGCAATAAATCAGAAGGGCAATGACTGGCTCTTATTAAACATGATTAAATGATCCAGTGAGCTGAGTCTGCCTGTTCTCAGCAAGCTCTTTGAATCAATACAACCTTTGAAAAGCAGCTTTTGTTTGTGAAAACAAAGTCATGCTGATCCTAATTGGCTGAGGAATCAAACCAGGCGAGAAGGATCCTAATAGCAGCATATTTTCTACCTTTTTAAAATGTTTCATTATTATTTTTTTATGTCCCGCAGGATTCGGAGGGTCATTTTGTGAAGTAAATCTCAATGAATGTGAGTCTTTGCCATGTCAGAACGGTGGCGTTTGTGTGGATGGAATTGATCTGTATCAATGCTTGTGCTTAGAAGGTAAGTTAAAAAGTAATTTGATAGTTTAAATTAACTTATTTTGCCAGTAATTTGAACTTCAGACAGTATTCAGGTACCTGACATAACAATTATATGCTTGAAGCTGTAATTGGTAAAATAAATAAGCTGTTAAGAAGCACTTAAATGCTCATTTGTTTTCTATTCTGCGCTCTCCAGGAGTTTTACTCCCATACATAAATAAAAAAAAAGTGGCCAGGAATTTGTTGTTGTGATTTGTAATAAATAGCTTATGTGAAACAGTTTTTTGGTCAGAAAAAAAATGATGTGGTTTGGTTTTAGAGTTACAAGTCAGATTTTCTTTTGACATTTATGAGCTATGAGTCATATTTGGAAAATAGTAATTTCATCTCAAGCTTTTGAGATTTTTTTTCTTTTCTTTTTTTCTTTTTCTTTTCAATTTTGTTTCTAACCTTCCATACATAACTCATCTAGTGCTGGTTTCCACTGACTGCCTACAAAAATACGAATGAAAAGGTTCCTGATCACAAGCTTGACCCAATTCAGTTGACTCATTTGAACATAAAGGAGAAGCACCTCTGCTCTTATGTCAGTTTAATATTTGCAGTTCATTGAGTGTACTTTTATTATGAAAAAAGAAACATACAAAACAAGGTGTTTTTATAATAAGCTAAAATGGAAAAAAGAAAATGTATGCAGCAACTCCAGTCATGACCGACCTGTTGCATTTTTTATTACATTTCAGATTATGTGGCAGAAAAAAAAGCAACATGCTTTTATTTTCAACACCTTTTAACTGTGGATGTTTGTGACTACAGAAAGAAATTTGCACACTTATGATTTAAACTACATTTTGTTATGCATTAACTAAAACTGTATATGCATATAATCAGTGATTGCCACCTTCTGGCCAACCCATGGACTTTTTTCCAATAAAAAAAAGAAAAGAAAAAATCCTAACCCTGAGAATTTTATCTGCATTAATTAATTTATTTATTTTTCAAGTGAAATTAACTTGTTGAACATCCCTCTAGTCATTGATTTGTTTAGAAACAGATTATTAACTACGGCTTTATGAATTGTAAATAAAATTCTATTAGAGGGAGATAGCGTAAACATGTTTTATAAGCAATTTTACTGATTTGCAATTTGTACAATAAAGTGCAACTTGTTGTTTTCTAAGCTAATAAATGTGTTGCCATTCTATTTTACATTTTTTCCACATATTTTTAAAATACCTCTTTTTAGAGTTAGCATTTGTGTCTATCCCAACTTATTATTTGACACTTTGGCTGTCGCTTAACTAAATGTTTTAGCACATATAATTTCCCAAAGGTATTTTGTTGTTTTTTAATCTGCATCATTATTGCATACAACAACAGATCATTTCAATTTTCCCGACTTTTTTGGTAAACTTGAACCCATGAGAAAAACCTCTAGCTAAGCCTTGATTGCAGGTGAAGTCTATTATGCATTTTTAATTAAGTCGGGATAACTGTCAAATTTTACGACGTGGAGAGAGGGGGAAATTGGTTCCATGGTCAGTTTTAGAAATGATGAGAATTTGACCTGGATTGATGGTGCTGATAGCTGAGCATTAGTCATGGTTCTCCTGTAGCTGCTGTGTGTGACAGAGCTAATGATTGTCATTTCATAGCGTGACCATGCAATGGAATATTTTTGCCGGGAGAGTAAAACACGTTATTTTACATTTCAGCACTCGCTGTTATTTGAGGATTTCAACCTTTAATTTTCTGAAAAATATCTAATATGTCCATATAACCGGATTAATCAGTGTGGAAAAACTATTATTTAGCACATAATGTCAAAGATAAATGAAGAATAAATTATTTTCTGACTAGAAACGTACAATCTGCTCTCAGAAGCATTTGTTTTTTTCAGTATTTCGCAGTTTTTGGATAATATTTTATGCTAATTACTGACATTTACGCACCATCTCTAAAAGGATTTCTGTTGTTTTAAGGTTTTGGGGGTTTCAACTGTGAAAACACCCATAATAAATGTGCATATGGATTCTGTGCCAATAATTCCACATGTATCGACCTGGTTGCTGACTATGAATGCATCTGTCCATCAGGCTTTGCTGGTAAGCTATCTTTATCGTTTCCTTTGCAATCCTTAATGAGTGTAGCATCGATTAAAGACTCTTAAGCTGATATGACCATCAAACTGTCCCCTTGTTTGCCAATCAATTGCATATTGATTGCAGATGATTAAACATGAAGATGTGATAATGCTGCAGATACTGACACCTGAATAAAGTAATGAAAAATAAAAAAAAGTACTAAAGAAAATCTTAAATTTGCACTGAACTGTATGAGGTCCTATTTGTTTCTGACCATTTTAACATGTATTATGGTAACTAAGGAGCCATAGTGTTTATGTTTGTAAATCTAGAGCAAAGCAAGTTTGTCTTTAGCCATAGAAAGTGATTGATTGTTAATGTCCGAAGCATTAGATCTGACTCCATCTCTAAAGACACACATCATTTCCTTCAGCTCTGTGATACACCGCTAAGCTTAAATGTAGAGCATGCTCCAGAGGAATGGCATTAGCCTGGCAGTCCACTGTTCATTTCTACTCTTACTTGTTTCTTTGTGCTCATACCTTTAGTGTAAGCATATTTAAACATCTTTCAGGCAAGAATTGCTCCAGACCTACACCTGCATTTACTTCAGAGGTGAAGGTCTGCAAAAACGGAGGAACTTGTATCCTCAATTCTGCCAAGGAATTGCAATGCATATGTCCTTCAGGTAAGATACTTTTATCAAAAAACATTTACTTTTGATGTTGTTTTAATCTTTTTTTTTAATAACATTATTTTTAAAATTAGCACTTTTTTTGTCAAGCATACTCCTTTTTACATTCACCCATTGGCATAAACAACACATATTAACCTGATTCTTAGTGCACAATTGTTAAGTAAGCACTTACCTTTATCCCTGTAATGTTTGGTTTTTACACTATTGCTGAATCATTTATTTTTATTTTTTAATGGTATCATATGAATAAATTAGCAAATGAAACAATACAAATTGTTTTTCTGTACCTGTAAAAGGGTATAACTACACTACACCCAGGACTCATCCGATCCTT
The DNA here is from genome assembly GCA_023969325.1 of Oryzias curvinotus. Taxonomy (NCBI): domain Eukaryota; kingdom Metazoa; phylum Chordata; class Actinopteri; order Beloniformes; family Adrianichthyidae; genus Oryzias; species Oryzias curvinotus. The sequence goes on from CM043720.1 coordinate 6,258,098, forward strand.
CTTTTTTTTCAGGATATCACGGCGAAGAATGCTCTTTGTCTTCGAGCCGGTGTGTTTGCGACTCTGAAGGGACTGTGTTCTGCGATGAGCTGGAAAATGCTTACAGATGTGTGTGTCATCATGGACACACAGGGGTACACTGTGAAACCCCTATTAACCACTGTGTAGATGGCCTTTGTCAACATGGCTCAACGTGTGTGGATTTGTCAAGGGGGTTCAAATGTGATTGCTTACCTGGTAGGTTTATCCTTCAGCAGAGGCGTGCTTAGGTAGACGCTGAATCTTTTTGCAGCTAATACATTTTCAGTCTGCTGATTTCCCTTGCTTGGATGTTTTCTCTGTGGGAGTCTGATCTCCTACCTCTAAACAGCAGCCCATAATAGTCTTTATGCAATGTGTAATTCAGGGCTCAACTCAGGATCAATTTGCTAAGATTTAAAATCAAAAGGGTTGAGTTCATTGTTGGAGTAATAAACTGAAATTAACTATGGTATTATTTTTTAATGTATATTTTAACTACCTGTACATTTCAAAGTAACATTTTGCTTATTCCTCCTAAAATATGTTTTTTGTTCTGAGCACAGCACAAAAATAGCACAGAAAAGCCTTAAAATGTAATCTCAGAACAAGGAGAAAAAGTTTTCAACTTTTCTCTGTAACTTCATGCAAGAGAAAAAAAGATTATAATAGAGGAAAACAACATTTTCTTCTAAAAGGAGTTTAGTAAAGCTGAAATAGTCAGAGCAACTCTAATTAATAGTTCAAAATAATTCAAAGGCTGTTTATTTAAAGTGATCTCAAACTATTTTTTGCTTGTAAAATAATATGCAAATGCTTCCATACTGTTGGGGATGCAATAGGGTCAGCACTTATAATCAGTGGGTTGTCGGTTCAAGTGGAAGAGCGACTACAGTCTGGTTGCGTCAGGAAAAGGTGGCTCAGAACAAAATTACTGCACAGATCGAAAAATAGGGAGTAGCTAAAGGATGAGAGAAAAGATATTAACTGCATGCATTATATGAAAGAAGGAAAAAAAGGTTTATTTCAGTTGTGATCCTGAACTTTACAGTGTAGCATTAATAATAACTATAGGGGAATTTTGTCCAATGCAAAAATCTGTTTCAACAAATTATCTTACATTTTTTGTACAAACAAGTATTCCCACATTTATCGCGGTGGTTATGTTCCATAAATGACCCGTGACGAGCGAAAAGTAAGACTAAAGATGTTTTAAGGCTGTGAAACCCCTCATTATACACTTTATACAGTTTTTATTAAACAGAGTGGAACATTTTCCCACTTTTCCTTTATTTCAGTCAGACAACTCTTGCAGTAAGAAATATTTATTTGACATTTTCCACATACTTTAGTTGGCATTCACATCTTTTGGTTTGGCATAAGGCTCCGTTCAATTCCATGAGAGATTTCCATAAAACTTTCGGGTAACAAAAACCCCCCTAACGGAGCCCACAGGTGGAAGCCGGGGAGGAGGGTGGGGCGAAGAATGAGCGCTGAAGGTAAGAAAGAGAATGAACGCCTGCGCACCTGGCTTAAATAGGACGCTGAGCAGGTGCATTAATTGACTGAACCTCCCTAGGGTATTAGCTAAGAAACCCTGCTACGAGTCATCTGCCCGAAATACGATTATGAATCGTCATTTAAACTCTCAAAGATCAAACCACTGCAGAAACATAAGTTCACGATTATACATTGCAATCACAAAATCTGCTTGCTTCAAAGAAATATGTAGATTTCTTATGCTGAATGTATCATACAAGGAAAATGCAGCACACAGGAAATTGATTGACAAGGTTAACAGCAAATTAGGACGCAGAAAACAATGCGGTTAAAAAAAAAAAAAGCATGCACTATATATATATTTATATATATATTTATATTTTTATATATATATATATACAGGGTTGTGTTAGGTAGGGCTTCCGACGTACCATCTTTACCAAACCAAAAATGCAGGTCAGACCTATGATACTGAGAAAAGGACAAGAAGAAGAGCTGGAGGTAGCAAAGATAAAGATGCTGAGGTTCTCTTTGGGAGTGACTTGGATGTATAGGATCAGGAATGAGGACATCAAAGGGACAGCACATGTTGGAGGATTTGTAAATAAAGTCAGAGCGGCCAGACTGAGATGGTTTGGGCATGTCCTGAGGAGAGACAGTGAATATGGTGGTAGAAGGTTGGTGAGTGTACAGCTACCATGCAAGAAGTCTATAGGAGGACAGTGACCGAAGACTTGAAGGTAGCTGGTGTTAGAGTAGAGGATACAGAAGACACTGTTAGATAGAGATCACTGAAGGGAAAAGCCCAACGAGAAGACCCATCATTTGTTCATTCATTCATTCATTCATTTTTCTATCCTTTTTTGCAGGTTTAACAGGCCAGTTTTGTGAAATAAATATTGATGACTGTGTAGGGGAACCCTGTGGAGCACTGAGTTTTTGTAAAGACACTCTGAATGGCTACGAATGCTTTTGTGCACCTGGGTTTATTGGTGAGTGAATGTGAGCTTGAAGTCATTCTTTGTGACTTTAAGTGGCATGTTATATGTGGAAGAATTTGTCAACATGATGTTCTCCTTTTTTTTTTTTTCCTCAGGTAATAAGTGTGAGATTGAAGTGAATGAATGTCTCAGCCTGCCTTGTCTAAATGGAGGCTCCTGCACAGACGAACTTAACTCATTCAGCTGTCAGTGTCCTGTTGGAATAACAGGTATTTCCACACTGATTAATACTTTGACAGCATTTTAAAAAGCATAAATAAAAACACTCTTTAATATTAAAACGTGCATTTCTATTACTTTGTTACTAAATTAACCATATACCATATTTACAGGATAACGCTATTGAACAACACTCTTTATTCAGGTGTCTTAAAGAGGTTTGAAGAGTTGGATTGGTTTTAGCAGCTCTCCAAATTAACGGATTGGATGAATGAGAAGTATTACATGACTTGAAAGGACTGATTCATCACTTGAAATTAATGCAGCCCTTTTAAAGGAAGGCAACCCATTAGCTTTGTGGTTTAAATAGACAATTCATCAAAGAAAAGAAATGTGTCGGTGTAAACAAGATGTTTTAAAGTGTTAACCACATGCTGTTGTTGCTTCTACCAATTAGAAATGCAGAAGTACTGGGATGTATCTGTCTGGTGAGAAAAGGGATGTGCAAAGATTATTTAAGTAAATGATTAAAGTTTATACCTGTCATTAGTTTGACATAGTTTAAATTAAATTAATATTTTAATATTAACATTAATATTACTGCTGCTGGAACTATAATCCACAAAGGATTGTAAGATTGAACCCAGAATCCTTTTTTTTTCTTTTTACCCAAAACCAACTTCACAGTAGCAGCTTTTGCTCTCCAAGTGTTCATTGCTGGTTGAAAATGTATGTATTGCCCTCATAAACATTGCTTAAAAGTTTGATTTAGGTTTGTTCAGTCTGTGTCTGTGTTGATCACTCACCCAGGTTTTCTTTTCCACTCGAGTCTTCCCCATTAGTCACGGTCAAAAGCAATTGGTGACCTCTAAAGGACGATGTAATGTCTCAGAACAATAAAATTTAATCTAGAACTTTAAGCTTTAGACCACTTGTGATATGTTTACAAGTTTAAATATTGTATATGCATCTTTTAAATATTTATTAAATTAAGTGTTCAGAAAGATTTGGGAAAGAGCTGGCTTAGTTGTGATTTTTTGAAAATCCAAAAATCAAGAACTCTTTGCACGCAGCTAAACTTTAATAAAAGTACATTTACATGCTTAGATCCCACCCAAATATCACTTTTACAATTCTCCATAGCTTGCAGAGTGCTAGAACAGTTTTCTTTTAGGTTTTTCTGTCAGCACATCTGCTTCCTCCTACAGTCTAAAAACACGATTTATAGATTGATTGGTGGCTGATTTGATAAAGTGATGTCTGTGTGTGGCCCTGGGATAGAGTTCAGGGTCTACATACCCAGCAATACCCCAAAGTTAGTGGAACAGGCTTTACAACCACTCTTGACCTTGCGCAAGACTAAGTGGGAATTTAAGCTGGACTTACCTAAAGCTTGTAAAAAAAACATATATATATATATACGTTTTTTTTATTTAATTTTGGATAAATCTAGTATTATTTATTTGTTTTCAATTTACTTTAGAATAGATCAAACAGGTGTTTCTTAGCAAAAAGTCCAAAAGGCACTATTTTGATTTGTTTGTTATGTTCTTTTTTTTTCTTGAAAACAGGAGTCCTGTCTTTCAATACCAAACAAATACAGTTGTTTAGGGATCCATATAGTTGGCAGTAATACTATAAGGCAAACTATACACTTTATAGTGTTGCAACAGCAACACAAATCCTGTTCTGTAACTACATGAAATGTTGGTGTAATTCAAAGACCCATTATTGCATTGGCATTTCACACTTTGCACCAACCCCCTCTACTGCTTACGGACATTAAATGTGTAACGCTGTGTAGGACACTGAAGAAAAAAAAAAGGCATTTTGTGGTTTAGTTTGTGCTGATCGGCTTTATATTTTTACATAGAACAAGTGAGACACAAAGAAAATATTCAAACTCTGCTTGAGAGTATTAAACATGCACTGTTAGAGTTGCACCATGTGGAAAATGTATATAAGCTTGCATCTATGTGGTTATAACATATGTCTGAAAAGACGTCGATATACATTATAAAAAATAAATAGTGATAGATTTATGTTCCAAAATATTGAATCATGAATTTCAATCTCTTGGTACTAAAGGAAAGCAAACCGATAGAATTTAACAGTTGTTATAATGTTCAAATTTTTGCCAACTTTTGCCACCAGTTTGCTTATAATACTTTGCTTTTACAGGTAACTACTGTGAAATCGACATAGAAGAGTGTGCATCCTCCCCATGTCTGCACAATTCTACATGTTTTGACCTTGTTGATGGTTATAAATGTGTTTGTCAGCCCGGCTTTACAGGTTAGTAAAGGCAACTTCCTTTATTTAATCTAATGTCTATGTGCCTAATACTGTACGCTTGTGCAGAAAACACTTTGGGGAGGAGATTTGAATAAAGACCACCATTAATTTATTAAAGAAACTAACAGCAACTGTGCTACATCGGAAGAAACAAAAACATTTTTTTTCTGCCCTTGTGTTTGTTTGTTTGTTTGTTTGTTTTTTTAATGCAACAAAAATGTACATTTTTGCCACAAAATGATTCCACATTTAACCGGTTCAATTTGCGTTTCCCTCCTTTTTTATGTAAACTTTTGCTAAGTTTTTTTTTTATTTTTTTATATTTGTGCAGCATGCATTTTCACTAGTTTGGGAGCCTATAACAGAGACAAACATGCCGTGTATAAATAGCATAGCAGGAACTAGTTAAAATTGTTCCTAACAACAGGACACAAACACATGAAGGAAAACCTGCTTCTGGATTTTATGTTCACATGATTAAAACAGTGGCACCTTGGAGAAGAAAAAAAGAACTAAATACAGTGGCACCTTAACCGGTGCTGCTTTTTTTAATCATGCAGCTTTTTGGTGGCACGCTACACATTTTGTGTAAACAACTCCTGCTGTGTGTAACTTAAGTGACTATGTTTGAATACTAGCTCTATAAAAAAACTGGGAGTCAGTGATAACTTGCCATCGCCAAATCGGATCCTGTAGCACTTCCAGTTTTTTTTAACAGTGTTCATTTTCTGTGTGGTTAATTATTCGTAATTCAATGGTCAAGATAATTTATTTGGTATTGAACCTAATATTTGCTGTGAAAAGCCTCATTTTGAGTTGTTTTCATTTAAATTTGTGACATGACGGCAATGTTAAAGATCACAATACAATGTAAAAAGTGCCCTTTTGAAGTTTTCTCATTATAACAGACTGTTGCAACCTTCACTTTCACACCATCAAGGCCTATTTTTTTCTTAATCTTAAAGAATAAAAAAAATAAAAAAATAAAAACTTTGGGTCCAGAGTGCTCTACTTGAACACATAAGAACAGTAGGAAGTCAAGTCAACTTTATTTATAAAGCGCTTTTAAAACAGCAAAAGCTGACCAAAGTGCTGAACAATGCAGAATAAAACAAAACAACAAACAAAATAAAATCAATAAAAATCGATACATTAAATAAAAATAAATAAAACCAATAAAAACCAATGACAAACACTTTAAAAAGGCTGCCAAAAACACTTTTCTGAGCAGCCCAAACTATATTAACCACTAATTTCACATCACTTAGAATGATGATATTATTAATAACACCTTATTACATATTTTGATGTACCTTATTCCACAGTTTATCGTCAGATGTTATAACAGCTTTATCCCTTGCATAATACATAATAGCTGTAGCGTTTTTTTGGCTTAGTTGTGTTGAGAACTACAACTTCGCAAATTGATGACGCCATATCTGACAACAGAACGATCATTTTGATTAAAAAAAATTTTGAATAAGGCAAGAAAAAAAGTTGTTAGTAATAAACCACGATTAATCCACTGATTTGACAACCCTAATTTTTATTATAACATTTTATAAACTATACAGGAGAATGTCACTCATCAAAGAAATCAGTCATTGCATCTTCATTTTAAAAATGTAATCAGATAAATTGAATAGTATTTTTTTTCTTATTAGAATTACTATGTCAAAATTAATAAATTACACATTAAACATCATTTTCAAATTTCATAAACCAATTGGAAACTGTCTTTTTTTGGATAACAATAAAATCATTTTTCATATATTTATATAAATAGCAAAATTTTGATCATTAAAGTATAGTATTAAGCGGAGAGTGTAATCTACCTACATTATCCTTTAGAAAACTTCCACTTGTACAGTTTAACAACACTTTTTATATGCTTTAAGAATTGTTTATTAAGAAATGTAAAATTTGTCCTCATGCAATAAATGTTTTAAAAGGGAATAAAAGGCTGGACAGCAAGTTAGACACTTTACTATCCAACTGTTTTACAGCATAACTGTGCATGACAGCATCATATGGTTTGATGTGCTTTTGTTAAAACAAGCATAACCTTCCATGGGAATTAAGCAATCTGGATGATAGCATATGTTGTTTAAAGAGCTATACGTTTCTGTCTGCATTAAGTGTGCCTCCACAGATGGCAGTGATTCCTGCCAGTTAATGCGGAGCTGCCTGAAAAATCATGGCAATTCATTTTTAAATGTGCTTTTGTAAACACAGATATAGCATTTTTTTTTTTTTACCAACAAAGGGAATTCATCTGTGCAACATCACTAATTTAGTTCATAGAAAAAAAATTTTTTTCTCTCTTTGGTTATGAGCAGCAATACCAACCAGTCTTGCATGTTTCTTAATATTTATTAGATTTACATTTTAGGCAGCTAAAGTTTTAATATTTGTGGTACTGCTGGGATGATTTTGGAATTACGATCTACATTCAGAACTATACATTTAGTTTAATCTGAAGTTCAAAAGGACAGTTAAGTATATCGTATGTTTAAAAAAGAAAAAAAAAAAGAGAAATCACATTTTTTATGCTAATATCTCTAGTACAGATGTGCATGCTGATTTGAACCAACAGTTTTACTTGCCGTAAACAGTATATTAACTATAAACTTTTATGACAAAAGTCATTTTTATTTTTATTTAATTAATGAGGCGGTAGATGAACGGCTGCAACGTAGGGGGTTGGGGGTGGGGGGGCTGTGAGAGGCAGGGCGGAGGGAAGCTTTCCGTCAGTTACCAGGAATCTTGGAAACAGATCAATATTTTATTATGGGATGGAGAGTGACAGGGTTTTTCTAGAACAATGAGCACCAGAGTTGTCTAAAAATTACAAAAAACTTTGTAATTCGCACCAAAAGCCGCCACCCCTACCGTTGCAGAAGGCAAGCAGTCAGACACGCCTGTGAGCTGACTCCAGCCAAAGAGGACATCTGAAATCCAGCTGGATCAAACAAAAAAAAAAGCTGGAAAATAAATAAACAAATAAACAGAATTCCAGGAAAAAAATCAAATGCACTGCAGAGCACCCAGAAGACAATTTCCAAGTTGTTCGGCTTCCTGGAAGCTGAAGCCAAAAAAACAGAAGAACAGGCACTGCCTGTATAACAACACAAGAAAGGTCACATCATGCGGCGTATGATCTGTAATGCCCATTGTTGTTGTTGTGAATTTGAGCTATATAAATAAAATTGAATTGAATTGAAATGAAATGAAATGAAATGAAATGAAATGAAATGAAATGAAATGAATTGAATTGAATTGAATTGAATTGAATTGAATTTTGAATTAAATTAATTCCCCCCTATGTGTTCAGCTAAACATAAACCGGTTTATGTGGCGCAAAGAAATTTATGAATTTCACCTGGAGTTTTTTCTTGTATTTTCATTCAAAAACATCTACATTTGTTTGTTAAAAATATGTTTTCTTGTCGTTTTTAGGAAATGACGCCCAAAACTTTGATTCTATATTGTAAAAATGGTTCGTTGAACATTTTTAACATTCCAAAGCGAAATTATTCACTTTTTTCCAAACGGAATGTTCTTTTTTTGCATGATTTTCTGTCTAGTGTGTGAACAATAATAAAATAAAGTAAGTGTCACATAGGTGATGTTGTGCTGATTAAAATGACACCAGATAAACAAGAAAATAGTCTTTCACATTGAAAATACAGAGGTACATTCAAAAGTAGACAGAAACTGACTTTTAGGCCGTTCCAAAGGATTAAAGTTCAAATGCTACACTGAATTTGATGCGTTTTTTTTTTAACATAGTTTGTTTTTGTTTATTATACTACTTTTATCTGTCTTTTTTTTCTGTCCAAAGGTCCAAAATGCGAACTTGACATTGATGAGTGTGCTTCATCTCCCTGCAAGAATAGAGGAGCATGCGTGGACCTACCTGGTAATTACTTCTGCCAGTGTGTGGCTCCATTCAGAGGTAATGAGCACCGACAAAAGGGCAAAAAAAAGGGAAGTTAATTAACTTACCATTGTACTTTTTCACCTGTCCTGACCTGCTTTACAAGTTGAAACAAAATAACTACACTTTCATTTGATGCCTCTGGTTAAAAAAATAGGAACCTGAGTAATGTTTTCTGTAATGGAGTCTTCCTCCATCTTGCATCAGTTTGTTGCATTATCAATTCTTACTAATAGGAAATCATTGCTCACTATTTAATTTAAACTCAGTGTACTTTTTGAAATCTATCCTAAAAATTGACATTTTTACAACCACTTATTAATTATAAGCAGCATTTTTTATGGTTGTTGTCATTTTAAAAGTTTATTTATAATAAAATTAACACAGGGTGTTTATTCTGATATTAGACTGGATCATATTAAAAAGAAAAATATGACACAATTTAAAAATGCATGGCTTTAATGATATGAATGCCTCAACGACTGCATGTGATCACAAATCAATTTGCGCTGGCTGATCAAGCCTGCCACTGAACGCCCCTGTAATTGTAAACATCACCCAGCCTAGTGTGACATAGTTCAAAGGCTACAGTTTTTTCATTTTATGCACAACATGCTGATATATCTGTATAATTACCAAAGATAAACATGTGTAGCGTGTGTAGGGGATAAACACAAACCTGCTCTTGTAATTGCCTATAAACAAAAAATCGTTTCTGCTGACAAAAACTGCAGGAATAAGTTCTGTAAAAATGAAAAGAATAAAAATGCCTGCCACTAAAAACAAGAGGATTCAAGCTAATCACATGATGATGCTGTGGCTTGTTTCATGTGGCAAACATAAGTCTGTCTGTACGTAACCATGATAACTGCGATGTTAGTCATTGCAAACCCTTTTTTTGTAGATCAAATGTGTTCATGAACAAGCACACTTCATTTCCAAAAGTAAAATAATGCATTAAACCAGATACAGATGCCACAAATCTTCTTTTCTCATAATGCTATGTAATAGTAATGAGACAACACTTATTGTTGTTTATCATCCCCAGACTTGTTTTAAACTTTATTTTGTCTTATAAAACATAATGTAACATGAATGCAGATTTTTAATCAAAGTTCAAATATTTCAAAGACTGAGTTGACTTGTTTTAAAGAGCTTGGAAAATGCCACAAGTTCTTATGGGAAAAGCAAAATAAATCAATAGGGAGTGATTTAAGTTTGTGAACTTTTAGTTTATTCTAAAGGTCCCAGTTCATATATAAACACTACATAGTGTCCTTCAATAAGAAAGCAGTCCCTTTGTAACAAATTAATTGTAAAACAACTTAAATGAGCCCAGAACTGCAACAAAAGACCTTTTAATACTGAAACCACTAAAGTACCTGCAAAATAGATGGCCCTATGAGAAACAAAAATGATGTAACTATATTGAAAAAACCTCTCTAGACATCAGCTGAAATGTTAGATGGTATGGATTATAAAGGGCTCTTCAATTTTTCGGTGATCATGTGAGTGTAACTACAGACTCTAGACAAAGTGTCTTGAGTCCAGCAAAGTCAAGTGATTGGAGTAAAACCTCCAGCCTCAGGCCTACAGCTGATTTTTTTGTGGCACCAAAAAAAATCACATGTTCAAAAAGATCCACTGACTTTAATAAGCTTTACCAGCTTTTTCAGGAAAAAAATGACTGCGATTCAAGCAAGACACTTTAAAAAATACATTTACGAGAATAAAGTTGTAAAAAGTCATAATTTTATGAGAATACAGTCATATTATTTAGGGGGAAAAAGCTAAAAAAAAATTACAAAGAAAAAGTAATACAATTAAGAGATAAAAGTCAAAATTTTAGAAGTATAACCTTAAATTGTAATAATTTTGTTTTTTGGAGTCTTCAAAAACTAAATAAAAAATAGGGATATGTATTTGACATACTAACGTAAGTGATAATGGCTGTTTAATCCTTCAGTTTCAGACAACTCCATTTGACATAAAGGAAGAGGAAGGGAGAATAAAATTGGTGCTCAGGCAGTTAATCTGGTGATCGTGAGGTGATTTCCAGTGACATTAATCATTATGTCTCGCCACAAGAATTACTTCTTCTTTCCTGCAGGCCTCCAAAACACTAACAGCACATATCCATCAAAAAAACTGTTCTGCAGCCAGAAAACTGGCTAGTTGAAGGTTAGTTTTTGCTGGCAGGCGTTTGACACTAACTAATTTCATCGGTAATTGAGTGGAAAAATGAAGAACAAAAGGACCCAAATTGATAAATACACGAAAAGGCATGTATAAATGTAAGCAAAAAGAACTGTATTTTTTTATTTTTTATACTTCTAAGTAAAGTGAAATGGATTTATCCAGGTACAATTTCTAGTGACATTTAAAAGATAATGACTTCTCTCATAGTCTCTAATGCATCTCTCAGATAGGTTGTCAGGGTTAAAGCAGCAGCAAATAGGTTTAAATCTTTAGTACCCATATCTAAAGATTAATGGATGTACAGAGGTTCTTTCTGGCTTGATGATCCCTCTGCGTTTTCCTGTTTTCCTTGCTCCAGGGCGTAATTGTGAGTTCTTACCCTGCGAGGCCAGTAATCCCTGTGAAAATGACGCAGTGTGCATGGAAGAGCTGGACCAGGAGCATTTCCCTTTGGGTTTCCGCTGTCTCTGTCGCCGTGGTTTCAGTGGCCCCCGCTGTGAAATCAATGTGGATGAGTGTAGCTCCAACCCCTGTTTTCATGGCTTCTGTTATGATGGTATGCAAAAAAAAAAAAAAAAAACTTATGTTGGATGTTTTAATAACAGGCTCTATATGAGGGAAAATCTAAAGGGTGTATTTACACAGAAAACAAAGCAATAATAATAACATAAAATATGTTTTATTTTAGTTAGAAAATTGAGAAAATCATTATCGAATCTATCTTGTGGTGCAATCTTCTTGAACTACATTTTGTATAAATCCTTTTTGACAGTCAAAAGTATAAAAATTGAAGGTCATGTCACACTGCTGCTACATACAAGTTGTGCATATTGAAAGGATGAAAACTCGTCGTACGTGAGTGTACCTGGAAAAATTGAGAAAATGTGCGTTTTTTACGATAACATTTGTACAGAAGTATTACGAGGGAACCATGTTAAAACCACAGAAGAAGTATGAATAAACCACGCAAAGAACACGTTAACCTGTGCTTCATTGAATTTCTTCACTTTGACACTTGGAGCACTGAGCAGAAATTAAATCATGTCAGCACCATGGTCAGCTCCCACTGCTGGCCCTCGCGATGCTTCGTTTTAATTAAACAGTCTGATTCCCCTGGTCCGCAGTTATAGTCAACAGCCAGGCGCCGTTCAGAATCATGTCTGTGCCCGCGTGCTGTACACTGCCCCACAAAAGACCTGATCCCCTGCAGAGATGAGCCGAACAGGCCGGACTGGGGGAGCAGGAGACCCCCATTCAGTATAGACTGCTGGAGGAGTGAAAGATTTATATTCCCGTCACACAATACGTGAATCATGCATGAACTGTGCATTGAACAGTAGTGGAAAGCCACAAATTTCAATAAACTACGTAAAATAAGAATAAAGTGTGTAATTTCTCAAATCACCAAACGTTTTAAAAGGCTCAAAACCCAATTCACAAAGACCTGTCAGCAAAACCCCTTAGCAGAATGACATATATTACACATGTATCATGAAACACTGAAATGTAATACATGGAAAATGCACATATTGTGTGTAGTGGCTGTGTGACACGGCCTTTACCTAAATACCAGTATTTTATAGATGTAATTGAAGTGAGAATAAAGATGTAACTCATTCTCAGATGAGAATGAGTTACATCTTTTTCATGCAAGAAGCAAGTAGACTTAAAAAATAATTACTTTGAAACTTTCTATGACATTACTGTAATGCATACTGACAGATTGTGGGTGCATCTACAGTATATACTTGTGTAATGAAAATATTACATTAACTTAGTTTATTTCAAGCAATGAAAGATAAAAGACAACACTCATTAACTACATTAATAAATAATCAAATCTAGATAAGATATGTAGTCATAAAGCTGTTGAAGAATTTAGTAAAATAGTAGAAGATGCTGACACCTTCTTGACAGTATAGTTAGTCTGAATCAAAATACACCTATTTTGAGTTTTTCTTTTTTACAGAAAAGAACAATTAACAGCTTTATTTCTGTATGCAGAGAAAAAAAATGTCTGAGTGACATGAGACTTCAAACATTTGTATCAAACATATTCCCAGTCATATTTGAAACCCCATTGTTTTTCTCTTGTATTGTTGAATGTTGTTGGATTTAAAATCCATATTTTGCATGGCTTTTTATTATTAGTGACACTGTGGGTTTATATTGTTTGAATTGTAGGTTTTCAAAAAAGAACAATGTATTTTAAAATTATAGATTATTATTTTCTTCCAGCAGTTATTTTTTTAGATGTCATTTTCACATTTCTTTTGTATGTGAACTGTGGAAACTTAAAATAAATGACAAGTTATCAAGCTAAACACTAGAAAAGTAGACAGTGACATAAAATGAAAAATAAAATCCCAATTAAGAGAAAGGTCAGGCAGTTTGTAAAGGTATTTTTAAAAAGGTTACCTAATCTCTCATTTAGTGTTCCTTTTCCATGTTTTCATATATAATTACTCCATTGAAATTATATTTTTTAGTCATTACAGTTACATTTAAAATTAATTGACAGCATTCAAATGGTCTGAGCTCAGAAAAAGAAAATGTGAGGGGCCATTATGATCTGCTTTTTAGTCTTTACAGAAAAAAGAGAAAACAACTAAAACATTGTGAGCACAGCAACCCCCAAATATCTGTATATATTGTCCAGCTGTAGTGCATAATAATGATAAAAATGCAATAGCAGGGCTCCACCAGCTGTGCCAACCATTTCTGAGCTCAGCCAGGTGACCTTAGGTCAGTGAGCCAGGCCTGAAGGCCAGAAGGTCCTCCAGGCCTGGCTCAGCAGCAGCCGGCTCAGCTGCAGCTGGCCAGCCACCAGAGACAGCAGCACCGAGCATTAGTGGCCGAGATGAGTAATGCCGCTGCCATGTGGAATTCAAGGCGTGTCGTGAGAATAATTGCAACAACATAGAAAAGGATAGACTGACAGCTCAGATTACGTGGTAAATCTTTGGGAAAATGAAGAATCCAGGGATCTGGACTGGGGAAGCAATACGTTTGCTCTTGTAAGGACTGTAATGACTTCTGTCAGTGGTTGCATGTACACTCATTGTGCAGGAGAAAGCGAATGATCTCCCCTCTCTAACATCAGTTAATAATTAAGGAGAGGGAGCAATCATTTATAAGATATGGGATGAGCAACTGGCACCTTTTTAAAGAATACCTCTAAAGTTAGCTGGCTTCCTCTTGCCAAACTACTTTCCTCCCAACTTTTAGTGCGTTCTCTCATGGTGAGGCTTTGATAGCAATTGACAAGGCTTTCAATGAAAATAAGTAGGAGAGCCAGTCAACATGGAAGGCAAAAAAACACGGTAACAGAATGAAACACTGAATGACCACTGCAAGGAGGCTCAACCAAAGATGGCTGGCATGTCAGGCTCAGGTAAGTGCACAACAAGGTGACCTGCTGCATACAGCCGTTTTAGCAACAAAGGCTTCTCTGATGATGCAGATATATTTTTTTAAATGGTGTTTTCATGGGGAAATAAATGAATTGCTGTTGTGTCATATTCTCCTAATTAAAACTTTCCTGTGTGGGGAAATGCGGTAGAATCCATTGAGACATGAGCAAAATAATTTATGATGCAACTTCCTGCAACTGTCCTTGTGATTTTTCTTTTTCTTTTCTAGTCGTAGATGGCTTTTACTGCCTTTGTAGTCCTGGTTATGCAGGGCCTCGGTGTGAGGAAGACATCGATGACTGCCTAAGCAATTTGTGCACTTCCAACTCAGCATGCAAGGACCTCCATGAGGTGAGAAGAAACAATTTTCCCTTTGTGTGCAGAAGACTGCTGTTATATAAGAAAAAATACTCGTATTCATAGTTTAAATTCTCTAATGTTTTCTCATTCTTATTTTGCTGAAATGAATATTTCTCTTTGTTAAAATTGATGGACAGAATACATTTTTTTTTATCTTTTTAAAACTTTTTAAAAATAAAAATAAAAGCTTAAAGAAAAACAATGACAAAAAGAGGTTTAAAAACCATCTAAACAAAACTACATACTCCCATATTAGGCTGTCTGAAGCTCAAGCATAATAGTTTCAGTTTCTGAAATCTATAGAGTGTCAATTTAGAACCAAAGTCGTCTCAAGGCACACCATACAAAATACATAAGGACATCAAACTGAGCTAAAATAATTCGTATATAATCTAGTAGATTGTTTTATGAATTTGGTATGTATATAACGCATGCATCATGAAACATTGAAATTACATATGTGGACGTTGCGCAATGTCACACGGCCTTAACTTTTGCACAGCTATTTTGAGGGCATTCAAGTAATTCAATGCATTTATTGCAAGGTTAAAAGACAATGCTTTTCCAACTTTTATATATGAAAAAAAACAACAACACTTTTCTGTAAATTGTAAAGCTGTTATTAGAAAGTAAGAACATTTTCAATCAAAAAGTTTTACAATTGCTGCTTTACTGAAGTTGAAACCATTTCATTTTGCTGAGTGATTTGGTGCAGTATACGAATGAAGCAGGATGGCTCTGGTCTGTTTTACTTCTTTTTTGTTTTTTTGGTTTGTTTGTATTTGGATCGTATTTTACTCATTATTCAAATACAGACAGTTTCTAAAAACCTCTTCAGTCGTGTTTACAGTGTAGCCATTTATCTCTGAACACAGTGTCCCTTAGAGCTTTGGCATATTTTGGAGAGCTTCAGTCCCTGAAGGTGACTTACCAGCAAAAAGGAAATGATGTTGTTTTGCTAGGGGTAAAGAATTGGAGTCTCCAGGAGGTATCTAATTTATCATGAAGCACCGGCATTTCCCAACTACACCATCAGGGTCCAAAAAATAGATCAGATGGAGTTTATTACTTCATTCTTGCAATTTATAAAATTAATGTCATCATGCATTCACCAAAAAAAAAAAAACCTGTTTAACTCGGAAAAACTTTACTTATATTTCAATCATATTTTTTGCCCCGCAAAACAAATTTTAGATAGTTTCCCTTGCTTGGATTTATTTTATTACTACAAAATATTCTTTTAAAGACATTTTAAAGGGAAAAGACAAATATTATAAAGATTAGCTAAATTAGTGGCTTTATTTATGCACATTTCTACATGTAAACTATGAAAAAGATGTTTAGAAGTTTTATAGATTAAACATTTTAAACATGTTTGCATTTCTTAGTTTCCAAACACAGTCAGTAGTACTGACACATTTGCTTGATAAAGGCACATATGGTCGGTTCTAAATGGCATTAAAAAACAAGCTTAAGTATTTTCCATAAGGTGGGTGGTAAGAGGAATACATCGGCAAAAGCAGAAATATGGAAATGTAGAATGAGCTTGACTCTTCTCCAAGAACAGATTCCACAAAACAGTTTTAATGTTTCTATACATTCCCTTTTTCTTAATGAATTCATAAAATATATTCACTTTTTTTTTTAAAAAGCACCAGATAAGAATAAAAAAACTTGAGAAAATGGCTTCTTCAACAACAATAAATAAAATAACTGCTGCCATTTGGGTATAAAGCGCTCCTTATGAATCATGAAATCACTTTAACTATTCAAAGTACAGTCTGTTCAAAGTGCAGGAATAAAATATTTGCATTGTGGTTGACTAACCGTGCATCTTTTCTTGTGATGCAGGGTTATGAGTGTGTTTGTCATTCAGGATGGGAGGGAGCGGACTGCCAACAAGAAATTGATGAATGTTTATCACAGCCCTGCAAAAACAACGCCACCTGCACAGACCTTCTTAACAGCTACAGGTATGTGTGCGGGATGGCCCGGGGGCACTGTCCCCATAAGCTGCATCAGTCGCCTTATAAATGCAGAATAAGAGGCTGCTCAGAGATAGCAATATGTCCTTCCACTAGCTGGGGAGATAATGAATTGCAGATGGCAGGTAAAACAAATGAGTCAATCAATGGCTCACAGCAGGAAAAGGTTCCAGGGGAATTTGTGAGTCATTGGAGGAAAAAGCTGCTGTATCTGATTGGGTCCAATGCCCTCCTCTCGTTTTGGAGAAGTACGAAGGGTGGAAATGTTGGGATAGGAAACAGAATACAAGGTGCTCGTCGAGGAAAATGTCCATCTAACTCAAGTGCAGTTGCTTTAGATGAACATCCACACACACATACACACAGTTCATCTCTCTGTTCCTCTGTCCCAATCTTTCTACTTTTGTCTGACATGTTTTCATTGAACCCTTATACAGCACTCCATCCTCCTGGCTCCAGAAGTCAGCTGTCCACATTTAACAGCTTCTGTGGCCTGTAGCACCATTTACCTGTAAAATGTCCTTTGCTGTCTTGCATGACAGTCAGCACTCGGAGTCTATAAACTATACTGCTGTAGGTTTTTGGAGAAAACAGTGCCGTACTTTTCACTTTTTCTAAATATTTTAAAGCACTGGTCCCTAACTCCTGGGCTGTGGTCTGGTACCGGTCCATGAGTCACCTGCTAGCGGGCCACAAACAAAATGAATAATCAAACACTAACTTAGATTACTTCCGTTTTTGTTTATCTTCTAATTCTGAATAAAGTTTTATTATAGAAAAGTATCGGATTCCATCTACCACATCTGTCTGTTACTTACTCTTGACACATGACAAGTCGTTCACTTGTGTTAAAGCGGCTGCTCCAATCACTAAATTAAAAACCCAAAGCTAGCAAAGTCAATAAAAACATACATCTTCGTATAGTTTCTTTGGGGAAAAAACATCCATTAAGGAAATGGAGGAAGCAGCTTTGACTTCAAAGAAAAAACAGAGAAACCGGAATCATAGTTACAACTTCCATAGCTACTTGAAAACCCGTTCAAATTGATGAGTTATTACCCTTTGTAGCATTGTGGACCCACTTTTTAGAACCATATCTCCTGTTTGGTCTCTTCTAGGTGTTTCTGCTCACCAGGATGGACAGGTGTGGACTGTGCTGAGGATGTTAAAGAGTGTGACTCTGGGCCCTGTCTAAATGGGGCTCAGTGTCAGGAGTCGGACACACCTGGGGAGTTCTCCTGTGCCTGTCCCCCTTTCTTTACTGGCCATTTGTGCGACCAATCTTATGACCCATGTGACCCCCTCCATAATCCCTGCCTACACGGCTCCACCTGCCTGACACGCTCTAACGGAACAGCCTCCTGCAGATGCTCGGCTGGTGAGTGAGAAACCTGCCACAACCTCATCCTCATGTTGCTTTCATTTAAGGATGCTTTATATTGTTTCCACATCATTTTTTTTTTCCTTAGATACTGTAGTAAAAGCAAAGAGAAGCATGCCGTTTTGTCTCTCCCCTCAAAATTAATGTGGGTTTCCTATTGTAAGCTATGAAGGGAAATACATAGTTTTTAAATAGAGACAATTACTGGTTACTTGTGCAACACTCTGTCCAGATGTACTTCTGACACTGCAATCAAAACGGCAATGGTTGATCAGTGAAACCAGCAGGATTGTGTGCATCAAAGTGTGGGCTTCAACAGTTATTTTCAGTCTTTCACTACATCCATATTGAATATGCACGAAAATAAGCCTCCAGCTGAGGTTCAATGCACAACTTTTTTGTTTGTTTGTTTTGACCAAAACAACAGTAAAATCTTTTTTTTCTAGGTCTGCACAAAATGCACCCGAACATTGTAGTATAATATTTCTTATAACAATTCATAACACACAACACTATTTGTGTTGCACACTGCTGCTCTGATCACCTCCCGATGGATTTTCTTTGGTTAAGAGCTTGTCTCTTGAAGTCCTTCCTCTAAAAATGTGCCTCATTGATCTTTTGTAGGTCATGAATGAAATTCTGTGAAGCTGCTAGATTATATTTTTATTCCAGGTTGACCAAAGTAATTGCACTAAAAGCATGTTGCATATGTAGTACATGGGGATATTAAGTTCAGGAAGGAACGCTGAAAAAACAAACTGTTTTGAGGCTGTCTTCTGTAAGAAAATGTTTGTGGGATAAACCAAAGCATGAAAACCCAAAAGATTTGAAGGATAGCAGGGGATGTTGTATTTAGATTTTAGTGGACAAATGTCAAAGACTGCGATGTAAAGAATGTGACTTAGACTTACTAAATGTGTAATGGCTGTCAATGATCTTTTTTTTTCCATTTATTTAATCAATTATGTATATTCCTTATCAAATCCATCATCTCCTGTTGATGTGGCGAAATATTACGATTTGTTTTAATTATGACTTCTTTTTATTTTAATTTTTTTGTCTGATGGTAATAGTGAACGCTTTTGACATGCAGAAACATACGTTGGCCCTGAAGTGCAAATCAATCAGCAAATCACTTGACGCAAAAAACATATCAAAGATCACAACAACAATTCCAGGACACGTTCGAGAGACTACCTCTCGGCTGCATGGGAAACATCTTTTTTTTTTCATTGTCTAGCTTTTTTATCCGCGGTTCTGATATTTAAAATGTTTTTGCGTCAAGTGACTTGATGTGATTTGCACTTCAGGGCAGATGTAGAAACGAGTGCATTCCTTTAAAAAACTTCCCATTGAAAAACAAAACAAACAAAAAAAAAGACAAAAGCTTAATGTGCCGTAGTAATATATTAGAATAGTTTTATTAGGTTTTCTGTGTTAAATGTTACTTTTAAAGGCTTGTCATTTATTTACATATTGCAGATAGAAGAGCATTTGTAAAATTAGTTTTTCACTTGGATTCTCAAGCCCGGATATTTAGCTACAGTTTAACAGAAGAATATTTAAGATTGTGGCCGCGTGTGTCCTGAAATGTCACATCTGCAATGACATACTACGTATTTGTATTTAGAAAAAGAATAAAATAAAAACAACACAAATGCTCCGACACATCTCAATGCCACAGTTAAAGTATTCATGAGATTTATATGTCCATAAAGAGGCTTTTACTTTATTGGTATCACAGAATCTGGCCCAGCGTGCTTTGCAGCATGTGCTGTCTCTCAAGTGATCTACAGAACTTCTCAAGGTTAAATATAAACACATAAAAAGGAATGAAACTGCTGCCGGTCATTATTGATAATAACACTGAGAAAGTCAGGTTCTTGAAAATGTCAAGTCTTTTAAGGCAAACTATATTATTACCCTAATTTGCATATTTAAAGTAATAAGGTTGCACTGATTTCAATCTATCACATCCATTTAAAGAAAACAAATACAAATTCATTTTGACTTTAATTTGTTAAAAGGATTTCTCATAAAACATAAATAAATAATTCCATTAATTAGAAAAATTTGCTGTGAGATTTTTCTGTGAGCCTTTGACTGAGCAGATTTCAAACCAATGATATTTTAGCATTCAGACTCGTTCAGGCAGTATTGCTTTATGCTGTACCTAATTGCTCGGTAGGCACGGAGATGAAAAGACGCCTTAATAGAGCAGCAGGGATTGTTTCAGAAGGCTTTCTTTTAGAGGAATAGGAAATTAGAAGCTGGCTGCATACATTAAAGCAAGAACTTTGCGTGGGCATCGTTGTTATTCACAATAAATCCATTCTATAGTATTGCAGCAAAACCATCATGGAGCATTTGTGATTCAACGTTCATTGTAGTTTTTTTTTTTTTTGTACAAAATAAAAAAAGGGGGCAGGGCTTGTTTTTTATAGGACTAATTCATTAAAAAATTGTCTGCATATGTTTACCAGATAAGGTGCCACAGGCAAATCTCATCCTACATGCTGAAGATGGACACTCACTCTAAATATTTTTAAGCTGAATTTGACGTTAACATAGCATAGCATTTAGTTGTGTTTACTCCTGCTTCGGATAGCCTGCGGATAAAGCAAATGAAGGAAAAGGAGTTTGCTTTGAAATTCTTTGAAATAGCTCACATCTCACTGGCCTTTACTTGGTATTGAGCACAAAAACAGACCAGAATGAAATACTCAAAGCAGCTCTCAGGTTGATGTATAAGAGAAATACACTGCTATGGATCCACTTTATTCTTTATACTGACCTTTTTCTGTTCTTTGGTTGAGGGAAACATGTTTGTTTTTGGTTCATCGAAGGGCTAATACTGAGTTAGATAACAACATATGGTCATTGGAACCCAAATCAGATGAAGAAAGCACAGAGCACGGATCTTCAGACAGAAACTGTCCAGTTGTTTATGGCCAGCAGGAATTTTTGTTCCGTATTAACCCAAATATGTTGGTAAGAATATGTTGATAAAATGGTGTTATTTTGTGGTTTGTGTCCTCTCATATCATAAACAATTCATAGTAGTTTTCTTATTTTCAGAGTTAAGCAGCACCATGACTTATGCTGCTTTAGCCTTTTAAAGGATGTTCTGTTATAGTAAGCCTTTCCGAGTCAAATATATCTAGATAGAGAAGGCTGAACAAGCTCCTAAATCTCTCACAACCTAAAACTCATTACTTACAAAGAAATCGTCTTACGCAACAAAGTGAGTTGTTGTTGTTAGGTGCCAGAGTAAACACTTCTTCTCAGAGTCGATGTAAAAATGAAAGCGTTTTTGCCGATAAACGCTAGCTCCACAGGTGTGTGTGTGTGTGTGTGTGTGTTAGTCTTGGGGTGGTAGCAGACTCTTCCTGGAAGGGGACGTTCCTTCACATTCACATGATTCACATGAATGTGGAGACCCAATCATATTTTGGGATTGGGAGGGGCTAGAGCTCAGGTTTTTACAGGAATGCTCTGAGACGATCAAAATGTTCTTCATGTGATGCATCAAGAACAATGATTTATTAATATAACCTCATGGGAAAGGAATTGCTTTGGGTTGTTTATAGTGAGGAATTACCATTATAATACACTAAAACGCTTAACGTAATTCCAACGAATTTTGAAGCTGAAAAAAGCAGCTTAACACTAATATGCAACAATTTACAGTACAGAAAAGCAGCTTTTTTCTTTGTCAGAATCTGTTGGAATTACGCTAATTGCGTAAATGGATGAAGAGTACTAGAGAATACTAGACCAGCGGTCCCCAACCCCCATACGGGTCCATGGCATTAAAAAGGTTGGGGACCACTGTACTAGACTGTTCTGTTTTGTTGTCACTGGCAACAGCTCTGGTGTTAAAGGGTTAAAGACACTTACGATGCAAAGCGGTGGTGCTCTCCTGTGAAATCATTAATATGTCTAAAAAATCTTATCATCTGAGATAGCTTGTCTATCAAACTTTTTTTTTTTTTTTCATCAAGTTAGTCCTCAACAGTCTTTGATGTCAATTTGGCAGGTGTTCTAAGAACAGAATAAATTATTCCTCCATGAGTTTAGTTAGTTTTTTTATGAAAGGATCTTGACTATATTCAGAATTAAGCGAAGAAACATGGATTTCCCAAGATGATTGCCTAAAACAAAGTATCTCTTTTCAAATAGCTGACTTAGCAATTTTAGTGTTCATCAGTTTCACAGGATCTAAAAGACAGCCATTAGAAGGTCTCTACTGGGAGCAGCATTAAAGGAAGTTGTAAAATGCAGCCACAATGGAAATGAGTGTTGTCTACAAAGGAACCCTGTGAGAACCTGGAGGGCAAAATAAAACCAGAGGCAGCTCAAAGAATATTCTTGAAAGAAAAAATCAAGTAAAGCAATCTATTCCTCCATGTTTTAGAGGTCTCCTGTAGGAAGGTTTTATTCTCACTAACAGTGGCTGTGCTAAGGTTCTGGCCAGGAGGCTTAAGTCATCGTGCCTGACCAGCACAGATGTTCCACTTTTCTTTTAATGAGGAGCCTCGGCAGGGAGTGCCAACCCTGATAGAAGAGCAACCTGAAAATGGGAAGAGGCCAGACTGAGGTTAGCGGCCGACAACCACAACAAATGAAACAAACAGTGCATAGCGTCACTCCTGCCAGATTGCACTCGACTAGACTTGCATCACATTTTGAGTTTTGCACACAGTCTTCAGGCGTTGGTGTTCTTGGAAATGTTTGAAGATTCTTCACTTTTTTTCTTCAGAAGGACTTTTTTTTCCTGAAAGATTTTAAGCAAGTTATAAAAAAATGTACATTACTTGTATGGATAAAAAGAAATGTGTTAAAATAAGCTCATACTTTAAGAAACGTATACATTTTGAAGATTTTTATCCCAAAGATGATCTCAAAGTGTTATCACTTTTTTTATAGCGGTTAAGTTTTCCTATTTCAGTGAAGCAAGCGAGCAACTTGACAGGTAGGCAGTCAGTTTACCTCTAGTGTATTGCATGATGTTGAGAAATGTGAATTTTGCAGAATAGGGAATTAATTGAGAAGCACTGTGAGGTCCCTTTTCATTCAAAAACCATTTTGTTTCTGTAGCTCAAAGTATTCCCAGAGGTGCTTCTGGCCAGATGGAGAGCAAACCCCTTTATTTGCATGGCATGCTACACTAGCCTTCACCTTCCACAAGATCGAGATTCCGTCCTACCAAACAGTTGGTTAATGAGCTACTGTGGAGCTATGCCAGCAAGAGAACTGACACATGCATAATATAATATTGAAAAAGATGTAGTTA
The DNA here is from genome assembly GCA_023969325.1 of Oryzias curvinotus. NCBI lineage: Eukaryota > Metazoa > Chordata > Actinopteri > Beloniformes > Adrianichthyidae > Oryzias > Oryzias curvinotus. Next base: position 6,281,645 of record CM043720.1, read on the forward strand.
ATACGTATTTCCTGAGATGTGCCGTCCTCATTTCATTCATCTTCTCTTTTATAGACAAAGTAGAAAATGACTTGTTGCAGTTTATGAATAAAATGCAGATTTATGCCGATAATAAAGCATCAGTGTTGTGGTTTTGTAATAAACACAACATACCACACACATGATCTGTCAGCTGAACTCCTGCTGTTTTTATGTGTTTTTATGAAGTGCTGTTTTATTGTTTTTTATGAATTCTAGCTTTATCAATTATTTAATGCAAACCACATTCACAGTTCTCTGTTTTGTTGGCTCATAACACATTTAATAACAGTAATAAAAAGACGTTATAAACTAAAGGAGAGTGCCAGACTGAGCTTTTCCCACAAATGTGTCTGCTGAGGTGGCAGGAGCCTTTAGAGCATAGTAGTTACATGCAACACACTTGCACATGGTATATAATTAGAAAATGTGTGGTGTGGCTCATCCTTTCAACCTAATGTGGCTAAGCTAATATTCTGTGACTTAAAGTGCCAGCAATTACTGTTTGCCCCCGTAGAGCAATTACTAAGAGCAAAGATATTAAAGATAAAATAATTAATAAAAAAGAATCATACGAGGGCAAGCAAGCACCAGCAGTAAAGTATTTAAAGTAGCTTCAACAGCATGTAAATCCTAATAAACTGGTGTCTACTCTAATACCCTGAATGCAATGGCACATGGAAATGCAAACAAACTTTAATATGTTAAATGTGTTAAACCTATATATGAGAGCACTTTCCTTAGTGAGCAAAAAATATCAAAAGCTTAGTGTCGGAAACTAGTGATGCAGGGCCCAGTATGCAGGAGACCATAGCTTGGTGGCAGTCCCACCAGGTTAATGTTAAGCATCCACAACTGTTTTCATTTGTGTTAAGTACCCTCAGGGTATTTAATTGTATGGCTTTCTGGTCATCTGCTCTTTCTTTTGTTTCTCCATGGGTTTTGGCATACGTTTATCTATTAAATCTTTGAGTTGACGCCACCAAGCCTGGTCTCCTGCATATTGAGTCCTACACCACAACTTCTTGACAGATGACATAACAATTTTAGTTTATATTTAAAAAAGTAGATGTCTGTGTATTTAACTGCATTATACAATGTTTTATGTTTTAAAACAGCAGCTGGCGCAGTTTCAGAGGTTGGCATTTTTGTTGTTTATACTCACTTTCTGTGGTGGACACACTAAAGCAGATAATGGACTCCATGTGAACACTGGATTCACTTCTAAACATCCCAAAGTTAGAAACAGTGACAGCCTACTGACAACAAGCAGATGAGTGTCTTTGTTTATTTTTGTTTGGCAGAGCAACAGACAATGGAAAAGTCAGAAAAAAGACCCAACTTGGACAGTCAGTATCAGGAGAAAACAACACAATCTTTGTACGGGTTAACGTTTAGGAAGAGTGGTTGGAGCAGCGAGCTTGCTTCTTGTGTGAAACAATGACTGCTCTGACATTCCTGATAAAAATGCAACATGATGATCTACTCATGCAGGAGCCTCTTTTTGTGTACTGTATAATAAAAAAAAAGTGCTTTTGTCTGTGCACTGAGGCACGGTCACACAAGCGTTTGCTTGGTGTGATTGTCAGTTGTAAAAATTGCTTTATGCTTCAGTGTGTCCTCAGACAGGTGATGGCCTTTTTTCTTTCTTGAATACAATTATCCATCAAAGTAACAGACCTGTATGATAATTGCTCATTGTTTAATGTTTGTGCTGTTCTGTATGTAAATATTGTGTCACCACAAACACAAAAGTGTAATTTTATCAAATGTTTTTTTTTTTTTTCTCCTTCTCTCCACTGGCTGGTAGAATGCAGAGTCATGCTTGAACTTAAAGATGCCATCTTCTGGAATGTCTACCTATAATGACACAACACAACAATAACATCGCAAAAAGCAACTTTAAAAAGAAAAACAAAAACCAATGTAATATTTTATTACTTTTTAAAGTTTCTTCCAAGAGGAAAACTCTTCCAAATTGTGCAAGTAATCTTTCAAGTAAGGAGATTTAGGAATCTTAAAGTGATGTGGGCAAGGATCTGTTATTCTTCATGTCATGATCAAGAACAATCATTTAGTAATGTTACCTCATAGGAGAGGGATTATGTTAGAAGGGCTTTTTCAAGCGTTGCTCTGAAAACTCAAAATAGCCTCAAAAAGAAGCATTACGTTCACTTTGCCAGTAGGTTGACTTCTATGGATTGGGAGACATACTGTAAAATGAGCTATCATACAAATTTTGTTGTGAACAAATTAATATAAAAAAAGGACATCTTTTTTTTTTCATAAAATGAATGTGTTTAGCTTTGAGTAAAATCTGACCTTTTCAAAAAAATGAAAATACATGTACAACGCACAAAACTTAGTCAGGACATTGCAAAGCCACGATTGTCTTGGCTCCATGCATACATAACCTTTTAACACTTCAGAATATGTGGCGAATTTAGATCTAACAAGCTTCTACTTTTAAAGGAATGGACTTGTGTTTGTGCTCGAAAGCGACAGGATCTCTGTAAGGGTCATTTGCTCAATGTTAAGTTATTGTATAAAGCAATGTTGTGAACCCCAAGGCACTCTGGTGTCAATCAAACAAATACATATTAGAAGGAAAAAAAAAAGCTGTTCAAGCTGGTAGGGGGGGGTGCACCAATCGCAGCTCGGTGTTCACAATTTGACACAACATAGTCTGCATACATGTAACTATATCTACTTCTATGATAAAAATTGATAAATGTTTATTAAAGTAATCTTCAGACCTAAACATAACATATAGACCAGCATAGTGAAACATCATCCAAGAAGCTTTATCAATACGGACAGTTCTCCAGAGTATTGACTCAGCTGCCATATCAGAATCCACACAACCATTTGTTGTAATTAAGGGAGTATTCAGATTTGACATATTTGTTTTGCTTACAGTGAACCAGAGTTTGTTTCCCTCGATATTCTGGAACAGATTTTCAGACTGAATACACCCAAGCGAACCCAGGTCCAGGACCAAGAACTACTCTCAGACCCATCTTTCGAGGTGGTCTAGATTCCAATTGGACTGAGCTTTGGTTCACTCTGAGGTACCACAGTCTAAATACTTCTTGGAGCGGTGCAAGTGGACCCAAACGGCCATCATAGCCAGTGGTCACGTGATCTAAGCACAGTCAAAATGAAGCAACAGATAAGCCGCGGAAAAATGTAAAGCATTGATTGTAGTGTTATCAATGAGGGAAAAAAGGGTTCAACTCCTTACTTGTTACAATGTTTATCCTAACACATCTGAAATCGTGTTTTACATGCTTTTCTCGATCTCGTTACGCGACACGCTCTGTGACGTCATTCTCAAAGCTATTTTGTACTTCCTTAATGAAATTCTCTCAAAACAATGCCATAACACCACAACGATAAGACATAGCAACTCATTGAAATGTGATTGAATAAATTCAGACTTGTCCGATATGTCATAGACACTGCAAAGTGTCTATAACATATCTGACAAGTCAGAAAAACTTCTCAGTTTACTTTCTTAGACATCTTCTTGCCAGTATCTGCAGCATGCCTTCACTGGACCAAAACAGCAGTAAAAAGTGTTATACCTGACGTTGATCCAAGCATTTAAAACACGTCAGCAACATATAAAGTTTGAATGAACTTCCCTGAGAAGGACTGCAAAGCGCAGGACTTCCATAATTTCTGTTTCCAGCTGCTTTGCTCCACCCTTGTAATTCCTGATCAATGGGTAAAGACATTTTTATTCGCATGGTTTTTTTTACCAGCTTTTGTTTGAATCAGGAAAGGCTGCTTGACGGCCATCTGAATACAGACCAAAGGCAAGGATCAGGACTCCATCTGGAACAAATTAAGCAGACTGGAGTCTGGAACAAACCATGTTCCCAATCGGAATACACCCTAAGAGACATAGAAAGGAGAAAAATCTTGCCTTGTAGAAATTTTGTTTTTCACACAAACTAAATTTTGCTAAAGACATTTTTAAGGAGAGTTTTCAATTCAAAGTGTGCAGTGACAGGCAATAAAACCAGCACCAGTTATGCTGCCGGATGGTGTGCCTCTTTCCTGGTGGATTGATGGAGCCAATTGTGAAATTCTTTGATGTCCACAACAGACAAAAAGCAAAGACTTGTTTCACATGACTCTTACCTCTCACTTCTTGCTCTTTTGAACACTTATTAGAGTTCTGGTTTTACAGCAGACAGACAAAGGGGAATGACTGTGTTTACGGTTAGAAGGAGCAAGCATTTCTTCCAGATAAAAATCAATATCAGGGCTGAAGTTTACAGCGTGAAGCTTTATTGTTCATCTGTAAATGACTTAAAATCCTCTGTTGTTGTTTGTGGAATTTTGAGTTAACCATAATTAATATAATAGATGTATATTTTATGAAAAATAAATAAATAAATAAAAACAACAACAACATGGGGACGCTGCAAGCCTGACAGCAGCTGTGGTTAAGTATCTGCACACCGCAGTGAGGAAGAACCTGGTGGCGTCATTTATACTTAATGTTCAAAAATAGGCCGGGGTCAGCAACAGCTGTACTGCAAACAATTTTTAAATAAACTCTGTGTTTAATCATATTGTGCCTTCATTTGCAGAGCTGAAGAGGTGGTCCAGGTGTGTAGCCGTGTGGTTAACAGGCTTCACTGGCTGGTGTTTACAGGCAGAGAGACTTCTATTCTTAACCCACTTATTCAGTAACCCACTTTTCAGTCTTTGCATGTAAAGGACTTCCCAGCATGCTGCACTTCTTTTACTTGCACTTCTGATTGAAGACTGATATTAAAACAGGGTTAGTAATTCTGTTTGGTTCATATATTTAGAATATCTGAGATTTCATAACGAAGCATGCTAGAAGAAGTAATGTGTTTTCAAGTGTGTTTCTCCATTTTCCATCGATAAAACATTAATATTATAACATGGGTTCAAGACATTAAAGTTTTTCCAAAAGATATTAAAAAGATTCCAAAAAATATCAAGTTTTACTGCTATTTAATATATAAAGATTCTCTAAGTCAAATACATGACTTTATTATGTAAGAATTTAGTTTGTCTTAAAAGTATAAGTTGCTAATAATTTTTACTTAATTACTAGTTTTCCTTTTTTTTGTGAGATTGACAGTAAAAAAAAGGTTACATACTAAATACTTTTTCTTCAACCCTAAACAAACAAACAATAATGTGAGAGGATTTAACAGTTTTGTCTTTTAGTTAAGTATCTGTTTAATGTTATTTTGTATTTGTTCTAATTAAGTAGGTAATATACAAAATGTTTTAAGTCTGAAAGCCAAACTTTAACTGTAAACTGTTCAGTTCTGATTCATTCTTGGCTCAGCATCAACATTCTGCACAGAGTGCACCATCGGTGATGTCTTATAGTTGATAGATGACATCACCCAGTTGACTCAGAGTTTATGATCAATTTTACTGCAGCAGCAGGTTATATAATTTTAAGTGCCCCCCCCCCCCCCCCCCCCCTCCGGATAATTTGCACGTCAGAGTGACTAAAGACAATAGTTCAATCTGGATGTCCAAATTCAAACTCCTAAAATGACGATCATCCTCATTTTTCTATAGAAACGTCCATCAAAAAGGGTTCATTATACACCAGGGATTACCCAGACATTTACTGGCAGCACCAGCAATTACATAATGTAGCTCCTGCCACTTGATGTGGTCTTGTGTCTTGGGTATTCCTCTTCATATTCTGTCAAGTAGAAGCCTCCAGTCACTGTTTAGCGGCAGAAGATGCATTACAATGCAGTGACATTAGGAATAGTCTCAAAGGTAATTCACCATAGTTGTGACTGACAGACCAGCTTGGGAAACTTGTGTTGTCCCATAATTCACCAGATGTTCTGTCCTCTTTAGGTTCTCGTGAATTTGCTCTCATTCTCACAAACATAGATGCTTATAGCTTTGTCACTGTCACTGCCTTACCTTTTTTTTTCTCTCTACAAGTGTTTCTCTTACCGTTATGGAATCTTTTTTTATGCTAAATCTGACAATAATCATAGGTAATATCTGGCTATTCTGACGTGTATATAATTTTGTGCTTGAGTGTAGTGGAAGTACTGTAGCTTCACGATGGAGAACACAAACATCAAAATCAAGCAGCTGCTTTCCATTTACCCTGTGTTCTCTTTTTTTTAATTAAATTTTTCAATTTGTGTGGCAGATAGAAATCTGTTGGCAAGGGATCCTATTAAAGCAGCAGACTGACAAATTTACCTTCAATATTTAAGAGATGACTTTACAGGTTTTGTTGGCTTGTTTCAATTAAATCCAATAATACCTGAATTTCATATCTCTTTTTCTGTTATTAAAGTTTTTTTTTTAATCAAAAGTTGGAATAAAAGGAATAATCTGAATTCTCATTCTTTATTCTTGATCACTGAGCAGTTGGTATTTAAAAATATCTGTGACAGATTGGTGCTATTCTTTTTGTCCTTGTTTGTTTGGTTTTAATTCTTGCCTCATCAAGCTTCAAGGTCCAAATCCTTAATTGAGAATCTGCTTGGTTTGTTTTTCTGTGCCTGTCTAGTAACAATGCATACCCGTACTGTCCAAAAACAGACATGCAATGTAGACTGGTGATTCCATCTCCTTTCTCGCAATAAGAATATGCACAGAGGTTTGTCTTTGTGTGGCCTTCTGACAGATTAATGATGTGTCCAGGGACCAGGCCTCTCTACCTATGACAGCTGAGGAAAGATGGATGTAATATTTTTATCAGTAGTGCTTCAAAATCACTCAGGGAACACTCAGTGTTTAAAATTTATTGTGGAAATGTGGCCTAAAGAAAACCTCTAACTTGTCAATCTGGACGTTTTTTTAAAGAAAGATGAATGTTGAAGTAACTTAAAATAGGGCAGATTGATTAGTACTCTATTTATTCGGTGGTTAGAGAAGGGAAATCAGAATAGATCCCAACCTGAAAAGGATCTATTTTTACATTTACTCAATTTTTTTGGGATTAGAGAGATTCTGAAATAAAAAAATAAAAAAATAAAAATCACAAAACGTACTTAGTTATGACTTAAACCTGTTTAAAAGCTAGATCTTTTTTTAGCAGAGTTGTAAAAAGAGCTAAATAATTGTTTGACTGACTAGTTGTTTCCTTATTCTTAAGAAATTCTTAAATAAACTTTTTACTATCAATTCAATATAATTTTGGCCATAAACATATTCAAATAAAACTAATTAGTTACAGAACTAGTCAAAAGGCTTCATTTAAAACAAAATTAATAAATAAACAATTTCACTTAACGAAACTTAATTTAGACCTAACCCGGATGTATTCCACTCATTTATATCCAGATGTAGCTTTATTCCAGAAATATTATTTAACTCAGAAACAGCACAATTGTTCTTTGGTTTCCATTCTGATAAAGCAAGAAATATGCTTTTAAGTCAGTTACAGTAAAAACAAAACATTAAGAATATGTGAGAAAAGGGAAAAAATACTTGTGAAGGATTCTGGAACTTTTACATACACCACTTTGTTTGTGAGGCTTGCATATTTTTGCCCAATATTTCCTCATTTGCAGTTACATTTTATTTTTTGTGCTTTTTACTTTTAATAGATGAAGCATGTTTGGTGCCTGTAGTAACTGACTTCTCATAGCCAACATCACATAATCAAACTGGGGCTAATTACTGCAGGACTACCTCTAGCAGAGAAACAACACAGGCTCCGATGCTGCCTTCAAATATACAACAAAGCCTCCACACTGATCTTCTTAGCCATCCTGCCCCTCAACCCCCTAATGAACAAGGCCAAAAGACCTCTTGGGCTTAGCCTCTTCCTCTTAGCCTAACTTAACAAGATGTCACCCCACTCTTTGGATTTCCCTCACACACATTGACAAACACATAGCAAAGCGCGCAAGCACACACCTCCCAAACCCCAAACCACTAACCCTCAGACCAATCTGTCTGTGGCACCAAAGTATTATTAGACTTACAGACTCTCAAAGGGGAAACAGTGAGTGCTGAGAGCTGGAAGATGAGATATGCTACAGGGGCTACTAGTTCCATTAAAATGGCATTCACCGGGGTCTTTGTTATCACCCGTTCTGATGTTTTCTGGATGTAGTGGGGGTTGCTGATCCATGACCATCTCATCTATCTTTCAGGATTTGAAGGAAGTTGGTGTGAAATTGACACCAATGAGTGTGGTTCTCATCCATGCCAAAATCAGGGGCACTGCGAGGACCAGGTCAACGGTTACAGGTAAGAAGTGTTGGGGCCACTTGTCTCAGGAGAGATGGTTTTTTACAGGGAGTCATAACTGAACTTAAGGAAAATATGCAGCAAAACAAAGTGACTTCTCAGTTTGCGTTTTTGAGGCATTACTTTGTCATTTTACAGCAAATTGCCTAAAGCAATTTTTTTTCTTGATGAAATTAGGTCATAATATTACAAGCTCTAAATGCCTAATTATTCTTGTAATTAATTACACGTCAAAGCTTTAGGTCTAGCAAGTTAAAAATGCTTTACAATACTGAGAATTAGACTAAAAATGATGTGTAATTAATATAACAAAATATATGGATTGTCTTTTACCCACTCTGCATAGAGGCATAGGAACCATAGATCTTCCAGTTTCCATCCAAGACCGAATGTCAATATTAATGATTTTTCTTCTCCAGGTGTGACTGTAAGATGGGATTTTCAGGCTTTCACTGTGAGCAAGACATCAATGAGTGTGCCTCCAGCCCTTGCAGCAATGCAGGCACCTGTAAGGACCTTGTGAACATGTAAGCATGAATATAATTCACATATTCTTTTTTTATTTGTTTGTTTGTGTTCCTTTTGTCCTAACTTTGAACTGCAGCTATTTTTCAAAGAACCAGCATGAAAAATGGGAAATATTAGCAATAGACGCAAAATTATTTTGGGTTTGTTTTGAAAGACGAGCAAACAAAACCATCTATAGAAAAAACAACACACTGTTGCACTTCTTCAAGGTTTTCCTTTTTTATATAGCAGGCCTTTCTTCATCCTTGACACACATAAGCTTCCCCTCTGAAGACAGAGAGCAAATTCAGCAGGAACACATCATGTATCTAGATTAGGCTTTACTCCACTGGTGCTTCTCTCTGATGTGCTTAATGGGAGCCCCGGGGCTTCTAGGCTCAGTCGGACAGATGGGTAGAGAAGTCCCAAGACCAATTTGAGTCCTAAATGGTTTGTCTCTCACCATGACTTTGTTCCCATGTGACCTGGCCCTGTTCAGAGCACTTCCCTAGTTACACAGTGCAGGGAGTTCACATCAGGTGTGTTTTAAAACTGGCTAACCAATGCTGATGTGTCCATCTTCATCTCCTCGATTCCAACAGGCTAATCCAGCCAGTTTATACTGTGACACTGAGTCAGTCGACTAAACTCATATAAGGCCCTGCTGTTTTATATAGGAACACCTGATTCCTCTAAAGGTGACTTAAAAACCCACTCCAATGAAAATGTTATTTTTAACATGTTCTTGTGGCATTTTTTTGACAAATAATAAGAAAATTGGGCTCAAAATGGCCTTTTTGAGTATTTATTTGTTCAAATCATTGTAAATAAGGAGCAGACGACAAAATGAAGTTTGAAAAAGCTAGTATTTGTTATGTAGAAAATACGCAAGACAGGCTACAAGCTACCTGCTCGGCTCATTTCTGATGCAGCAACTTGTAGACGACTAGATCCATGTACGTCTTTGTCTTCAGCTCAAAACTGTACAACTGAAAAGCTCCAATATTGTTCGCCATTTTTGTTGCTCTCCCGCTAGAGGCTATAAGCTAGGTAAAGGGAAGGGGAAGGGGTTGCTCCTGCGCCACTGGTCCTGCCAACAACTCAGAGGCAAATTTCTAATTAACTACTACCGCTCTGCAGAAATTATGTTCTAGAAAACGACAGACTTGTTTTCATTTGGGCAGAATACGGCGAAATCATAATCAAAAGACAACTGGGAATGCTTTAAAAATAGCTCAAAAGATGATCGGAGTGGGACTTGAAGTGTAAATAATATATCGAAATGCTTGTTTGACTCTTATTTGAGCTTTTAGAAATTACATTAAACAAATTTTTAACGTAGCCTATCATAAAAATGTTATTTGGTTTTACATGGTTAACTCATATATTTGTTCTAATAAAGAAAATGCAATTTCCACTTGAACACGGAGGGGTCTAATTGCATGACTTCTTGTTAGCTCCTTTTTAAACACAATCAGCATCTCCTCCGAGAAATGTGACAGCAGATCCAGAGAGGGGCTGTAATTGAATAAACTATATCGTTCAACTGGCTGAGCTCTTCCCTTCAGTAATAAACCACCCAATGTAATTTGAGTTAAGTTTGTTTCTGAGAAAAGCACACTTGCATTGTTCAGTTCATTATGTTTAATTGCTCTCAACTGTGTGTTTTTCTACAATGGTATAAATATAAAGTAGATTCAAAATCAGACAAAACATGTCATCTCTACCTGACCTGCTGCCCCCCTCCCGGTTTACCCTAACTGCTTAATCATTCACTGTTATCGCATCCTTCCTAGGTTTCACTGCATTTGCCCTGCTGGATATTTTGGAACGCTGTGTGACCTGGATGTGAATGAGTGTGAAGTTTCACCTTGCCTACACGAGGGCATCTGTATCAACATGCCTGGGGGCTTCAAGTGTGTCTGTCGGCCTGGATACACAGGTAGCTGTTGTGCCCTTAGGTGACACGAAGATCAATATGAGGGTCTAAAAAGCTTATCATGATGGCTGCTGCGGCTGCATGCTATTGAAGCAACTCTGACACAGATCTGGCTTAGTGGGAATAAGAGAGACGCCTCACAATGCCTGCTTTTAATTAGCCTGCCTTCCTCTGCAAGATATAATCCTTGCTTTTTAGTAAAGCTAACAAGAAATGAATTAATGTCACCTGTTTCATCTGATATGAATTCCTGGAACTTTTTTTTTTTTTTTTTCCATCAGCCCCTTCGGTCTCTGCAGCACTATTGTTGTTTAACTTTAATCCTTTTGTGTTATATTTCACTTAGACAGATATTGTGCTATTTTTTGATCAGGTGTATGTTTAAGTGCACTGCAAAGCAGATTGCTGTCAGCTACGGGGAAGATTAATTTCATTTGTCTTGGACACTGTATCATCAATTTATCCTTCCCCAGTTGAGAGAGGAGGGGAAATCTCTGAGGTATTGCTACTCTGGAGAGCAGAACCTGACACGCATGGCTCAATTCCCACAGAAGCAGCTTTTATTATTAGGCCTACTCACAGCATGTTACCTTTTCCGTTGCACTAAGCTCATTCGAGAAAACACGGTTCCCTAAGAGAGCCGGCGACCAAAATTTACAGTTGAGACCGTCCCAAACCAACCACCGGTAAGAGATTTCACAAAAAAAATCATTCACCTCATTTAATTTGTTGAGCAAAAGTATTCTTGTCGCTTTATTTTGAAAAGTTGCCCTGCTTTGTTGTCGCGACTGAGACACTAACTTGCTGCGTCACTTGATGACATTAACATGTTATTAAATTTAGCTGTGAGTGGATTCTTTCGTCTTTTTTTTTTCCGCATATGGAATGCCAAATCAGGTTTTGACTTTAACAGTTGAAGCCTCCTAATAATAAATCAGTCCCATGGTAGAACTGCTCACTTGTGACGCCATTAAGCTGTGATGACACTTGATTCCCGTCTGCATCAGCATCTATATTGAATTTTTATGCAAACATCTGTCTTTGTTGCTGTTGATAAATGTGACTTGAAATTGTTTTTGCCAAGGACTTGATAAGACGTTGACTCAAGACCATTTCACTCTCATTTCAAAACTAATAGAATTATAAAAGGCAATTTTTGCCATCTAACATGTTGGTTAAGAGATATAATTGACACACAAAGGCAGAGAAAAAAAATATCTTTATTTTTCTTTGCAACAAACTGGTTCTCTAACTAAACTAAAAAAAAACTACCTAAAAGACTTTTAACATCTTTGCCTCTGCTTATAAACTATTCCTGCATTGAATTAGTCATTGGTTTTATTCTAATCTATTTAAATTGTGTTTTTATTTATACCCCACAACAGGAGGTTTGGCAGCCGTCCTTGATTTCAGCTGTAAAAATATTTTTTTTGAGAGTGTTTAGCTCAAAGAGCTCAGCAGTCCTGGTGAAATCCTTTTGAAGTGTATATGCAGTAGTAGAAGGTGTTGTGTTGTGTTCAGGGGTCGTAAGTCATTGCATTGACATGATTAATGTCTGATCGTGTTTATATAAATCACAGTTTAAGCGCAGAATTCGTCACCTTCTGTTTTCTCTTCTTCACCCATCATTAGTGAGCGCGCTCCCTTGAGTGATTGTACAGTGCAATCAGCACATTGTTGCAGTTTCCTCAGTCAGCACATTGTTGGATGATGATGTTCCAGCTCGTGCAGGAACGCCTCAGTAAACAGTCTTTTTGCTGGCTGAACATGTTACAGGACACAATGGCTTTATTTAAGAGGTGGGTTTTGTGCAGACTGAGTAATAGGAAACATATTTCCACTTCATGTAAACATTGAAATGAGTATGAAATAAGTGTGGCAGCATGAAAATTTGCTAGTTACCACCTTCGCTCTACAACAGGGAGGCTCTTGATCTAAATTCCAGCTGGGGGCTTTTTTTTGTAGAGGCTGCATATTCATCCTGTGACTGCAATTGTTCTTTTTTTTTTTTTTTTTACAAGTATTATGACTTCCTCCAACACTCCAAACAGTTGCACTGTTGATTACTGTTCAAAAAATGTCTCTTTGGTGAGTTTGAGCAAGTATTTAGCAAGCAAAAATAAGTTTGTTTGGAAACTCTTGATAACATTCTATATATTTCTTTTAATATATTATTATTATTTTTTTACTTTTTTTAATCTAAAATATATGCCCATTCTTTTAAAAATTTACATTTTCATTTCAGTAATTTATTTCCTTTTCACAGCACACAACACTGAATAACACAACACTCTTGTATTTGGGGAAAATGAAAGGAGACAGGAAGGAGAAAACACATTATTCTCTGCCCCATTGAACTCAACCATGAAACGATTTTAACCAAATATTTATCTTTGAAATGCACAATAAATACATAAAATGGCTGGCGATAGCAAACAACATCTGACAAAACGAAAAAACATTAGAACCTTTTTTATATGAATATATTTTAACATAACCCATACCATATTTTGAAAATCAATAATTACAATTTGTGTTTCAGTATGTTCCTAAAGGCCGTGTCACCACGGACATAGTATGAATAAACCCCACAAAGAACACGTAAATAATAGTAGAACATGAATCATGCGTGATTATTGAGCTGTTTACATGATATTCATTAGAGATTTGTGTGTCAATTACGAAATTTTAAAGTGAGATGTCTGCCGTATATGCCATATATGAATGGACAGGTCGTAAAAAGCCACACATTTGCATGCATCTCGCAAAAATCACACACAATTGTGTAAGATTTACGTAATAATTGCGTATATACTACTTAAACTACACAAACTGTGTAATTTTCAACCAATCTAAAATTTTTTACCGCTCAAAGCCAAATTCACATAAAGACCCGTCAGCAAAAACCCTCAACAGACATCTGTGCACATCGACGAATGATGATCACACGAAACACTTATGAATTACGTTCATCACGCATGTGTCATGAAAGACCAAAGTGTCATACATGGTATATGAACAAAATGTAGTGGCTGTGTATCACGCCCTTAACAGCCATAGTTTTATTTTCTTTGAAATCTTAAATATATTTTTAAAAAAAACAAGTGTGTTTCTTATTTTTTTTTGTCAGCTATATGTGGGTGCATCATGTTTCACTTTTTATCTTAACTGGATTTTATGGGTAAGAGTTGTTCTCGACCTTTGAAGTAACTGACGGCATATTTTTCAACTTGCTTTGTGGCTTTGTTTTCTGATAGATGAAACAGCTGTTTCACGAGAAAACGTTCATTTTTCTTCCTTCAACAGCAGGAAATGATAGATTTTGTGTTCCGTAAAGAGAACTTACTCTCTTTATATATATATATAAAACACAGGAAGTAATAAAACCATTCTTACTGCAGTTTGTATACGTCCATCTCAGCCCACAGATGAAGAGCGATATGAATGATTGATAAGTCAGTTACTGGTTTATCACTCCATTACAAGCAAAAATAAAAAAATATTTCAGAGGTAAAAAATGTTTTATAACCATAATGAAAAACACATAAGCTCTACAGAAAATTTTTGAGGGTAGCTATCACTCCCAAATTCCTGATTTCATCCCATTTAGATAAATAATCCTACTAAATATTTATTTATTTTTTCATATTTCCATAAAGAAATCATGTTTTGGTTTAAAAATAAGACATGACTCGTCATTTAAACAAACTATTGTCAATACAATAAAAAAATCATGGATGAAAAATAAAAAAAGCTACAGAAAGCTAACAGAAAAGCATATTGTTTTTCCTATGTGTTAAAAAGTTGCTAGAAGTGAAAATTGATTATTGGATACCAGTAAAACCTGTTTTAATGGATATATTTTTTTACCTTTAGCATTAACAACATTGAAAAGATTCTCAATGTTTCTTTTAAGTGTGTGATGTATCTGCACTGTAATGCTCCACCTGACTTAACATTCGTATATGATATCCACAAAATATGAATCCTTCCAGAATAGTTTCAGAATAATATTGTCATAAAAAATATGGATTTGTAGTTTTATGGTTTAATTAAAATGTATCGAACATGAAAATAGCAAATGAAATGAATTTTTAAATGACAACCAACACACATGGACTAATTCAAATTCATTTTGAAATATGTATAATAATAATTAGATGGTATAATAATGGTATAGTATGGTATGTGGTATAATAATTCTGAATACCATCAAAATATTAAAATATTTATCTCCCCTATCTGTATATTATTTGAGGACATAGTGGATGTTGTTGTATGTAAAAGAAAATTTAAGTGTATTATCAAGTGAAGACAAAACACCTAATTCTGTAATGCATTTTGCAGTGTTGGGTCTTGGACAAGAGGCTGAGTGCAGAACACAAATGGTGAACAACTTTTTAACATGATGTAAAAAAAAAAAACTGAACTAAAATCACAGATTTCCATGTAAAAAAAAACAGTCCTTTCATCCATGGAGAAAAGGTGGAGATATTGGCGACTAAAGAATACTTTTCGTTCACCTGAACCTTAACTTGGCATTCATGCGCATTCAAAAATGCACAAAAATCACACGTTTTGAAAAATCTCTATCTTTTAGTGCTCAGCGAGGTGTTGCAAAAGTGTTAGCAATCACATGGTGTGCTCGCTACACACACAAAAGCCCCTTTGCAGGCCAAAGCATAGTATCAGGAGCAACAATGTGCGAAAAAGTACCTAAATGTTGAAACAAAGAGCTCCAGAACCCAAAAATCCTATATCCTATTCATTAGTATTTACTAGTTATGCCAGGATCACTTTGTGCCAAAGCTTCCTTGAGAGAATATAGAAGTTAAGTTAATGAGTAAAATTATTCACATGTTGCACTAATATGCTTGATTCCTCTTATGTTTCATGAAGCTAAAAAGTGTCAATGTTTTACAGTAGCAATCTATTCTGTTATTATGACTGACCTTTCAAAATTACACGTCTGTTCTTGTTCTCGCTTTTTGTGAAATTTGAGAACAAACTCCTCCCAAAAGGTTTCAGCTCACCTTCCATATAGTATGTGTTACAGAATGAAATTCATTACATGTGTTGGTTTGTATGAATATGTGCGTGTTTACTGCAGTTGTGTTGAGTACATGTTGACATGATTGTACGTGAAGATTTTTGGGGCCAACATGTATGTTTGTAACACTTTGAGTATGTGTGTGGACAGGCCCCGCCGCTTTTGACTAACATTCATACCAGACAGTAATGATGATAATCTTCCAGCATCTTGTAGCATAATGATTGTACCCCCACCACCACCAACTCTGTAATCATCCTCTAGATCTCATTAACTCTCATTAACTCCCCTTTTCCCCCTTTTTGCTGTGCCCTTACCCCCTGTCTCCAAAACCCCTCCCTTCGTTCCCCTTCTTCTTTTCCGTCCAGTCCAATGAAAGAAAATTATACAAATGTAATCAATATAAAGTTGAGCCTAAATTACAAAAGGGGGTTACACAAATACACAATTAGTGTGTTAGAATATTCAGAACCTCCTGTTATAACAGTAAAACGTGTCCAACACTTGAGGCCTTCAGCTTATATCTGTGTGCTCAGCTGCTGGACAGGACAAGTTAAAAAAATAAATAAAAGAGCAGCAAAGTTTTCCGCTTCCAAGAGTTGTGTACAGATCCTTACAACATGGAGCCATGCATTATCATGCTGCAATATAAGGTGATATTCTTGGATGTATGACACAACAATGGGCCTTAAGATCTCGTCACGATATTTCTGTGCTTTCAAAATGCCCTCAGTAAAATGCACCTGTGTTCTTCGTCCATACACCTGTCCATACGATACCCCCACTGTGGGCCACTCGACAACCTGATCAACGCTATGCAAAGGAGATGTGTTACACTGTATGAGGCAAATGATGCTCACACCAAATACTGACCGGTTTTCTGATTTTTATATATGTACATACACTTTTGAGTTAAATATCCTGTCTTTATTCAGTTATGATCTATTCGGACATTGAATTAATATTATACTTTATTTTCAAATAATCGTGCCATCCTTTTATGTAAGTCTTAATAAAACAACCTGTTTGCAGTGTTTGCTTTTCATTTTCACACCACAAAAACTATGCATAGTATTCATCTCATTATTTATTATTATTTTTAATTTGATTCCAAAGCTGGGGGTGGTTATAAATTTAACTGACCCAAACTTTCTCTCCTCCAACGGTTTGTACAGTTGCTTTTCCCAAGAGCCATACCATATGCATCATTTTCTTTTTCTTTAACACTTCTTGTGCCAGAGATGATTGTTTTTAAATACTTGGTAAATATATAATATCCATTTTTTTATTTTTAATGTGCTTCTTCTCTAGGATTGCGGTGTGAGGTCAACGTCAACGAGTGTGTTTCAAATCCATGCCAGAACAATGGAAGATGTATTGATGGGCCTAATCAATATCACTGCTTGTGTCCTGTTGGCTATATTGGGCTCCACTGTGAGACCAACGTAGATGAATGCATATCAGCACCTTGTCTTCATGGGAGGTACTGCCTCCTCTGCAACACTGAAGTAAAAAAAGAGCAAATTATAAAAATAATTGCATAGAATTATATGTAATTATCCATGTTTTACGTGCATCAAATGTTAACATGTGTCATGTGTTGGCTGCTGCGATGGCCTCACAGCTTGTCTTCATGCTGTTTAAATCACAATCGTAAATCAGTTAAAGGGTAATTGCTACTCTGGTCAAAGATTACATCTTTGGAACAAAATTTATGCGCAGCCTGTGAAGTAAAGTAGTGTTTGGAGTAAATACATATTAAGTTCTGTTTGTGCATAAGTACAGTGTGAAGAAATCAATTCTGACTTCCTCTGTTGTGACTTTTCAGCTGTGAGGATGGAATATATTCATACACTTGCCTCTGTGAACCTGGGTGGACAGGCAACAGATGTGAAACAAACATTGATGTGAGTGGAAATTAATTAATAAACCCTCTGGGTGTTCTCCATAAATGTCAGGAGTCTTTTGCAGTCTTTTTTTTATGGTCTTTGGTATCAATAACTCTATTGACTTTTGTACTAGCTGAGTCAATTGCACTACTAGGATCATGTGAACTTTTCAACACAAAACTGAATAAATCAGTTCCTTGTACAATACCTAATTAACTTAATCCACAGCTTTTTGCAGGGATGAAACAATGATTGTTTTTACTCATAGACTCTTCTTAATGAATAAACATATAATCTACTGTTTAATCAACATTATTGAAAATTTGTTTACATCCATAATTATTCTTTTTTGTTATCTGTCATTTAATATCTATTGTTCATTGTGTATATCTTTTCATTTGCAGGATTGTGTTTGCAGTCCGTGTTTAAACGGAGGCTCCTGCGTTGATCTCATTGATAAATTTGCATGCTTCTGCCAGGACGGCTACACGGGGAAGACTTGTGAAAATGATGTAGATATCTGCAAGGACGCAGCATTTAATGCCTCATTGTGCTTTAATGGAGCCACCTGCCTTGATGGGGAAGGAGCAAACTTTACATGCAGGTGAGATTGCCCACATTTTTATTAATATTTAATACATTGACATTCAAAGATTGTTCATGGTCAGAGATGTTGTGAGGGGAATTGGACCTGCTTAAATAAGAATTTACATTATGATTTACATTTACAGGACTCATTTAAAACCAATGTTACATTGTTTGTTTTGTGACACTATCTTTTGTTTATAATACAATTAAGGAATAAATTATTAAACTTTTATTATTATATATTATATATACTATTATATAATTTTTTCAGCAAGAATAACTCATGTAACCAAACCAAGTTCACATTTTTGACTGAATGGGAAGATAAAGATTTACAAATATTCTAATTTTGCATTTGTTTTTATATAATTTACATATTATTCTATTGGAATTCTTCATACTAACTTGACTTGATGCCAAAAGACAGCAAAACAAATGTTACAGTATATTTAATGAAGACTGTCGCTGATCCAGATTGATTAAATTAAAGACCTACTCCGATGAAAATTGTGTTTATGGTGTTTTCAACACCCATTTTTTTGATGATGGAGGGCATATATATAAAGACTATTAGGCTCAAAATTCCCTTTCTGAGTATTTCTTTATTCAAATTGTTGTGAATCAGGAGCAGACAGTTTGAAAAAGATTGTATTTGTGACGTAGAAAATATGCTGGGTGGGCCACAAGCTCCCTGGTCTGGGCTCCCAGCAACAGGAAGGGGAAGAGGAGGCGGAGTTGCTCCGCACCAGAACAACTCGGAGGCAAAATTTGAATGAACACCTTCCACTCTGCAGAAACTGTGTCCTAGAGAACAACACACTTAAAAAACGTTTTGCCTATTTATGGCATAGTTATAATTAAAGCACCACTGGGAAGACTTTGAAAATTGATCAAAAGATAACAGAAAGATGGACAGAAAATAGATAAACACATAAAAAGCAAAAACAGTTAACTGGATTTGGTTTATCTTTTATTGTAGAAACCATTTCTATTCGTCTGAAAGAGGATTTCTCAATACAAATTTGAAACTATATTACAATAGTCATTCTTTTTGCACCTCAACATTTGTGTGTATATTTGTGTATTCTTTGTTAGCTGTAATTTACTAAACCGTACAGATTTGTTCCTGCTTTTGACATTTGAAAACTGCAACAACGCTTTCAGTTTTGGTGTCTTTGGACAGCGGTTGATCAGTCAGTGAAGTGGAGGTTGAACAGTTTTTTTTATTTCAATAATTAGATATTAAATCCCCTGAGGTCCTATGTTGTGTAAACCTCTGCCGCCTCTGTTTTTTTATGGGGTTGCCTTTGTAAAACAGTGCGGACGGTCATAAATTGTTTTTGACTGTGAGAAAATGGGTGAGAAAAGTGTTGGAAATACGATTCCCATTTCCACTGCATGAATGTTGGCAGCAATGTAGGCAATCGATCACTGAGATAAGCCTGAGATTCTGTCTTGCACATCCACTGTCTGGGATCTTCACTCAGGCTGCTATTAAATGATTCAACTGTAACTTAAAATCAAAGCTCTATCAATGCTGGGTTGTTTTTTTACAGCATTGTAAAGTGTTTACTCCTCTAAGATTGTCTTTTACAAATTATTGGTCTAATCTAAATGAATCAGAGCACCAGTCTAATTGAAATAAGTCACAAATATTGGGAGAATATTATTATTATTTATTAGGAAGGAAAAAAAAAACCCAAACTGCTTTGGTAAGAAGATTAGAATGACTGTCCATTGTTGATACTGCCATAAACTCAACAGTTATAATAATAATTATTATTATTATTATTGTTATTATTATTGCTGTTGTTGTTGTTGTTATTATTATTATTTAACTAAATTGGTTTAGCTTTTCTTTATAATTGAAGTTATAATGTTAAAACTACTAACTCGTGTTGTTTTTGTTTAACCGTTTTTATTAAATCCAAATGCTTTTAGAGCTCAAACATAAAAAATAGAAAATCTTTCTTTTTTATTTCCTTTTTGCTCTTGGTTCCTGAAGACATGAAATAAAAAGTTGAAAATAAATAATTACTTGATTTGTTTTTCAGAAATATGAAATTACTAATTTTAGACTATTGTAATTTCACATGTGTCGTTTTATAGCGATGTTTTTTCAGTTTCAACACCCTGCGTCCAAAAGCTTTCACTGGGATTTTGTTTTGTTTTTTTGTTCTTGCTTTTAAATGATCCAAAAGTATTAAATTCTTTGGGAGAAGTGGCAAATATTCAGTTTTCTATTAATATTTTCACATTTGATATGATTTGGTGCAGTCCTGAACATGGATCATCATTTTTGTGAATGGAATGCATCTCTTTTTTTCCTGGTACAGCTGTTTGAAGAAACTGTTTTTCCCGAACTGGCAAAAAGTTGTAGGCGTTTGCTTTTAGTTGATTCTAAAACTGAAAACCTAAAGCTATCCTTGTGCACAATTTTGTCAGTTCTGTGACCTCCCCTCAGTAAAAGTTAAGAAATGAATCACTTTAACTGGGAATGTTAGGCACTATTCGGCTAAAACTTTGGATATGAAATAATGATCATAACACACTACATGAAAAGACTTCCTTTTAAGAATTCTCTTTTCAGATATATTGCCAAGATGATTTTTTTTTTTTTTGTTAATGTTGTTTCTTGTAATTCATCCATGTGCAGACATGTGTAACATAAGGCAGCCTAGTTCATTCAACTAAGTCATGGATGCAAATCTGAAACATGTTTTAGCAAAGAAACATTAGAAAAGTTCATTTAAAATTAACTTGGATGGAGCTGGATGAAAATCCTGCTGCTATATTGGCTTTTTTAAAAATTCCCTGACTCACCACCTTCACACTTGTCTCATTGAAAGCTGTGCCCTCTGACCATTAATGATCCATTTCACTGTCTGTAAAACATTTTTTAGTTCTGCATGTTCTGTCTTTCAGTGAACAGACATAAACTACCTTATTAAGAACAAGAAACGCTCTCTTTGTTGTGCACAAACAGTATAGTGCTTCAGTCTCAGTGCTGAGCAGGTCAAAGTTCCATTACCTTGTTAATTAAAAGACCATGTAAGGTTAAATACTTCTAATTTTAAACCCTTTTCACTTGTTTTCAATTAAAAAAGCGAATCTTGTCTAATACTTACCATGTTGCATTAAAAGTTTGCACCTACATGGATCCTCCAAATGAATTATTCATTTTTAATTGCTGACTTGCTATCTTTTGAGTGATGAAGTGTGTCTGGATACAAGGTGTGTGTAAAAAGAGTGTCCCAGTTTGACACAGTAATTCTCTGGGTGCCTTACAGTTAATTATGTTGTCTAACCTTGTGCTGATGCGCTGCCGCATGCTTGTTGTCATTATTTATATGACAATGACTGCAGCAAACACCGGAGAGGCACGCCAGTCCTTCTCAGGCATTTGCCTCTCAGGCTTAACTGCTTACATGGTACTGAAGATGCATGTATGTTGCTCAGTTTTGGCACAATAAGTGCATTCCAGGGCGGTTTAGCATAAACAGATGCATTTGAATTAATGAGGATGCAGAGGGTTTTACTGCTTAACATAGTTATAGGCAGCGTTGTTACCTTCTTTTATTTTTGAGCCTATTCAAAATACATATTTAAATCATGTTTTTTTTCTGAATTTAAAACAACATAATGCTTTTTATGCTTTATTTAGTGTATTTTCTGCACAGTGTAAGATTTTCATATCTGAGTAGTATTTTTGAATAAAAAGGATAATAATATATATTATTGACATAGATTCTTGAGAAAATGACCTCCATTACCCTTGACGTGGGCAGTGATGTTTTATCTGCACGTTCTTTTTAAGAAGGCATAAGTGGTGCACATTAATGGTGTAAATGTTCAGGAAATGACTTCAGAGAACACTCTGTTCTGTCTGTGATGGTGTTTAAGCTTTAAACCTTTGGTCTATTTTTACATTATTTGTCTTTCACAACTGAATTCAACAAATCCAAGTATATATTTTTTTTATTTTGAACTTAATCCGTTTTTTGCACTCAAAAATGGGTTTAAGGGGCTTTGATTGTAAACTGAGCATTCATTTAAAAAAACAGATCTAAGCTTTTTCAGTCTTTGATTTTAAGGAGCTTTTATGCTTAGGGTTGTTAAACATCCACAAAATATAGCTTTTCTTTAAATTTTAAACATAATTGTAGAATCCTTGTGATATTTCTTCCTCTCAACATGTAACCTATTGCACCTTATACATGCACACAGGCACTTGGTGGTTTTTTTTTGTCTTTTTCCCTTTTATTCTTTAATTTTACTTGGTTTTAATGGAGATTTTAATATTTTCCTTTTTAAAGTCCTACTTTAATCAACGTTTGATCTATTTTAAAAGCGTGTGTAAAAGTGTTTGTTTTTTAAACATATGATATCACTGTTTTAGCTCAAATCAAAAAGCGTATCGTTTTCTAGAGAACATAGGTTCTGCAGAGCAGCAGTAGTTTATTAGAAATTCCCATCTGAGTTGTGGGCGGGACTGTTGGCATGGAGTAAGCCTGCCCTCATTTCCCATCATCCTTTTGTTTAAACTCTCTCCCACTGGCTTATAGCACCTCACAGCAAAAACACAAATTTTATTGTAATGGATCTTCTTCTTTTTTTTTCAGAATGTCATCTTAATTTAGTCGATTCAGAGTATAAGTATAAATATCTTTAATGGCCAGAAATTAATAAGTTTACGGCAGAGTTTTAAAGAAAATGTGCATTTACTTTTGGAAGCTACTATGCTGGAATGCAAACAACATTTACGCTTGACAGCATGGTAGTGAAAATCTCTCTTAAAACTGGTCTAAAAACCTTGAAAACCAAAAATATGTCAAATATGATGATGATCACATCAGGGAAGCTGTGAACTTCTGTCTCCTGGGTGGGAGCAGTGAGACTCCAGCTAGAGAGCATGCCTGTCACACCTTACATGAGTAAATATATAATCAAGTCACAGTTTGGAGCATCAATACAAGTCTGATTTTTTTTCCTATACCACTGCAGGTCTTTCACATTTTGTTCTAACAATATTTATTTTCTTCCACTCTGCACTGCTCACTCTATTGGCTTAAATGCTTTCAAGATCACAAAAATTGTGTCAAATTTTGAACATTCAAAATATGACATAAACTAATCATTTTTAGATGGTTTGTTGAGGATAAATGAGATTGCCTAAGACTTTATTGTAAGCATGATTTATTTTTTCTAGCTGTCCAGCAGGTTTCATGGGGGACTTCTGTGAAGTGGATGTTAACGAATGTTGCTCAGCTCCCTGCCATAACAGTGCCGTTTGCCAAGATCTTATTAATAGCTACGTCTGCCACTGCAGGTCAGGTGAGTCACTCAGATATCCAGAGATTTTCTCAATTTACTTAGAAATGAGGAAGCCAACGCTGTTTTTTCCTTCTCTTAAGACCTAGTAGAGGCAGCCTTTGCAGCCCATGAGCATGAATACTAAAACGCAGCCTGCATGGTGAGACATGCCGGACTTTTGAAGTGAACAAGAAGGCTTCAGTGTGTTACTCTGCCTTATGTAAGGCAGAGACAAACATTTGTAGAGTATCTTAATGTGAACAGAACATGTGTAATTGATTTTTTTTTTCTTTTAACAGCCCAAAAGGTCACTGGTATGTCTTTATTCTGTAGTTTGCGTGTTTCAAAAGGATTTCGAGGAAGCCCAGTTTTCTCCAGGGAAAAATTTGTAGTCATATGCTACAGAAACAAAGCATTGTGAAGAAAAAAATAGACCGGGATTAAAGGACGATACTACCCCGTCTCATTAAAATGTATGTGGCATGTTACTCTTTAGTGAAAGCCTTTTCTTGTCTGTGTACTGCGTGTGAACCCAAAAAGAAGCAAATCAATGTAAAGGAATCTGATTGATATTCACTTCAGAGAGTGGAAGTGAGAGAGCCTGCGCTCACCACCGCACTCTGTGGGCTTTTGTTCCTGGCAGGTTGGACAGGCCTTCACTGTGAGGATGACATTAATGAGTGCCTTCCACAGCCCTGCATCCAGGGGATATGCATCCAGAATGATCCAGGCTATGGCTACACCTGTTTCTGTCGGCCTGGATTTGTGGTGAGGCTCCCCCACCTTATCCTCAAAATCCTTTTGTGAAAAGAGATAACCTTTACCCTTTTGCCCCCTCAACTCTCAAATCGTTTCTGGGGAATGAAGGATGATAACCTATTTTTAAATCTCTAGTCTAAGCATTTTTTAAGGCACAAAAGCTGTCAGTTCAGTGCATTCAATTTTAGAACAAACCAAAGACAATCTTTAGTAATTTTAATTTATTAACTTACAGTTAGAAATTTTCAATAAAAAACAAGAAGAATATGTCTAAAAATACAAGTCCTGTCATTGATAATTTCATCTAAAACCCCTGCATGTCTTAAAGCTGTCTGTTTTATGTATTCAGGGAAAAAACTGTGAGTACAACTATGATGACTGCCTGCTAAATCCATGTCCAGAAGCACTTTCCTGTGTAGATGGCATCAACAAGGTCAGCTGCCTGTCTCCTGTTACGGATCCCGTTCCCTTGGTGACTGTAGTTAAGAACATCACTTGGGGCTACGCATCCAAGGTGGAGACGCCAACACTCAGCCCAGAGCCGAAAGCAGTGCTATCCATAGGTATGCACCAGGCCATTCTTTGATGGAAGTGCTTGTGGGGCTAAAAGTCATAAAGCCAAGGAAGCTTTTCCTACATTATACTTCTCCTCAGTTAAAAAGAAAGGGTTAGCATCTTCCCAAAATAACATTTTACAGACCCTCTCAGATAAAAACGATGTTTTTGGTCTTTTTAACAGATTCTTTTGGTATTTTTATGACAATGGAGGACACATAGAAAGAAAATTAAGCTTAAAATTGCATTTTTGTTTATTTCTTTATTCAAATCGTTTATGTATCAGCCTCAGACTAGAAAGTCCAGTTAGAAAAAGTAAATATTTGTTAAGTAGAAAGTACGCTGGGTGGGCCACAAGCACCCGGGTCCTCTCCATTCTGATGCAGCAACTTGTAGACATTATGGATCCATGTACATCTTTTTTGTCGTTGTTTGAGCTAGCATTTACATCAAAACTGTACGTTTGGATAGCACCAATATTGATCGTCATTTTTGTTGCACTGATAATGTTTGGTTGGGAGTGTGATGGACTGTAAGCCAGCGGGAGAGCGTGTAAACAGAGAGCTCTCAGCAACAGAGAGAGAGAAAGGGGGGCTGAGATGCTCCACAACTCAGAGGCAAACTACTGCCGCTCTGTAGAAACTATGTCCAAGAAAACAACACAGGGTTTTTGTTTTGTTTTTGGGCTGATTTGGGAACTGGGAACGCTTTTCAAATAGATAGAAAGAGGATTGAAGTGGATATTTACCTTATTTTTTACGATTCATGATTTTCTTTAACCACGAAAGAAATACAAGGGGTTTACTTTTTGAGTTGATTGATTATTACTTTTATCTGCATTAGTTTATGACTTTTTGGTTGGAAAAAAAAAACTAGTAAAGTTAGAACTTATCCTACATCTTCTTAAAATGTCTTTTATTCATGCAAAACTTCTAAATGTGTATGAATAATTGTGAAAAATTAATTTTAACTAAGAGGAAAAAATAGCTATAGCCACATATAAGATCTAGAGGTCTGCCTTTGCTTTCCTTATGCTATCTGAAAGTGGTTATCTGTGGATGAAACACTTCAAAGGCTGAATACATTTAAATAGCTTCAGCTCAAATTAATTTATTATTACCTTACTTTTGTGCCATATCCGCTGTGGTTCTTTATGATTTTAAATATAGTTCTTTGAAGTAGAAACTTAATGATCGATATGAGTAATAATTAGACTATAGTTTAATAGTCAAAGACATAGATTGGTTAGTAAAGCCTTGAACCCCAGTTAAGTGGCAATAAATGATCCTAAATGAAAGTCAATGAACGGCTTTCGTTATTCTTCTATTACCTTAACTAATTCTGTATTTTTGAATAGATAAGTGATGTGAAGTGATGGGAATTCATAAATTGTTACATCAAAAATGTAATTTTAGCTTTTGAAAACCTATTCTTATGGTCTTGCTGAGTCTTAAATGAGAGGAGAGTTCGACTGATCTGCCTCTCTGAACGGAATCTCATACGGCTTTTTAAGATAGCAAGTAATTTTACTCTTGCTTTGATTTAAAAACTGGCATTTTGAATGTGTGTATTCTCATTGTACAACAGTAATTTAAAGCATGAGACAAGTCATCAGTCTCCATAGCTTTGTGCTTTTACACTCAGTCACTACTGTAAGAGGAAGACTTTAGTAGGCAGGACAGACTTTCACTCTGAGACAGATGAGGTCTGTTTACCCTTGAAACAGTTCATGGAACTGTAAACAGACCCTTTGAGCACACACAAGCTTGAACCAATTCAGTGCGAAATTCTGGAGATCAGTGTGGCTCACATGTGATGGGTCTTCCCCACCGCACCTGCATCCAGCTCGATAGATGGGAAAGGGTTAAAGATGCACACTGAGTGCTTAACAAAAAACAAACGCTGTCATACACACACCAAACCCTCGTTTTTCTCTTGTTCACATAAGTGCATAATCAAAGTAAATAAGTTTTAAAGTACGAAGACCCAGAAACTTGTGAGTTTATCTAACTAGGTCACCAACTAAGCACATGCAGTGCCCTTGGTGCTGCTTGAAATAGACTTAGACAGTGCTCCTTCATACTGAAGACTGCTCCACAACCATTTAAATATGTATACATACGTGTTTATGTTTATACAGAGAGAACACATATTCCAAAATAAACAAATGGGATAGTTATTTTAAACCTGGGATGAAATGATTCACTTTCCCCACGATTTTGTTCAAACCTTGATTTGTAGGTCACAGTTTTGTTTCGGTTGATATATGACCTGTGAATTAAAAAAAATGACAGCAAAACAATTAGAAATTTAGAAACAATCTGTCTTTAATTTGCTAATGACCAAACAACAATTTTTTGGGGAAAAAAAAGCTTTCAGTTTGCCTATACTGCAAAAACTAAAGTAAAAAAAAATGTTTCAGGAAAAATAATCTCAAGTTTTTCAATAGCAAAATAATCTTAGTTAAGAAAAAAAAACATGATTAAGTGACTAAAATTCTTTTTAAGGCCATTTTCTTACAGATTTTATTGCTTATTTCATCAAATTTCTCTCACATTTTAAAAGTCTTTTTAGGGTCCAGTTTTTCGAGTGTGGTATAATTTAATAAAAAGAAAATTCTAATTAATCAAAACATTTGACACTCACTTTCATAAGCATCATAAACAACGATTTACTCTCAGTTCATTGGTGTAACGCACGGTGCGGTTTTGAGCCAAGAATTGTGGCATCCCTAAACTAAGCTAATATCAGATAGGAGCAGGTTAAACACTAAAGACGTTCTTAATTTTAGGGGTATGCATTAGTCTGTTTATGCTTATATGTGGTGTTAGTTAAATGACTGTTAGCAGACAACACCGCCCCAAACAAACCTATAAAATTGTCAAATTGATCTTGAGAATTTAGGTGGATGCTACAGGATTTACACAGGAATTTTAAATCCTTGAAAGGGCAAAACTATTTTGTTTTTTTAGAGTTATTACGTTTTAAATAAGTTTGTTTCTTTGTGTTAATAGAAAAAGATGGTTGATGTCCTTTTACAGCCTCACAATGTGTCTTTTAATGTGAATAAAAGAAATGAGTTTATTCAAAATAGATGAATAAACAAAACTGTTGTGAGTCAAACTGACATTTAAGAAAGTGCACGATGGTTACAAACTGTCAAGGTAAAAAAACAACATGACCTTGAAGAAATATTTTTGCTGCCCATCAAAATGGAAAGGCCATATGACTTTTTCATAAAAATGATGAGTACTAAGAGAGTATTCATTCAGTTAAAAAACATTCAGAGCAATGAGTAATCTTGATACAAAAGCGAGCTCCCACTAAAGTCTATGCACTGCTAAAATCAAGAGAAATACAAACTGCATCTCTGACTGGTCAGTTTTCACTTATGCTTCATTTTAGTATAAAAGAAAAAAAAAGAAAATCACAGAAACATTTTATTTTGAATGCTTTTTGGCTACTTTCTCTTGAGAAGAGAGCAGCTCAGTTTAAACTTACAAATAGGTGATTTGGAAACATTTGAAACAAAAACTGGCTGCATGGTGGAACAGCGGTTGGCACTGTCGGCTCTCAGGTGAAAGCGCCTGGTTTGAATCCTGGCTTGTCCCTTTTCTGTGTGGAGTTTGCATGTTTACCCCGTGCATACGTGGGTTCTCTCTGGGCACTCCAGCTTCCTCCCACAGCCCAAAAACATGCTTCATAGGCTAATCGGTTACTCTGAAAATGTCCCTATAGGTGTGCATGTGGGAGTGATTGTGTGCCCTGGCGACCTGTTCAGGGTGTACAGTAGCAGCGACAGACTCTGGCAGCCCTGTGACCCTGAAAGGGATATAGCGGGCAAAGAAAATGGATGGATGGATTCAAATAAAAACTCTTACAGCTATTTTTGGCCAAATTAGACAAAATTATATGATGTCCACACAACACTACATGTGATCTTAATGGAAATTCAACATCTTCTATGTCAGTGTTTCCCAACCCTGGTCCTTGGGGCACACTGTCCTGACAGTTGTCCATGTTGCCCTTAGGGCTTAGTGTCCCTCTACGGTTAGGGGGATCTGAGTCGCTCTTGACAAAATGCATTTCTTCACGTGGGTGTGCTCTGAAGCACAGAAGCTACACTTAAATGTAAGTAATGACGTTTTGTTTTTGCATGACTCTGTAAAGTTATAAAACCGGCGTTATGTATTTTCGGAGTGCTGGCAGCTATGTCCTAACGTTGATGACCGGCAATTATTGATGACATCATCAATTGTGGGCTGCACGGTGGCGCAGTGGTTAGCGCTTTTGCCTCACAGCAAGAAGGCCCCTGGTTTAAGTCACGGCTGGGGGACGTGAAAAACAACATCAATGCTTTTTGGCTACTTTCTCTTGAGATAAGAGCAGCTCAGTTTAAACTTACAAATAGGCGATTTGGAAACATTTGAAACAAAAACTGGCTGCATGGTGGAACAGTGGTGGGCACTGTCGGCTCTCAGGTGAAAGCGCCTGGTTTGAATCCTGGCTTGTCCCTTTTCTGTGTGGAGTTTGCATGTTCTCCCCGTGTATGCGTGGGTTCTCTCCGGGATCTCCGGCTTCCTCCCACCGTCCAAAAACATGCTTCATAGGTTGATTGGCAACTCTAAATTGACCATAGGTATGACTGTGAGAGTGAATGGATGTGTGATTGTGGACACTCTACCCTGCGACAGACTGGCGACCTGTCCAGGGCATCCCCTGCCTTCGCCCACAAGTGGCTGAGATAGGCTCCAGCAGCCCCGTGACCCTGAAAGGGAAAAGCGGTTAATTGTTTGAATTTGAAGACACTATTTTTCCATGACTGTAGGGGTTGGGAGAAGCCGCAGGGAAAGAATTCGGATCCGGCCTTGGCGTTTATGTCAGTGTAAAAACCTTGTAGGACCACATATACATTTTTCTGTAATGAAAAGATAACATCTCAATATTTAAAGAGTATTTACTTTAAATTTACATTTAAAAAATATGAAATGAAATTAATTTAGATTTTATCATTCTGTTCAGTGGCTCATTTGCTACATAAAAACAGGATTTAAAATGTTTAAGGAAAACTTAATGCAAGAGTTGATGTAGGGTTTAGCTTCCTGGTTTGAACTCTGGCTGTAGCTGATGGGAATCATGTGAAGACAGTGATGATTGAGAGAAGCTTACTGCTGCCCGGCCATGATTTGGTTGACTTTTTGAGAAGTGATCACCACAGCACGGTTTAAGCTGTTATCTTTTGCTAGCACATGTAGCAGAAATGAAATTACCCCCTCAAAGCTCCGCAAAATCCACCTGATGAGTAAGAAGTTAGTATTTCCAAGCATTTAACAGGACTCGAGGCATTCTGATTATTTTTAGATCGAAAATTGCAGGGCTTGGTGAGTGTGGCAACAACCTTTCAGAAACAGTGGGAGCCACTTTTTTACTAACTTTTATATAAAAGAAAAAAATCAAGGTTAGAAATGTTCATAAAAAAAGTGACACACGTCAGAGCCTGTCAGTGGAATAATTTAAGCTCATTTATAAATCCATTTAAACCTGACTGCAAAAAACAATACATTTTAAACCAAATCCATAAAATATTTGGAAATTTATATTTTAGAAATGTCAGGAATATGTTTTATTTTTTTTTGTTTTTTTGGGGGGGGGGGCACTTTTGCCAGGCAGGAATGACCTTTTTTTTCCTTTTCTCTGGGCTGTCAACTGGCAAAAGGCCAACAGTGGTCTTCGACAGTATTTTATCTCTGTCCCATTATAAGTTCAATCAGCCAGTCAATTACCTTACACTATAAATCTGGGACGCAGCACGCCTTATATGCTGCCTTTTTTTATGTATATAAGTGAAACGCCAATTCCAAATTAATTAAATCCCATCATCTGCGGTTTGCCCCACATTTTATTGATTTGAGGTTCATATATATTTTCCTAAACGAGCACCAGCACAGCTGACATGTGGCTGCTGTCTGCATTGCAGCATTGTGCCGCACTTGTCTGTGTTACATTAAATCTGACATATCATTTTTCCCACCTTTTTTTTGACGGTATATCAAAACTGGCCCTAATTAAATCTGACATGAAAGGTTTATATGAAGAAATATCCCCAGAGGCTAACTCCCTTTCCTGTATAAAAAGGAGAGGAGCTTTTGAACAGATTGGGGTACCGCCAAACTGCTTGGTCAGCATTATGCTAACAGTAAAAAACTACAGGTATGATGCACCATTTTAGAACTATTATGAGAAAGTGTGTATTTTAAACATCTACAATTTAGATTTTGGAAGAAAAGTTGCTTGAGGCATTGGAAAAAATACAATTCTGGCACGAAAATGTAAAGTGACGGTAAAAACATTAGACCTTTTGAAGGAAAGACTGAAGCCTACTGTTAATGAGCCATGGTAGTGCCTCCTGGCAGCAGCCTCAGAATGCATCAAAGACTACATCAGACTAAACAAGGCTGTAAAATTAATGAATAGCTTTGTCTCTAAGGGGTAATTTTCCATCATCAGCATTGGCAAACCCCATTGTCAGGATTTAAGCAGAAGACGGCACTGCATTGTTGCTGCGTGCATTTATCCTCATTAATTCATACAGCACAGTAGGTCTGATCCTGATAATTCTCACTTTTTGTTATCGTGGGATTCTCCTCAGGGTATTAGTCACATCGTTCCCCGGAGAAAATGGCGGTATTTAGGTTAGCTTGTTTGCCAAACGCCCAGAGGAGCCCCCTGTCAGATCAAAAGGTGTTTGGCCCGTTAGAACTTAACATCTAACAAACATCGATACGTTTACTCTCTACCGCTGCATGATTTACAACTTTCAAGATGAGATGCTAATTTATCTAGTGTAATTTTCTTATGAGGCAGGACATGAGTTAGGTGCAACTGGGAATGCTTTTTAATTTAAAAGGCTGTGCCATTTGACTCTTCTCCTGCAAATGACTTCCTACAAATGAGAAATATATTGAGCATGAGTAGCCTTAATGCTTTCTTCCAATTGCGGTTGGAGTAAGTCTTTTAAGACTGTCTGCGTCACTAACCCCAATAAGCTTTCAGGCGGTGGAACTTTCACTGAGCTAGCCCATAATTGCCCATTCTTGTGGATGATATAAACCACGTTATTTCACTATAAAATGAGGCATGTAATATACTTGCATGAATGTGTTGATTTCAGCCAAAGCTCCTCTCCTTCACTAAGTGTAGTGTAGTGTCATCTGCACGCTTCACAGACTTTTTGCAAAGTCTATTTACAGTCCAGCCGTAAAGTGAGAAGGAGATAAAGCTGGGGTTTTTCCAAAAAGGGGTTCCCTTGTATGGTGCTTTCAAAAATAATAATTATGCCATCGTAGACTTTTATTGTAACCCCCTCTTAACGTGCAAGGTACTATACCAGCAGTCTGCAATCTGAGGCTTCTGAGCTAAGTGCGACTTTTTTCTCTCCACATTGAGGCTTTTTGGTTTTAAAGAAAAACACAAAATAATAAATAATGGTTTAGTTAGTTAAGTTAAGCACATATTCTTATCTTCTGCTGCACCACAGTGTCTATTTGCTGTTTTGAACGACTTAATTGCATTTTTTATTTTTGGGATCTACACCAATGTTTATATTCAAAAGTAAAAGGAGAAAAATAATGATGGCGCAAGTCCTAATGACATTAAATAACCATGTTTGCCTGTTTACATTTGTCATTTGAGTAAATCTGCAGCAGCAGGAGAATCTTATTTGACCCAAGGTGTATTTTATTTTGAAAGGAGCTTATATGTGCTGCTGTCTAAAATAAGAGGTTTGCTTTATCCAAAACAACACATGCACTTAATATTTAAATGATACATTTTATAAATGAATGGCTTAAAGTGTGGGTGACATGGCCTATTTTAATAAGCCAAAATATAGTAAATAGTCTCTATTTCCTGTTGCGATTGTTTTTAATATTTTTCGAAAAAGAATAAATAGCGAAAAACGCGATATAAACAACGAGGACGGCCGCCGGCTTCACGCATTCCGCCGAATTCGCGCCGCCCTGTTTGTGACGTAACGAAAGGCAGACAACATGGCTAGCACCGATAGCGAAGCACAGAGTGATGCTACCGTCTTCCAGCCAAGACCACTTAAATTTGTTTTTTTTATCGTCTTCTCACAACTGAGGTCGTGACCACGCTCAATAATGACGATGCCCGCATTATTGATCGCAAACTCTTCAGATTTGTTTGTGAAAGTTTAGCGTGTGTCCGACAGCTTTGGTCTCTAGGGGATCCGTCACGCTGACCACGTGGTACAGACAGAGCCAATCAGAGCCGTCGACGCATCCGAAAGCAACTAAAACGTCCCGTCATTGGTCAATTAGGCCGGGTAGACGAGAGATAGCCGCGACCATAGAGGAAGCGATCCGCAGAGGCATATAGAAAATAAAGCTAAAATTCGCCGATTTCAGACAATTTTTTCATCCTGAAAGCGATTTGTCCATAGAGATCAGGTCTTTATTTCCAGGAAAGTACGTTCGGTTTGCTCAAAAACCCGGATTTCCGGGAATTCCCGGAGGACTTTCATCACTGAACGTTAAACTCACTCTCTTAGCTTGTCCCCACCCGTTGCTATGTTTCTTTGGTGTGACTGCGGTTGTCAGGGAGTTGACGCAGCGACGGACGGGGGCGTCTCCTTGGGGTGCAGGCTTACGAGAGGGGAAGACGCGCGGGAGAGCAAAAGGGGAGGGGCTGTTTGGCTGCATGTTTTCAGTTTGAATGAGAAGGAGTTCGTAGATGTTGTGCTGTAAGAGTTGATCTGACCAAAGAAATAAACGGCTAAAAGGCCTGTTCTAAAGCAACGGTGTCCCGCTAAATCTGTTACCATTAAAGTCCCGACCGGACTGGAGATCATAACAGCGGTTTCCGACTACGGTCCGAAGCCACACGCTGAAGGTAATAGGGAATATATACACAGATACACTTTCACTTTATGTATTGCTACATCCAGCTGCCACACAACGACTTGGCATGTTGATGATTAACAGAGAATTAACGAATTAACGATGATTAACGAGAGAAACGAAGACTACCTGCTTTGTTTACCTGCTGGCCGAAGCGGAACTACGGAAGTCAATGCCTTTCGTGACGTCACAGGTGATATCGGGGTCACTTCCAGCCTGCGCTCTTAGCGGCAAATTCAAATCTCTGATTCCTTCGAAAGATGTCTATTATTCATATGCTTCGGATTTTTTTCGACGCGAACTATTGGTATCAATAGAATCAGCGTTTAAAGGGCTTTTTTATTTGACAAAGTTGTTCAAAGCATGGCATCCACACTTTAAAGTCCCACTCTGATCATTTTTGGATCTGTTACGAAAGAGTTTCCAGTGGTCTTTTAAGTGTCAGTATGGCATTTTTAGACATTTTAAAAACTATGTCCTAGTTTTGTAGGACATAGTTTCTGCAGAGTGGCAGGAGTTTATGAGAAATTTGCCCCTGAGTTTTTGGTGGGACAGAGTAGCAGGGAGCTTGTGGCCTGCTGATTGTCGCACCTCCGTCACAGCTCAAGCTTTTTCAAACTACATATTTTAATTTGCTCCTGATTCACAGCAATTTGAATAGAAAAATACTCATAAATGCAGTTTTACGCCTAATTATCTTTAGATGTGTCCTCCATCATGAGAAAAATGCCTCAAGAACATACTGAAATCACAAAAAAACAATTTTCAGCTGAGTTGGTCTTTAATGTCCGAAGAAACATAAATGAAGTGTATTTTTCTTAACAGTGAGGTGTGAGTTTGCAGCTCTGGCTGGGTTTTCATCAGAAAGAAACTGGCCAAAAAGGCTCTTTTAGTATTAAAGGTTGCAGACCCCTGTACTAGACCTTTCAAATGAATGAATGTAAGTGTTTTCTGTGTTATTAGAACTTGTACTTTTTTGTACAGCAGCATATTGTGCAGTAAGAGTTAAAACTAGTAGGAAAAGTATCATGAGGTTCCCCACAGGCTGATGTAGGTGAAGCCTCTGCTGAGATGTCAGCTGGACCAGTGACTCACTCTTTAATAATTTGGTTGGTGCTGTTCACTCCTCCACCGCACCCTAAACCACCTTAAAGGAAGGCTAAGGAAAGGATAAACTGGTCTTTCAGGGATCAATAAAGAATCTCAGTGGAACTTATGGAAAAGATGCATAAACTCATGCCTCTCACTTTTGCTCACGCACTAAAAAACATTTTTTTTTATGTGTTTTCTATTTCTTAGAGAAAAGCTACATTCAATATTTTGGAAATTCATACCTTGAGTTTAAAGGCATTGACCTCAGTGCTCTCAACAACATTACTGTGAGCTTTCAAACCACAGCAGCGCGGGGAACTCTGCTCTATGTGGACCAAGGCCCTGTTAACGGTGATTTCTTTTTCATGAAACTCTTCATCCAGGATGGAATCTTACAGGTAAAAACTGTAGTTGAGTTATTGGATTTTTCTTTTCATTTCAACTCAATTTTTCTAGAACTGGCAGTGAACGAAATCCACTGAGCTGATTTGTTTTTACTCATTTAGAACATTTATCAGCTCTCGTTTAAAACATCATACACAAAAGACCAAGCTTGTTTCAAATTCACATTTTTATTATGACAACTCCTTATGGTTAAACACACACACACACACACACACAAAAATTCTCAGCAGGTGGTTACTCACCCAAGCTCGGGTCCCAGAGGCCTGTGAGCTTGAGGGTACTCCGCAGTATCTTAGCTGCCCTAAGATATTGGAACTGGAGCTGCCAGGATGAGTGCCTCAGTGCTGTCCTGTAGGCCAGGCCTTTGTAGCCATTAGTAGGACTTCTTGCTATCAGCCGCCTCAGTTATGGTCTGGTGGTAGATCCCATGCACGGGCTTGTCCTCCCTTGAGGGACTGTGCAAAGAAGCGCCTGAAACAATCCAGCACATAACTGCAGGGTGTAAGATGCTGGCAAGAAAAGCATACATGGAGCGCCACAATCAAGTGGCTGGAATAATATACAGGAACCCCAAAGTCAAAATGGGAAACACCCCCGAAGGTGGTAGAGAATGAAAGGGCAAAGATCCTGTGGGACTTCCAGATCCAGACTGATAGGATGGTAATGGCGAACCAACCAGACATCGTAGTGGTGGATAAAGAACAGAGGAAATCCTTTGTGGTGGATGTGGCAGTGCCAAGCGATGGGAACATCAGGAAGAAGGAACATGAGAAACTGGAGAAATACTAGGGACTCAGGGAAGAACTGGAGAAAGCCTGGAAAATGAACGTGACAGTGGTGCCTGTGGTAATTGGAGCACTCGGGGCAGTAACACCCAAGCTGGAGGAGTGGCTACAACAGATACCTGGAAAGATCTCAGACATCTCAATCCAGAAAAGCGCAGTGCTAGGAACAGCTAAGATACTGCGCAGAACCCGCAAGATCCCAGGCCTCTGGTAGAGGACCCAAGCTTGGGTGAGACACCACCCACGGAAGGTTGAGAGGGGCGTTTTATGGATTGATTGATTGATTGATTGATTGATTGATTGATTGATTGATTTCTAATGTCATGTCAAGTGGAATATATTGCAGTACATTTCCAGCCACTCTTTATTCATTAAAAACAGCTCAGTTCCAGTTTTATTTTAAGGTTTAAGGGTTGAAAAAAAATTAAACTTCTGTACTTTGGTCCTGTTTTTGTGTTGACCAAAGTCTGACTCAACTAAATCTAAACAGTTTATTTTAAAGTGTTATTTTAAAATTTGTCTTGAATTTTTCAGTATGCCTTTTGCTGCAATGAAGAAGAGGAGGCCAAATGGATGAGTACTCTAACTCATGTTGATGATGGTGTA
Source organism: Oryzias curvinotus (assembly GCA_023969325.1). NCBI lineage: Eukaryota > Metazoa > Chordata > Actinopteri > Beloniformes > Adrianichthyidae > Oryzias > Oryzias curvinotus. Next base: position 6,318,313 of record CM043720.1, read on the forward strand.
GTTCACGTTGTACACATCAGGTATGTCATCCTAAGTAAAAGTTTATATCAGATGCAATGTTTCAATTGGCTCCTTTTTAGGTTCAGATGGAAGAAATTAGTGCTTCGTTCTGATGGAAAATGTTTGAAGAGAGACGAATATGTAGCATTTTTACAGCTTTCAATATATAGATCAAATGTGATATGTGTCTGCTTCAGGCAAGTAAACATATTCCAGGCATGCTCAGTTAAAGTTCGTTAAGTCTTGGTAAAATACAGATTTGTTCTAATAGTGTTAGCGCCTCAGGTGTTATTAGCTAGATCCCTAGTTATCCTCTCACTCTAACTGTGGTACATTTGCTTTTAAAGAAAGGTTGTAACTAACTCTTGGGGAAACTGTGTAATTGGCAGGGATCAGCAGCCTGAGAATTTAAATTTTATTAGGAGTGGGCAAATGGGCCTACATTTTAAAGAAAGTGAAACAAACGTCAGAATGTGATCGTTAAAATGCATAAGTGATCACTGGCTGTGTTTTATTGCTCTTCTAAAGTCTTCATTTGCAGTTTTTCATTAGGAAAAGATTAACAAGCAAGGGCTCAACACAAAATCAATGTTTAAATGATTTAAAGTGGGGCTGTGGCCCCTTTAGTTATATTGTTTCGAAGCCCATGAGCAGTCTTCCTGCCAGCCTTCTAATAATGCCCTGACATAAGAAAAATTGTGGCTCCGTTTCAAAAACAGAAAGTTATTACTTAAGCTGCCTGGGTGTATACAATTTTTCAAACACTTTTTTAGGCAGAAATGTTTTGAGATTCATCAAATTAAGGAGGAAATTTACATTTCTGTCTGAAGAAAGAATGCAGCTAAAAAGTAAGAGGTGAAAATGAAGATAGTGTGCCAAAGGTAAGCAAATTATTTCCCGTTGAAACAGCGCCCAGCGGGAAGGTTGCCCCGTGTTTTCTTGGCAGAAGGCTGCACTGGCCCAAATATGAGAGGTTCCAGGAAGGTTCAAGGGGCTGCAAAGCTCCACCCTGATTTCTACCTACAAGAAAAATACAACAGCAGTATAAATCAATCATTATGTTCTCCTCCAACCCCCTGAGACATGCAGCAAGAAAGAGAGCTGTCATAACTAGGGGGTTGGTGGTTTGGAATAATGGTTTCTGGTTTCACAAAGCAAATTCTTTGTAATTGTCCGACGGCCGAGTCCGTCCATCTTTGTCTGGTTTGACCCAGAGCTACAACACCACAGCCATCTTCAACGTCACTGCCCAACCCATTATAGACTTTTAATGTATCTTCCCGTCAAAGACACTTTTCAATATGTTAAATACCAACCCAGTGGGGCTGACTTCTCAAGGACAGTGAGCACAGTGCCCTCTGGCTGCTGGCCAGGCTGCTCTGGCAGACTGCTTCTAAATTAACCGTTTCTCCACGCTGGCTCTGGAGGAAGGACTTATGCAGCTTGGAGTTAGTGCCCCGAGTGTTTAGCTGACATATGCAACAGCCTGAAAAGCACAGGCTTAACAAATCAGACTAGATTGCTTCATGGACCTCCTAACTTCCAATCAGGGAACAAGGGGAATCAGGAGGCACTGGAGAGGGGACTTTGCATCTGTAGCCTGAGTACCCTCAAGCTGCAGACGGTTAGACCAGAATCTGCACTTAGGTAATTATTTCTGCTCCCCTGTTGTTTCAGAGAGGAATATTAGTATTGAAATCTGTGAATTGCTGTAGGGTGGGTTCAGAATAGTTTTGCAGAGGCACCTTAGATGTCTGTACAAAACACCTACACAATACAAAATAGAGGTCAGGCGGAGCAGTTTGGACAGGGGCAGCGATTTCTAAAAGATTGAGCAAAGGAACAAAAAAAATGTCAAGACTTTAGTGGTTTTAGATGTACTCTTGCTGTTCCTCTTAAAGAACAAGTCCAGAAAAAATCCATCATTTGTCTTTGAAAAATGGACTTTTCGATGTAACACTAGTACAAACTTCATACCAGCTAAAGTGTATGTAATCCTTTTTAACCAAGTAGTCTTGTACTATTACCAAGAAACCAAAAAAGATCCTCACAAGTAGTTATCTGCCACACTTGCTGCTTAATAGACCATTTCAACCTGCATGTTTTCTTTTACGACAAATGACAGCCACTGTGGAGGGTTTATTTTGTGCTTGTGTGTACTGTACATGTTAGCTGACACATACCTGTTCTCCCACTAGACAACATCTGACCCCTTGTGAGGCAGAGTTAATACTTTCTGGATATGAGAAAATTAAAAGCACAGCAAGTAATTACTGGTTGGGACACATGATTCAAAAAACAAACAACGTCTTCACAGGAGGTTTACCTCAAAACTATCTTCCCAGCCAGGTAAGCATTTCTAATGACTTGAGTTCAGCTTTCATCATAGCTGAATTGATGCATTTTTGAAAGGAAATCCCTTTAAACTTATTTAAGATGAACAATTCATAAAAATTAACTGCAAAGCTTCATGTGTTTTCATTTCAAAGAAAGCAAGACCCCTTTTTAACTTTACTGGCTGCCTTGAAGTGATTGAAATTAATCGGATGAGGAACTTTGATGCATCTGACGCCGTTGGTGGCAGCAACATAGACCAGTGCAGGTACTGTCTCCTTATTTCTTGGCTTTATCGCAAACCAAATCTTTAAACATTTTAAATTTTGAACATCAATTAAAGTTTTTCAAGTGTACATTGAGAATTAATACCCGATTGTTTTCTGGATTGTAGACTTCATTTTTAATTCACTGATGCAGCTATTTGACAATAATTAAAGGACCATCTTTAGCCGTAGAAGTAAGTAGAATTGATTCAGAATTTCGTCTTTTCGTTTTCCAGATATTCTCTCTATGCCACAGAGGCCTCCACAGAAAGCGTCTCAACTCTGACAAGTCAGTCAGCTCCTTCTGACACAATGAACACAACAATGATGGCAGCTCCCACACAAGCGCCAGAACAACCACTGCATGAACCTCAGATTTGCCGTGAGGGTCTGTGCCGCAATGGAGGATCGTGTCATGAGCTGCAGCTGCCCGAGGGAGCTCTGCCTATCTGTCACTGTCAGCTACATTATACCGGAACTTTTTGTGAGAAAGGTAGGCTGGAAGAGTCGTAGTTAACTGTGTTTACTCGCTTTTAAAACTGAAAATCTCACTAAGACGACCTGCTTGTGACCTCCGTAGCCCCATCACCATGAGACAGCCAACAAATTAAGTCAGCTAATATATATGCTGAGCCTCTTTGGCTAATAGGTTTCACTGCATAACAGGGAATCAAGTCGACTGCATTAAGAATTTTGAGGGGAGTGAATTATTTAGAAATATTATGAATGAAATGAAAAATTATATAAGCAGCTTGAACCATTGCTGTGTGTTCATGTTCACCTCCAGTGTGCTTCCAGAATGACAATGCCAGCTTGCTGCACTTGTTCAGCATTCAGCTAAAGATCTCACTGCCGCCCCAACCACAAGTATTTATTTTGTACCAGCTATTCTGACACTAAAGAGACAAGACTGCTAGACACACATACTAAGGATTCTTTGCTTTTGCAGATTTCCTCACAGTGGGGCTTCTGGCAATAGTTTGCACTTCTGTTCCCTTGAGAGATATTCTGGCATATTAATCCTTCAGCAGGGATGGTAATGCACTGTATATAACCAAATACAGCATTAAATGAGCTGAGTTATGCTTGACCCTTTTCTTGCTGTAGGATGCTGTTTGGCAGGATGCTAAATGGCAGTTGAGGTTCAAGTAATACAAGAGAAGTGCAAACTGTCTTAGGCAGTGTTCACAGCAAAACAAGGTTCTAAATTATGTCCCGAACATTGACTGTATATGCAAATTGAACTGAGTGGTCCCTCCCCCTTCATGTTCCAAACAGAAATTGCCAAATGGTTCCAAGAAGCCAAAAAACATGTAGACTTGAAAAGCAAATAGCTATTATACTTCATAAAAGTAGGTGGTCTCATGTCAAATGTTCGAAAAGTTTGATTGACAGATTTTCACCAGCCTGCTTTCAAGTGGTAGGGGTGTAAACTTTCAATGTGATTGCTCCTGATGGGACCATAAGTAAGTTATTTTCTATGGGTGATGTCACACTCACTCAGTCCAGTTGTCTTATACAGTCTACGATCCAGCCTCAAAGATTGTAGGAAACGGGTTAAAAAAATAAGTTACCTACAAAATAAAATTAGAGGCAATACTCTCTCCTCCACAGTGCAAAATATCATTTTAAATATTCTATTAATCTGATTTAAAAAAAAAAACTCTATGCAAATTGAGATAGTGCCTGAAGTTAAAAAAACTACAAATATGTTTTAATGAATGTGATTTGAATGTGTTTTTCTCTGAAATAATCTACAATGGTCCATTAAGTCCTGTTTAACATATTGTCTAGGTTGCAGGCATGCACACAACATTACAATTTTACTTACCCCTTTGCACTTTCATTAACACTGTTGCTGAATGGATTATGTCGTCAGATGCATTTATCACACATGTTGCTGCTGCATAGAAGATTGCCTTCCTGCAGTAGACTGCATGCATGGTGCAATACTCTAATCTCTAAAGGAGCTTTATACAAGCCACAATCACACAGCTCTTTTTTAGTTGCAAAAAAAAACACCTGCACCTTAGCCAATCTGTCTGAAAATCTTCAACTTGAATTTGATTGTTTGAAAGAAAAGCAGTCGTTACAAAAGAGAGGTGGAAAGCAAACTGGTTAGTTATTTTTACATTTTCAATTGTTTTTTATTAATTATCGAACAGAAAACCAAACCCAAAGCCCCGGCTACTCTTCCTGTAACTGATACAAACCCCAAATGCTGCAAATGTACCAGTTGCTCAAAATAAAAGTAAAAAACAGTGGAGGCAGAATGCAAAAGGAGCAATTATTCAATGATTAAAATGTCTAATTTTACACTAAAAATAAAAGGATGCACATTCGTCCCACCCAATTGCCTTTTTTGTAACATGCTATAGGTGGGTGGAGCAAACTGGTACATGTGCATGTCCCCCTGCAGGTTTAATATTTTCCATTCAAAACCCAATGGGTGACATTGGAGATTTTTCATTCAGTTTTCCGTGTCGATGAGCTAACTGTACATTTTCAGCTGTGGAGGCCAACCTTAACAGTTCCCAAGCACAGGACACTTAATGAATGACCCAAACTTTGCAGGTAAACAAACTCAAGTTGTTTCAAACATTTAAATGGCATATGGTAAATGTGATATACTTTTATAGCGCTTCTATACCTTCCTCGAAGGCCCAAAGCGCTTTATAGTCCCAGTCCCATTCACCTATTCACACACACTTTTACAAACTGATGGCGGCTCCGCTGTTGAACACTGGCGCCAACCTTTAACCACCAGAGGCAATGTGGTGTTCAGTGTCTTGCCCATGATCACTTTCGGCACATGGGCAAGGCTGGAATTTTCGAACCAGAGGTCAATCACCCTACTGTTGCACCATGGCCGTTTAAAACTTCTCTTTTATATTAATATATTATTATAAATATATATTATTACTAATATGTTAACTAACTTTATCCTGGGCTACACAAAGGGACAGTGGTTAGCGCTCTTGCCTCACAGCAAGAAGGCCCCTGGTTCAAGTCCCAGCTGAAACACAACACCAATGGGGGACCTTTCTGTGTGGAGTTTGCATGTTCTCCCCGTGCATGCGTGGGTTTTCTCCAGGGACTCCGGCTTCTTCCCACCTTCCTAAAACATGCTTCATAGGTTAACTGATTATTCTCAATTTCCCCTAGGTGTGAATGCGAGTGTGCATGAGGGTGTGATTTGTGGCCCTGCAACAGACTGGCAACCTGTCCAGGGCATCCCCTGCCTTCGCCCACAAGTGGCTGGGATAGGCTCCGGCAGCCCCGTGACCCTGAAAGAAACTAAACTGGTTTATAAGATGAATGAACCTTATCTTTGACCTTTCTTTTCTTTTCTTTTTTTGCAAAAGTTAAAAAGAAACACTGTAACTCTTTTGACTGATATGTTTAATCAAAGTTCTCATATTCAGATTTTACAAAAGAGTAATTATATTTCAACATTAAATTACTAAGTCTTGTGGAGCAGGCTGTTTACTTAGAGGTGGATGTAGTGCCGAGGTAGAGGGGTCGACCCTAATTAGGAAGATTGCAGGTTTGAGTCATACCTTACCTACACATGTGTTGAAGTGTCCTTGGGCAAAACACGGAACCCCACATTACTCCTGGTGGTTATACGTTGGTGCCAATGAAAGGCAGTGGAGCTCCCATCAGTGTGTGAATAGGACCTTCACTGTAAAGCCCTTTGGGCCGGAAGGCAGAAAAGCACTATAGAAGTCATTTACCATTCATATTGTTTCTATGTCATTTTTTTTTTCCGTCAAAAACTCAAATTAAAGTAATGAAATACATATGGATGTTTATTTTTACCACAGACACATCAATATGCTGCACTTATGTCATCTCCTTCTGCAAATCCATTAAAATGCAGTACACGCTTTTTATCCAAGTTCACCTCTGCTATTGTAATAAATTACCCACACATTATGGAGGAGCAGGGGGTTACACAGAATTAAAAGAAAACTAAATACATGTGATAGCGTTTGTTAAATATCAGTAATGGTAGAGTATTTCCCTAATTGTTTATGTGAGGGTAACACAGTTTTCTGATATAAAAGTTGAAGTCAGTTCCCAAATAATGCTTCAATCCCGGATTTTAAATTAAGCCATAGCATGTGATGTGTGCTTTACACTGTAAGCCTGGGGTTTATTTAAAGTGTTAAAAGTTGGGCTTATTGGGAAATCTCTTGTTTGCAGAAGTGACGCAGTGTTGCTTCGAGCTAATGTGAAGTCATTAACATAGCTTGAACAGCCTTGTCTGTACCTGGCACCCCAGTTTGACACATCTGCCATTTTTTTATGTTAATGTACAGGTGTTTAAGTAATCTACTGAAATGTTAGTTGTCTCTTTGGGCACTGTAACAAAATTATCCTATTTCTGAGACCTCATTCTCATTTGGTTTTCCCATCAGGAACAGCTACTTTACAGAAAGCCCCCCACCACCACCACCGCTCTTGCTGACATGAGATAGTATCAGCTTTGTTGAGTTTGCTATTAAAGATAATTTGGCCAATCTCTTGAGACAAAAATGTGATGATTCATTCATTAACGCATGCATTCATTCATTTATTCCTCATTGAAATTTCTTTGACTCTGAAAACTTGATTCACCTAACGATATCACCACATGTGAGCTGCGACCAACAATCAAGCTCAAGGCTGACCTTGCTAATTGCTAATTAACCCTGAAATGAGAAACCTGGAACATTTTATCGCGTGTGAAGATGGCCAAGCAGCTTGATGCACCGTGCAGCCAAACTCTTCCCACAATAGATGCGTCTCGATCAACTATTGCTCTTGGTTTTGTGCTGCATTTTCACTGCTCTAGCTTATTTCTCAGTACATTTTTCTCTTTAAGTAGTAGCAGCTGCCTTTCATATCATTTCCGCTGACTCGAGTTTCTAGTTGAACAAAGTCTCATTTGAACACTCATCCAATGATGTGCTTTGCAAGGCGATTTCCTAGCCTGCAGACAGTGTCCAGAGGTTGTTTACATGCTGACAAAGTCGGTGAATGTGAATTGCTACAGCAGCTTTGCTTGGTGCCAGCTTTGTCCTCACATCTTGTTGAATTAAGTAATAGCTACAAGAGGAGAGCAGAGCAAGTCACCCCCTGCTCTGAGTTAATTTTAGACAACCTCAGAATTCAGTGACTAATGACGTTCTCTTGCTTGTGTCCTAGATGGCATGTCATGCAGCATATATCTAAAAGAAATGACTTGATGCATAGCGCACAGTGCAGCCTATTTTACTTCTTTTGCTTTTTTTTGTTTTTCAATGGCTTAGTGACAGAAATGCAGGTAAGAAAATCATATTTCAGATTTAGTGTATAAAATACAAACAGGTTGAAGTGAGTTATTTTTCTTGTGTACACTATCACTCGTGAAAAATAATTTTCTTAAGCTGCTGATGCAAACTCAACTATGAAAAAAATATGTCTGTTATTTTTGGTTTGCACGCTCTTATGCTGAAAATGACAATTAAAAAAATGACAATTTTTTATCATGAGTTCCCTATTATCAAGCAGCAAACTAAATGACGGGTTTTGATTAAAAGCTGGGTATTTTACAATACTTCAGACAGTATATCTGGGATGTCAGCATTCACTTCACTGCAGACACAAAATAAATTTGAGATTTTAAGCAATAAAAAAGCAAAATCTAAGGTACCTAGGAAATATTTATCGCGACTGCACTGATTAAGGTTCATACTTATAGTTGAAGTTGCAATATAAGAGCTAGACCGGAGACCATTGAATGTTAAAGAAGCATATTTTCTTTTAGATAATAAAGTAATAAAGTAAAAAGGTATTTTCTCCTTTTAGGTATTCCCCCCTTTGTTGGATCAATGACATTTTATTCTATTCTACATTTCCATAAATTTCCTAAATAATCAGTTTCTAATGTATTTTTTTTACTTTTAAGCTATAAAGCTTAACTCCATAAAATATCTATCCATCTTTAGAACCCACTGGATCATGGCTGTTGGAGCAAACCCAGCTACTGTTGCACATAGGCGGGGTAAAACCCAAACAAGTCACTAGTCTATTGCAGGGATACGCGCTTAGGGCCAATTTAGGGTGTATTCAAACTGGAAAATTCTTTTGGTCCAAGTCCACTTAATTTGGTCCACAGCCAGTCTTGGAAAAATAAAAGCCTAATTTCCACTGAGTGGTACGGTACTGTCTGATCCGGTATTTTTAATGTTTCCTTTATAAAATTGACCCATGAATGTGGACTAAACCGTACCATTTTAGGTTGTAGGTCCATAAAAACATGGAACAGACCGGTTATAGCAGAGCTACAGTTAAAACCCGTTGATTGGCTGAAGGTCATTATGACAAAACAAAGCACGAGCACCAAGAAAGCATTCCTTTTCGCTGCCCGCAATCTTCTCTTAAACAACATTAAATGACTTGTACAGACAAAGTGCCAAAATCCAAACAGAAAAAAATGAGCTACTGGATGACCTCCATTGTTGTTGTTGTTGTTGTTAGCCCTCCCCTGTGACGTACCAACTCACCTGAAACCTGGAAACACTCACCTGAGTTGCCTTGACCTGTCTAAACAAGACTAGGCTGTACTAGGCTGGACAGACAGCTTAGTGGAAAGAGGCTTTTATGCCACCAATTAACCTATATAGCATGTTTTTGGAGCGTGGGAGGAAGCCGGAGGAAACAAGGACAACATGAAAACTACACAAATAAAAGTCCCAGCCAGGATTTGAACCAGTGCCTTCTTGCAGTGAAACAAGAGTGCTAACTACTATTCCACAGTGCAGCCCACCAGCAAAAAAGAAAATTAAAACATATTGGAAAACAAAGTGAAACTGCCTTTTTGGCAGTAGATTTAATTGACCAGGATCAATATCAAGAACACTAAGGAGAATATCTGATAAACTCTAAGATCTAATAAAACTTTATCATCTTTCTGCTTTGCCAATAGAGTGGTGTGGTACTGCCAGCTCTTTTGATGGGTGTTTGGTTACAGTTATTGCTAGTGCCAAAAACATGAGCCTGCTTAATCTCACTTCCTATAACATAGCAGATATTACAGGGTCAACTCAGACCTTTCCCACCAAGGAATTTTGACTTTTTTCAAAACAAAAGCGAATATACATCACTGAAGATGGGTTCTGAAGATTTTTTTATGTTTGTCATTTAAATGTCATTTATATGCTGTCGTGTCTGTTCCACATAGTTTGCTACTTAAAAAAAGTCAGCCACTGTGGATACTCTTAAAAAAGAACAAGAATAAGACGAGACTGCAAAAATATAGAACAGGTGAAAAAACTAGGTTAAAAAGTATATTAGAAATTGTGTAAATGTGACTTTTTCTATGCTACTGATGACAAAAATGAGCTATGTCGGGCTTGATAGTGGTGTTCCAGATGACAGAATGACACCTTTTTGTCACTTTTCTTGACTTTAGTTTTATTCACCTAAAATAAAACTGACTTTTTGTAAAACTATGAAAAAATACCATTAAATGACTTTACTACCAAAATAAAATAAAACTTGGCTTTTACTTGCCAGAATAAAATCAACAATGCACTCAAAAATTCAGTTTTGAAAACATGTATTTTGGGTAACAGTGAGGATGCAACTAAAAGAGCTGAGAGTCAATCTACCAATGGAAAGCTGTGGCAGTTATACACCGTTATTCTTACTTGTGTTAAACAAAAGCTTTTTAAACTACCAAGAAATCAATATCAAGATTAATATAATGATACTTTCACACCAAATGTGCATCAAATTCATGCCCGCTGCCTCTCCTTTGACACTCATGACATTTCTGCTTGACTCTTGTCTAAAAATGTGTTCATAAACTTGGCACTCCTATTCTTCGTGGGAGGACTTAAATGTTTTAGCCTCAACACTACATGGAAGCATTGTCTGTATATCTCATTTACAATGCACTGAAGACTCAGATGATGCTGAGAGATCAGGTTATCTATTTAGAGAAGCTCCATAAAAGCCTCATAAAACACCTCTCCATGTCTAGGTTCATGAGGTCATTCAGGGATTCTCCCAGTATGGTGAGGTTCACCATTAATTGCAGGAGCTGCGTCTGAATGGCGGACGCTCTCAGCGAAACTTCCGTCTCTCTGTGACCCGGTTTTAAAGCTTGCTGTCCCGCATTAGTCTGAGGAAGGAAAAAACAAAAATGAGAATATAATTAGAGGACCTTTTTGGTTTTTGTCTAAATGCAAATAAGGAAATTGTTAGAAAGTTCAAGAGGAGAACAGATCAGATAGGTTTGGACTCCAAGTTGTCAACACATCACATGTCAAAGCTAAGTCCCTGATTGATTGATGGGACACAAATTCGACTACAAAGCTCAGATATTTGAACCCTAGATGCGAAGGCCGAAATGCGCTGCTGCCAGACAGCCGCACCCAATACTTACAGCGCGCCGCAATCGTATCTGTTCATTGACACATTGAAATTGGAAGCTCCTGACAAATTATGTTTGATGTGAACCTAGCTATAATCTTGTAATCCATAAAGGTTAAAGTAAAGTTTTAGTGTGTACTTTGCCTACAGACAACTACAGTGTTGTTCTGGGTCTTTAGAAAACAATGACTGAATATAAATTTAGTTGAATATCGCAAATTTGTCCTGTTTAGTATTCCTGCAACAAGTACGGTGACAGCTATATATTTTATTTTATTTTATGCAGTCTTTGCCATTAGTATCAGAATCAGAAGTACTTTAATGATCCCACACATGGGAAATTTGTGCGTTGTCATAGCAGTAAACATAAGAGAATGCAGGCCTTTTTGTAGAACCAGTGCCTTCTTGCAGTGGCCTTTTTAGATACTGTGTCTGCATTAGCTCTTCGAATAATAAACGTAGCTTCTCTTCTATGTATTTTTTTTAAGTTGTTGACTTCCAGGGAAAACACCTGTTCGGTAGATCTATGTAGATCTTTGACAGTGGGACACATGAGCCTGGTGCTTATCTGATGAACTTAATGGCACAGATTTCTCATTTATGTCTTAAAGCGATCACAGAAAGCTATTTTGTAAAATAGCAGTGTTTTATGGAGGCTCATTCTATGCTTAAATGTAGAGCTTATTGCCGTGACTCTTTGGTTGAAGAGCATAGTGGTGATAAAAATTGCGTGTCACAGTTTAAAAATAAAACCCCCAAAGACAAAAAGCTAACACAGTAGAGAGATGGTTCATAGGAAAGACAAATGATGGAGTAAGACTTTGAAAAAAGCATGTGGCTATATCAACTTTAGGTTGGAGCAAAAGCTGAAAATGTCTCTGGATGTGTCATAAATCTTGCTGTTTATTGCCATACAGTTTTATTTATCCTTCTATTTCGCTTTAGTCAGCACTTTGGTCATTGATCTTAAATGTGCTGCAAAATTTTACCTGCCAGTATTTCTACATTTCCTAAATGCAAGTGTTCAGTAACAGAATTACATTTACAGTTTTTTTGGTTTTTTTTTTGTTTTTTTAATAGAAAAGCTAAACTTACACATTTTATTGGCTGACAACAGCTATACAGAAACACCCTCAGGTAAACATCTTCATGTGTGAGACAGATTTGATGTCAGCATCACTACATTAGACGGGCTCATACTGCAATTATCCAAAATTAAAAAGAGAATGTCATGAGAACCTTTCAAAGCCTGCAGATGAAGTTTAAAATGGGAGGAGTTTTGACTGGCATTAGGCTGAAAGCACAACAGCAAGTCTGAGCACAAAAAATCTGTTTTGAGGAGGAGCTGACTATATCTGTTTGTAGCCAGGGACTTTTTTTAGAATGAGAGCAGAGTTTTGAGTGAGAATCCGTAAGGATAAAAACTCTCAAACTGATTGGGAATACTATGAGATTTCTTTCCTCCATAGAACTGATAATGAACTAAAATCAACACAGAAACTAATTTATTCTATATTTGGTTATTACTTTATGCAATATACTATCACTGTAGGATGACAATGAAGCATTCATTCTTGCATTTGATGTTTCTAGTTTCCATAAATAAACCCTCAAATGCTGCTTGAACTATCCATGAGTCATGTCTGACTGGCACATCTGGCAGTCCAAAAGCAAATAAAGAAAGCTCATATTGTTTTTACTTTAGCTTCTGACGCAGGCCTCTTTTACACTTGCAGCATAGACCTTGAAAAAAGGATCCACATTTCACAGACCTTCTGCAGCCAGAGCTTCTCTCTGTTGCTGTCAAACATGATTTCACCGCACATTTATTTTGAATGCTTGTTTTTGAATACCTGATTTCTAAAATAAATTGATATTGCAAAAAATATAGTTTAGATCGACTAACTCATTCTTTGTTTATCCCTAACTCTAACCCATCATGACACTACAAATAATGCAACACACCGTGGGAAGAACTGTGTGTTTGCTCTGATATAAAAAATGATATTTTAAGATAATGGACAAATATTGAATATATGCTTAGACTAAAAAGATACGGTATGTTGTGTCACAGTTTTTTTATTTATTTTGTAATTGACCAGACTAGAAAGCGTCTTATGAAACTTGCTGATTTAAATTTTGTTTTTTAAGATTGTTCAAGCTTTAGTCACATCCACCCGTATGAGGATTGACTCCTATGGGTGCTGCAGGTTTTTGGGTTGTGCCTGGAGGGTCGTAGACAGGAGTGTCCACATCTCAAACGGAGCACAGGTGTGTCTTACTGTTCCCTTGGGCGTGTGCGGCCAGCTTAACGGACATCATAAAAATGGAATGTAGTATTGTCGTGTGTTTATTGTATTGTGACGTGCCTGTAGTGCTACGTTGACATGGGTCTCGGAAACGCACATTCAGACTACTTCCAATGAGAAGTCTATGTAAACGTGCATATCTGCAGGCTTCTCCGTTCAAAACACTCTCGATCATCACATTGCTATATAAGATTTTAAGTTAGTTCTTAGGCCCTAGGTACAAAACGCACACCTAATGAACAGCCATCAAAAGTTAAACCAGTTGAACTTTTAACCAATCAGGGACTCAGATTTGGTTGTGACATATGAACGGCGTCCTTTTCATTCACAGATGCGTCAGCTGTTTGAAAACTGATCATGGAGGAGAAATTAATGTAATTTATATCACGCTGGAATTATGACACCAAGTCTTTCATATATCGAATCAAGCTGTGAAAGAAAAAGTCATGAGCAAGATTCGCAAGATTTGCACCGCTTCGACATTTCGCACCAGGCATCTTCCAACTGAAGGTTGTTGCTAGGATCAGGTATCACCAGTCCAGTGAGAGCACCATGCTAACAGCGCGGTCAAGAGTGCTCGAGACGTGCCTGGTGTGAACATCGCTTAAGGCTAATGTAAGTTGCGTACACCCGTGAGGCGGGAGTGATTCTGTCGTACGGTGCCTTAACGTTAAACTCTAATTGTTTGTAAGGTGCGCGGACTGGCCTCATACTGACCGCAAAGTAGTTTGTGTGAGTCTCCTACAGGCATGGGGTGTGCGGGTGATACAGTGCCTGAAGGCCACTCACTCAAACTACACTTTGATTGTCTAATTTTCCACTTTTCAACCATATGCCTGAACCTAAGGAGCACGCACTTATGTAAACAGTACCCATGAGCCCCTTCCTTGCACAGTCTGTTGGATTTAAGGGGGTTACAAAATGAAAAATCTGTACAATATGCCTGCGTCTCACCAACATGACCCTTACTTACCCTTGGGTGTCGTATTATGACCTGTTACTTGCAGAATACCCATAGAAAAAGAATGTGCATGAATATTTTGGCTAGACGCCAACCCTTCCTGCTTCAATAAATCTTCGAATAAATGGTCAACTGTGACGGCAAGTCTCTCAGTCATTTTGAATTAAAACAGAGAGTGAACCACAAATGCCTTTCTGAAGAGAAAAGTCCGTTTTTGCCTGCCCCCCCAGTTTTCTATGACCTTGATATTTGTGTGGACCTCCTGCCTTCCCCATATATGTTTGCCCATTATCTGCCCACAGACTATCTAACTATAAGGGCAGTTCTGACTATAGCTGGAAACCATCTGCAGTTTTCGTTAGAGCAGGATGTTTTAGACAAACTCCCCAGAGTTGGTGACTGCTTCGAATTAACTGTCATGGACCAGAGCAGCAAGCTAACCACTAGGTGCACTGTGTCCTTTGTGTAAAAGGCCAACAGATTATCACTTGCTTGTGGAGTTGATGACCTGAGCTTGTACCTTCTCCACCTTCCCTTAAAGTCATAGCGCTTTGTCATCCAGTGGGAAATGACACTCTTGCACAGCTCTGACAAGGAACTGCTGAGTCTGCTCACAGACAAACTATCTGTGCTGCAGATGCATAGACCAGCCAATTTCTGCTGTTCCCTTTACTGACAAAAGCACTTTAGGGCATTGTTTTACTGTACACGCCATTCTTGATTTAGCTATAAGACCACTTTACTATGAACACCTATGAAATGTGATGCAATACAACACTGAAGCCATTAAATCTACTTTTCTGAAGCTTCTTCCTTTTTAGCTTTTGTTTGCAAAAAGGGGCTTATAAGAATATCAGAAATATATGTCTACAATAAATATTGAACGCAATAAAATATTTAATATAATATCTGGGGTTGTTTTCTTTGGTGCACAAGTAAAAATGGGTTTTAATCAGATCTTCAAAGCAGTTCATTGCTTTAAGTTTTATTCTTTGCAAGAAGATATATTTAGACAAAATCTGGGATATTGTCATTTGTTCCCTTTTCAACACTTTCCTTATTTAGTCAAACAATTTAAAGAAAGCGTGTGGCTTTGTGTGCCAACGCATCAACTCCTTCGAGATTGATTCATCATTAGTTTGCAGCAGGTGATACCATTTTCCATCCTTTTTAGCTTCTTAAGCAGTGGCAAGGATATTTTTAGTTGGCATGTAGGGGTGTGTATCTTTCCCTTTCATATGAAAAGATACACATTTCCATACAAGGTCAACAAATTGACACTTTGTGACGATACAATGCAGTCTAATTATTTAACCTAAATGAATACAATCTAGATATTTATTCTTCATTTGGTTTCTAAAATATTTAATGAAAATGCTTTTTAACAAACAAAAAGTGCTGTGATTAAACAAAAAGGTTATATGTTGAGTGCACACAACACACTGTAGTTCACCTTCAGCAAATTGCAATTGATCTGACTTGCAAGCTTGTGATTGGACGTCTCTTTGCTTACATCACCTGTAGATAAAAATGCAAAGACAGTAGTGAGCAAAACAGGAACAGAAACTGACAAAGCTTGCTAGAAACCAATTTTTTTTAACGTCTTTATGAATTTTATACTTTTTTACCAACATAATTGGTTTTCAACCAGTGCTGCTGTTGATTGACTATGTAGAAGTAAAATGATCCACAATAGATGTAAAAGTATCCATCTTTTACATCCCTAACCGATACCGCTGTTTCCCCCAGTGCTTGATCAATTGTTGGATATGTATCCATATCATTTGCATTTGTTTTATATATTTCACCTTTTTTTACCAAGAAGTCTGTTGAGATAAAATGTCATTTTTCAAGAGAGACCTGCCCAAGAATCCCTAATAGCATCTGACAGTTTTTGCAGATAAATCTAAATTCACTGTTCACCATCCCAAAGTACCAAGATATCAGTGTTTCCTGCTTTAAGAGGCTATTGATAGGGCTACACAATATTGCAGACGTGAGCACCTATAACCTTTCAACAAACCACACTTTTGTTTTTGTGTCTGTTTTAGCAACTACCTAGCAGTGATATTGACTATTTCAGATGTTCCTATAATTGGGTATTTATGGGTTAAAGTTTGTCTACCAACACATAAATGTTGGAGCATAAAGCAAATTTTACTGAATTGAGTAACAGATTTTGTTCTTTGTGTAAACTTTTTTAGTCAGTAGAGCATCTCAGAATAAATTTTCTTTGGGGCAATATTAGTTTGAAATAAGATGAAACAATTTTTAGAGAGCGTAAAGACAAAGCCGGGTCCTAATTTGGTTAATAGGGCACTAAAATTACAATAACATTTTCTTACAAATACTTGATGTTCAATACTGGAACATGCTGTAACAGTTCTACGACAGCAGATATTTCTATTAAGACTTATTTTGCTCCACAAATGCTTTGTTCCTTCGTGCAAATGCATTCAGAACCTTTCTATAATCCTTTTTTTGCAGATTCTACTGTGTATATACCCTCATTCGATGGCACATCATACTTAGAGCTTCAGCCTCTTGCATCCCTTCTCCTGCCTTCTGGTGACAGCAGTAATCACGCCTCCGCAGTAAAGGATACAACCCTCTATTTGACAGTGAAAACAAAATCTACTCAAGGCACCATCCTCTTCAGTAAGTAGCCTGTTTCTTTTTTCTTAAAGGAAATATTTAAAATTCTAACCAGGCTAAAATACATATTCATATCCCACTCACACAATGAATCCCTGAATTATTTTTCACATATCTTTGCATCACAGATCTCTTTTGTAAGTGTCTTGTTTGCAAAACAAAAACTCAGTCAGCGTTTGTTAGAAGGGTTTTCTATAATTTACAAAAAACTGGAAATATTGTGAACATGTGGGGAGAACAAAATACTAGAACAAAACCTAGGCTGTAGTCTTTTAAATTGTTTGTACCATGCTGGGATGCTTTTTTGGAGTTATACAATCTAATCTTATTTTCCTACATGTGACTTTTGTCTAAGCACTGCACCATGCAACAATCATTTTAAGATATTCAGCCATTTTTCTAAGAAAATCTTTTTTACACAACCATTTCCCAAAGGTCTGAAAGCTATCTTGGTTTGCTATGGCACCACCAACTTAAAGAAATTGGTTTTAAATGAATAGTTCCTATCCATCTGGAACCTTTTTCATCCCGGTTCATAGTTTTATTATTTGCTAGTTTCAACATTATGGTTTGTATTCTCTTTCTTCTAATAACAGTGATATTCAAAACAAAGTATGTTTTGTGTTGTGAGTGTTAGGAAATGCTGAATGTTTCACAGATTCCCAGTTCAGAGACGTTTTTCTCTCATTCAGTTTGTTGTCATTTAATTTTGAGATGCAAAAACTTACCAATGTGCATCGAGTTAATGTCTTGCACATAAGTTTAACTTTTAAAAAGATCGAGATAGTACTCACATAATGAGGACGGATTGCGTCAGAAATGGAGAACATAATAATCTGCTAAGGAACTTCTGATAGCATTATCTTTTGTGGACAACTGGGAGGTTTCTGTGATGTTCCGTGATTGAGCTACAAGCTTGAAGCAAACAAAAGAATCCTCCAGAGATGATCAGTCACATGCAGAGGTAAGATTGGCCTCACCTTTTATATCAACTGTGAGCTCTCCATTGTGTGTGTGCCTCTTGCCGGCTCTTTTGTTCCCACATCTACACACAGATACACACACTCCCTTTTGCTACAGAAGATTGGGATAGGTAGGCCTGACTGTCCCTGAGTAGAGCCTTTTAACAATAGAGCATTGTCTTGGACGGATAAAAACTGCTGGATTTGTGATGTGCATTTCTGAACAAAGAAGAAATAGAAGAACACTGCTCCTTTAATTGAAGTTTTACTTTATGCACAATCTGTTTAAAATAAATTTCCAGATATTAATTACCAGTGATTTTAGGGGTGAAGTCATTGCATGCATGCCTAGAGCAAGACTCCAAAAACATTCAAGCGTGCATCTTGCTGAACCACTGCTCCGCGCTCTAAAAACTTCTCACATTCTCTAAGGCATCTCCTGTGTTACAGCGGTCAGGTCCAACTAAGGTGCAACAGAAATGCATTGTGTGGCGATCAGAGGTGATTTATTTCACACCATCCAGAAACACGCTTCATAGCATTCATCTTATCTGATTGGCCTAGATCATTTTTGTATCACATTGTCCACAAACTCTCTCATGTGCTTTTAAGGACCAAATAAATATTCCTTGTCTGCTTTGACCAATATATTAATGTGTTTCTACATCAGAATCTTGACCCTATTTGTTACTAGTAATATTTGTTAGCACATTTTTTATTATAAATTCAGAAGGTTGACCTTTAAAAAGTGTAGATAATGTATATTGCAGAGTCTTAACATTTGACTTTGATTATCTTTGGGTTTATTTTAAAAGCATTCCCAGTGATCTTTTAATTATGATAATGCCGTTTTTAGCCAAAGTTTTTCATTTTCTAGGACGTAGTTTCTGTAGAGTGGCAGTGTTTCATCAGAATTTTGCCTCTGAGTTGTGGGTGGGAGTGTTGGCACAGATTTAGTTTGCCAGACTCACCATCATCCCTTTGTTTATACTCTCTCCAGCTACCTTACAGCCCCCATCAGCTCAGCTCAGACGAGGAAAACAAAGACGTACATGGATCTATGTGTCTGCAAGCAGATCCCATCAGAGAAGAGCTGAGCAGTGAGCTAGTGTCTTGCTTTTGTTGGTTCTACGTCATGCCTACAATATTTTTCTAACATCATTTTTTTTGTCTGCTCCTGATTGATATAATTTCTGTTTTTCTAAAGACAACTACAGTTATGCTCTCATTGGAAAACAGAGGTTTTTCTCCCTTCTGCCTCTGTCATGTTTACTTGTGCTCATGTGAAGAAACACCTGGAAGCATCTAAATCCTTGGATGTTAGTAGTACGTTTGCTTCAGTATTTCTTACTGGTGGAATTGTTTTACCTCCACTCCATCATAAATTCAAAGCCTTCAGTCCTTAAGCTGTGCGGGTCTTAAGCTACAACATTTCTTAAGCCTCAACTAAAGATAATTCGAACAATTGATCGCTTTATCAGGTAATCTTAATTCCAATCCTGCTTTCCCACAAGTCAAGGACGTTCCTTTCAATTAAAAAGCTGTCAAAATTGGCAGTGGGCTCCTCCAAATTTGGGATATTTTCCATCTTTCTGGAATGTGGAACGTCTAAGCTTTGTCATTAAAAGAGATGACTGTTCAGAAAGCATACAACCAGCACCATGCCTTTTATCTAGTAATTCTTACTGGCTTAAAGCTCACCAACTATTTCTTTTTTTTCACATCAGGGGATGGGAACTGAAAAAGAAAACTCCTGAGATCAAACAGACAAAGTTAATCTGAAGAAAACCTAAAGATGCGCATTGAGATGCGGAGAATCTCTTCGAAAGACCTGCAACTTATTCTCCGCTCCCCCTTTCACACCTCTCCCTGAAGGAAACCCGTGTCTTTCCCTCCTGACTTCAATTGTCAGCTTGAGAGGAGGAATGCGAAGAGGGCTGAGACAGAGGCAGATAAAGAGAAGGAGGGAGCTGGGGGGGGGGAGCAAGTGACAGGCTCCGACAAAAGGACGAACGCTCCGTTAGGTTCCACTCGCTGTAACAGGGCCGTGGGGAGAGCATGAAGTATTATTCCTATGGAAGAAAAACAGCTAAATAAAAGATAGGGCAACATTGGCATCTGTAAT
Source organism: Oryzias curvinotus (assembly GCA_023969325.1). Lineage (NCBI taxonomy): Eukaryota > Metazoa > Chordata > Actinopteri > Beloniformes > Adrianichthyidae > Oryzias > Oryzias curvinotus. The sequence continues at coordinate 6,338,331 of CM043720.1, forward strand.
ATTTTTTAACCAGTGAATTATAGTTCTGTCTAGAAGCAACTGCTGCAAGAGAACAGAATAGACTGTCGTTGGAAGGGAAATCGGTGTGACTTTTGTTGTCTTTGCAGCTGTGTTTATTAGATCTTAACAGGCTCTGCTTGAATTTTATTTTTAAAATAATGCGAATGATTATGCCCATTTATCTACCTTTACGCCTATTTAATTCTGTTTAGGACTCTGGAGGCGTGACCTCCATATTATTTGCAATGCTTTGTTACGTCTAAAATCTGCTTCAGAGTTGGAGCATTTTTCTGGGTCAAAACGTATGGTCCTTCCTTTTTAGAGTAATAAAAACAGTAAAAGAAAAATTTGTCAAAGTTGGCATTGAATGATTTTTTTCTACTTTAAATCTGAAACATGAATATGAGGGGGGGGGGGGGCAGTAGTTTAAAAACTTTGTTTTTTTTATGAAATTGTACATTGAACCTTCACAGAAGTACTCTTTTTTTAACACAGATATACACCCAGTTTGCAAAATGAGTTTATAATAAAACTTACATTTTAACAACAGACTCAGTTCCCATTCGTCAGCTCAGTTGTACGCCAGAACAAAAAATCTTTTCTGGTACAGAATCTAATATGCTACTGTGAGGCTCTTCAGTAGCTCCAATGAAAGCTATTAACATGCCTTCCATTTTTGCTTAGAAATTATTCTATTGAATTATTAAAATTGCAAATCTGTAGAAAATTCAACACAAACATGATTAAAGTGTAGAAATGCTTAGTTTCAAATAGTTGGATTTCATTTTTTTATCCCTTACAAGAGAAAAGGAGAAGGCATAGAGTGCACTGAAGGGATGATGACATCTTTTTTTTCATGTTTCAAAACAAGGCTGAATTTCAAATGTGTTGGAGAACACTAGTAAGCTGAGTGTGTGAAGGAAGATGCAGGAAAGTGGTCTGAGCAGAGTACGAAACCATGTTTTGACAGTTTTTTTTAGTAGTTTTTTTTTTTTTTTTAATCAGATAAGAAGATTAAATGCAATTTTAACAATCTTCTCCAGAGCTGTACTTACAGAGACCAGACTATCTTGAACTCAGCATGTGGGTGAGTGCGTAAAAAATATAAGTTAAGTTCAACTTTATTTCACAACTATTTCCCTTTTTTTAGAACACTAGAATTTAGTTTAAAAAGTGGGTAACTCCAATCTTTTTTTTCTTTGCACAAATCCACAACGTCTTTGCTTTTAAGAGGATATAAATCATACATAGATGCAAGCTTTTTGGTGATATCTTTTTTTACATCTAGAATTTTTGTGCCACAAAACATGTTTTTTGTCCTCAGAACAAAAACATTCTCATGTGGTCCAGTCTAAGGTGATAGGTAATAATAAATATAATTTTATATTAGGAGAAATCCTATGAAAACAATTCATCAGTCATCTTAGAAAATGTTAAAAGATTAGATCTCTGTGTGACACAGTGATATGACACGTTTTTGGTTAATAAATGCCTCTAAAATAGCATCACTCTACTTCAGCAGAGGTAATACTATTGTCTAGATCAATAATACAAATATTTTGGGCTGTGTGTAAATGTAGCTCAGCACAGTTGCTAAAGGTCAAAACACATTTTTTAACAACAGAAGAGTACTAAAGTATAATTTTGTTGTAAAGTTTGATCAGCCCATGAACTGATGATCTGTTACATTGAGCCTGGAGAGAAAATCTCTGCACATGGAGGTTTTGAACATGCAGCATCAACATTATAACATAAAAGCTTTGACACTAACAGCGATCGATTTCAGTGACTGTTTCCAGAGGTCTAAGTGTTTCTCCTGTCTTTGCCTGGAGCTCTTTGGTTTTAGGCTTCTTCATCGGATGTCAATTCTTCTAAGGTTGCTTTGTTCGACAGTTTTTGAGGATAACATTGGATTCATGCCTGACATCTGACTTCGCAACTCCTATTTGATGATGTAACATTTTACTGAGAATGGTCAGTCCAACAAAGGTGTTTTTATCTCTACATTCTGGACGTGGGTGAAGATCATCTTAACATGTGCTGACTTTTTGTCACCTCATGTAGAATATGGGAAAATGTGCTAAATGTTTCTTATATACCATTCTTCCCAGTCTATAAGAATGGTGTTTGCACTTGTGAACATTCAAGACCTCAGCAGTCTGTGAGGGAAGATAAATGCCACAGAAATGCGTAGGTTTCCCACTGCAGAGTCTCACTACCAGGGGGCTCAAAAACTGGGAGTTGTAAAATGTACTGCAGGACAGTGATAAACTGTAATCTGGAAAAAATGACAAAACTAGAAATGCAATCCTGTCTCACAGCTAACACAAAAGTGGTGTTTGGTGTAAAATATAGTAAGACGTATATATTCCTGTTCTGCAGTCACTGCCATGTTTTGCAGAACAGCCAAATTCAAGGCAAACCTTTTTCTTTGAAAAAATTTTTTTTTTTTAAAGTTTCATGTGTGATGGATAATGCATAAAATAGAAATAAAATGCAAAGATCTGCTAACATGTCACATTCGAGTGTTATGAATCATTTCAGGAATCATACAAAAAATAACAATATTTCTCATAGTTAGAAGACCATAAATTGAACACATTTGCCCTCACACATGCAGGGAGGGAGGGAGGGAAAATACTTTGTCTGTGAAAAGTATATTTGAACAAAGTGAAGAAAAAAAATGGTCTTACTATATGTTTTTGAAATGGTAGAGTTAAGCACTCAGCTTTACTCGTAAGTTAAATTAGCATCTTAATTTTTGTCCAATATTAGGAAATACATTTGTTAGTTTTTGTTTTGAAAGAATACAATGATTTGTTTAGGTTAAAAACAATGAAATTCATTTTATTTGTGTTTTAGTTACACAGCTAAACATGTAAAGGTTAAAATTTTATATATATATATCTAAAAGGTTAACTATTTTTGATTTACTTTTATGTTTCACTGTCAAAAAATTAAAGTAGATCTACATGTTTTTTTACAAGTTTTCCAAATTGCTGTATGTGGTCTCTGTTCAGATTTTACAGTTCCAAAGATTTTTTTTTTTTTTTTCAGAGCTAAGGATTAAGTGTAAGTTCTGATATCTGGAAAACCATATTGGGACTCCTGTTAGAAAACGTCCTGAACTGATGTCTCGACTCATCCTGCTCAATATTGCAAAATGTTCTAATCAACCCGTGTAAAAAATATGTAACATGAGATATTATTTTAATATTAAAAATGCAATAATACTACAATTATTAAAACATTCCTCTAATATTGAAGAGAGAAAAGGAACTATTATTGCAGAAATTCAAAAGATTTAGAAACTTCTTTGTGTGAAGACCAAAATCTTTAATCATTTAAATTTTAATTTTTAACATTTTAAAAATTGTTTGTAGAATTATATATTATATATTTTGTAAAGGTTTAAAGCTGTTATTAGCCTTTTAATTTAAAGGCTATTTTGATAACATTTAAAAGTGGTTTAACAAGTTTTAACACCGAATTACTGCACACAGTTAAAAAATGATTTTCTAAATGGACCCAAGAACTTATCTGAGCAGACAGAGCTTCTGACATTTTTCAGGTCTGGTTCAGTGAATTGATGGGAGTTACTTTGGGCTAAAGAAAGCTTGCTCTGTTGGTATCTGTGTTAATATTGTTGAGGTCACAGTAATGTGAGCAAGCTTTCTGTAGAAGCACACCTATTGGCTGTGAAATGACATTTGCTAGCCAACACGGGGTCTCTCTGAGGTGTTCATGTGCTGGGTATTGATCAGCCCCAGTCTGACCCTGTAGTCAACCCTCACTGAGTATTTCTGGTTGACTGTGGTGCAAAAAGTAAGGCACCAGTGTGCACTCTTTGATACATCAGTGAATTTGGGATTGGAAGAGTGCTTGTAATGGTTGAGCACAAATCCATGCTCAAGTCATATTTTCCCCAAATATATCCCTAAAGAAACTTTTCTCAATCATTCATTTAGCAAAAAACTAAAAAAAAATACTTAAACGTGTCAGTTTGGCTGACAGATCAATGCAATAGTACTATCAATGTGTCTCACATAGTTTTTTCTTGCCACAGTTAAAATGATCAATAAACCCAAAGCGGCATGTGAACACAAGCTAGGATCATGTTTCTGGCTCTCTTTGGTTCAAGCAGGCCTAAATCTGAACATGTTTTTTTTTTCTTCTTCTACTGTTTTAGCCCAGGACCAGAACTTTGGAGATCAATTCCTTCATGTGTTCCTTGAAGATGGAAACCTGGCTGCTAATATTGGTTGTGGTGCCAGTCGTGTTTTGAATGTAGCTGCAACCCAGACCATCAACAATAACCAATGGACACCCATCACCGTTCGGTAAGTGTTTCATGTTTAAAAGTGGTTTTCTCTTTCCAACATGTATGATTTTTTTTTTTTTTTACTTACCTTGTGTCTTTTCTGAAGCTTGTTTGCGCATGTGTGTGGGTGTGTGTGGGTGTGTGTGTGTCTTAGAAATCTACAAGATCAGACTGATGCAGATGCAGATCATTGACTGTATATGGGAACCGGACTGAATTAGTGAGATGTCACACATAGAAAATGACTTACTTCCAGCTCCAACAAAATTGAGCCCTTTTCTCGCAATATGGATGCCACGATGTTGGAGCCAGATGTTGTCAGTAGTGATTGTCTAAGTCAGTCTAAGTCAATGTTTTTGTGGCAACCCCTCTCACTAATCAGGAGTAAGCTCTTTGGAAAGCCACACCCCTACCACTTGAAGGCAGGCTAAAAGTAATCTGTCAAGCAAACATTTTGAAGGTTTGACCTAAGAACACTTTAATTGAGATATCTGATTGGTATGTTTATAATTTGAATAACTGCACTACAGAAAAGCATAATGAAAAAAAAAGGAATTGCAAGCCATGTTAAAAAATGTTATTAGCTGTTTATTTCTTTATAAGTTTATGGGATTCTGGCTTTTTGGAGCCAACAGGTACTTCTTGTTTGGAATGCAAGGGGCAGGGGTCACTGAGTCCAGCTCTCAGTCAATGATTAACATTCATTCATAGCTAAACTGTGTGCAATGGTAATTATTTTTGGATGAATTGAAAAATAAAATAAAATCATGATGCTTTTTCAAAGAGCCACATTTTTTTACATTTTTTATTTTTTTATCAGCTTGTCTACCAAAAATACTAAAAACTCTTAGTGGGAAAGTCAAATTATATTTCTTTCCATTTTCCAAAGTTTTAGCTTCAGTATTTTAATTTACTGCTTAACTAGCAAAAGGCTGACACTGGCAGATGCCAAAATGTGTCCAGAGTTTTAACTCTTTAGACAGCTGTTTTAGAAGTTGATAGGAAATTCACAGCCTCTAATTAAATGTGTCCCTTATCATTTTCTTGCGGTGGGAACCTATTTTTTATAAAGGTACACCGCTTTAGTTAACTGTGTGTCAAACTGTGTGTCAAAAGTACAACCTAAATGGTGTCTATTGCACTCTGAAATTACTAAAAGTGTCTGTTGATGGACCGCACTACACTTTCACATTGTTAAGATCCAACTGTCAAAAAGGACCTGCCTAGTGGTTAACGTCCTTTTTTTTCTTGCTGTTAAACTATAGTTGTTTAATTTCCTTCAGTCAAAGTTTTGTGATATTTACTTTGCCTTCCAATGGAATTATTTACCAAATGTGATATTTCTGCCCCGTTATTTTAAATTGGGTAAACCTAAGCCTTAAATAGTGAGATTCACCAGTCTTGATCGTATTTTATTGTTTTTTGTTTATTTTTTCAAAACTATTAGGCTTTATCCTTTTCTGTGGTTAATTTGCCGTCTTTGATTCGGTTTGTTTTTGTGAGTAAACTGTATTTTATTTTTCCGCTTATATATTAAAATGTTCCTGCTTTAGAACTCTGCACTCACTCTTAAAAATATGTTCTGCTTCACCTCAGAATTGAATCGCAGTATTCAGAATCCCTGCTGCACATTGAAATCTGCTTCAGTCAGAGCTCTTCCACTTCCTCGCACTCTTCCTCTGTGCACTCACAAAACTTCTCCTCTCCTATTATTTCTGTAGGCTCTGGGTTTTCTCCAGATGAGCCTGTCAGAATCCCACCAGTCAATATTACGCCAAAAAAGATGCTGACATCTTTGCATTGCACGTTAGCTGGTTTAAAGTTAATTTAAGTCTTCTGAAAAATTTTTATTTAGTACAAGAGACATACAAAGGCACAGTACTTTGTTAAATAGTGTACAAGCTGAAATCCTACATCAAAGTTTATGAACTGAAGGAACTAAGACAGACCAGCTAATTTAGTAAAAACAGAACTGGTGACAAGTTGAAGTTGATAATCATAGATGTAAGAACCTGCCAAAATAAAAATAAAAAATGAATGAAAAAAATATATACATATTTTTCCTCTAAATATGTGTAATTCCACACTCTCAACTTGCATGCACTAACAGAAAAGAATTCTCCTAAACTCTTGGAGTTTTACTGTCGCTGCGACAAAGCAAAGTCGCAGATTCCAGCAGCTGCATTGGGTAAAACAGCAGCTGTCTATGGGCAGTAATAGGTTCTAAAAGACCATAGCAGCTGTCGCTGCTACCAGAAGCGCCAGTACAACCTGCCGCTGCCACAAAATGAGCCAGCTGCCACGCATATATTCTTTGAATCTCTCTTTCTTATGCAGCACTTCATCAAATAAAACAGAAGCAGACAGTCCCACATGAAATGGATGCAATGCCAGGACATCTGACAGTGTTAGACATGTAGATCTTCAAGCTCTGACAGCAAAGACATGCTGATCTTCAACTGTACAAAATGTTGCATGATATCCTTCAAGTGCAACGTACCATCTCATACCCAAAACAAGACACACATGGTGGAACTCAGAGCTGCACTAATGCTGATAAACAACATGGCAAGTGGTTCACCTCCTCTGCTTATTTGTATTATTGGGTTGCAAAGCATACAGGAGTGTAAAATGGAGATAACATGAAAATATAAAAACAAAGCAAAAAAATGTGTTGAGAAATAAAGAGGGAAGAAAATCTGTGCAAGTCGATGCACATTTCTCTGATTTATTGTGAAGCAGAATGTGGGCATATACTCATGTAATTTAGGATTGTTTTGTCGCATATTTATTGCAAAGGAAACATGGCTCATGTTATTCATTTTGTCAAAAAAACAGTTTTATTATTATTTTTAATATTTTCTGGCTTACATCTGCTGACTCCTGCTTACTCTAACTTGAATTAGAGTAATGTTTATGAGAAACCAAAGGGTAAGGATGCCTTTAAAAAGCGAAATAAAGGCTGACGAGTAAAAACTAAAGTCAACATTTAAGAATTTTCTAGATGAGAAATACAGAGCTTTGTGACATTCAGTGCATGTCTGCTACAATTCGACATTTATTTATTTTTTTTTCTCTGTTATAATGCATGAGAAAATAAACCAAATACAACTCAACTGTGAAGTGGCTGCTTGCAATGAAGGGATAATAAGAAGATAATGAGTGAGTGATAAAAAGATAACCTGAGAAGCAATTACTGAAAAGAAGCAGAATGGAGAAAGAAAAAAAAAAGAGTACCAGGAATTGCAACTCCACAAAGATGAGCAATTAAGAGTTGCTGCTGACTCAACACAATAATTATATTTACATGCACATACATCATGCCATCTACTATTCTGAGTTACATATTTACTTAGGTTTAGGTCATTTTTGACTATATTCATGATATCTTCTTCCAGAACCACTTTTCATATCCAGGAAAATTAATAATAATAATTATTATTATAGATACTTTATATATCCCACAATGGGGAAATTCTTCTCCGCATTTTGACCCATCCCCTGGGGGGGAGAAGTGAGCTGCAGACTAGACACGCTCGGGGGGGCGACAGCTGGCTGGGGAGAGCAGGAATCGATCCGCCAACCCTACGGTTGTTGGACGACCTGCTCTACCACCTGAACTAAACTTCTGCCAAAATTACCGTTCTACATATTTTTTATCAACTTTTTAATACACACAAAAAAAGATGAACTTATTATTTAGTTTCAACAAGTAAAGCCTTGAGGCTTATTGGCTTGACACCAGATAAAAGTTTACAGGGTTCACAAATTCAGACGGGAGAGAACATTTCTGCAAGAGTTATATTCATTAGCCATATCCCACTTGTCTTATCCTGGGTATGACCTTACTCTGGCTAAACTAATCAGACAAGTGCAATTTACTATTGGGAGCCGCTTTTACATAAGGCGACGTAGCTGGAGGATCCTGCTCATGTCCAAATATCCTCTATTTGATGGAAAAACATGGCCGGGCTGCTATAAAACAACTTACCTTATTTGAGAATCACTTCATCTATCTGCAAAACCATGTTAGTAGTGACTATTAGACTTTATAACAACAATGTAACACGTAGAAATAATGACGCAGGAATTCTCTGTCTGCTAAGGTACTGGGGTCCACATTTACTGCTCTACTGCCAAACTAGACATGCACAGAAATCTGATCCAACTGTCACAGGTTTGGAAAGAAAATGGGCTATAAAAAAGCTCATGAAGTCCTGTCAACCCATCTTTGTTGTTTTTTTTCTTCTCTGACCGTGATGCTCAATCAACAGGTCATAGAAAGTTGCTAAACTACATATTCGATATGTAGAATAGTCCTAACAGCTTGTGGTCTGCACATGTAAGCATTAGTAATACTAAATTAGTAAAATAGCTGTTTTTTACATTGTCTTTTAGGCTGTTCACTTCCTCGTGTTGGTCATATTAAAGATGTGGTGAATTTGAGAAGAAACAGCCTAATCCACAAAACTAAACCAAGACACTAAATGAGCAATTATCATATCAAAATGCTGTTACAGTGTTTTACAACTTTCACTTTTCTAAATGTAAGACCACAATAAAACCTCAATAAAAAGTCTTTTTGGTATTTTTACATGTTCTTGTAGCATTTTTCTCATAATTTGTGATGTAAATTAAGATTAAAACTGTGTTTAAGAGTACTTCTTTATTCAAATCGTTGTGAATCAGGAGATGAAAACATTCTGTTTGAAAAAGCTTGTACTGTTAGGTTAAAATCTGCAACTGGCAGGTAAAAATCTTGTAAAAATGTGTGGACACCAAAAAGGAAATCTGCAACAGTGTGTTGCAGCTAATCCATAATAAATATTGAATATTGTGAGGTTTAGGATTGTGAGGAGCAGTAAACTAGCAGGACAAAGTGAAACCAAAGGGATGATGGGAAGTGGGGGAAGGCTTAATCCACGCTAACACTCCTGCCCACGACTCAGTGGCATATTTCTTATGAACTACTGCTGCTTTGCAGAAACTATGTCCTAGAAAACTACCCAGGTTTTTGATTTTAGCAGAAAACAGCATAAATTAAAAGATGCTTAAACAATATGTCAAGAGATGGTTGGAGTGTGACTGTAACAGATTGAGGGCTTAAAAATACTATTAAAGTAGACGCTAAATGTAGACGCTGGACTTAAGGTACCGGTATGTACAAAACTATTATTATGGCCCGCAGCAGTCACAACTGCAAGGACCATATTGTAACTGCTACGAGGGTCGAACACTCAAAAAGGTCCAAAACGTCAAAAAAACGCGTCAAAACGCCAAAAAATGGGGTTAAAAGTCGCCCAAAGCACAAAACAACACAACAATTGTGTAACGCAACAAAAAAAACACACACACGCACAACACCAACGCACAAACATCAAAATTGTAGTCGCAAAAATGACGACAAAAACACAAAAAAGCCCCAAAAAGCCCTCAAAGGACTATAGTAAAAGACTGGCTGCATTGAAATACATAGGAAGCACCCTGGGGAAAAAACTTCTTATTGTTTTTCGAATGTTTCATTATTCTTTTTTGTTTGTTTTTTTTCTTCTTCTTTCTAACGGATCCGTTGATCGCAAATTTGACCCCCGCCACATACCCGAAAACTCACCAAAATTGGCACACACCTAGGATAAATTGAAAATGAATTTTCGGCAAAGAGAACATCACCCCCCCGAAGTCGATGACATCACGGCGAGCGTTCCCGTAAAAAAAATGAATGGGCCGAAATCTGCTTATGGGGCCAAAAAAAAATATTTCGAATTACAGTTATAAAACCAAAACACATGTGTTGGAGATATCCCAAAGAAGTTATGAAATCATTATGGGATGGCCACACGACCTACGGCTTGGCGGCCATTTTGTGGCGAACTTTGAGAAATGGCGATTTTCGTGTTTTTTGACAATATGGGAAAACGACACTTTTGTTTGAGCGATTTTCACGAAATCGGACACACATGCCACCAGCTAGATTCTACAACTACCAGAGAAGTTTCGTTGACCCTTGACCTTGGGAAGGGGCGGCCATTTTGAATTTTCATATAAAAGCACCTTTAGTAATGTATACAAACAAAAACTCGTCCTAGGGATTTTTATCGATCTTCTTGAAACTTCTCGGGCATCAATGGCAAGCTACTGTGGACAAAATGTTGGAATTAGAAGTTGTAGATTTTGAACGGCGTGCGCGTGGCGAATTCGCAACCGCCGCCATTTAAGCTAGCTCGCACATATTTTATCGGAATGTCTTGAAATTGAAATATGCAATTCCCTGGCCCACACTGAACAAAACGATGTCACATACGACAAAATCGATAAAGGAATGTGGGCGTGGTAAGCAAAAAACGATCGCAAAAAAAAGTGCTGACTCGGCAAAAAAAAAAAAATTCAGATTTTTTTTTTAAGAATCGGCTAACGAAACCCAGATAACATTGTTGGATATATCCAATCAAACTTTTGAAATCATTACGTGATGGCGACACGACCTATGGTTTGGCGGCCATTTTGTGCCAAAATCGGCCATTTTGAGATTTTCGCGTTTTTACACAATATGGAAAAATGAACTTTTTTTCGAGCGATTTTCACGAAATTTGACTCGCATGTCCCTAGCGTAAGTCTACAATCACCTCTGGAGTTTCGTCGACCTTTGACCTCAGGAAAAGGCGGCCATCTTGAATTTTCTATAAAAAACACCTTTACCACCAGATTCAACTGTAAACTCGTCGTTGGAATTTTCAACGATCATCTTGAAACTTTTTGGGCATCAATGGCAAGCTACTGTGGAAAAAATGTTGGAATTAGAAGTTGTAGAATTTGAACGGCGTGCGCGTGGCGAGCTAGTAAAGTGGCGCACTGTTATAACTCCCATGCCTTTCAATACAATACAGTGAAAATTGAATGCATGCATTTATGCCTGGATCTGAATACATTGAAAAACACTGGACAAGGACATATAAGGAATGTGGGCGTGGTTAGCATAAAACCACTGTTGCTAAGGACAACAAAAAGTTTACTTTTCCCGATTTGTCCGAAACTGACGTCAATCCGTTTGTCCTCCCGAGGCAAACAAAACACAAAATGGTTGCTATGGAGATAAAACCAACAGAAAAGCTGCCATTTTGAAAAAAAGTGGGTTTTTTGTCAACTCATGACATGTAGCTTTCACCGATGGAGCAATGTGTTTTTCTGAGTAAGTTAATGATGCTGATCGCTATGCTAGCAGTTTTAGCCATGTTAGCATAGCTAGCATAGTTAGCATATTTAGCATCTTAAACAATGTGTTTTTCTGAGTCAGTTGATGATGCTGATCGCTATGCTAGCAATTTTAGCCACATTAGCATAGCTAGCATAGTTAGCATAATTAGCATTTTAGGTAATGTGTTTTTCCGAGCCAGTTGATGATGCTGATCGCAATGCTAGCAATTTTAGCCACATTAGCATAGCTAGCATAGTTAGCATAATTAGCATTTTAGGTAATGTGTTTTTCCGAGCCAGTTGATGATGCTGATCGCAATGCTAGCACTTTTAGCCACATTAGCATAGCTAGCATAGTTAGCATAATTAGCACTTTAGGTAATGTGTTTTTCCAAACGAGTTGATGATGCTGATCGCTATGCTAGCACTTTTAGGCAAATTAGCATAGCTAGCATGATTAGCATAGTTAGCATTTTTAGCTTATGCAGCTTTTTCTATCCCTCATCAAAGGTGGGCGGTGAGGGCGGTGAGGGCGGCGGTGGTGCGTACAGTTGGGCGTGGAAGGCGGGTTGCGTCTGCGGGCCATACAACGCCGCTTGCGGCTTTAATTTAAAAGTTATTTTTTCTGTCTGTAGCTGTAGTTTTTAAAGATCAATTAGGTCGCCCTCTAAAATTGAAAAGGGGATTGTGTTTCACTGTAGCCTCTTTGGATAGAGGACTTAAGATGCTAATTTTCTCATCACATTTGGCACTTGATTCGGGAAAACATCATTTTAAACCTTTATTTTTGGATTATTATGGAAAAGCTCTTGACTTGTAAACATTTGGCAAGATCTGATGGTAAATGTTGATCTTCAGACAACAATTTGTACATAACTCACTTGTGTCTTTGAGATCGCTCAGGTAAACAAAACTCCCCCATGAGCATCTGATCTTCCATCTTTCCATTACACAGGCAGTCTTATAGCCCAGCTGTGCAATAAGTGATGCACATGGAGATTTCAAGAAGAGCTGAGCCTTGCCTCCATTCATTCAGCATTTCAATTCAAAGGCAGACATTAGGCCACTTGACAAAAAAAATACAGCAGCCCTATACTTTTTAGACATTTTTCAAAACTGACTTGTACTTGTACAGTTCTGGTAAATCGCCTGTCCGTCCTGGGGGAGGATCCCTCCTTCATGTGGGCACCCCTGAGGTTTCTTCATTTTTTTCCGGAATCCGTTTTTTTTTAGGAGTTTTTCCTTACCGCGAAGGGGGGTCTAAGGGCAGGGATGCCAGTATAGCTTAGTCAGTTTGTTAGTTTATTTTAGTATTTTCGTATTGACTCTTTGTATTCATGATCCTTTTGAGTTCATGTTTTACTTCAAAGCCCATCGAGACGACTGTTGTTGTGATTTTGGGCTATACAAATAAAATTGAATTGAATTGAATACACCAGTAAATGTATTTAATTCAATAAAATTCAGTAAACTGAATTCAGTAAATGTATTTGTCCATAGAATCGCTTTCATTTTTGTGTGTTTGTTTTTGGTGAATTTAATTACAAATATATACCTACACACTACAGGAGGGTGGTTGAATATCCGTATTAATAAAGTTGGCACAATTCTATTGGTTTATTATTGATTACATGTAAGGAATACTCAAAAATAATGAAGAAATTAGCTTTTGGGAAAGTAATTATGGGATCTGTTAATCATATCCGGACAAAAAGCAATTAAAATACTAAACAGTACAGTAAGAGCAAGTGAATTGGGGTTTAAATATACAAAATGTGATCTTCTTTATAATTAAATTTAGGTGCTTTTTGTTTAGTTTATATTAAACATAAAAAAGCAAAGATGTCAATTACTGTCATGCTGGACTATTCAGCCATGTTTCATCCTCAGTGCTCTCCCTAATGGTGAAAGGTTTGTGTCCCAAGTCTCCCCATGCATGGCCCCATTCATCCTTTCCTTCTTACAGATATGTTGTGCCTGTTCTCTTTGCACAAACAAATTTCCAAAGGATAATATCTGTACCCCAATGTTTCACAGTTAGTATGGCGTTCTTGGGATGCGACTCAGCATTCTTCTCCATTTAAACACAGCAAGTGGTGTTCATACCAAAGAGTTTAATTTTGGTCTCTTCTGCCTACGACATTCTCACAGTCTGGATCATCCAGATGGTCTCTGGTAAACTTTAGACGAGCCAAGGCGTGTGCTGGCTTAAGCAAGCGGACCTTATGAGGTATGCAGGATTTGAATCCATAACCACGTTGTGTATTACTATAGTCAGGGGTGAACATAAGTGGTGCACAGGTGCGCATGTGCTGTAAAGGAACAAAAAAGTGCACCAGATAAAAAGTTGCAGCACAGATTTGCACACTAGAGATCTCATGGAGGAAGAAGTCAACAAAGCAAGCTCCATTGAGCAAATATTTTGCTGCTCCTCCACCCTCAAAGAAATGTAAGATAGAATCTGAAAAGCAAAAGAAGAGCATGTTTGTAGAAAAGTGGCTGTAGGAGTTTAGCTGGCCTCAAACAAATAAATGCTTGGCGATGTTTTGCAGAATATGCTGTGAAAATCCCACTCTGGCAGACAAAATGTCAGCTTTTGATAAACATAGCAACAGTAGAGAGCACCGGAAATTTGTTGAAGAAAGCAGACCATTTAACAAATGGACAAATGAAAAGAGGAGCAGCAACCGCCACTAAGCATTATTATTATTATTACTTATTTTTTAGCTTTTAACAAAGAAAAACATGGATGTCCTATGGGCTAATATTAAGAAAATAATCCCACCTTTGAAGAGGCTTGGAGTTAATTTGTATCATTCACGAGAAGGAGGAAGCAGGATCATTCAGTGCAGTCACTTATTTCTGAGAACAAAACTGCAAGCGGTTGAATTTTGCGGGGTGCTTCTTGACAAATCAGAAGATATAACAAAAATGGAAAGGGAAATCTTGTACATTACATCTGTTAACAATGAACACAACAGTTTTTAGAGATAAAAATGTCAGTTTTAAAACAAAGTGTTTAAAAAAGCCATTCTTTATTTGATTTGATTTTCACAGAAACAGCTGTATTTAATTTTCTGTGAGTTATAAAACCCTGTTATTTAAAAATGACATTTCTTATGATCAGATATTTAGCTGTAGAAAAAAATGTAACAGCCTAGGTAAAAAAAAATTATGTCTATATACTATAGTAACTGTTGTGGCTGTCTCAGCTCTTTTTAAGTCATTGACCAGTTTCCCCTTGTAGTTCTGGAATGTTTCTTCACCGCTCTTGAGATCATTTGTACCCCACCAGGTGAGATCTTGCATGGATCCCCAAGTGCCCAAGTGGAGACAGATTGTCAGTGATCTTGTATTTCTTTCATTCTCTAATAATTGCTCCAACGGTTGATCTCTTCACACCAAGCTGGTTGTTTATTGTAGATTGGTCTCAGTCCCAGTCTTGTTCAGGTCTACAATCTTGTGCCTGGTGTCCTTTGACAGCTCTTTGGTTTATTGTGGAGAGGTTGCAGTCTGACTTATTTAAAGTGGGACGAGTGTCTTTTATACTAACCACACTACAGCTCCCAGAAACCCCAGCGCACACTTCCTGGATGCTACACACCTGACTCATTCATTTATCAACCACAGCATACTATGGCACTGCACTGAGTGAAGCTCAGTGGGAATTATTGTTTGTGCCACTCTGCCTCACTTACCAAGCATTGTATTTGGAACTTGTCTTCTGTCTCTTGACCCTGTTTGCCTGCTCCGACTCTCACCTGGATCCTGACTAACCCTGTCTCTTCTCTGATGCTCTCATGCCTGTTATTGACCCTTATTTAGCTTTGTGGACTTTTAACTGAGCTAGTAAACCTGCTGCATTTGAAACCAGCCCTCTGTCTGTTCATGTGACATACAGATAATCAGTTCAAACAGGGGCCAATAGTACAGGTGAAGGAAATAGAATAGAAGGAAGATACGTGAAGTATTACAGAGAAGTGTGTGGGTTTGGAATTTATTATTTCTAAAGTATATTACTGCTGTTGGCTCACTTTTGAAATTTTGGAAATGTTCCTTTATAAATGTTGGTCGCTTTTCTGAACCCAAGCAATGACTTCAAATCTAGAATTGTGCCTATTTTTTATGTATCAGATATTTTAAAGCATCCAAAATTGATTTTTTTTTCTTTCCCTTGTCACTTGAGCACAGATTTGAGAGATGGTGCTGAGAAAGATTCTGAAGTTGGTTTACGATTTATGGCTTTAATTTAGTAAATATCTTCTTATCTTTGCCTCTGAGAAATCTGCTTCTCCTAGATGCTCTGTTTATATGCAGTCATGTCACTGGCCTGTTGCCAATTCTGTCTAATTAGCTGCAAGTCCTTCCTTCTAGTGTTACTTTTAGCATGGCTTTTGTTGACCATAACTCAATGAGATCAGCCTTCATAATGAGCCAAAAAAATCAACATATCATCACACCTTGCAGCTGTTACAAGTCTCATTTCAAATCATTATAATGGTATCACATTTTTAGACAGTACCCCGACTTTGTTAGAACTGAGGGTTTAGTATTTGTGAGTCTGCATGGCTGAGTGCAGACATATATGTGTGAATAACTTCAATTGGATTCCGGCAGCAATGTGCATTCAGTGGAGTTCAGTCAGCAGTGACATGTGTCTCAATGATCAATCACCAGTCATGTTGTCACTTTCTCATCCATCAGTGGAGGTGCTGAAAAAACCCCTGCAATGGTAATATTAAGGTAGTGACAGGAGAAATTACCCTGTCATCTAACAAGGGCTGGGTGGCAAATATGGGCTAATTTCTTTAATAGTTTTAGTCAATTGCAACACAATCGACTGCAGCAAAAAACGAAGCAAATGTTCATGGTTTTTTTTTTGTTACTTTTCATGTCATCTGGCAAAGAAAAAAAACACTAATGTGTATTATCTGTGAAGAAAATACTATGAAAAAGTATCCCCAGATCACCAGGATATGATGTATTTTCCAAAGAGAAGGGGTCAAAGCAGCAGTCCTTTGTTGCTCTGCTGACGTCCATTTTACGCTGCAGTGATATCTTAGAATAAAGGGGTTTCTGTTTGAAAAGATGCAGTTCTTTCTATTGAAGACAATCCCTCAACTGCATACTGTATAAAAAGGTTCAGATCAACAATACTGTTTTCGTTAAACACTAAAAACATTTTTGTCCAAACATTAAAAAGAACCTTTTAGGACATCGAAGATGTTTAGTCGTCTTTGGATACAAATTTTCCATCGTAACCTTTTACCTATCTCATCTTTCCAAGAGGGCTTTTTAATGTGCATCCCTTTCTGCTGCTTTTCTGTGGTTTTAAATGTAAACGGTCAACACAAAAAAAACAAAATAACCAGTAATTTGAGGATTTAATGAAAACGTTTTTCGTTAAATTGCAGAAATAATTAGTAAAAATCACTAATTACAATTCTCTGCCTCCGCACATGCCTGCGACGTACCGAGTTTATCTCTGGCACTTTCCCCCTGGGTTCTAATCAGTGGAAGATTGTTAAAGTGCTACCGTCACATATAACATTTTGTTTTCTAATTCCAAATCATCGCAGCACAATGCAAAAACATGAGGCAAGGAGTGTTTCTCAATAACGCTGTTTTTCTATGCTGTAATGGCAAGGCCCCCCAAACAAGGTTCATTTAGGAGACAACCAGCTGCCCTGCCCGCTTACTTGGAGTTTCTGTTGTGAAGCCACACAATGCCAAGAGCCTTGCTGTGTGCTGTCTAATTGTATTGCTGGAGATATAATGATAGAACACAGACTGCACAAATTAATTGAGGCTTGCCAGTCACAGCACAAATTATGCAGCAAATGCTGCAGTGCTGCGTGTGAGAAAGCCACTGCACCAGAGACAGAGCAGGCATTACAGCCACTTTAGGTGCAAATGATTGTCTGATCCAAAGCTGGCTTCTCAAAAAAAAAAAAAAAAAACAACCAGCAGAGCCCTCCTGATGTTCTGTGCATTAGGTGGTTTAATGTGACCTTCTATAATTCTTAAACATAGGTCCATTTTTTTGGTCACAGCTAATGTATTTCCGCACTTTGATGAGCTAACATTAATGTCATGGTAACAGGTGATATTTGCATAGTCTGTAATATTAGCCAGTTACTGTGCTTTTAGATATTTAACTCCATTCAGCAGTATCCCTGTTTGCACTACTAATGTTCTCTTGACTCTATATTGCTAAATGAGTAACAAGTTACACATTCCCTTCTTTTGTGTTCTTCACAATTAGCTTTTTTAGTGTAAAAAGATAGAAAAAAAGTAGTTAGAATAATAAGGCATTCATAAAAGGGTTGCATTTTGCCCATCAGAGAGTGAAATTTGTTGCAAGGGCACCACTGTGGTTCATGATGTTTTACTGCCATCTGTTGCCAATATTCTCGGATGTTTTATGTAGCAGTAATATTTTAATGATGATCATCCCCTATGCTAATCCTCTGCTGGGGATTGTGAAGAAGGCACTTTTAAATAGGATAAAGACGAGTCCTCCATCAGGTTTGACAGAAAACCTTTTTATAAGAGGTGCAATCCTTAAAAGTATTTCAAACATATCATAACATGGCAGGTTATATTTTGGATGTGATCCCCAGGAAAACTGCAGTAATGCAGTTACCCTAAATTAGTCACACCCCAAATTCAGTCTAAATAAGGATGTTAGAAATGACAAATCATTTATGATTAGAGCATTAGCCAGATGAACAAATGCATAAATGATAATTGAGTGCATTAAAGTGAACATTGCCTTTTTGTGTGTCGTTTTATCCAGCTTTTGTTTGTTTACCGAGCAGGCTGTCGTTGGTCTCGTGAGACCCAGGGCTGAATAATACAGAGAATTCAGTAAGAAGTTGCATAATTTTTTCTTTATTTATCACAAAAACTGCATTTTCTCTTTTCATTCTAAATTATTTATAAATGTAGTGAAAATATGTAGCAAAATAATAGTTATAATATTGTGGCTATAAGGCATACTGTTAGCTGTCTAGCCTCTAGGCCCACTGCAGTAGTCTAGTCATCTTTATAAATAGCCATAAATCCTTCGAGCAAGACTGATGCAAATTAGTTAGGTGGAGCATTCAATGTACTTACAAGAGCTCATCAAGTAACCTTACTCTGTTTGTTTGTGGAACGAGGTCTTCATATCGCACCAGCGAAGTTTTGTTTTGTTTTTTTAAACCAGCAAGCCAAATAAAGGCATAGTTCTAAGAATCAACATATGCCTCAAACCCCTTTAGGAAATGTGCAATGATTCTCTTTATCTTTTTTACTGCCTATCCGCATCAGGGTTTTTGTGATTTTAAAATAAACAGGGGAGAAGATCAGTAAAATGGAAACTGTCTAATCAAATACTTTCATGCTAGTCTGTGAAGAATGACCCATGGAACATTTTTCTCACCCTGAGGATAGTATTGTCTTCTCTAGCCTTTCACATTCTCATTCCTAAATTCCTCCGTGTGTCTTTGTGCAAATGTACACAGCTTCTCCTGGCCTGTAATTAGTGTTACCTGAAGTTGGGTGATTGCTTGAGGGAAGACTGGCTTAAATTGGGGGGAGGATGCTTGCTCTGATTGTTTCCTTCTTGTTGTTAAACCAGATCTTTAGAAGTTTGCTTTCATCAACACAGGTACAATCACAAGGGAAACCACACTGATTTTGCAAAATTAGATTAGCAGCTCAGCACAATATGACTTATTATGTCAATAGGTTTATTCAACAAAAGCACATCAGGTAGATTTATCTCCGACAGAATTGTGGGTTCAGTCAAGTGACAGCCAGTAAGGCCTTTGTCACAACTACCCTCATGAGTCGAATTGGACTGTCTGTAGGCAAAAAATAGACAAACCTCTACGGGCAGGCTGGTGGCCCGCATGAAATATCAAAGTCGTAGACCATTCAGTGATCTTGTAGAGTGAAAATGTTCATGCACATCTTTTTCTACGGCCATTCTGCAGTATTAACTCGTTGCGAGCGCTTTAAAAATACACAAGGGTAAGGAGGGATGATGTAGGTGAGACACAGGCATGTTGTACGGATTTTCACATTTTTAACCCCTCCAAATTCTGCACACTGCGCAAGGAGTCCATTTGTTCTGTACAAATGATAAGTGACTGACTGTTGGAATTTAGGAAATTAGGCAATCAGAGTGGCTGGATAGCCAATTTGGTTAAGTGTGGATTCCTTGGGCAAGACCCTTTGCTGTACTTCTTGATTATGTAGCCAACAGGGGACCAAAGTCTGACAGTCCCCAGCCTGGCAACCACTCTTGCCAATCAGTGGTGAGCTTGTTGGAAGCTCCACACCCCACTTGAAGGTGGCCTTGGTAGAATCTGTCTATCAAATGTTTCAAATGTTGGAGTGAATCTCTAAATTGAATAACTTGGACTACAGACAAAAATCATGATAAAATGTGGATTTGCAAGAATATGTTAAAAAAAAAGGTAGCAGAGAGAGAATGGTTGTTCTGACAAATAGAATGACTGAGTAATAGCTGTTTATTTCTCAATAGAAGTCTATGGGATTTCAGCTTTTTGGGACCAGCAGAGACTTCCTGTTTGGAATTTGAGGGGGAGGGGTAATTCAGTCCAGTTCGCATAAGGCAAGAGCGCCATACGTCACCATCACACATGCAACTTACATTATACTTATAAATACTTCACCAAACACTCACCACAAACACACACACATGGTATGTTCCTTTTTCATGACGCCCCTTGAGATGGCCGTACAAGCATCCAGGGAATTGCAAGACACACCTGAGCTCCTCTCTACCAGACAACCCAAAAACCTGCAGGACCCATTTAGGTTAACCCCTAGACAGCTCCATGTGACCAAGGCTTAAATCCTAACGTTTGATAAAATCACATCAGCTGACTTAACTTTTATAGCATGCTACACAGTGCAACTCTGTCTTCTTCAAGAGACATCAAGCCTTAAACGTAGAAGTGATGAGAGGAAGACGAGTGTACTCGTTTCAGTTTGGGAAGCGGTCATAGTGACATTATGCCAAAAAGGAAAGAAACGAAAACTCAGAAAGTCTCTGTGGTTCTGAAATAGAAATAGAATTACAGCAGGAGGTAAACTCCTAAACCATCCACAGTATTTGGAAGCTCCACAAGTGTAATTAAAAAAAAGAAAGTGTTAAAAAAAAGTTTGGATGAAACTTGAGTTGCACATTGAGAAAATTCCAGAGCTCCCCGTATTGTCCAAAATGTTCATTATTTAATAGTGTGAAAGGTTTTAATTCTTTAGGAGCCTCACTTTAAAATTTAGTTTGAATGAAACTTTTTTTTAATGAGGGCACCGTTTTTTTTTCTTTCACTGATGTCAGCAATAACACCTCTGTTTCCCAGCTCTGTATTTCTGAAAAGTAGGTTAAAAAGAATATGTGTTTTTAAGAATGGCACAAATGCATTTCTTTTCATTTACTGTCATGTAATTAACACTATCTAAAAAAAAATGTTAGCAAATTATTTTTAACACTGTCATCACCTTCATGTCTAAGTAGGCTCTAAAAATTCTTTGCTGAGGAGATTTGCTAGACATGTGAGAGTGCAGCACAGAGAAAGAAGCATGATAAATGGTGTTGCGGTCACAAAACATGAGAATCATTGATGAATGACTACATTTAGAAAGTCACAGAATTTAAAAGTGAAACCAACACCTGAAATGTGGGGGAGAAAAAAAGGGTTTTGCAGCACAGCAGAAATCGATTGCATGCCGGAAATTACACAAGAAAATGAGTAGAAGGCAAAATAATTCAGATCTGGTAATGATCCTTTAAGAATTTGCAATTCACTTTGGGATAAACACCATGAAAGGACTGTAGAAAGATGATAACTTGGAATCAAGTCAGTTTTTCAAAATAAAATTTGGTTAACACTTTCAGAGGTTTAAAAAAAGTAATTTCTTTTGAATTGATGCATCATTTGAGACATTTTGGTCTTTTAACTATGATTACTTTATAGCTAAAAAAAAAAAAAGTATTTTTCTAGAATGTAGTTTCTGAAGAGCAGCGATATCTTATTCGAAATTCGGTTGTTGTGGGCAGGACTGTTGGCATGGAGCAACCCAGCCTCTTTAATTTATTTTTACCCCATGTTTTCCTGTGTTTTTTGTTAGGAATGCATTCTTTTTCTACAAAATGCAGGCTGTACCACCTTCTTCTATAACTTAGATCCTGTAAAGAGGCTTTGGTAACACAGAGCTAGCATAAATCCAGTGATAAATTGGAAAGAGGAAATCACTTGACTTTTCCTGTGCTATAATATGACACAAGTGGACCAGTTACTTAACACTGTCGCCTCAACATTAATGATTAGCACAACTCTATATTTCCCTGGAGAGTAACAGAGGGTCAAATGATAGAATTGTCTTCCTTCTCATTAGGGTTATAATGTAAATCCAGTTTGTGCTCCCATTTTTATTAGTAATTAATATTCAGTGACCCAAGAAGAATAGCTACCTCATTTATTTACTATTTTTTGTGGTTTAATTCCACTATTGTGTGTTTTTACCTTTTTATGTGTGTCAGTTACTGCGGCTTTAATGAGATGTGTTAAACTGATTTCACTGTGGTATCTTTACAGGCTGTATTATTTGATAGAAATGTACATTTTCATGAGGATCACAGCCTAAAGGACAATGTTGCAGCACGGCAACAGTTTTAAAATGGCTGAACACATTTTGCCTTTACTGTCTCTCCTGGGTTTGGCAGATAGTGAAGCACACAAACGCACCATTACTTCCAACGAAAGCATAAAACTGAGAAATGTTAGACCTAGCTACTTTACTTTATGGTAAAATCTTAGTGCTTTGCATTAGAAGCTGCTCTATTACTGGAACTGCTCGGCCTGTCTTTCCATCAGAATATTTTTCATGCTTTTGTAGGTTCATAGTGACTATCGAAGGCTTACTTACTAACCCAGTCTCTATTGTCTCAACAGATACCGTCTTCCAGTTGGCAAACAAGGAAGGTCGTGTGTGATTGAAATAGCTGCAGATAATGGAACAACTCAGCACCTTGAGGAGTTTGTGTCACTCTCAGTATCAGAGGTATCTGCAACTTCCTGGAGTCAATTCATGCCTTTGGGCAATAATTATCCTATCTGTCCAATGTGAACCTGTAATCATATCTTTAGTCCCTTGTTTGCTATAGAGTGAAGTAAAAAATGTATTGCTGGGGTCTGGGGGATGTTAGACAAGACAGAGGAAAATCATAACAAAAAAATGCATCAGACTGTGTTCAAACTTTTCTAATATTGATTTTTTCCTAAATTAACTTTATAATTAAAATTTATACCAATTACCTTAGTTCCTTTAGCTTTTAATTATGGTAAAAATGATCACTCAGGAGTGAAGAAAACTCAATCATAAAGACAGCGCTACACAGGACACCAGATGGAAAAAATAAAAAGAGGACGGCCAAAGATCACCTGGTGCCGAACAGTAAAAGCTGAGCTGTAAGGATTGGATACACCTACACTTTGGCCCCCCCCGACCGTCAGAAATGGAAAGATTTCGTTACTGCCCTAAGAGAGGACAAATCATACAAATTAAGCTTTTTTTATATTAATTGAGATTAACTTTTTGTTTTAATAATAATTAGAATTCAAAATCTCAAATTGCGCCGCAGGACCTCAGATCTGGTCTGTACCTTTGACTTAACGTTGAAACTGGCTGCCTGGCTTTCGGCCACGGTTCACGCTATTCACTAAGACACAGCTGTCATCCTCAGAAAGGGGGGGATCAAGGGCGAGGTTACTCAGCTCAACACCAATGGTCACACCCAAGTAGATCTACATTTTGGAAGTAGTGGCTTCAGATAAACATGAAATGTGTGGGGGTTTTTTCAAAGAAATTTAGGTTGTTGGATTTTAGTTAAAAACGTTATAATCATAATGAAAACACCACTGGTAACAAAAAGAATGGTCATGGGGGACTTGTCTCATGATGTCATCCATCATCATCATGAGAAAAACGCTACCGGAACATTTTAAAAAACATAATTTTCATTCAAGTGGGTCTTTAAAGAGTTTTGGGTTAAAACCATCGCTTGATTTGGTCTTTTTGTTTTTGTGTAACATCTGGGACAATCTCTAATGTGAACTGACACACTATAAATGAACTAAATTGATAATTTAGTGTTTCAAAATAAGGTGTTTGACATAGTAAACTCTGGGTTTTATCTTTATGTTGATGTGACAAATCAAGTTATGTCTTTACATTTGAAACCTATTTTAAATCATGAAACGCGATCTGTTTGCTAAATGGACTGGCGTTGGTGTCATACAGATACACAAGTTCATGTTTGTTTACATAAGTGAACCTTCCAGATAAACCTTTGTCAATCAAGGCAATACTTGTCATGAGTTACCTTTCCATCATTATAAAGTCATCGTGTACTTCCAGTTACTCCTGCTCATCGTGTAACAAACATATGGTGCTTAGCTCACTTTAAAAGTATTTCTCTCAAGTGACACTCTTGGGGCTTTTAACTCTGAGTAAGCTCTACTTATTTGCTCCCATGAACTCTGTCATTCATCCTTTTTTATAGACTTTCAAATGCACGCTGAATGTGCCATTGAAAGGTAGTTAAATAAATATTGCAAATGACTAATTACATTTTAAAATGTATGTTTAATAAGAAAACCTTCATATCTTTTTTGTACAAATGATCGAAAAAGCTCAATATTAAAACATTTTACTTTCAGAATCCAAAAAAATCAATTTATAGGCTAATATAAAGAAATTCATTTTTGCAACCACACTGGAGTTCACCAGTTCAGCAATTGCCAGATGTTTAACCATCCAATCAAGACTTGCAGAATATAATTTACTAAAAAGTACTTGAGTTTCACGCACAAAAAGTTATCTATCTTGTTAAAAGTCTCATCAGCACAATAGCAGCCATCTCCATCTCGAGCCCAAAGAGTCATAGGAATGGCCATTTTAGTGGAATTAGAAATATACAAAGGTTTCTATTTTATCATAGCATTTTGTTTAATCTGTTTACACTGTAGCCCCAGAACCCAGAAGGGATACAGCGGGGTAAGAAAATGGATGGATGGATGGATGGATGGATGGATGGATGGATGTTTATTTACACGCTGCTGGCTTGGGACAGTAGCACAATACCTGGGAACCTGTTGCAAGTGTAGTGACCGTGCTTCTAAGAGCTCAGAGATTTTACCTCATATAGTTTTTTCTGACAACAGTAACATTAACAAAAAAATTAATAATCTTGCTCTTTGAAAAAAGAACCTATATGAAAACAATCTTTATGCAAACCTATTAAAGTACAAGTTCTTCATACATTTTTTTATTTTAGTTTCGACAAAAAATGTGATAATGGCACCAGATGTAAAATACATTTTTAAAGCATATTGTTTAACAAAATTGAGTAATTTTGCAACTTGACTGATTTCGCCACACCACACCCACACCAACAGTACCCTTTACTCCGGAGAGAAGTCGACGGTGCTTAATCTCCACCCCAGGAAGGCAACAGGACCAATGGAGTACAGCAATACTCTTCGCATGCCCGACCAAAGTGGACGTCTTCACCAGAATTTTTATCGTCCTACAAAGTGCGATCCACCTGCCTCAAAACTCACCAATCTGTTCTAAAAAGCCAGCGCACAGTCTCAACGATACAGGCAGTCGCCCTCACACCTGTAATCATGAGTGTTTTGAAAGACTGATAGCAAAACACATCAAGGATAATCTCCCACCCACCCTCGACCCGCTCCAGTTTGCCTACAAACCAAATCGCTCAACAGATGATGCTATTTCCACCACTCTTCACTCTGCCCTGAGCCACCTGGACCACCCAGGGAACTACGCAAGGCTGCTCTTTCTGGACTTCAGCTCAGCCTTTAACAACATCATCCCAGACATCCTGACAGAGAAACTGCTTCACCTGGGCCTTTCCTCCCCCATCTGCTTATGGATTAAAGACTTTCTGACAGAACGACCACAATCTGTTAAACTTGGACCCCACCTTTCATCCACCATCACCATCAGCACAGGATCACCACAAGGATGTGTACTGAGCCCACTCCTCTTCACGCTCTACACATCGGATTGCACGCAGACCCACCCCTGCAACACAATCATCAAATTTGCTGATGACACCGCTGTGGTTGGGCTCATCTCAGGGGAAGATGAGACTCTCTACAGGGATGAAGTCAGCAGACTGGAAAAGTGGTGTTCAGGAAACAACCTCCACCTGAACACCACCAAAACCAAAGAAATAATCCTGGACTTCAGAAAGAGGAGAGTGGACCTGCCCCCGCTTTATATAAATGGGGTCAGCGTGGACAGAGTCCACTCTATCCGCTACCTAGGTGTGCTGATCACAGAGGACCTCTCCTGGACTGCAAACACCACTGCGGCAGTAGGGAAGGCCCAGCAGCGTCTCCACTTTCTGAGAATACTCAGGAGGAACAACCTGGAGAAAAAGCTGCTGGTGACCTTCTACAGAGCCACCATCGAGAGCATCCTCACGTACTGCATAACAGCCTGGTATGCAGGATGCTCAGCCGCAGACAGGAAGGCGCTGCAGAGGGTGATCAACACGGCCCAGAAAATCACCGGCTCCCCTCTGCCCAGCCTAGAGGACATTGCTGGCTCTCGCTATACAAGCAGAGCCAGACTAATTATCAAGGACTCCCACCATCCCAACCACCACCTGTTTCAACTGCTACCGTCAGGCCGACGGTACAGATCCCACAAGGCACGCACAAATAGACTAAAGAACAGTTTTTTTCCCAGAGCAGTCAACCTCATAAATAAATGTGAATCCCACAAAAAGCTGTAGCTTCGTGCAATATCTGTAACTAATGTGCAATATTAACAATTCCCAGTCCAATATAATGCAATTCAAAGAGTTATGTAGCTTTGTACATATGTATATTTTCAGTCAAACACAAATTTATTGTTTATTATTGTTTATTGTTCTTTAGAAGATTATCTATTTTTATTGTTTAAGCAGCTGGAGAGCACCGGTAATCTCGTTGTCACAAGTTCCTTGTGTAACAATGACAATAAAGGCTTTCTGATTCTGATTCTGATTTCTGAACTGACACATTTATTGTTTTTATAATGTTTTAAACACATTTTTGTTCAGAAATAAATTAAATATTGGCAGATTTTGTTGGATACTTTTTCTAAAAAGAAACCAATGGAGAGAAAAATACTCCTTTTGTCGCTTGTCTTTTGTATTTTTATTTTTATTTTTTAGGCTGTTAAAATTGAATAAAGCATTGACCCTGCTAGCATTGTTGTCAGAATGGCTGAAATGGGGAAAGATCTTCCTAGTACAAGGGGTTGAGTCAGGATACTTCTTTCAGAATTTGCTTCAATCAATAAGCAAAAAACAACTATTATTCCCCATTTTTTCTATTAAGCTTTATCTGTTTGTAATAATAAATATTTTCACTTTATCTAAAATTTAAAAAATAAATGTGCAATTTGTATTGCAATCATTCAGCTTCTTTGAAATCTAAGATTTTCCTATTAAACACCGGATCAAAAAGATTTCTTCTAAAATTCACATCTTCTATTGACTGCCATTTCTGGTTTTAGGAGGCTTAAAAGAAACACTGAATTTAACACTAATGTGTGTATGACACTAAAATACTAGCTTGCTATAAGTTCAGTCTTTTACATCTTTATAAATAAAATCATCCTATTTAAGTCAAAATTAAACTGTAACTGCACAAACTGTTCATGATAATCTGGCATTTACTCCAGTATTTATGGTGAATTATTTAACAGTGATGCAGATTTCTGGCTCTCTGCTTTCTTTCTCAGGGAAGATTTGGACCCATATATCTGGGAGATGTTTCCCCGCATTGGGAAAGGCGTGACGGCAGTTCCAAAGGAGAGAAGAGATTCATAGGCTGCATCAGAGACTTTCAGGTCAACTCAAAGGATGTTGACCTGGTGAGCAAAGCCGTAAGAGGAAGAAACATCAAGAACTGTGATCCACCTGTCTGCCAACACCTTCCCTGCCGTAATGGAGGAACGTGCGTCAGGTACTGTGCCAAATTTCAAGTATTCAAAATTTTAATTGGTGTTGGCACTGCCATCCAAAAGGCTTTTTTTGTATTTCCTTTTGGCAGTTCTAACCATTTCTTAGTTTGTAGTTCCTCAGTTATCAAGCTTTTTACTTTGGACCAGGGAAGGTTGGGGCTGAGTGTCATAGTTTATACTATTAGATTCAATTTAATCAAAATTCTCTTTCAATTAACAAATAGATGTTTTTTTTTAATTAAAAAACATACTAGTAAGTTTTATAAGAAATACTCTTAATGCTTAGACCATAAACCAGACTGAAATGATTGGTTGTTTAATGTGCATGGTGACGTACAGTTTATGTAGGCTTAGATTGCATACCCTGAGTAATAATAATACAATGTTTCTTATGTTTAATAAGCAGATAATCATATATAGCAAAATAGTCCCACAGTAATAGCATAAAAAAAATCACAAAATCTAAGAAAAGTTTGCCTAGACATAACTTTTCTTTATGAAATATGTCCACCTTTTCTTTCTGTTTCAATATTTTCTTCTATGAATCATCACCCTTTTATACAATTGTTTTCAGAAAACATTACCATCAACATATTTGAGCCACTGAGACAGTACTTGGTTATAGCTTGTAATTTTAAAGGGGATAAAAATCTAAAGAATAAAAAAGTTACCTATGAAAATTCTTAGTATTTCTTTGTATTTTTTGTCAAATGTGGCTCTCAAATGGTTAATTTCTCTGTTTTCAAAAGTGTAACAACCTATGCGACAACCAGCCCCAATTCGCCCTTCTTTGAACCTGCTCAGTCATAATTTCAAAATAAGACATTTTTTGCTTCATAAACAGTCTGATAATAGATAATTTGATAGAATATATAGTATATTTCATATTTAAAGCACCTTTTAGTTTGCTTTAAATACTATTTAAATTGTCCTTTTAGTGACAATTTGCGGAAGGCAATATTCTCAGTAAGGTCAAAGTTTAGGATTTTCTTTTTTTCTTTCCAAAATTCTTGTGTGGTTCTAGTAATATGCTGTGGCTCATTATCATGCTGGAATATTTACAGCTTCTGCCGACTCCATATCCTTTTCTAGGACTTGGTTATACCAACAGGTGTCGGCAGTGACATCTTTAAATGTCACCCAGCAGTGTCAAACTGTTGGTCTGTTTGCTCAGTTAAAGGCGGTGAGAATTCCAGCATTCCTTTCATTCTATGGAAATGTGAAAGTCCCTGCTTATGATGCATATTTCATGTATACAGAAAATCCTGTTTTTATTACATTTTCTCAATATTTATCACTCCTATTTTTATGCCATTTTCTTCCTGCACACGATCCAGGGTTTGCTGTTGTTTTCTGCACTTTTACACACTGAATTTCCAATCTAAAACAAGCAGCTTTATCGGTTCTACCTGAAGTATTTTTTTTATTGAAAAGATTAGGAAAAAGCACACCTACAGAGAGGTTTCAGTCACAATATAGTGTTGAATTGCATTTCTGAAAGCTCAGAAAATTGTTGATCCTTTCTCCTCGGTTCTGTTTCGACAGCTTTGACTTTAATATTTTGTAACACTATAAAATAATAATAAGCCCTTTTGTGTAATTATGTAATTTTACTTCAATGTAAATCTAAATTTTAAAGAGCTATCGTCATTAATCTTTTTGCATTCATTACATGTTTTGTTTTTTCCCGAGGGAACAAATACTCCACTTTAGTTCCCCTCATTGTGTAGCATCTATTTGCTCACTATTTTACCTTTATAGCCCTGAGTTTTACTGTGTTGGATCAATTTTACTTTATAAGCATCATATATCATCAGTGAGGCAAGCTGTAAAATTTAGCCGTTCGTTGTCTGTCTAACACTACACAAACCTAATAGCAACTTTATAGCAAATTATCAATAACATACATTGTAGCTATTAATAATAACTTTCAGGTGTCTACTTAATATTTACATTTGACAAAAACTATTGTCTCCTGACAATATGTATTACTAAAATAATGGGAAAGCATTCAGGAAATCATGCCCCAACAAACACAAATTCATCCCAGTGACATTAGAAATCAGCTTCTAATTATTGAAACACATTTTTATTTCTACTTGGCACCAAGTATTTATTACATAACTAATATACTGTACATCTATTGTAGATTTCTACTAGACATCTTTATTTTGTTACTCTATTAGATTACTAATAGTGCTCTACCTATAGCCGTCTAATCTTTGGATATTTTAAGACGTCTATTAGAGTTCCTTTTTAAACATTTATAAAACCTGCTCAATCCCTTTCAGTGTCACAGGAGCTGGAGCCAACCCAAAGGAAGTATTCAGAATGCCAGGGTACACCCTGAACAGCTCGCCAGTCTGTTGCAGAGCCACACATATAAGGGCAATTTAGAGATACCATTTATCCTGCATTTATCCAGTAAAGAATGTTTTTGGCCTTCAGGAGGAAGACAGAGTAGTCAGAGTAAACCCATGTAAACCCATGAACAGGGAGAACGTAAACTCCACACTGAACCAGGGCCTTCTCACCAAGAGACAAGAGCGCTAACCACTACACTACCGTTTTAACCTGCAAGCTTATTTGTGATTTTGTTCACAGACAACTTGTGATGCCAAGAAGAAGTAAACATTTCTACTAAAATCTGCAAGGGGTTAAAAGATCTCAGAAATTTGCATCAAAACAGTAATCCAACATATAGCAACTTTGTGTAATAATACCACAGGGGTGGAGCTACTTGGGGGGGTGTTCCCAATTTTTGAGTCAATATTAGTACTATAATTGATACCGATTAAGAAATCATCAATACAATATTTGCAATTGCAAACTAACAAAAGCAATAGGCCCTATTTTTAAATGAAATCTTTAGCCCCTCAAGTTATGGATTTAACAGATTTTTTATGTATACATATCTTTTAACCTTTCATTTGTAATGGCCCTCCACTCTGTTGTTCCTATTTGCCCCCACATTAAATGTTGTAGCTCTGCCACTGGAACACCATTTTCATCCAGAAGAATCAAAAAAGCCCATCTTTAACTTTCAACAGTCATACAAATCAAAACCCAACTTGAGATATTTTAAACACACAAAAAAACCTAAAATAACATTGCAGATAGCAGCAACCTCAGTTAAATATATCTATAATTGAACAATTGTACTTTGAACTCACCAAAGTGATCCTGTTTTTAGACACCACTGCGTCATCCTTTAGCATTATGGATCATGTGGTCGGCCTCTTTATGAATAGAATCCTCTGTTGCCTTATCAAAGGTTTAAGATATAGCCTCTAAAGCACACAAAATCACCATGAATGATCCTTCTAAATTATTCTTTGTGTTATTTAATTACTCAATTTAAGTAACCCTAACCCTGCTTGAGAAAAACTAGGGCTGTTTACAACGTGCAAGGCATGATGGGACCGGTACCCAATTGGCTGTGGAAAAGTCTTTTACTATAGATCTACACCGGGATGTGCAATGGTCTGCTATAAATCGATCTCTATCGCATGCATATTGCATTTCTTTTTATGAAAACATCTAAATAGCCATGAGTTAGATATCTTATGGATGTGTCATGCCCAGTGTGTTTTAGCCTTTTCTAAAAACTATAAGAAAATTGGAAAATTTGCAATAAAATATGATAGATTAGAATTTTTAATGGATATCCTTCTCAGAAAAGTTCAAATGAGTTTTGTGTTATTACCGTTTTGATTCATAAATCTAAAACTCTTGTCTCTCAAGCCGGGCCAAAAATGAGAAACTCTGAACTTTGCTCTGTCTAACCTCCAGTTGCATAGCTCATCTGGCTGCCGTTGTTTCCCACTTACCAGCAGTTTTGCCCGTCTTTTTAAGTATGCATTAACATCACATGACGCTCTTTCACCTTTGGTAATCTGGGAAATAGCCACTCTAAATGTCCTCTTCATTGTGTTATGACACTATAAATTAACAGTTGCATTTATTAAACAGGAAATGAGAAAGGGCACTGAGAATATTGGAATATGAATAGCTTTACGAATACCAATTAAGAGTCAGTGGTCAGTTGGCTTGTCATGTGCGGCAGAGTGAGCCATGCAATTATCTGTGTGATGAATATGCATTATTACAGTTTCCTTTTGAACCTCATGTCATGCAGGGTTCACAGAGAGTTCACAGAGCTCTGCTCATTGTATTAGTTGCACCACCGCAACATAATAAGGTGAATGAAGATTTTTATCATGGGTTCAGTTGGGGTGCTTTCAGCTCTGCACCCTTTCATGTCGTTTTGTGTTCATTTAGGGACACACAAACATCAATTTTGAAACTGAGTAGGAAATGGTTTGTTGATGCTTGGTGATACATTCACATTAGGTAAGTAATTTAGACTGGAAGGTCAGTCGATCAGTGCAAGATGACGGTGATGGTTTCATTCTCGTGGGCTATGTGATACTTGATACCTTTCATTAAAATACCTAAGCAGTGGTTCACACTAAACCTGTTAATTCATTTTTATAAGAGAAAAACTTACTTAATTGGAGACATAGGTATACTACTTGTACTTGTACTACTCTCTCTGCATGCAGGGGTTTTCTCCGGGGACCCCGGCTTCCTCCCACCATCCAAAAACATGCTTCATAGGTTAATTGGGTACTCTAACTTGTCCCTAGGTGTGAATGTGAGTGTGGATGGGTGTGTGATTTGTGGCCCTGTGACAGACAGGGGACCTGTCCCCTGCCTTTGCCCACGGGTGGCCTGCTTGGGCTCCGGCAGCCCTGTGACCCCGAAAGGGACTAAATGGGTTTAGAAGATGAATGAATGAATGAATGAATGAATGAATGAATGAATGAATGAATGAATGAATGAATGAATGAAAGGTACCTACTTGAACTTAGACAGGTGCAACATACATTCTGGATTAGATGATTAAAAATTGACACGACTTCTCTACTCTTGTCTTGTAATCCACATGAAGCTCTCCTGATCAGTATGCAGCAGCGTAAAATGACTTACACCTGGCTCCTTTGCTACCTGGCTGTGAGCCTCTTCCTAGGGTGTTAATGCTAATGGCATCCCCTTGTTTCTCAGTTTGAAGCTACACCAAAGTTTTTTGGGGGGGGGTTCCCCCCTTTTTTATAGAAACAGGTGGCAGAACATACTGGATGTCTGAGATGTCTGAGAACCTGAGAATATTTCTTTTAATTCTTCCAAAGATATTTTTTTTTTTTTTTATTGGAGAATAATATTTTGAGAATGTATTTGTGACAGGGTTCTTGGCATTAAAAAATAAACTCAAAAATAAGATGGTATATCTAGAAATAAAAACAACAACAAAAAAACAACAAAAACAAAAATGGAATTTTGTTGTTCCCGAACAAAAGACAGAATACATCAATCATCTCTGCAAGAGCTTGTTACCTCCACTGTAACCAACCAACACTGCCCTCTTTGTAATTGGACAAAGTCCCCCCTTAGTTAAGGCATAGCCCCTCCTGCAGGCCAATTAAACAAACTTTCCACATGTCTTCTCTAAATTTCTATCTTTGCCTTGCAAATACAATTCAGAAAACTCTTAGAGACCCACTCCAATGAAAATCTTGTTTATGGAGTTTTTAACATGTTCTAGTAGTATTTTTCTCATGATGGAGGGCATATATAAAATAATTAAAACTGCATTTCTGAGTATTTCTTTATGCAAATCATAATGGATCAGGAGCAGAGACAAACCCACTGTTTAAAACAACTCTCCTTTGTGATGTAGGAACTAACATGGGCGGGACCAAATCTCCCTGCTCTGCATCTATTTTAATGATTCCACTTACAGACGACTAGATTCATTAACATCTTCATTTTCCCCGTCCTTGCTGGCATCTGGCTCAAAACTGTGCGGCTGGATAGCACCAATATTGCTCATCATTGTTGTTGCAACGCTAATGTTTGTTTGGGGTTGTGAGGGGCTGGAAGCTAGCGGGAAAGAGTTTAAACATAAGGACGATCAGATATCAGCGGAAAGTTACTTCCATGCCAACAGTCCCAGCCAAAACTCAAAGGGGGTATTTCTAACAAACTACTGTTGCTCTGCAGAAAATATGGCTTAAAAAACAACCCAGGCTGTTTCATTTAGCCTAAAACTGCATAATTAAAATACCACTGGGACTAAATTTACAATAGACAAAAATATGGTTGGAGTGGGACTTTAAAGCTCATCTTCCATTTTTATAACCCCCTAATTCCCTTTTGGGATCATGGAGCCGCTGGAGCCAACTCAGCTACTGTTGGGCAAAGGTGGGGTACATGCTAAGCAGATTGCCAGTTTGTTGCAGGGCCAGACACTCAAACAGACACTGACATACCCACCTAGGGGCAAATTAGAGACACCGGTTAACCTGTGAAGCATATTTTTGGACTGTGGAAACAAACTGGAGTTCCCAGAGAAAACCCACAAATGTGTGAGGAGAACATGCAAACTCCACATGGAAAGGTCCTAGGCAGGATTTAAACTAGGGCCTTCTTGCTGTGAGGCAAAAGTGCCAACTTCTGCTCCACCGTGCAGTACTCTTAAATGTTTTATTAGAATTTTACCCTTTCAATTACAAAAATAAGCTTCATTTGGAAGCAGAAAAAATAACAGACACAGGAGAAAAAATTGTCACGTGATGTCACTTCCTGTTTCCAGGTGTAAATGGATATGTATGATGATATGTGCGATGCTCCGGTTTGAAAGTTTGAGTCTGTCTGGTGCAAACTAAAGAGGCACTGCTAATGGACTGAGAGATAGGAAAAGAAAAAATAAACAAGACTGATGTTCAAGTCATCCAACCTGTGATGCAGCTTCATCCCATCATTAATACAGCTTTTTCTTGTTTTGTTTTATTTGCTTTTTTAGGGAGATGTAATGTAACATTTGCTCTCGGTTTTTTAATCTAACTTGTTCCAATACCAGAAAGAGAAATGCATCAAAAACATCACATGACGGCTGGTGAGTGTGAACAAACTAACTCAAAGTCGGCAGTTTGTGGAAGATGAAACAAAAAAAAAGAAATTATAACTGATGAAAGACACTGAAATGCAGAAGAACTGGAGCCACAATTCTCTGTGTGTTTGTCCTTCTGAGGCAGGCCTTTCTCTTTGTTGTAGTCCATATATACATTTGAAAATCCATATATTCATTTTGATTAAAGTTTTACAGTTAGCCCCCAGAGGATGTTTGCATATTAATTAAAGGAAGACAGACACGTGCATAAATAAAAAATGTCTACATGTTTCTGATTATCATGCAGACTAATTTCATAATATTTATTCATATATCTGTTATGTTTGTTCACCGTTCACACCACACAGCATGCATCTCAGGTTTATAGGGGGAAGCCAAATTAATTTTTTTGTAAACCTCACGGCTAAACAGATAGCGATAACAACAAGTAATGTCACTCTCAATTCAATTACACTGATTTTTATATCAGAGATAAGCTGGCTTTGCCATAGAGTTCAGATAAAATACATTATAATGCAAAAAAATACATTTATTTTTTTGTTGTTTGTTTCTGTAGGATTATTTAACAGGCTGGTGAGCCAAGCAGTGAGGCTGTGTAGGCTGTCAGTTTTTTTTTTTCTGTCTTCATCTCCTTCCTTTTTCTCTTTCATTGAAGCCTTTGGCAGCTCTTGCAACTGTGTAGTAGAAAAAAAGGTTTGAAATTTGGCACGCTGACTGGAAAAAAGAAAAATCCTTTAATAATTTATTTGTTCTTCCTTCCTATCTCAGCTGCAAACGCAATAGTCCCACCAATAGGACAGATTTGGAAGTGTAATTATGCACATAATCTTTAAGCCACACAAAAGATGGTCAAATGTGTAAATATAAGAATTCTAGCTCAAGATGACAGAAAGCATCAGAATAAAGGAAGAAAGATCACCTACTTTGAACATCATTTTTTTAAGCAGTAATTTTTTTTCCCTACTGGATTGTGGCTATCTGAATGCAGCAGCTGCAATCAAGACTCATCAGTGCAGCCAATGTTTTCCAGTCTTTTGTTGTCACACTGTGGTAAGCCAGTGTCATTTGCAGCCATCGGTTTCCTGTTCTAAGCTGACAGGGATGACACCTGCTGTGTTCTTTTGTTGCCGTGGCCCATCTGCTTTCAGTTTCTGTGTGTTATGTATTCGTTTGCAAATCTTTGTCATAACAAGTAGTCATTTCAGTCACTGTTGCTTGTCTGGCTTACCAACCAAGTCTGGCCTTTCTCATCCAAGATTTTAAATCAAATCAGTGTTAAAACATGGTGATGGTATGCATATGCACAGAAAATTCAGAGTACCCGAAACTCGTACAAACATGAAGTTTTTGTTCGCAAGTGCAAAGCTTTTAATGAAAGGAACCACTTCTGCTTCTAAAGAACATGGGCTAACAGTCATAAGCAGAGAAATGTTCTTTGCTACATCATTTAGTGCATGAATGTGTGCGAAAACACTTCCTATGCGCTCACAAAGACCCCACACTCACCTACCTGCTAAAACGATTTATTTATAGACGAGCAGGCAAGAGGCTGACATTTTCTGTTTGGTCATTTTCTTGCATAACCTATTACTTTAGTCTTCATTCACAACAATAAAGATTATGGAAAAAATGTAATATTATTATTGTTACAGAGATATAAAAGTCTTCGCAGTGAGAAACATCATAACTGCAGTCTGTACAGCGTCCATTAGATGACTCAGTCAGGCATTCTGCTGCAGGAACACCATCAAGCTTCCTGCAACTCTCCCTATGATACCAGGTCAACATAACAGTGACGGTAGTGAAGGAGTTCATCTACTGTAAGATTATTCATTTTAAGACAATAAAATGATGATGAACAAGTACATCTAAAACAAAAAAGTATAATATTATAAAAAACAATTAAATAAATAGTGAATATTCTGTGTCACACCCTAATCAGTTAATGAACATAAACTCACTCAATAGTGGAGGGATTATACAAATTCACTTCTTCAGACTCCGTTTCAAACAAAACATCCAGTTTAACTTGATCTTAATAATTACTATATTTAAAATATCAAATGTGTCTTTGTTTTTTTGTTCTTAATCAATGCATTTCATACTTTGGAACTGGCATTGAAAATGGTGTATTTAAAGCAATCAAAGCAGAAATAATACATAAACTAAAAAAGCAACAGAAATGTGTATGTAAAGTTATATCAAATACAGGGAAAATTAATCCTAAAAATTGATTGGAAAATATGTATTCATCCACATGCACTATTTAATAATTCAATTATTACTCTTAATCATAAATAAAAAGATTCAGGTCATTAAAAAAGCCACCCAAGTATCAATAAATCACATGACAAAGATGAACTGTAATGATTTAGTAAATAGACATAACATCATTTCAAAAATTATCATTACATATGCAGCTCAAATGACAAAAATGTCTAAAGATATGTTGATATTAAACAAATATCAATATATCTGTAGTGAGTTTGATAAATCATTTTTATGTCTTGTATCGTCTACAGTTAATGCTTGAAATAAACCAATAAATCAAACCAAATCAACCCCCCTGCTGAGGTTGCCTGAGCCTTTTCCTGAATTACTTATTCAGTCTTGAGGAAGACTGCTGTCTTGACACATGTTGACACAAGAGTCATCAGCACCCTTCACAAGGAGACAAGCCACAAAAGAACAAGCTAAATAAGCTAGTTGTTCACAAAGTGCTGTGTCCAAGCACATTAACAGAAACCTAAGTGGAAGAAAAAAGTATGGAGAAAATGCACCAGCAAGAGCAACAACTCCAGCTTCGAGAGAACCGTCAAGCCAAATCCAATTTGGGAGGGCATCAAGAGCTTCCACACACAGAGGAATATGAGACATGTGCTCAACTAGACTGCAACTGCAAAGAATTGGACCCGCGCTCAATGGTCCAAAGTCTTATTTTCAGATGAAAGTAAAAAGTGTCTTTCTTTTGGAAATTAAGGTCCCAGAGTCTGGAGGAGAAGTGATGAAGCACAGAGTTCAGGTTATTTGAAGTCCAGAATGAGGATTCCATTGATGATTAGGGGTGTCGTGTCATATACTACTGTTAGTTCACTGTGTTTTTGAATTCCACAGTCAATGCAGCCATCTGCCAGGAAATTCTAGATATAGTTCTAGAGCTGCCCTCTTCTGTATGGGGATGCTAATTTTATCTTTCTGTATGACTGGACACCAGCCCACATTGCCAACAGTACCGAAATCTGGTTCTAGCGACCATGCTATCACAGTGTTTGATTGGACGGATAACTCATTCATCTACTTCCGTTTATTCCCTTTCGGGGTCACGGAGAGCCTATTCCGGCCACTTGTGGGCAAAGGCAGGAGGCACCCTGGACAGGTCGCCAGTCTGTCGCTCACTAATAGAAAATATGTAGCTGTGGTCAAAAGAAAGATGAGAAACACCAGACCCAATGATGTTGATGACCTGAAGCCAGCTACCAAACCAACATTTCTGGTATACTGTGCCAGTGCCTGAAATCTGTTAGGCTCTGTCTCAGTTCCCTCACTACTCCCCAACACCTAAAACACTATATAGTGTGGGACTATCTAGTGCCCTGGATTTTAATCCAATTCAGACACATGCTCACTATGTTTTTATATGGCCTCACCCATTTGCCAAAGTAAAAACCTAATAAATAGAAAGATTTTATGAAAATTATGGATTAATCCACTGTGTTCTGGTGATGAAAACTTGAATGATTTATAAAAAAGTACATTTACATAAAGTTTTTTTTCAAATGACAAATTGTTACAACATATTGTGGTTTATTTTTTACCAATCTTGTGAGCATTGATTATCATTAGTCTGTTGCAGAGACTCCTGGGAAATTTCCAAGACACTGGATTTTGGAATTGTTGATTTGGACACCCCAACAAACACCCTATACAGCGCACTGAGTAGTGAGGGAATTTGGATGCAAACTCAGTGACTAAAATAGGCCAAATAATGAACATAGTTCAGACTATTTTAAATTATCTAGATTGAATAGAATTTTCCATCCATCTGTTTTCAGAACCCGCTGAATCTCTTTTGGGGTCACAGGGCTGCTGGAGCTAACCCAACTACTGTTGCACAAAGGCGGGGTAAACCCCCCTGAACAGGTCACCAGTCTGTTACAGGGCTGAATTGGATTATGAGCATCTTAAATTATATACTGAGAATTCATTAGAGGAAAATGATCGAAATGATGCTGGATTTAATGATGAAGTAAGGTGTGCATGGATGGATGAATGAATGTGTAACACCTTAATTGTGTATGGCATCATGCAAATAAACAAATTGAACTTAAACTAAAGTAACAGAAAAAGAATATTGAAAACTGTGGTTATACAGTCTTCTTTTTATCAATAATGGTGAGAAACAATGTTCTTTTTTTCACTTGTTTTCTCATAGACTAAAATTAATTCATTTTCTTTTAGCAGGTTGTTTCTTGGTGATAGAATATTTCAACTGACAAAATCTCGACAATTGACATTACAGCACCTCCAAGTAATGGATGTTACTTGTAGGTGCTGAAAACAGATGTTCACTCACTGTAAACTGGTTTGTGCTGGTTTCTACTCATTACTTGTTGAGCTCAAGTGCCGCTTACATTCACAGTTGTGCCCTTAGTAATACAATTTACAAGCTCAGATCAAATTTTGACACGTTTCCCCATAATGTGTAATTTAAAATCAGATTATGAATGTAATTTGAAGCCAAGGTTTCTGCTTAAAGATCTGCTACTTAGATTTTTTTTTAAATACTTTTTACTTATTTAAACTTGAGACAGAGCTAAATTTCTTATGCAGACTTTTAAATCCTGCTGTGGGACCATTTTTCATTTAATTTAACATTTGAATTAGTTTAGAACTTTACATTTTAAAACAATAATTTCAAGCAAAATGGGTATATAAATTGCACTTCTCATGAAAAATCTTTTTTTTTTAAGAGAAATTCTGAACATGTTGATGCTTAATGCTAAAATGGTGTACTTTTTGCAAAAAAAGACATACTTGCATAATTACTAGATAAAGTGTAAAAAGCTTAAAAGACTGAATTTCTTCCATAAATAAGCATTTTATTATTATTGCTAAAAGTTCTAAACAGAGTGTATAGCCTGCTTATAATACAGGACCAGAAGAAGCCTAATAGTAGTTAAGTATGTCTTATTCAATTCATTTTTAATAATGTTTGATTAAGATGCGATCAGATTGTTTTGGGTTTTTTTTTTCCTATTCATCACCCCTTAATATTAGTAGGCATAGAAAGGACAAATTATAAAATAGACTGGCTTTCCATTGAAAAAAAACACAGTGTTGAAAAGAAAAGCGGTACAATAATCAATAAATTAACATCTGTACCCCTTTTTGCTGCATTCAATATTTCAATTATTTGTTTGTCTTCATTTTTTGCCATCAATTAGTGTTGTAGATGCTGTTTAACTCTGGGAATGAGCATTATAGGATTTTTTAGGTCTGAACATTTTTTTTAAGTTGGTGAGTCTTTTAGTCTGTAAAGAATAAATGTTGTTTGTTATCCTATTTTGTCCTGCAGGAGTGCATGAAATCTCACAAAGCTTGCTGCTGCCACAGAGGAAACAATGATTCAACAGCAGAAGTTAAGCAGGAAGAAGACGAGCTAACCAAATGTTCTGTAGGCACAAAAATGTTCAGACCATCTGAGACGGCCACTTTTGGCTCGCCTTTAAACATAATCCAAAAATTGCCAACAGGCGGAGATTTCTTTTTTTTTTTTTTATCACTTTAAGTCTTTACAGCATATAGTGAAAAAATATGCACACAGCAACACTTTGGAATGTTGAGTTGCTTTATTTTTATCTAATATGATGAAAAACTATTATCCTTGCTGTTATAATTTATGAATATGATCAATACATTTGTAATTTTGGACTAAGAATAATATTGTTGCAGTTTCTAATCCGTAAATTACTTCAATCTGGGGGTTTAATCTGCCTAAATTAAAATTGTACCTAGAACAAGACCAACACAAATTGCAAAAGAATTGACTGCTAACCAAACTAGCAAATAGTGGGGGAGGCAAATCATCACAGCAGGCTTTAATTAAGAAGCCTGCCTGCCTAAGACAGCCTGTCAATCACTTTCAGTGACTCTCTGGCATATGGCCTGCTCTTAAAGCCTGTTGCTGATTGGCACTTCGATCAGATGAACTTCATTGAGGTATAGACACCCCATAATTGTCAATAATCAAAAGAAATCAATTGGTTTTGGTACTGAACTACTTCTGTAATATCTTTCATGTCTTGTGGATAATTTATAAACCACAAAAGTTTAACTTAACTGTCAATTTAAAAAAATTGGTATCTTTTTGTTTTAGTGGAAGCTTTGATACTTTTGTTCTTTGGCTGCTTGGTCATTTACTTTTTTGATTATATACTAATTTCTTTGTATTTCACAATATTTAATGTCAGAGCTTGATTCAGAGCTTTTTAAACAATCCACATGCCTTCTTAGTTGTAAATTGACTAACAGTTTCCCTAAAAGTCCTACTTCAATCATCTTTGGACTTATTGGAAAAGCTTT
This sequence comes from Oryzias curvinotus, assembly GCA_023969325.1. Classification (NCBI taxonomy): domain Eukaryota; kingdom Metazoa; phylum Chordata; class Actinopteri; order Beloniformes; family Adrianichthyidae; genus Oryzias; species Oryzias curvinotus. The sequence continues at coordinate 6,379,463 of CM043720.1, forward strand.
TCATTCTGATTATGCCGTTTTTTGCCAAAATCAAAAAAACCTGTGTCGTTTTCTAGAATACAGTCTCTCCAGAGCGGCAGTAGTTCATAACAAATTCGCATCTGAGTTTTGGGCAGGACCCTTAGTGTGGAATAAGCCCGCCCCCACTTCCCATTAATCTGTTCAGGCTCTCCTGCTAGCTTACAGCCCCTCGCACCCCCAACCTAGCATTTCCGGTGCAACAAAAATGGCGAATATTGGAGCTATTCAGCAGTACAGTTTAGAGCCTGATCAAATAAGGAAAATAAGGATCATCTGCAAGTGGATGCATCAGAATGGAGCAGAGAAGGGAGCTTGTGTCTCCCCCCCAGCATACTTTCTGTATTACAATTATGATCTTTTCAAATGACATTTTTTCATCTGTTACTTATCCACAACGGTTTGAATAAAGAAATACTCAGAAATGCAATTTTAAGCTTAATTTTCTTTTTATATGTCCTCCATCATGAGAAAAATGCAGCAAGAACATGTTAAAAACACCACAAACATAGTTGAAAGAGTTAAATAACACAGTAACATTCAGAAATGAAAAGAAATACAAAAAAGTTGGTGTCATTTTTGTGACAGTTATATGATGTATACTGTGGATTTAAACTCAATTTGGAGGCCAGCCGTGTGCAGAAATGCTTTTCTATACCTTTCAAAAGAATTCCTTTGTGCTTCATTTTTCATTCTAAGGATTTTATTCTCTGTATTTCTTTGAGCCTCATCCTTCTTTGAGCTTGCTTCTACGCTTGCATGTTACTGAAGACTACAAGATGGACATTTTGCACACATCATTCGTCTTTGCTGCCAGGCAAATGTTTGCGAGGGTCAGGGAAATATCGAACCGTCATCTGCTCAAACAGGAGCTTGACTATGTCGAGTGAATGCCATGTGTAAATTCCACCTCATGTCTTTTCTCATAATCCAATTCTAATTACAAATAATAGAGTAGCAAAAGTACTCGTCTTCTATATGCCGCCCACACACCACCACCTTCTTCCCACCCCTACCCACATGAGGAATCATAGTCTTTTCCCATATCTATGTCCAACTGGCTCAGGACTCAGCTGGCAAGATGCTAGTATGTGTGCACCAGGGCTTTTGTCTATATATAGTATGTTTTATAACATGTTGCAATTTCTTGGGTTGAATTGTTGTTCCCTGAAAGGATTATTTTTTTATTCTTACTAAAGGCTAATTACTTTTAGTCCAAGAAATAGCGCCTGAATAGTGGAAGATCAGGCAGGGGGGATCCGTTTGCATAGCAGCATTAAATTGAGACGCTATGCTCTGTAAACACCTCACATCGATGAAATCTAAGAAATTCCTACCTGTTAGGAGCATAGTTTCGACTCACAGTGGTATCATTGGTCAACCAGTCAATTATTCATTATTTTTTCCAGTACTTATTAGATGAAATATGTATATTTTCTTTAATAATTAATCAGGCTTGTGTGCTGTGGTGGAGCAGTTTTAAATGGCATGAGACATGGTGGATTCCAGCTCCATGCATTTGTGATTAAAATATTCAAATTGGTCTGCAAACTACTATTTGAAACTACAATTTTGTAATCAAAGTGATTGCCTGAGGCAAATTAAAATAACCTTTTGTCACCCCACACATCAAGTTTCTGATTAGGGCAATTAAAACTCAACTGTTTCCAACAGTGTCCCTTTCATTGCTTTGAACATCCACAGCTATCGGAGACATCTGCCACATGGATTTCCTTCTCTGCTCAAGTAACCTGAGAATAAATACTTGTTCTGACTGATTACATTACTCTGCTTTTTCTATCTGCATCTTTTAAGTAGGAAAATATAGTTTTCCCTTGAGAAAAACCTTTTATAAAGAAACTCATTCTTATCCCCCCCTCCCACCAAAATGACTGCAAATTCATTGAAATTGAAGATAAATAAGTGAAGTTTTTTTTTCTTTTTTTGCCAACTTTAAATTCACATAGAACATTTTTAGTAAAGATGTTAATCTTTCGGAATAATGCCAGCAACAAGTGATAGAATAAACGCTTCAACTGAGAATAAATGCAGCACATTAACAAGTCCTGAGGTGTTAGAACACCTATTGTAATTGTTTCTAATGAAAACCTGAACATTACACATTGCCAAAAAATGTGTAATCCTACTCTAATTTAGTTATTTCATTAATTATATATTTGTCTATTTATTCATAATTTTTATATTTTAGGTCTGACATCTCACGGGTGTTAAATACTTGACTGTCGCTTTTTTCTTGTCAGAACTGCTTTTCTACTCTTCATAGCCACATACTTTTTTTTTCTGATAAGAAGAAATAATTTAATAAAAAAAATACCAAGCTGTAAATTATTTCCTGCTGTTTTTTGCATAGTCTTGTAGCTCCGGGCTGTTTTTTTCCTCAAGTAGCTTTGCAGCATATCCTGCTTAAAAAAACTTGTAAAAGTTTCCAACTTTAAAAGACTTTTGGTACAACTGAAGACTAAATCTTACATAAATCAATCACCTTCACATCATGTTTCCGATGACATTTCAGATGATTGATTTAGGGATTTTCTGTCTTTTTTTTTTTTTTTTAGAAATATTTGCAAATTAGTATAAATTAGTAGTGTTGAATTATTTCTCTGAGATATAAGCAAGATTGATATTGCGGTATTTCAAATAAAAAGTTGTTCTTTTTCAGCTGACAACCAAAAGAGAAGTTGTTGCATAAACCAGATTATATAAAAATATCAGCCTGAACACGCCGGGTTCTTATTGCACAACACCATAGCACAGAGCAGGTGAAATTCAGATCAGGACTTTGGCTTGGTTGCTCCTTAATATTTTTCTGCATTTCAACATGACTGCCCGATATGTTTTTATTTTCTATCTGGTTGTAAGGTTTGGTGTTGCCCAGGGCTAAATGTTCTGATGACTTGCCTGATGTTTTTCTTTCAGAATCATAATGTATCCCGCTTTTCTTAAAAGGGTTTTTTTTCCTGACAAATAAAACTTCTTAACAAGAAATTTGCACAGGGAACTAAAGACTAGAGTGACAGCAAAGGAATGCTTCAGTCCCTGAGCTGCAGAGTACAGCAGAGAGGAAGTGGCCCTTATTCTCAGGGGAGAGAGTTTGTTAGCTCTGAAAGCCTGCTACAGAAATTGTTTGAATGTTTTCAGAACAAATAAAAAGGCTTTTCTGAGGCGATCACCTCCTTTTATTAAATAAAAACAAAAGCATTGAATAAAGCTGAGGATAAAAACAAGATATGTTTTAATTTCCTCACATATTTGATAAAATCTAGTTTTGCATGCATATACACAAATGTGCAAAAACCTATTAATCTTCTTGTGTATTTGTTTTATTCTATTTAAATAGAGGACAAACTCACCTAGCAGTCTCCACTTCAGGTAGCTTGTATATATTTTGACTCTTTGAGGTAACTGGAGCTTCCAGAGGAAACCCACGCAATTTATATGTCACTAGCATTTAAACACAAACACTAAGTGACAGCGCAAGGGACAAATTAGCAGCACTTGAAGCCCTGAATCAACATGACTTGCTCTTGCAGGTTGTCAGAGACTATAAAAAACAGCAGTGCCTGTGTTGCTCAGTATCTACATGACATTTCCCATTTTTGAAAGCATAAAAACGCATCGGTCTGTTAACAACATTATGCATCTGTGTATAGAAAACGAGGTTTCAAAATGGATTGAAATGGAGCAATTTGATTATTATCATCCACTAGATATTTTATGCATTACATACTACATGCCTTTGTGTCTCAGTACTTCAGCCCTATCGAACAATTTTCAACTTTGATGCTACAATGTAAATTTTTCATTTGTAGAAGCTATTTTCTCCAAATACATCCTACGATGCTGCAGCTCGAAACACATTATTAATTTATATGTCTGAAATCCCACCAATGCTTCTACTATTTTATACTTTACCTTTCAGACTTGTGCATGTCTTAAGAGCACTTTATAAAGTCCCTGTTTGGATACTGCCCTGCATGTTGGATCACTTTTCCTTTTCAAGCCGGAGGAGACAGCGCACAAATAAAATTTGCAGAAGGAGAAACCATAAAATATAGTGATCTGAAGCAACAAGCCTCTGCTTTAGCTACAAGCATGAACATACTTTTCTTTCTTTGCTGTCACTCAGTTTGCACTCCAGCTTTGTTAAAGCAGTAAAAAAGGATAACAAATAAATGGACAAATATTTTAATGACCCACTCCACTGAAAATTGGGTTTATTTCTGTGTTTCTAACATGTTCTTGTGGTATTTTGGGGGATTATGGGGGACATCTATAAAGAAAATTAAGTTCGAATTGCATTTCAATGTATTCCTTACATAAACTGTTGTAAATCAGAAGTAGACGTTTGAAAAAGTTTGTATTTGCGATGTAGAAAATATGCTTGGTGGGCCAAAGCTTCCTGCTCCACTCCATTCTGATGCATCCACTTGTAGAAAAAATAGATCCATGTATGTATTTATTTTCCTCGTCTGAGCGTTTGTCCGGTTCCAAACTGGATACCTCCAATACTACTGCACTGCTAATGTTAGGTTGGGGGTGTGAGGGGCTGTAAGCTAGTGGAAGAGTAAGAAGAGTGCTCTAAGGTATAGGTGATGGGAAGGGGGGGTGATATTGCTCTGCACCAATGGATTTGTAATTTCTAATGAACTCCTGTTACTTTGCAGAAACTATGTGCTAGAAAACAACACAGCTTTGTTGATTTTGGCTAAAACGGCATAATCATAATTAGAAGACCACTAGGAAAGCTTAGAAAATAGTTTTAAAGATGATCTGAGTGGGTCTTAACATTTCTTACACTTTTGTTTTTATGCATCAAAGTTAAAGCCAAAAGATGACAGTAGATCTGCAATTTTCATGGTTTTTGTGACAATAAGAGGCTTCAGTGGCTGGATTAATCCATTTTGTTTGCTGATCTGCAATTTACACAAAAACACGAGTCTTTAATCAGTTTGTTGTTTCAGCTTATTGAAAGTATTTTGACTAAATGTCAAGGAAAAAACAGCACCAGAGTTTACAGGAAACATGTCTGTATATTTATATTCTGAATATACTCCACAATTCTAAGGCTGCTTATGAATCGGAAAACATTTAAAACACGTTTTGTTGTTGTGTGGTCTTGTGGTGAACTAGTGCCGGCTTTAGGGTGTCTCCCGCTTTTACCCAGGTGACAGCCAGCCCCCCCAAGACCCTAAACATGATGAAGCTTGTTTGGTAATCTATGAATGAATTAAGGTAGCTTCCAGTGTTCCCTGGGGTAGACATCCAAACAATTTCACCCCAACGTCGAACTGTGCAATTCTCAGGGTAATTATGATCTCCCAGGAGCAATATCTCAGACTCTAGGAAAATTGGGTCACACAATAAAACTAAACACCAGCAAATCCTTAATAGAATATCTGAAAAAGAAAAGAACCTAAATGCTGCTTTTTGTTAAGTCCAAGCTAAAATCCAATCTGATAGATCTATAAAAGATGAGATTGGAATGTCTAATTAAAAAACAAAAAAAAAAGTTATTCCAACTGTCTCCATAATTATCAGTTGGACAGCTTCAAGCATCTTCCTTAAAAAATAATTCTGGTAAATAGTGCTTTTAAAAACTCACAGCATGTGCTTTTTGTTCATGTCAAAGCTACTGTACTAACACAGCCATGTCTTTTGATATCTCTGCACATTCAGCGATGCTGAGGACTGGTTCTGCGAGTGCCCCCCTCTTTACACAGGCCGGCTGTGCCAGCTCAGCTCCTGTGAGCGCAGCCCCTGCAGTCATGGAGCCACATGCATCCCAAAATCCCCTTTGGAGGCAGTTTGTCTCTGCCCTTATGGAAGAGAGGGTCTGCTGTGCGACCAGCGTAAGTGATGCATAGAACAACTGAGCACAGAGCAGTACATTGTAGAGTTAGTACATATATTTAAAGGCTGTTTACTTTATTGTTGTATGTTGAGTATGTTGTTTACTAAAAAATAAAGGAATTTATTAAAGATAAACATTAATCAAAATGGTAGATTTTATCATTCCTTAACAGTAGAATTACGTAATCAAACACTGAATTGTATTATGAACTATTTTAAGTTTCTTTTTTTTTCTTTTTACATACCTTCAGTCACACGCTCGCATGTCTCCCTTTCTTTGTAATTATGGGCTGAAACAGGAGAAGTGGTTTTGTTTGTTATGTTTCCAAAAAGTCATATTAGTTCAACCTTAGCAAAAAAACATGGAGAATATTTTAAAAAATCTTATTACTAATTTTATTTATTTGTTTTTTAGAATAAAAGTGGCAATGATAAATGCATAAAAGCAAAGTGTTACAAGGCGATTTGTTCTAGTTACAGCAATGACACATTTATTGGTAAAACAATAAACAAAGTTCTTTCAAGTTTTACATTAAACTCTGTCTTTTTTTATTATAGGAAGGTATTATTGCAGCCCATATCCACAGAAAGTATAATAAATTAAGAATGAGCGAGCTTCCACAGTACTCACATAATAAAACAGGTTAATTTTTATTCTTTATTATTTACACTATTTTCTAGAATTTAAATGGCAAAAAAAATCTAAAGCTAAAAATTTGACCACAATGAATAAATAATGGTAAAAAAATATGTATTTTGAAATAGTTAAATTTCCAAAAATAAAATAAAATATGAGAAATCTTAATATAACATCTGCTAACATGCAGTGCTCAAGCACATTACATCAACACTGAACTCTACAGACTCAGAAGGCAGCTAACATGATTAGAAACAAGTCTTGTTCATTCAAGCAGCAGTGTTGTTGCACAAGCACATTTCGATAACAGTAAATGGTATGTTTTTAATCGATAGCACAGTCTGTCATTCTAGGTCCATAGTTTTTCGACCACAGTGCCATAAGAAAGGGGCTTCACAGGTCACGGCTTTCTGAAACGAAAGGTTTTGCTTGAGTAGACTGACTGTTGTAGCAGCAGGTTGCTTGGCATATAAGCCGCTCAGCCATGCCACAGCCCCTGTCAGGCTCTCAGCATCCACTTGCCAAACAGAGAAATTTAACCTTCCTGTTTCACACCAAGTACATGGCTGACATTTAAATTTTAATCCTGAAAACATCAGATAAAATCAGAGTCAATTCTGATCACTCTCTGGGGTTCTAAAGGCTTTTTTTCTGTTCTTTTTGTGACACCTTAGCACACAAGTAACACTGATTATACAGCAGCCTGGCTGTCTTTATGTTTGTACTGGAGATAAAGATAAAACCATTACTACAAGGACATGCTAAATTGCTTTTTATTTACAACATAAAAGTATATATTTTCCATATTCTAATGTTTCAATTCCGAATAAGTAAGTAGTCAAGTAAGTAGTCAACAAATAAGCAAGCTGTATATAGACATAAAAGGAAAAGTTAGAAAAAGAATTGATGTGCTGTAAGGCCTTTTAAGCTAAGTTCATGAAACATTACTGAATGTTAAAAACATCTTCAGACAGAATTATTAATGACTTACCTTTGTATAAACTTGGCCATAACTCCTGTTAAGAATTAATGTTTGTTATCGATACATAAAGGAAGCTGAAAGCGAACTTTGAAAGTTGTCAGTGCAGAACAACCTCCTTTTTCCTCAATTTAGTCTCACAGTTTGTCATGAACGTTAGCCCTGTTTAGAAATTACAAAGCTAATTGCTGTGACGCTCATTTGAATTTCAAATGCTCCCTGTAAAGGAATGGTGTTCCAGGTTGCAGCGTGCAAACCAACTCAAGCTCATGCAGGAGAATTATCTTTGTACAGGAAGGAATATTAACATATCTACAGCCAATCCTGAAAAGATTATGTAAACTTGGCTTTTTGATGAGTCTGTGGAAAAGTTCAAACTACAGTCATGTTGGTGTCCAAAACCAGATTACCCTTACAGACCCACTCCAATGAAAATCATGTTGTTGTTTGTTTTATCCATTTATGTTTTTATATATATGTTTTTAGCATTATTTTCATGAATATGAAATAATTTAGAATTAAAACAGTTTTTTTTAGTGTTCTAGTATCCGACAAACAAATCGTGATGAATCAGGAGCAGATAAAAACCGCTGTTTGAAAAAGCTCTCAGTTGTGACATTACAACAAATATGAGTAGACAAACTCCTCTCCTTTCCGATGTACCCACTCGCAGATGACTAGATCCATGAACGTCTTCATTTTCCCCCATCCGACCTGGAATCTGGCATAAAACTGTACGGATGGATAGCTCCAATATTGCACGCCACTTTTGTGGCACCACAAAGGTTAGCTTGGGGTTGTGAGGGGCTCGAAACTAGCAGGAGAGTGTGTAAACAAAGGAATGATGGGATATCAGCAGAGGTTTAGACGTCAAAAGCTAACGTAACATTTTATCGTCTGCTCCTTACCACTTTGATTTGAATAAAGAAATACTCAGAAATGCAATTTGAAGCTAAATTTTATTTCCTCCATCGTGAGAAAAATGCCTAAAGAACATGTTAAAAACACCAAAAAGAAGATTTAAACTTGACTTATTTGCACATTGCTACCAGTTTGACGGCTTTGCATGAACAGAACGTTTGAAAAGTCCACCCAAAGCTTGTCCAAGTCACCCAGTATCACCCTGAATTATATTACTCCTCACAATTTGCTTTTTAGGATTGTGTCTTGTTTTTTTCTATTTTTTGTGGGCCACTAAATCCTAGCCAGATGTTGGTTAGACTTAATTTTTAATAACTCACTGCTTGCAGACTGCAGATTATTAGTTCCCATCCTTGTAGCTCTGCTGAGGCGTATGAAGAGTTTTGTCAAAAAGGGTTCTGCTCTTCCAGGTCTTGTCTTAACTTTCAGTTTCTATTAACTGGCGTTTGGTAATTGCATTTCACTGTGGAGGCTTCCAGCTGGAATCACTTTGATTTCTTCCTATAGCCTTCCCCTGCTTTGTAAGTTTCAGCTAGCTTTGTTTTTAGATCCTCCATAAGTTCCTTTGAGAAGTTCAGGGTTGCTAGGTGTTATAGCATGGTTTGAAGAATCAAAGAATCTATCAGCTCAGGAAATGTCATAAGAATTATGAATTATTTCACAAGACTGTGAGTCACTTCAGGCCTCACGTGTTGCCATGTGTTCTTTTAGGTACTAACATAATATGCATTAACTATAAAAAAAACAATTTTGCAGTAGAGTTTCAGTGTTTTACCTCCTATATTTTTGACCTAATGGTGTCTACACTAGTGTGTACAGTCGATCTACGAAAGCTTCTTCTGTTTATGCTTTAATTACAATTTTTGCTAACCTTTTTTTGAACTGAGACTGCAAAAACAGCATGCAGTACAAATTTATATGTGAGAAGACATTTTGTTCTCCCAGCTTTTCTTTGGCAGATGCATCATTCATATGCAGCTGTATGTCATCATTTCTTGATACGGTGCTGCACGCAACTGTTTTCGTTTTTTTATTTCTGCAGTTCCTGTTAGTTTGCGCCCACGGATTTACAGCAAAGTGGAAGCGATATGTAATATTTTTAACAGGGCAGCGTGCAATCCATAGATTTCATGGAAGCTGTCTGGAGGCTTTGCACTGTAACCAATGGTGACCTTCAACACTCACTAGTGGAGGAAGCCAACTCAAACGACAGGAACACAAATCAGTGTAACAGGAAACTACAGTTATTTTTATTGGAACATACTTGTAGTATATCAATGATTTTGACAAATTTTACTGTAATTTTTGTGAAACTTTATGACTTGGTGAGCTGAATAAGCAAAGGAAGCTACATAACATTTAGAGAACTAATTCTATGAGTCCCTTTATGTCAAATGCACCTCTTGGTGCTGCAAATACTGGATTGTTTTAAGGTATGTGAGGGTTAATACAATCAAAATCCAATCATTTTAAAGATTTTGTGTTTTTTCTTTAAAAAATACATCAGATAACCTTTGAGTTTTTAGAGTTACAATTTCCGAATAAAAAAAAAAACAGGTTTGATGCTTCCTGTTTTTTCTCCAAAGAGGTCCGTAGCTGTTTGCTCTTTCTGCAAAGTAATCTTTTTTCAAATCTTCTGTGTCAGTATCTCACAGTGAAGTTATTTAATTCAGCGTATAGAAAGGTCAGTGAAAGTAGCCATTTTTTGTTCTTGTTTTTACTGTAAATTTATCGTGTTTTATCCTTTTGTTTTTGCAGAAAATAATTCATTTTCAAAGAATTATATGGAATACAGTAATAGGCAATAAATCATAACTATAAATAAAGCTCACATAGTTGACATCAAAGATATTTCCTGTCAAAAAAACAATCATAACAGTTGTATCTACATTAAGCATCAGCCAGTGTGAACTGCTTGCACTGAACTATAATTGCAGGTCGTAGAATGAACATAAGGCTGGAAATATTGTTTCTTTTCAATAAGGGAATGGGCAAATACAGCTCGCGCAGACAATAACAGGAGCATTTGCAGCTTTATTAATAATTTAGCAGCCTAACAGAGTGGGGCAGACGCAGAGGGATGCTCTGAACCCCTCTTAGCTATCATCCAGGGTGGCAGAGGAGCATGCAAGGTTCCTCCAGACAGAAAAAAAATAAATAAATAAAAAAGATTTGTGTCTAAGCACTCACAACTGTGGAGGAAAAGAAATGATAAGAAAGAAAATGGAAGTATATAATTTTGAATGAACCTAGGCAAATTTACATTAGGTCTCCAGCGTAAAATCAATTGTATCACTCTGCTCGGATGGAATGGATGCAGAAGCATAATTTGAATTAACTGTGCGTTCTGAACAAATAAACTTAAGAATGTAATTGAATATTATTAGGATTATTGTGCTGCCCTTGTGAACATTGCATGCAAAGTGAAGCCTGCATAACAGAATCCATCCTAAACAGCTCCTGATGAAAATAGAATGGGAGTGAGGAGGTGGTGGTTTTTGAAAACAGGTCATCATCTAATAGCATCAGAGAAGAAAATGCATGTTTTTCACCCAGCCCATGTCTTCAACATGTGGCAATACTGCCATCTCTTGGTAAGTTTTGGGAGACATGATGAGCCAGACCTGGTTTTTGTCAAGCTGACCTTCCTTTTCATAAATGCATATCAATGTTTTTTTATTGTTTTTTTTTGCAGCCATAAATATATCACGACCGCGATTCAGTGGAAGTGATGAGTTTGGTTACACTTCTTTTGTGGCTTATTCCTCCATCCCGAGCCTCAGCTTCTTCTATGAGTTCAAGCTTAAGTTCAGTCTTGCAAACAACTCATCTGCAGTCAGAGACAACCTGATGCTGTTTTCTGGGCAGAAAGGACAAGGTGAGCATCGTCCTGAAAATCCCTACAGACCAATGAAATGCGGTGCAAAGAAAAAACTGATAAACTCATTGAGATGTCTTAATTAAGGATTTTAAACAAGTGTTTTGCCATTTCCTTCACCTGCTGTGTATGTTAATGTGCTGTCTAATAGACTACCACTTTCTTCTGAGATTCTTCAGTACAGAAGCTTCCCCTGGGATTTTCTTTCCTGGTAGATTTTAAGGCTGTAATAATGAGTGTTCCCCACAGTCCAGCATTTACCTTTTTTCACGACTGATGGTTATTATTTTTGACTTTCAAAAGAAGTGCGTTGGTGTTCCTTTCTTAAAATGAAAATATGAACCGAGTATCTTAAAAGTAGTCAAGTTAATTGCATCAAACCGACTTTGAGATGTGGGTGTGAGCGGCGGCACTGTCAGCCACTATCATGTTAAATTTAGAAGTCTTTTCAGTTGAGTCAGATTAAGTAGCAGGTAGCTGCTGAGCCATTGTCAGCATCTTATTTTATCAAAAAATAAAAAGGAATGAAATCACGAGTTCTTAGAGATCTCTCAGCAAAGGGCTTTTCTTTGGAGTACAGTTCATCAAAGTGGAGGAAAAACAATACAAGAGCTCTGTGGACTCTGAAACACTTCTCAGGAGAGTGACTGGATCTGTACAAATGATTCAAATTAGGCAATTATTAGAATAATAGCAATATAATAAAACGTACATTGTAATCATACACGTTAAAAAAAAACAATGCACCGATATTGTAATCGCCCTTTAAAGATTAAAAGTTGTGCTGAAGGCAGAACATTCGTCACGTTTTTGGTTATCTGTTTGGGTTCTTTAGCACTAAATTGTGTCAAAGCTTTGAGGACATTTAATGACAGTTTTTCGTTTACTTTTCAGGCAATAATGGCGATGACTTCCTCATTTTGGGACTGCGGAGTGGAAGGATTATGCACAGATTCAACCTTGGATCAGGAATTGCAACCATCGTCAGTGATCGTCTTAACTACAGTCTGAACATCCACACTGTCACCTTTGGAAGGTCTAAGAAAATAGGATGGTTGAAGGTGAGGTGATACCATCCTGCTCCTGGAGATATACTTCCCTGTTTGCCTATTTCTTTGCCTCTTTTTTTTTTCTCCCAAAATTGTTACATAATACATAAATCAGGCATGTTCAGTCAGAATCTGGAATCCCCAGATCCATTGAATAAACAATAGCAAAGTTGGGGATTGTGGGAAAATAAATAGGATGGTAAACTTAGAGGATCTGGGCTGGAGGGGATTGTAGTGAAAAACCCACTCAATTAAGCCAAACAATAAGATATCCTAAAAGAATATGGGAAAATATAAAAATTAATTTTATTTAATGACATTGTACTATAATAATATTTTCTTATTATTATATTTATAACAACAATAGCAAAAATAATATAATAATAACGAGGCAAAATTTGTTAGAAATGGAGCAGGCAGAGCATTAGCTCATTCCTTTCTCTTTAAAAAAAGCTATAGTTTATCAGGATAATAATATACAATAATAATTATAATCTAACAATCATAAACATGTTAGTCTTCATTACAATATTAATAATAGTAACAATACATTTATATATATGACTACCCGTGTTTAGTATTACAATCTTTGGTTGTGATCATCAGAGTCCTCATAGTCATCTTTATACATGCTAGTACTTATCATGTATTCTTGAATAATATATGCTTGTAGCTGTTTTTAAATTGTAAAATATTTGTACATTGTTTTTGTTCAAACCCCAGAATTTTCCAATTTTTGTTGCTCACACAAACATACAAACTTTCCCAAGGTTGGTAGTACCATTGATCATTTAAATTGTCCTGTTCTTCTGAGATTATGGGAATTTTCTCCTATTATAAATGATTTCTGTTATTTAGCCATTAACATTAAAATACTTTAAATTAGATTAGTAAAGTTTGATATTTGATCCTGTAATTATAAACATTTTGACTGTATAAAAGTTGAATAGTGAGCTCTAAGTATCCTACTTTTATGGATGATCTGCATTGCTCATTTTTGTAACATGTATCATGGATATTTATAAGTATTCTCCTTTACAGTAGGTGAGATAGGGTGCACGATGGAACAGAATAATGTAGGCAGTAAATTATTATTTAGTTTTCTTCTAAATTTGATAGCCATTTATGTGTCTTTATGTTCGAAATGTCACTTATTTTTACTAAATATCACAGATTTTCTTTTGTTTTAATTTTGTGATCATTTTACTTTTAGATTTTTTTGTTAGAATGTTTAGCCCCTTTTTGTCTTTTGAAAAAACATAAAGATTTTAGGACATTGGGTCAGTATTATAATTAATTCTTCATGTTTTTTACATTTAATGCACATTTACATATCAAAAGGTTTTCATAAACGGTCCATGGAAACACCACAGTTCACTGATTCTGTGGCTCATGGAAAAATCCTGGAAAATGTTGGCATATCCAGGTGCGAGTTCTGGTCTTCAGTGTCCGGGAGTCCGACAGAATCCGCTGAAAAATCCGCTGGAACTTTTGTGAAGTATCCCAGGGGACTTAAAGCCCTAAAGAAGCCTGCTCAGAGGAAACAACGTGGGAGTATATTAGCTAGCATGACTTCTAAGCAGGCGCAGACTGATAAATTTGGGGTCACGCATTTTGTCAGCTTCTGGCAGATTGTTAAATAAATTGGGCTCCCTGGGCTCCATCTCTGACACCAACAGATGAAAGACTCCAGCTTAAATATTGACGTTTATATCTCCCTCAGGTTGACGGGCAACGTAACAGAGCGGGATTTTCTCCTGGACCTTTAGTGGGCCTCAGTGTTTTCGACCAGCTCTTTGTAGGTGGATATAATGAGTACACCCCTGAACTCCTGCCACTTGGCTCCAGGTTCCGTGATGGCTTTCAGGGTAAGACTTCTCCTCCTTTATTGCAGGCCAACTCCACTATCCACAGACAGAGCTCTGGGGCTTTACGTTCCTCCCAGGATCTCTGTCTGTTTGCAAGCAGAAGGGAAAGGTGTATGATGAAATGGGGAGGTTTGAGATTTTGACAGGGTAGGAGGTCAGAAAAGAGCTTTAAAGTTGATTTCATGTGTGATCTGGAAGTGCTTTACCCTCAATACTGTGAGTTGTGTGTAAATGCATCCCTCTGCTGAAAAGTCACTTGAACAAGTATGCTTGCTGATAATCTTTGTCATTATCATTTATGCCTCTCCCCGGTGACCCCTTGTAAGATTTTGGAGAGTATTTATTATAGCTGCTAATCTGTAGAGCTGTGCTGCAAACAACCACAGTAATAATGATGACAACAACTATGAATCTCATTATAACCAGCTTTGTATGGCATGGAAACGAGGTTTGCTTTTATAAAATGTCATGGCGCATTCATTCCAGGTGAAGAAAAGTGTTTTATTTATAAGGTCTGGAGAGATTTGGGGTGTTTATTTGTCATCTAGTTTTATTTATTTATCATCTAGTTTCATTTTTCTGCTAACCTAATAAAGCTTTCAAATCGAATCAGCCACACCAAAGCATCATGCTGTATCGGACTGTCACAGTACTGGGAAGCACTTACCTGAGCCGGGCCACACTGGTGGAACCGTAACCTTTCTACTCAGGAGGTAATGAGAACTCATGAGCGTCTAATCAGATCTGTGTGACCTTCCTCGAGCCCTAATCGTGATTGCTGGCAGTGAACAAACTGATAATGCACTTCAGTCACAGTTATCAACACATCCACACTCCCCCATGGAAAGGTGGAAGGAGCCGTGCTTCTGCTCCGGGGGGGAGGGAAAAGAAATCGGTGACTCACTCTAAGCTGTTGATCAAACAAACTGAAATGGGGAAGTGTTTGTTTTTATCAACTTCTTTGATAAAAAAAAAAAAAAATCTTGCTGTTTTTTTTTAGATTTCTTTGCTCAAATATCTGTAGGGTTGATGAACTCAATTAATTCTTGAGTTGTTTTTTATTTTTTTTAACATTGCAGAATCATATGGAGGATAACTTTTTTTTATCAATTGGTTGCTTTGGAAAGAAGCTGCTTTATCCATGAAAGTTTTCTTTTCTCTGACAGTAGAGCTCCTTGACTCTCCTCCGTGAGTATCTGTGCTCTCCTCCAAGATGTGATGTGTGCTCTGCTAAATCAAAATGAACCATCTCTTCTAATCTCCCCAGTGAATCCGCTTCGCTTTTTTGACGGTCTGTGTTTGCTGCACAACCATCACTTGAGTCTGCCAAGCAGACAGCATCATGCTATGAATATTCATGAATGAGCATGACATTTCCCCTGCATCCTGTTTATGCCAATGACTAATGCAGCAGAGAGAAGGGAATCTGCATGTGCAGATGACAACCAGAGTTCTGTTCAGGCCCTTATATTTATACAAAGCCCGGTGCTCTGGAGGTGCAGGCTAAAGCAAATATTTTCTTGATAAAATTGAATTATGACAGGAGAAAATAAATATGAGAGTGGTGATGGATAATGGATTGGCAAGGAAAACTTGGATTAAAAACAAGAAAATTCCTGGCACCTTGAATGCGAGTTGTAAAAAAACCTGCAAAGATCTGACTCCATAAAATTTATGAAGACGTGTAATTCTCAAGTGTTGAACAAAATGTGAGTGTTGGGATCATAATTTTTTATAGATGCTGGGTCCACACACTTTTTCCCACCGGGTCCTACCAGGAAAATGATAGACATTACTCTAAAAGCTACGTGTGTTTCTTTGTAAGGGTGCATTTTCGATGTGCAGCTCCGAACTAGAAGGGATGGGAAGTTCCAGGATTTGGGAAAGCCGGCGTTTGGGCGCAGCGTGGGTCAGTGTGGAGTCAGCCCCTGTCTTCACGTTCACTGCAGCAATGGGGGGACGTGCGTGGATTCTGGCTCATCTGTGTAGTAAGAGAAACGTCTTTGTATCCTTTTTTTTTCTTCTTTCCCTCACTCTATGTAATGACTTCACTTGAAAACACAGATAAGCTTAAATGCGTGAATGCAAACCTCTCAGAGCCTCAACATGAGTCGGTTTCACAGTTCCAAGTGTAGCAAAAAGAAACAGCAGCGTTGGCAAGCCTCACACCATGTTTGACTGCTCCTGTCTGCAGCTGCCAGTGTCCATTTGGGTGGAAAGGAGCTCTCTGTAGTGAGACCATGTCCGTTTGTGATTTTGAACACAACCCCCCTCCTCTCTGTGCCCACGGCTCCACCTGCATCCCTCTGCCAAATGGATATACCTGCCAGTGCCCTCTGGGGACCGCAGGGCTCTACTGCGAGAAAGGTTGCAAACCTGTCAGCCGATGCAGCATCTTTCTATTTGTTTTTCATTCATTTGAGGACACACATGTTCACCTATTGGGCATTGTTATTCTCGAACAGCCGTGTCCATCAGCGATCCATTCTTCAGCTCCAACCAGTCATCATGGATGTCGTTCCCCCCCATGAGTATCAGGCACAGAACCGTGGTGCAGCTGCAGTTTCAGTCTCTATCATCCGATGGCATCCTCCTCTACTCTGCACAGCATCTCAGTGCCAGAGCTGGTAAAAATGTTTAACCTTTCAACCAAAGCTGCTGTTCTTTTTTTTTTTTTTTACTTTTCATAAACAAAATATTTCAAATTTAACAAAAAGAATCCAAACTGTCTGTTGATGTCTTCCCAACAAAACTCATCGTAAAAGTTGGTTTCTTTTAAATAAATATTTTGGAGCTTTTAATTATTAGAGACTCATAATTTCAAAATGTAGTTCTGTTCTGGAGGTAAAGAACTCAATAATAATATATTGATTTTTTTGCTTTGAATATTCATTCTTTCATTTCCAAGATTTACATATCTGGACAAAAATAAAAAAAAAATACACAAAATACAACACTAATCTTTTGGGGGGGTTGTTAAGCTGCGATTTTTGAGCATTGCATAAAAGATCAAAATAAATCATAATTTAAATGCTTGCAGTTTTTTTGTTTTGTTTTAAATGACATTTCATAAGTAGGGATGCAACGATTAATCGATGACGAAGCCCATCGAGACGACTGTTGTTGTGAATTTGGGCTATACAAATAAAATTGAATTGAAATTGAATTGAATCGGTTTCTATTCCACTGATCCAACCAGATCGATCTGTCTGAGGCAAGCTGTGTGATCAAAGTGACCTAAATCAGTAAAGAAATGGAAAATACCACTTGGATCGAGGCATGGTAGGTTTACTTTACTGTAACGTAAAAACAACCAAGTGCATCACAGCAGACTAAACAGTTGATGGCAGCAAAAAATGATCAAACCATGTACAGTGTGCTAGAATGTTCTATTTGATGTGATAAAACAACAGTGGGCTGAACTTTATGAAACTAAAATGTGAATGGATTTCCCACTATTTCTTGTTTGTTTGTACACATGTTTAATTTACACTCGACTATCTTGCAAGAAATACAAAGAATCTGGAAAACTTCACCTGCACTATTTAGTACCAGGTATTTCTCTCTGAGTCACATTGGTTTAATTTTTGACTAAAGATGTCCTGGAGCCATTTTAGGTCAGTGAATCAGATCGTTCAAAATGACACAATATTGACAATGAATCATATTATCAACCACAAATTATGATATGAATCGAATCACTGTTAATAGGAATCGTAACGCCCCTGGTTTTAAAGTAAATACACAGAGACAGGTTGTGATCCATTTCTGATTCTTTCACAAAGCACAACATTATTTAATTAAGCAGTTGCTCTTTAGGGTTTAAAAATGACATTCCTAAGAGCATTGCAATTACCAAGCTTGTGGTAAATCCTGCTATAACTAGGATTTACTTGATGCATTATATTTTTCTCAAACAAATTGCACTTAACAGAAAAAAAACCCCAACTGATTCGGATCATTTCTTCTTCTCCTGCAGGTGATTTCTTCTGCCTTTCCTTGAGGTCTGGGTTTGTCCAATTGCGGTACAATCTTGGGGATGGCACCCACATCCTGCAATCAGCTGAAAAGGTGGACTCACGAGGCAGGACCTGGCACACGGTTGAGGCAGGGCGAATCGGAAATGAAGGTTTCCTCAGTCTAGATGGCATCCAGGTTCGAGAAAACGTCACTAAAGGAATGACCACCCTTGATGTGAAAACGGATATATTTGTCGGAGGCGTGTCCCCATTGGCTTCAGTCCCCCCCGAGGCAACAGAAGCAGACCCATTGAGCTTCACTGGTGGCTTGAGAGAATTAATAGTGAATGAACAGGAACTGGAGTTAACGGACAGGGGGGCCGTTGGTGGAGCAAACGTTGGTGACTGGGATGGGACGGCCTGTGGGTACAAGGTGTGTCAAAACGGAGGTCAATGCAAAGCAGTGGGCGTGGTCTCATTCACATGCATTTGTCCATCATCGTGGACCGGCCCGGTGTGTAACCAATCTGTGAGCTGTGCAAACCATACCTGCAGCCACGGCTCTGTGTGCGCTCCATCTACGGCCACCTCCTACAGGTGCGTGTGCCCCTTAGGACGGAGGGGAACACTCTGCGATGCACAAGCCTCCACAGACATTTTAAAACTGGTTGAAAACTCGTATGTGAAATACAAAGACCCCAGGTTCAACAGTAGAAGCTTGAAACACACACAGGTCTCCTTCAGTGTCCGCGCAGACTCCAGGGAGGGTTTGATCATGTGGATGGGAAAGGCTGAACACCAGGATGACGACTACCTCGCCGTTGGACTCCAGAGGGGCCATCTGATAATCGCTGTCAATCTAGGAGAGAGACTTTCCCTTCCTTTGACTTTGAAGTCTGTTTCCCTCTGCTGCAACAAATGGTATAATTTGTCCTTAGCTCTCAACAACACAATTATCCGTGTGTTCCTGAACGGTGAGAGGATGCTTTTGGAAGATGTGGACCCGTTTGAGCGTTACTTAGCTTTGAACTACGGAGGTCTGCTTTACTTTGGAGGTTTTGAATTACACAAAAACATATCAGCTGTCACCTTTGGCATGTTTTCAAAGGGCTTTGAGGGAAGTGTCAGAAATGTTTACCTGTTTGGAGATACCAGGCCGGTGGACTTTCTTAAAAATAGTGAGGGCTTTAATATTTATGAGGACACTGTCTAATACAGCTGTAACCCTTAACCTCTGAAAGATTTTCCTTTTCTAGAAAGCGATGATAGTTTCATTCCTGCCTTTAAAAAAAATGCTTGTCCTTTAGAGTTTCATATTATTCTTCTGTGTAAAAAAAAAAAAAAGTTTAAAATGTACTTTTTAAAATATTCGCTTTCTGCAACATTGACTTACTGATTTTTGTTTTCTTTGAAATAGTGTTTGTTTTGTTGCTTTTTTCCCAAATAACATCCAATACCCACAGACAAATATAACAATGTTTTAGTTATTTTGCTCCTAAAGATGCACTCAGCCCTTTACTATAGATCAAACATTCCTCCTTAATGTTTTAGCATATTTACTAAATCATTTCTTTATGATCAACAGTAAAAAAAAAAAACAGGGATTAGTTTTATTACCAAATGTACATAAACACAAAGTGCAAAGGCACACTTATCTCTAATGTATATTACAGGTCAAAATGTACATTCAAGGGAAAGTAAGCATATAAAATATTAAAAGAAGTTAATTTGAGAACAAAAGTCGGCTGCTGTTTGAATGTTTTCCTTAAATATGTTCAGTACATTTAGGCCACAAGTTGAAGTTTTTTCTCAGTCATACACTAAAATACACCTTTGTTTTTTTTCAGGTGGCTTAGAAATGTCATCAAACCAGCAGCTCTGTGTAAAACTATTTACAATAAAAAGATTAAATGAAAGTTGAGTTTTTATCTTGGTCGGAATTTAAAAAAAAAAAAGTATGTTAATAGTCTATTCTCCACTCTCCATGCATATGCACAGTCCATACTCAGAGGTGGAAGTTGTATGGCGATGCATATGAATGTAGAACAGATAAAAATACAGCTGTCTTTATCCAAAAAATAAAAAAAAAAGGTTTTATGAGTAACTTCTTCGTCCGTTTTCATAATCGGATTCCCGTCTGTGATGGTGTCTGTCCTTGTGACGGCTGCTGTGATCTTCGCTGTGGTATCTCTCTTTCCTCCTCTCGCCGCGGCGGTCATCCGAGTGTCCATGATGCCTGCTCCTGTCTCTGTGCTTGTCTTCATGGCTGTAGTCGTTCTTCTTCTCTCTGTCGTGGTGCCGGCTTTTTTTGCCATGATGGGACTCCCTGTGGTGGCTGTGCCTCCCGTAGTGATCTCGGTCTTCTGAGTTGTGCGGCCTCTCCCACGGGTCGCTGTATTGCTCGTGTTGGTGTTTGTAGTCTTTGGCCGGAGGCGGGCTTTGACCAGAAAGCTCAGACTGGCTGTCTTGGCTCTGCGACTGCTGGTCATCCGTCTGCGGGGTGGAGCTGGTGTCAGACGGTAGAACATCTGAGGCCCCGCTGCTTCTGTGAAGCTGCTCCTGCAAGGGTCCGCTGTCATGAGCAGAGATGCCCTGTTCTGTTGCGGGGTCATTTTGGGGCCCAGAAGCTTCAGTGCTGCCCTCTGCTTGAGCTTTAGCACAATGCAGTGTTTGCTTTTCTGCAGTGGCGGCCTGGCCTGTTCCAGGATTGCTCTTTTTAGTGAGAAACGATGGCAAAGCAGTCTGGTTTTGGTCTTTTGTTCTTGCCTGGGAGAGCTGCAAATATCCTTGATGAAAAGGCAACACTGGTTCACTTTTAATGCTGCTCATAGGAACCGCTTTAGGACTTGACGGATTTGGCAGGCTGGCTTTATCTTTGTGCAGCACCATTGTTTTGTCTTCCTGCACAGAGGAATATGCAGATTTTTTCAGAATTCCACTTAAAGGAGGCTTTGAGCTATTTGTGTGATCTAAAGCTGCCTGGGATTCTGAGGATGAATTTCCTTCAGCGGGTTTTTCACTTCCAGACAAAAGGCCAGCATCGCTGTTTGTGGAGACAGCACCGCCACTCTTAGCAACACTTGCAGCCGCAGACAAGCCTGCCAGGAATGCTTCAGTTGACACATCTGGGGGTTTATCTTTCAGTGTGACTGATGCGTGATGGACCGTTACTGCAGGATCCTTTTCTACGGAGTTGTTTGGAGCAGAAAGTTTTACCTCAGCTTCTGTTTTATTAGGTTTCGCCTCTTTCTTCTTGATGACAAAGCGAGGAGCCGCAGTGCTTGGAACTTTGGAGTTCTCAGCTACAGCGTTTGATTTCGAAGCAGGTTTGATCTTCACCACGTCATCTCCTGCGGTCATAGGTTTATCGCTAAAGTCTGGCAGGGGTGGCAACTCTCCACCCCAGCCCACCAACACACCTGGGAGAAAGCGAAGGGGTTTCAGTGGTTCCTGACTGCCAGGCTCCTCTGCTCCAGGCGGCTCTTCCAAAGACTCAGCAACCGACTCGTCTTCAGTGCTGTCCAGCGGTCTGTCCACATTTTTCTTGTTGGTAGGCATTAAAGAAGACAGGAAATGTTTCTCCTCCTCCTCTGTTTCTCTGGTAGATTTGGATGGAACAGCGATGGGCTTGGTTTCAGGAACAATCTTTACAGATTCATTCGCATCCACTGGGAGAAACTCCCTTTTTGGCCTTTGGCGAATTATGAGTCCGAGCAGCAGATTGGGACGGTTGTTCTCCAAACCTGTCAAATGTTACAGAGAAAGAAGGATAACATAATAGATGATGACATAAATCACTAAGAAAACAAATAGTTATCAGGAGTGTTTCTTACCTGGTCCATCAAAGGGAACAAGCTGATGAGGAACTTTCTCCACAGAGCCCAAAGGAATCAGGTACATGTCCTTCACTTGTTTCAGGTTATTGGACACTACCCCAAAACGCTTGCGACTGCTGAAGTAGGCATAAAGGAGGGTGTAGGAGATCTCATCTTCCTCCGTCTCGGGTGTGAAGCGAACCAAACAAACTTCCTGAAAATAAAAACAAACATAAGTAAAATACTAAGATCTCACCAAGTTTCTGCAATCTAATTGACAAGGAACACCCCTGGAAATACCCAGCGCTCTCAGAAACTACCGTAACTCTTCGACTGTAAATGCAACTGATGTAATTCCAATGGATTCTGATGCTGAGAAAAGCAACTGATTCACTACACTATTAGAAAGTGTTGCATAACAGTGCAAAGCTGCTTTTCTCAGCTTCAGAGTCGGTTGGAATTCCAGTCATTGTATAAACAGTCAAAATGTCAACACTGGAGCTACAGCGTTCCCAGCCGTCTTTTCATTATGATGATGCTTATTTTAGCCAAAATTAATAAAACTGTCTCATTTTCTACGACCGAGTTGGTGCAGAGCGGCAGGACTTCATTAGAAATTCACCTCTAAGTTGTTGGTGGGACCGTTGGCGCTGAGCAAGCCCCCCTCACCTTCCCATCACCCATAACTGAGCTATCTGCTTACACAATCTCCTGCTAGCTTACAGCCCTTCACACCCCCAACCCGACATTAGCGGTGCAACAAAAATGCTGAGCATTATCAGAAGTCTCCAGCCGTTCAGTTTAGTTCCAGATTCCAGCTCAGACGAGGAAAAAAAAGACATTCATGGATCTATTTGTTTATAAGTGGATGCATCAAAATGGAGCGGAGAAGGAAGCTTGTGGTCAACTGATCACACTTTAACAAACACAATCTTTTTTAAACTCCTCTTCGTCTTCTCCTCATTCACGATGACTTGAATAAAGAAATACTCAAATGCAATTTGGAGCTTAATTTTCTTAATATATGTCCTCCATCATCAAAAAAAAAAGAGAACACAAGAACAAGTTGAGAAAAAAGAACAAAAAAAAATCACTACTTTCATTGGAGTGGGTCTTTAAATCCATGATCTATTTTTCCTTCATCCCCATACAATAAAATTCCTTTAACTCTGGGTTTCTATTTTTTGCATGTTTGTTTATTTATTTTTAGAAACAGCTGCTTGAAACTCACTTTTGTTCCAGTTGCCCGAATCTTCTCCAGGTAGTCCCACACTGTCTGTGGACTTATCCTGCCTCCAACCTGGATGCTGTCAGGGAGATCCTGAGACAAATCCAACACGATGAAAAACCGTTAATGTAGGAGTAGTTTTTAGAACCAGGTATCTTTCAGATCTGTTCTGGACTGTTGACTGTTTAACCCTTTAACACCGAAACAGAATAACTGCAACTCTTCAACCGTTTATGCAATTAGCACAATTTCAACGGCTTCTGAAGATGAAACAGCAGTTTTGCATTGATTTGCAACACTTTATAGTGGCAGGGTTTACGCAATCAACATAAACCAGTCGATTCTGATGTGTACAAAACAGTAGGTCAAAGAGTGTCTTATTTTGCTAGCTCCAGTGTTAAAGGGTGAAAACATATTTGCTGGTTTGTTTGTTTTTTACCTTACAACGCTTCGAAATATTAACTATGTAAAGGCAACAAACACGACAAGTCTAACTGACATTTTGGTTCTGTGTGAAAAATGCTGGTAGGGCAGCGGCTGTTGGTAAAATTACCTCTTTCAAACTGTCCAAAACTCCAGAAACAGGAAAAGCTCTTGTCACAAGTTTAGCCACGGAGTGCATGTGAATGAATCCTCGCCACAGCGGCTTCAGGTTGAAAAGAAAAGCAGCCTCTTCATCCCTTCCACTTGCGTGATCCGATCTGCGACGAACCACAGCAGTAATGCGGCAACTGCAGCCTAATGAGCTGCTAAAGAAGGAAAGGAGAATCTCTGACGGAGCTGCTTACCTTGCATCAAGCCCTGACTTGGCATTTCGGAAGCTCTCCTCTAAAACAGAAAGGTGTAGGTCATCGTCGGTTGCAACTTGTCCCTCCTCAGATTTGGTTGACTGCCTCCGAACCACTGTGGTGGCTACTTTGGCTGCTTTGCTTGGTCCCTCTTCTGCTGGGGGGGCCATGCGGCCTGGGTGGGGAGAAAAAAATAACGCTCAAAGACCCAATCTACGGACCCTAAAATTTAGAGGACGTACTGTCTAATTTTACCTGTGCAGATTTTGCAGTGCAGATCAAAAAGGTGAGACTTGTGCTGGCTTGTAGTGTCCTTCTCTTTCTTGGTCAGTTCTGCTTTTTTCTCTGGAGTTTTGGGAGTTTCTGCTGGGACTTCAGCCACTTCGGGAGGAAGGTCAAGCTAAAAAAGTCAAGCAGTAGCTATTACCCATAGTTTCCTCTTAGTTCCGATTGTTGTAGGACTTCACCCTCACCTCCACCGGCTCCGTTACTTTCAGCGGTTCCTGGCTCTCAATTTCAATTTCACCTTTGTGAGTGATTTTAGTGATGGGTCGCCTCTCTGCCTCCCTCTGCTCTTTTTCAATCATCTCAATTGTCTGTAAAAGAAGTTTTTTTTTTTTTTAGAGAGCGAGTGACTTTCACACATACAACAGGTAAAATGCAAAACCCCACACAACACACCTCAGAAGCTTTAGGGTTATTTTTAATATTTAAGTTAAGGAATTAGATGCCCTGTTTGATGTCATCAGTGTAAATTACAAACAACTTCAAGTCAAAAGTTCAATCACAAACGACATTTAATATAATGTTTATCTATAAACCCTGTTGTGGAAGTAATATGAAAAGCAAATACATTTTGTGAGAATTTTTGACTTTTTAGGTGGAATTAAATTGGATGTAAAACTAAACAACCAGTTTTCAAGATCAAACCACAGCGGCTGCATGATCAAACTAAAGCTGACTGATTTAGACTAAAGCAGCCCCTCTTTGGTCTGTTGTAAAAGGTAAGTTAAATGTTAAACTTCCACTTCTTCTATTAGTCTCATAAGAGCGTCACTTACATGTCTGTTTTCTCTTTGACGCCAGGCAGCTAACTCCTTTGAGGCCAGCTCTTCAGGACTCATACGGATTAAATTGGCAGGAGAGATTTCTCCTTTGAGAACCCTTTTAAAGAGGACCTGCAGAGATTTAAAGGAAAAGAAAGATGACCTTTTTTTTTTTTTGGAAAAGAAAACTATAATTTAAAAAAAAAAAGTCATACTCACGTTATTTTTGGTATCTTTGAGGTTGAAAATTAAACTTCTGTACTTGTTTTTGTATTTGTGATCAGTGTCTTTAAAAAGATGGAACAGCTCTCTCTCAGTCTTCTTGGCAACCTCAGAGGCTCTCTCCACTGAAATGTGTAAATCTGACTCTTTTAACCTGAAATGAAAGATTTCCATAAGTGTTGTGATGAGCGCAGGAGAAAATAGCTGCTCTGAAATGCTGACAAAAAGATTCATTTTAACTACAGACCTTTGGGTGAGGATGTCCTTCAGGGAATCTCGCACGCTTCGTCGAATCGCCTCCACGGACACGGGTTTTCTGGAAGCCAAAGCTGTGGGCTTGCTTTTGGTCTCGTGTTTTTGCTGACCACCTGTGAGGAGATTGTCATAATCGTAACAAAAAATGTGAGCCAAACTAACACGTTAGATCAAGCATCAAAGACAGTACTGACAATCATGCTTCTACTCGAATCAATCTATCTTCTACTTCAATCATATCTTCACATTTGGCTTTGACCACAATTTAAGAATATCATAAAGAAATAACAGATTAAAAAGATAAAATATTTTAGAATCTTCTGTTCAACTTCATTAAGTTGCAACAGTTATAAAAGGGGTTCACTCTATAACGTCTGCATGAGTCAGACGGTGAGCTGCAAACCCAGAGAACCCAGTCGGATCCACACTGTGATAAAAAAAGAACGGTGAATATTCCTTTTACACCAACAGCTGCTTTCTGCACCTGTTTTCTGAGCGACCTCTCTGGCTCCAGTGGAATGTCTTCTTTCTGGATCCTGTTTCAACGAGGAAAGAGCAAAAAGAAGATTTGAAAACTGCAGAAAAATAGTAAAACGAGCACTTCATTTGAAATGTGAGTGAGGCTTTAATGTGACGTATCGAAGTACGTGTGCACCATCTCAACCACCAACCCATGTGGACACCTTTGTACCGCCAAAGTAAAAGCAAAAAGGAAACAAACCGTTGTAAGGTTGGTAACACTGGCTATGAATAATATCAGAGGATGAGTTAGCTGAAGGAAACAAATAAAACATTCTTTTTTTAATAAAGAATTATAACTTATTAAAGGTAAAAACAAACATTTGCTTCTTAGTGGAATTCAATAAGATCCCACTTACATTTCTTACAGGTCTGACCCCCCCTGGTGGAGGAGTCTGGGAGGATCCTGGGTGGGCTCTAGGAAGCAGCTTGTGATCGTGTACCTGAGTCTTGGCTTGAGTGTCTGGCTTGGCAGCAGTCTGGGGTTCAGGCTCCGCCTTCTTGCTTTCCTCCTCACAGCATTTCAAGCACACATACATCTGGTCCTCCTCCTCCATCTCCCGCACTTTGGCCAAGTCGAGACCAACGCAATCACCATGGAACCAGTCGTCACAGCGACCACAACCAACCATAAACCTAAATAAATCACAATAAAAACCCATCGTTTTTAAAGCTGCACTTTACATGCAAGTGTGGCAGGGCATGAAACAGATAAACGCTATGATCTGTATGCCTCAACAATGATGTGATTTTAAAATGACTCAAAGACCCACAGCAATCATCTTCAGAGTTATTTTAAAAGTGCTCCCAGTGGTCTTTTAACTAGTTTTATGCTGTTTTTAGCCAAAATCTATCCTCTATGGTTAGTGTACTCTCCCGCTAGCATTCAGCCCCTCACACACCCAACCCTAAAATTGTGATTTCGACAAAAATGTCGAGTAATATTGGAGCCATTTGGCCGTACAATTTTTAGCCAGATGCCAGCTCAGACGAGGAAGACGAGGACGTACATGGATGTAGTCGTCTGCAAGTGGATGCATCAGAATGGAGCAGAGCAGGAAGCTTGTGTATTTTCTACATCACAAATACAATCTTTTTCAAACTGTATTTTTTTTCCAACTGCTCCTTATCACAATATTTGAATTAAGCATATTTTAGCATATTTTCCTTAATATAAGCTCTTCATCATATTCGCACACCAAAAAGCAGGTTTTCATTGAAGCGGGTCTTTAAATATTTAGAGGGAGTGACACTTACATGTTGTTGTGGTGTTTTTTGCACAGACCACAGCAGTTGTTTCCATCCCAGACACACTCACTGGTTGCTGGTTGCTCCTCGGCAGCTTCCTTCTTCACAGCAGGAGCGTTGTCTGGAACGAAAAGTTGCGGCTCCTCCACAGAGATGCTTCTTGAGTTTCTACTTTTCTGTCTTTGAAGAATTTTTTCCAGCTTTTTCAGTTTAAAATCGTCATTCCCTGCCTCTTGGGGGGGTTTTAAAGAATTGCCCGGATGATTGTGTGTGTGGTGAACCGGTTCCACTTTGGAGACGTGGTGGGGAGCATTTGACTTGGCTGATCCCTGGTGATCTCCAGGACGGCTGCCCGACACGTGGATCTTCTTTGTTGGAGAAACTGGAGATTTTGGCCCCGCTTTAATGTCAGCTGGGCCATGGACCTTTTGCATTTTGGCAGCTTGCTCGCTTTGAGCGACTTCTGAAGGCCTTTTCAAGGATGAAACAACCAGTTTATCCTTGAGGGATTTCAGTTTGTGCAGGTCTCCTCGTTCAATACTTTTGGATGGCTTTAATTGAGTCACTTTGTGGTCCTTCATCACGGTGCTTGTTTTACATGGAACTAAGTCCTTGTTCTTGTTAGATGCCAGTTCTTGCTTAGCTTTGGGGGATGTTTTGACTACAGCGTGCTGCTTTTCTTTGTCGTCAGTCTTTCTACAAACAGCAGCTGTGTTATTGTGACTGCGGTGTGGCTGTTTGACACCGACTGGCTTTTGTTTTCCCGGAACACTCGGATCTTCGTGCTTTCTCTCTGGCACGGATGGGTTCTCCACACAGGTCCCGTTGGACGTCTGCACATCATTGGGGTTCACGTATGGCCCCAGCCCAAGAGCGGCTTCATCCGCTGCACTCTTGTGAGTAACATCCATCTCCACTACGCTTTCTGATATAGGGTTTTGTCCGCTGACCACAGCATCTGGAAGCATGGGCAAACCAATATCAGACTCATAAATGGTCTCATCCAAGCTTCCCGACAGGTTGGTATCGCCACTTTGCATGTAAGAAGGTCCTGGAAGCAATTCAATCTTAAATCCTCCAATTGTGACTGTCAGTCGCCTCAACACAACTGTAGGATTCAACCATAACCCACTATCAAGATCATGAATGTTGATGCGCCCTCCCAAAGTCAGCTCTTGCTTAAGCTTAGGCCCTTTAATTCCTTTTTCAATAAGAAAGGACTTGCGTAGCCTGTTGACTGGTTTTCTTCCTGGTTTTCCTCGAATTAAGGAGTTAGTGGGCATTCTGGGCTTTGGGCCACTGCAGTCTGTTAAGTAAAAACAAAACAAGTAAATCAGTACAATTCCAACAGATCGGAATTTAATTAAAATATTTTCCTGATAATATTTCAGCTTGATTACACATGTACTGTAGTTTGTAATCTGCTGATTACATTTTTGGTGATCATATCAAAGTTTTTATTGTATCACATTTGTCATGTTATTACCAATATTGCATTAGTGCTTTACCTCCAACAGATGAAAACTACTGTGAAATCCTTTATCTACTTTTTATCACTTCAATTGTTTTACAAAAGAATACGGTGTTGTTAGTATTACCACACTGTAATCTAAGATGACTGGATCTGTCTTTGTGCTAAAGAATTTAACTTGAGGAGAGGGTTCTGCAACATTTAGCTCACTTGTGATGTCTTTAGACGTGGAACCACTGTCTGGACCTGCAGGGAGATTATAAATAAATAAATATATATATATTTAAATTATTTATTTAAAAACAGCAAAAATCCAGAATCATCACAAATTAAAAAAATAATGGGACCGTGAACAACTGTTCACTGTGAGGATTTTGCCACCTTACTGTGATTTCATGAGATTTTTAATATTTACCGGTGAGTAAAAATAATGACTAGATAGTACGTAAAGTTTATCAGGTAAAGCCATTTTGCTTTAAGAGACATCAAGACGTATAATGCAACCACAATTAAAAGCTAAATGTAGGCATATTTGGTATTATGGACATACCTGCTGACTCCGCGATCTGAAAAGCAGGATCCTCATTGCCCAGCAGATTAAACTGAGTATTTGCACATCCAAACATGGGATCTTTGTCACTGAGCATGTTCTTTAGGGAATCTTCAGGTCCATATCCTGGTCGTAACTCATTACTGGCGTCGGATTCCAAGTTCTGACCTATTACCAGGGACTCATCCAACTGATCACTGGGAATTAAATGGCTTAGGGGGTCCACAATATCCATGAATGCTGTTGCCTTCCTAAAGAAACACAAACAGTTGGCAAACACGAAATGCAAGAGTATGTTGAAAACGTCTTTTATTCTGCTAATCCAACTATTCCTACTGCTAGTATGGAGGAGGAAAGCTGGCAGGGAGCAGGTGATTACCCTCTATGATTTAAATCAAGTGGTGTGTGGGGGCTACGCAGTCCGAAAAGGCCGAAGATAAACACAATTTCAGGGAAAATCCTTCAAGAACGTGACGGTGTGAAATGGTCGGTTTCTACACTTATTCACGAACTGCTTTACACAGCTTACTAAAGAAAAAAAAGCATGAACTTTTAGAACTCGTGCATTTTAGGTGCTAACTGCTCCGCTAACGATGCAGCACTCGATGCAATCGCCACCATGATGCTAGCAATATGCTAACTTTAGAAGCAACTTTTAAGTTATAATGAAACGTCCTTTTAGATTTCAACGGCATCTTCAGCACTAAAATTTGCAGGACGTAACACTGGGTATAAAAGTTTATCATAAAGTTATGCACTAAGGCGTACAAACCGTTCGATGTAAAATATGAGAGGCGGGCTGACTGGGTTAGCATTAGCACAGGCCTCATCATGTAGCTAGTTTGTTTTTAGCCCGAGCGCTTCGTTAGATGGCGACACCCACGTGCACTCATCCCTGTACATGCAGCTAGACATTTTAGCAGATCTATTTCAGTATGTTTTAGGCTCTCACCTATCAGCTGTAGCGACGCTCCAACTCAATCGTGAAAGGTTACATGCTAGCACAGCTGCTCCAAGCAACTTCCTCTGACTTAGCCGTCATTCGTGGCGCTGCTGCAAAACTCCTGACAACCAGCGATTCATGTCACGTGGTTTCTGTTTACGATAGTGCTCATTGCGACCAATTGCGACCTACTGTACTCCATACTGTATCCACTCAAAGTGGAAATGTTCTTAATAATCGATGATTTTGGATTCCTTTCTTAGATGTCCGTCAGTTATATTTTTTTAGGGTCGAATAGTTTTATCTCGAGCATGCGCAGTCCAATTTTTATTCTTTTTTTCTATGCGGTTTCTAATGAAAAGTTATCATTTAAAATTGAGGTTAAGTGAAAATGTCTCAAGTACAGTGATTCTCTGTGAACATTATTGATTCTCATAATCAAGCAACGCTAAATAAATACTTGTTAAAGCCATGGGGACATATGTGCTTAAATGTTCTAACTTAAATAAAAAATAGATGTTTAAAACTAAATTTGGATGTACACCAATGTCCCCCCAAAATTAAGTAAATACATAATAAATAACTTAAGATATTATATATACAAGTCCATCCATTAATTATTTATACTGCAGATAAGGGTTTTTTAGGTGTACCACAAGCATATTTAGTTTATACTCAAATTGAGGCAGTATACTTCACATTTACTTTATATATGCTGTGTATTGTATTTGTAGAATAAATCCTACATTGCATGTGCATGGACTACATGCTATACTTAATTCAAATATATTCAGTAAAATATACTGAAGTGTACAACTTTTGGCTAAGGGTGGGTCGGGTCAGATAGATTGTGTGTCCCAACTATCATGAAGAGGATCATCCTAAACATGGCAGTCAGTCCGTTGCAGGACCAGAATAGATGATACATATTCACTCCAAATGAGTCATTTATATCCACCCCTTATAGCCTGGAATGGGAGCAAACTGGGATTTGCATTGCTCCCCATTAACATCAAGCTAATATTGACTACAACACCTGTGCAACAATTAGCTGTTTCTGTACTGATGTTGCACTTTGGTTATTTATTCATTGGGTATGTATTTGGCAAATGGGAGCTTTTCACACTTTGGAAATAACTAGGGTAATTGTGTGATGCTCTAAACAAAATTTTGTTGCTCATTGATAATGACATCGACAAATAAAATAAATCTTGAAATCGATGCATGCACTTGGAAAGTGCATACAAAAAAACCCTGTCAGGATTCAAACCAGGAACTTTCTTCTATTATCTATTAGTCCTACAAATATAAAAAATTTTATCTTCGATGTTTTTATTAATCTATGTTCACCAAATATATCAAAAATACAAATGGTATCCCATAGTTTACAGGAGAAAATTGGTGAAATTTAAAATGACTGTGGATAAATCAGACATTGTAAATGTGCAGAATGAATGAAATATATTTAAAATTTACAGTTAGGAAAATAGTTCTATTTGTAAACACAATAATTTCACAACTTTTTGGCTAAAGTGGAACATTTTCTATGTGAAAATTAAAATTTTCGTTACATTTTACTAAAGTTACATTAAGTAACTGAAAAGAAAAACTTTTTTTTTCTTAACCAAAGCTATAAACTAAAAGCTAAAGACTGCTCACTGATTTAAACATTGTGAATTGAACATTTACGGTCAGAGGCAGTGACTAATAATGTGACTAGTTCAGATTCTCCTTGTTTCTTTCTTTTGGGTCCAGTCCACTCCACAGTACATCGTTTTCTGCAGCAGCCCAAGCCATTCGCTTTGTGGTAAAAGATGCAGCCCACTTCCCTGATGGGGAAACGGTGATAGCACCTCCCGCTCCCTGGACACGTTCACCCATGTACTGTAGGGCCAAGTCTGAGGCATCGCCTACTGACTTCCCTGTAAGAGAAAATCAATCACATCTGTTGAATCGGTTGTATTATTCACCAATATGTTTTAGAAAAAATGTGATACCAATCAGTATAAAAAATATCATTATGCTAAACATGTTCACTGGGTAACTGCAAAAATGTAAATATTATGATCAAAAATGACCCCACAGATATTAAGTTAAGGAAGGTATTTACACGTTAGTTTGTTTTTAAAGAGTTTAACTGTAAGGATACCTTGTTCAACATGTGAGAGGATGAGTTTGGCCAGCGTGACTTTGAGAATGGATTCTCCATGACCAGTACAAGATACCGCACCGCTGAAGTTGTCTGCGTATGCTCCACATCCTGGTGTACAGCATAGAAAGCAAACAGAAATTTTGGTTCTAACTTAATTCTTAATATGGGGGGGTGAGAGGACAAGCTTAACACATTTGTGTAATGTGTGAAGGTGAAAAACTGATGATTTTATTTTAAATTGGGCTTTTTTTCATATAAAAAAGATATTAGGATAAAATATGTGTATATATGCAGCCATACCAATGACAGATGAATCTCCTACTCGCCCAACCATCTTTTTCCTAATCCCTCCAGTTGATGTTGCACATGCAACATTGCCGGAACTGTCAACAGCAACCGCTCCAACTGTATCATGAGCCCTTGAGACAGAAAAAGAGCACATGCAATTTGTATAATTCACCTCTTTTGTTTCCATATCACCTTTTGTGACTTTACTGATAATCTGTTGGGAAAAGATTCATTTCATGGTCTGATGAAATGCATCAGAGATAGGGCTAATGAGTTAAGAAATCAGCTGAACTCCAAAAAGTATTGCATTCGTACTACAAAAAAGAAAATTCAGCTATTATTTAGGAAAGTATACTTTCTATTATTAACAAATCCTTTCGGCTGTTTGATATATCTTTTTATCAACTTTACCAAAGTTTACTTGGAAACTGTGAAAAAAACTGGTTATTTTAGATTTCAATGAATACACTTTTATACAGCATTTTTTAATTAGTCTGAGTTCATGGTGCTTAGATGCTACATTTATAGAGAAAGAGAAGTCGTGTTTAGAAAAAGAAACAAATGCATACCACTGAGTGTTAAAATCCTGCAGTACTCCAGCAGCATATGTATTGTGGCGCTCCCATTCTTTCCTCTCAAACTCAGACACCAGTGTATGAGTGGTAACGGTGCTGAAGCCAACACTCTCTGCAAACAGGTTTGCACCTCTTCCTGTCAGCATGATGTGAGAAGTCTGAGGTTTTCCATGGCAGGAATCATGTAACGAAACAAATATATGTTTAGAAAAGAGCTCCAGCATCATACTTTTTCAAGTAGAGTTTGATTATTAATGTGGTAATAGACAATGCCTTAAAATGCAACTTCTGGCAGCTGCACTTTGTGTTAATATATTTTTTTTTGTCTGTCATCCTCATCCATTTTTCCTTCATAATTACCTTTAATTTAATTTGAAAGGACATCCAGATGTTAGTTGGATGCAAAACTGTATTATAAATAAAATAAAATAAAAAAGTCATACAATCTTGGAATTTGAGTGAAGAAAAATAAAATACATAGAGAAACCTTTTCCATTACTGCCCGTGCCAGTGAAACAGGGTTGGGAATGTTCTTCACTGAAGACACAGCTCCACAGTTAAGTGTTCTTCCATCCATGATAATGGCATCCAGCTCCACTTCTCCATCAATGTTTAATGTGGCACCATGACCTGAAAAGTAATTAATAAATCTCCTCTAGCTTGGGTGCTCAAACAACCTAAGCAACCTAATAAGTGGCCACAGATCATTGACTGTATAATATTATTGTCAACACCACTGAGCCAGGTTCACTTTGAATGCAACTTTTATAATATCCACCAGGTGGCGACAAAGCGTTTTTTTTTAGCTTTTATATGTAATCTAAATGATTTACAGATATCAGTTGCTGATTGCAGAACTATTGAAAACACCTGTGGTTTTGATTCATGAACAAACAGCAAAAAGGTTCAAATGATGGTGCCGAAAGAGGGGAAGATTCATTAAAGCCTGGAAAATTGTCTTAATTTGGCTGTATTTTCTATGTAAACATTTCATCACCATACTGGTAAATGAAACTGGGCAGAAGAATTTTGGGTATTGTTTTCCCTCACCTGCATTGAACACCATGTTATCCTCCAAAGCTTTCACCGCTACTTCCACAGCATCCAAAGCCCTTCCATCATCTCTCAGCACCACAAATCCCTTGCGTGCCGCAGCTTTCACTCCATCTGCAGAAGCTTTAGCGAGCTCATCCGGTATGGCCCACGCCCCACCATGAACAACCAAAACTGCAGACATAGTCCTGTTATGAAAAAAGGAGACAACCCTAAGCCCAATGCAATTTAAAATGTATAACTTAAAAAAAAGAGCTCTGAGTTTTCTGGTTTTAGGATACACCGAGGACCGTATGCAAGCAAATGTATATGATAAAACATTATTTTTTGGATGCTCGACACATTTTATTAAACTGACTTCGACT
This sequence comes from Oryzias curvinotus, assembly GCA_023969325.1. NCBI lineage: Eukaryota > Metazoa > Chordata > Actinopteri > Beloniformes > Adrianichthyidae > Oryzias > Oryzias curvinotus. The sequence continues at coordinate 6,414,161 of CM043720.1, forward strand.
TCCAGAATCTCAACAACTGATATCATTTAAAGCTGCATCGAACACACACCTGGTTTTGACATCTTCCCCTTTAAATAGAGATTAAAGGAGTAGTTAAACTGAAGATAACCAGAGTTTTTGATGACCTTTGCAACTTGCCTGATGCTTCACATGCACTCTTTCACCGAACACACCTGCTTTATTGAGCTCTTGTATTTAAGAAGTTTTAGTTAATTACATTTGTCTTGTATAAGAAATTAATTTAATTAAGATCTAAAGTATTTTATAGCAAAAAGTTTGTATTTATCAAATCACGCTGTTTTTCTTAAATTACTTTAAAAAAATCAAATATCTACTATTTGAATTACCTTGTGTTTTCTAGTCAGTTACTGGTCATTTTACTCATCTGGTTATTCGACGTTCGTGACGTTTACGTAAGAATTCTACATTCAGTGTCTACTTACCTTCCAGCTGCCCTACTTTCAACCAAAAGAGAACAAAAAAAAAAAAAAAAAAAAAAAGAAAAAGAAAGTCTCTTGATGTCACGTGACTCAGGCGTTCGTGCGCTCGGAAGAAAAGTCTTATGCAACCCGTTACGTAAAACCGAACTTTTCAAAGTAAAATCCTGTTCATTGTTAAAGCAGGAGGGCAAAAACGAATAAATGGTCATGCTTTTAAACTAAATGAATTATGAAGGAAAACTGGATGAGGATGACGGGACAAATATATATATAAATATACACACAAAGTGCAGCAGCCAGTAGTTGCCTTTAGGCCCACTCCAGTTGAGAGGATTAAATGATTAAAAAAAGGAACAGAAAAGAAAAAAAAGTTAAACAAACAAATAAAACTGAAGTCCTAATAATTATATCGAATTATAAAACACTGATTGAATAATTTCGCCTCATACCTGTAATGTGGGTCATGCGCCAGCAGAGGGTAGTCGAAAACCATTTAAGTTCTCAATTTGGTCTACCGAATAAACTTTGTAGCATAAAGATGCATACAATATGTAAATAAAACTTTATTTTTTATAGTCCTATACATGTTAATTTTGTCCTATTATTTAAAGTTATTGCAAACAAACAAACAAACAAAAAAGAACTTTGTGCATGCCTTTATTTGATTATTTTAGGTTTGTATGATGTGGTTCAATGCAGTCAAACGCTTAATACAGTCGCAACATTGAAACACAATAACTGCGATGGTGAGCATCATCAGCAACAGCAGTATGACTCCCATTTTTTACATAAATTAGTTTGCTGACTGAAATCAAATCAGTGACGGTTCAGTAAGCATGAAATGCAAATATGATGCTGGCCAACATTTTCTAGCCCATTGTTACAGGCCGTCAAGCAGGAAAACAAAGTTAGTCCTCAATTTACAGACAATGCTATTGATTTTTAAAAAGAGCATGAAAATGAAAAGAAGTGTGATGTCTTAAAATAATGAGCTCTCACTTACCAGGGGATGATGGTGAACAAAAAGTTTTCTTGTTCTCTCACTGCAGATCTTTGTGGTTGCACTATTTTCACAGAAGAAAACAGGCGTGTTAAACCTAGTGGTGACTCGATGCTGTAAACAGGCTTCAGTACTTGTGTCATTTGATTCTATTTTTAATTTTGTAATCGATCGGTGACTTGTACATAAAGTAACTAGTAAACCACAAATCCCAACATGCAAATGCAGACATGCAGATACTTGAACATTTGATAAATAAGTGGACTTTTGCAAGTAAAGTTTATAAATTATCATGTTTTCTTTAAATCAGTGCAAATAAATGTAGTAATTTGACTCCAATGATGTGTCAATATGCTATGCATTTTACAATCATTATGATAAGGATAAGTGAGATTTGGAGAAATCTGTAAAGAAAGAAGATCTGATTTTCCAGGAAGTGTGCCTTGTTCTAAAACTGCATTACTAATATGACTCAGGACAAAAGACTCTCCTGAATCTATTTAGACAAAATGCCAATAAAATGTCAATGCAAAACATCAAGCTTTCTGTATTTAGAAAGGGGTTTTGAATGAATTTTAAGCAATTGTCAAAACCCCTTTGCCATTGATATCTGCAATATAAACACCTTCAACTATAGGATAAACAATGGTATAAATAACAAAAAAAAAATAATTAGATCCCAACTTTATTATTTATGTGTTTTCTATTTCCAATGATTAGTTCACAGAGAAGCAACTGTAAAGGTCAAGTACAGCTAGTGTTGATGGTTCTGTAGCCTCATGTGATAAAATGCGTTTTGGGAGGAAGGAAAGCAGTCGGCATGCTGTGCAGGAAATGGCTTTTAGATTCGAGTTAATATCAATAATGTTGAAGAGCAAGGAAACCTTTCAGATGAGACACAAATATTATTACATCTCTTACCAGAAATGCTCAAAAGTCCCTTTGTGCAAGTCCAAGTGAAGTCTGAAGTCTTGAATTTCAAGTCAAGTCTGTAATTTCAAGTCAAGAATCAAGTCCTATACAGTTTAAGGTTAAAATAAAAATGACACGATGTCATTAAACTATTTTTTTACAACTTGTAGGGACACAAGGAGGTGCATTTCCAGTGCAAAATCATGTCAAGAAAGCTTTTATTTTTACACCTGACTGAGATATTATGTTGCCAAAAAAAAAAAAAAGGAATAAACAAATAAACATTGTCATAAGAACCCAAACCTTAGGTCTCAATTCAAGTCTCAAGTCTCTGCATGAAAGACATAAATTTGACTCAAGTCCTCTAGTATTTTTTAAACATTTCACAGTGTTTGCTTTATTTTTTATTTTTTAGATGATGTTTAATAAGACGAAGCTGAAAATTGCCTTATTTAAAAAGCAGCCTCATAACAGACAATTGATTCTTTGATAACTATGTCTGTTTTTTTTTTTCTTTTATTTTAGCGCTCTTGCCTCACAGCATAAAGGGTCAAGTCCTGGTGGCAGGGGGACCTGAAACAGAATCACAAATAGAGGACCTTTCTGTGTGGAGTTTGCATGTTCTCCCCATGCATGCCTGAGTTTTCTCCAGGGACTCCGGCTTCCTCCCACTGTTCAAAAACGTGCGTCATTGGTCTAAATTGTCCCTAAGTATGAATGCAAGTGTGCATGGGTGTGCATGCGTGAGACTGCCGACCTGTCCAGGATGTACCTTGCCTTCGCCCTCAAGTGGCCAGGATAGCCTCGAGCAGCCCTTGATCCTGAAACGGATAAATCTGGATAAGAAGACGGACGAATAGGTGGATGGATGGATGTTTATTTATTTGAAGTGAAAATCTGCTGTGAAACAAAATGTTAACAAGGAAGAGCAATAGAAGGTAAATCAATGAAGTAAAGAAACTCTTTATATCGCCAAGAACTTTGAACTCGGAAGGCAAAACCTAATGAGAAAAAACGAGCTTCAAATGAGTCTCAAATCAGATCAGCACCATGGACAGCGACACAAACAGAGCCGCGGCTCTGCGGATCACCCTAATGTAGATTATTGACACCAGCTGACAGTCTGGCTTGTCTGGACACAGCCGAGTGTTGTAAGAGGTTAGTTGTTGCGTGACATTAATTAAACTGCAGGTTTTCAGTTCAATCTTAAACTATCAAAGTGAAAAGTTAATTTTGGATGCATTCACTCTGTATTTGTTACTTGGTTCATTTATTTCAGATTGAAACCACATTTTCCTTTTGGACGTGCTGAACTCTCAGGCTGGTGGTGCTAATAAGACGACCTTTTGTGTTGCATTGCCCTCAGTGGGGAACTCCTCAGCTTTTCATCAGCACTGATTCTTCAACGGGGCCAATCATGTGGAAGGGGCGGGGACGCGCGCTGCGATGCCCGGGAGTCTGGCGGGTTGCCGACAAGAGGCAGCTGCAGCCGGGATGGGCTCACACCTCTGAGTCACTGCTCAGCCTCTGGTTAGGTATTTTGGACGTTTTGAGGTGTGATTTTTTTTTCTGGGCGTTTCCCCTTCTGTTGTTATTCAATAAAAGCAACTGCAGCCACTGTTAGGCAAGAGGGGAAGAAGGTACAGCTGCACTCCGACGTTCAGCACTCCCGTGATCACACCTGCGCCGCTGCTGAAGAGCTGTGATCAGAATGCATCCAGATAAGTGTTTACCTGAACTGGTGGCAGAGAAAAACAGCCTGGATCCCTCTTTTGTGCACGCGGTGCGTTTACTGGCAGAAGGTAAGTCAGTTTTTTCTTTCTTTTTGTCTACAATCTGCTGCAAACGCTGCAGATTGCTGGGCACCAGTCCCCATGTTCTTCAATTCAGTCCAGCACAGAGATGTTTGTGGAGATTTTGACACATATTTCTTTGTCCTTTTTTGCTCCTTGGAGTAATTGCCCTCAACTGTACTTTTTCAGCTTCAGTCCACAACTGAACAGATTTTCTGAGCAAAAAGTTGAGGTAAAAAGGAGAACAATGCATGACTGAAGTTGAGAAAAAAGCCAGCATGTTCAGTGAAAGAGCTTCTAGGTGCTGCAGGCAAAAGTGCAACACTTTAGCAGTGTGATGGGATGGATCAAACCCAGCTTTCAGTGAAAACATAGTGCCTCCTTTTCTTGTGAGAATCATTTGCAAATATTTTAGATGCACCTTTACAACAGAAAAATTGACGGGACTACAAAAAAAATACAACATTCAAATATACAAGATAAATCATGTTCAATATACAAGCCTTTTTATTAAAATATGTTTGAATTGCTGTTTCTTATGTTGGTTCTTTTTATTTATTCATATAATTTTGCTGTTGTATTGATCCATTGCAGTCCATGTCTCTTTTTCAAACTAGTTTTTCATGGTTTTGGTGTAAAGACAACTGTTTTTTTTATAAACCTGTCTTTAAAAGTTCACAAAATAATATGCCAACACACACAATTACTGCAGGGTTTCTCTTTAATGGTTAATTTTGGATGTGTGAACTAACAAAAGTGCACCAGAAAGAGCTGTAGATTATTCAACTGAATATCTGTTGTCTGTATTTTTTGGAAAAATGTACAGCAGAGTACAATAATGTTCCGCCAAAGATCCTCATTCTGCATGTGTTTATTTATATTCAAAGAATGTGATAGTTGATAGAATGTGAAAGTTAGTAACTTTGGCTTTTCTGGAATGGACATGAAGCTTCCAATAATCATAGTCCACACAAAGCGGTGGGATAAAGAAATGTGACAAAAAATATAATTACATTTTGCTAAAAACAAAAACAAAAAAAAAAACATTGCAGAAACTAAATACACCCTTTTCCTGTACTTTACCATATATTTTGTTGAATTGATCATGTGATTTTACTAGGCAGATGAGTTTAGTTTACATTTCTTAATCAGGACTTAAGAAAAGTAGACAAGTTTTTTTAATGTATTTATGGAAGAACTGTGCTGTGTTCATATTCTAACGGCTCTGAGGGTTGCTGTGCTCTGATTTTCCGGCCCCTTAAGCACTACTGTTGAAATGTGTTGATGAAACACCTCACAGTATGGCCTTTGCCACTTGCTGGGGTGTAGATCATCTGTTACACAGAATACTTTTCCAGTCAGTGTTGACTCACACAGCCAAAATTCCAATAAAATATATGCAAACTAAAATACCCACCTTTTTTCTTCTTTAAATTTTTCCTTAGCACACTTGAATGTCACTTGGCCCTAATTAACATCACATTCCAGTGTGGATATTCAATAGTTGCTGTGAAAATTTGCAGCATTTCCCTGATAAAGTTAGAGAATCTTATTTCAAGATCACCTCTGAAACTTAAACTGTTCACATCATCCACAACAGATACCAATCAGAGCAGTCAATCATGTTTCCCACATCAGCACAGAGCATATAGAAAGATGCAGGCGGCACAAGAAAGCTCTCTCTTTGATCCACTGTCACAGAGCTCTCCCATCCATCTTTGCAGCGTGAAAATGCAGCATCATGCTTATCTGTGGACAACAAGATAAAATGCATTCACTTGTTATAGATTCAGAGGCGATTTATCATTGAGCAGAATACAATGCCATCCTTCATTATTCACATTATACACAATAAACCACAAAATATGGATTTACTACAGTCTTGGTTAACATCTCCTTATTTATGTAGTGTTACTGCAGTAAATTATCCTGATGTGAAAACCTTTTGTCTAAATTAAATGTCCAGAAGGACATTTTCATTTAATCTTTCTTTTCTGCAAATCTCAAGGTTCCTGCATCATTTTGATCTATCAGGGAGAAGTCAAACATTGGGAATTTTCCAAAACCATTTTTAAGATAACATTGTCTGTAAGTTTCTTTCAGTTTGTTGGTGCAAATCCCCCCCTATTCCCAGCAACACTATTTCCTTCAGGGAAACAAACTCAGTTACTGTCAGTATGGTGTGAGCCTAATGGCTGCAGAGACCGACAGAACAGGCAGCTGTTGGGTGTGCTTTTAGTTTCCTTTGAATAAAGAACACAGTGGGTCTTTTTAATAGTGGGTGGAAGACAGAAACAAGAAAGGCAAGCTCTTAATAGATCCCAGAGGTTTTCTTGGTAAGACTCGACAATGTGCTAGGTATAAAAGCCAAAGGGATTCCTAATGAGAAGACAGGGAAGCAGAAAGAAAGGATGTGATGGACAAAAAAGGCAAGCTCTGGCTGCTGAAGAATGTGTGTCTGTGTTATATTGCATTATGTCTTTTTTCTATCACAAGTCCTGTTTCACATTTCACTTTAGGAGTTATAAAATGCCTCATTTTAGTTCTTCAAACTTCTTTTGTGTATATATATATATATATATATATATATATATATATATATATATATATATATATATATATATACCTTTTAGATAGATGCAGATATTTTTTAATGAGGAACACTAACTGTTAAGCCCATTTTCAAATGTTTGACATTATCTCAGTCAGGAGTCACTTTAAAAGCTGAATATTTTTTTCCTAGCTTAAAAGGATCTTCTTGTAGCTGCACTGCCAGTTACCTTCTTTTTTGTCATTGTTCTTTTGAAAACAGAGACTCGGTGAAAGGTTAAGAATATTTGGAAAATAGAGAGGAGACTACCGTGAACTGCTGTTAGAAAAGTGACAAGAGAAAGCACTAAAAAGCAAATACAAAAGGAAATGGTTTATAGAAGAGAGTTAAAATAGAAGAACCCATTTAAATAGTGTTGATGTGACTCACTTCAATTAAAATCAAATGCACTTTAATTGTCACCCCAGTTTGTCTTGTTGCTGAGCAATGTGTGTATAATGATCTCTACGATTATAAAAATGCAAAAACTTACATTCTGTTTGCATTTGATTTCAAGATATCAATTATATGTGTGTGTTGAGTTGTATCTTTAAACTTTAAAAAGGCTGTTGTTGTTTTTTATGCTTCTTTTCCACGCTGACATTCAGCATAGTCTGTTTAGTATCCAGCATTGACCTATGGTTAACAGTGACAGAAAGACAGCACTCAGACATAAAATTTACATTTTAGGAAAGAGACGATAAATCAGCATTTTCTGGATTGAGCCAAAGTATTTACTAATGAGTGCAGAGGTCGGAGAGGATTAAATTCCAAGGTTACGGGCATTTTCTGCAGGAGAAATGAGTGGATGAGCTAAAGCAGCAGAATTGAGACAGACAAGAAAAAACCTGACTGGAAATCTTCAAAGTTCATACAGAAAAAAGGCATAGAGAACGTTCACACTGCAAGCTTTTTTGTTACGTCAGTGTGTAACCCGTGTTGCCTGTTAAAGCAAATAGAAAGTAAAACAAAAGAAACTTTCATTTTGGTTTATTTAATCTATTCCATTTTCCATTTTGTAAATAAAAATTGTAATTGTAATTTCAATGATTTTTCCCCCCCCTATAATGTTAATTTGCCTTCCAAAAGATATACTAAAAATCTTTTCCTGAAGTCTAGTGTACTTTTTCAATTGACACACTACTGACATGTCCCCATTAGAAAAGGTTGTGAACTAAAAACCAGGTCAATAAATGTTTGGGAAACATTTGTCTTTTCAATGTCTTTTCTGTGATCAGGAGGAATTACTGGCTCTCTTCATCTTGACCCATAAAAAAGGAGCTTTTTTTTACCTCATAAAAAGGAAAATCTCTTTGAGATGCTCTTGGATAAATAAGGACAGCTCTTTTATTTTAGTAATTTAATGCTAACCTCTCAAGAAAAGAAAGTTTGAATAACTCAGGCCTGCTTTATTTCTCTGCACAAACTGAAGGTTTGTATGCGTCACTTTTTTGTCACACATCTGCAGAATTAACTGTTTTTCCTTGGTTCATAATATTTAAAAAGCGGTGATAAGTGTTTTTGTTTAAGTAAATATTTGTGATTAACAAGAAATGTCAAACATTTAATTAAAATTGATTACCAACATTTCCAGAGAAGATAATTTGACTTAAAGCTGAACAGTTATGCATTTTCACGCAGAAGTGTAATATTTCTCATTCCTTTCGTAACCCTTGTGCTATCCTAGGCACTTTACCGTCTGGAGTTGGGTCATCTAGATTCACTAGACAGAGCTCTGAACCTTTTTTTTCAATGATTTGTGATCTTCACTTGTTCAATGGATTACATGAAATTTTTCCACCTTTATCCACCTTTGTCATGGTAGGGAGAACATGTCAAAGTAAGGGTGGGGTCATCCAAGATAGCACAAGGGTTTAATAAAATATATAACCAGTGGTCATATTGGGTTTTAGATTTAATGAAAAACCTGTAAATTGTAAAAAATTTAAAAAGATTAAATGTAAAATACAATCAGTTCTTTTTTATTCCGGATTCTTTCCATTATTTGATTTGATTTGAAATGGTTTATTTCAAGCAATCAAACAAGAATAATACACAAAAACAATAAAATCATCAGTTATACATTCATACAATAACTAATCAAACTTATGATATTTAGACATATTAATAAATATTGCTTGAAAGGGAGTGGAAGGAAGATAACTTATATAATCCCACCCCGTTATACCGTAACCATTTTATTGCATGATTTATCAATATCCGGTTCCGAGCTTTTATCAGACAGAATTAAGAATCCTGAAATATCAATACAGCACATGACAAAGATGGATGACTTAAATTATTATGTAAAAAATTAACTTTTAGAAATCAACATGGCAAATGCAGATCAGTTATTCAAAATATATGCAGATTATGTTACTTATAAAAGTCATTGATCTGATTAAAAAATAATACTATATCAGTAAAATAGACATAACACTGTTTCAAAACTTTTTATAGCAAAATTTGATCAAGTATCAAAAGTTAAAAATATGTGCAAAATAATGTTACATTAGGGAAAAATGTATTTATTTATATTATGTCATTGTTGTATCACTATTCTACCTTTTTAAGGCCAAAAGATTCAGTTGTGAAAGTGGAAGGAGTTGTGTATGAGGAACAATCAGCACATTTGTTTTCTTTAAAGAGTAAGAAGTCTAAGTTTGTTTTTGTTGTTCTTAGTTTGTTTTTTAAACGAGTTTTGACCTTAAAAAAACAGCCCAAAAGCAGAGAGTGATGGGTCACGTTTGCAGCCCAAAAGTGTTTATTTTTTCTTTTACTTACATAGTAAAATACTTTTTAATGTTTTGTTCCTGACTGGCTTCACCCTAAAGCTCTGTAATGTTCTGTGTCCGACATGCTTTCTCAGCTCATTTTATTTACACTTTATAAGTAATAAAAAACAATCACAAGCTGCTGCAACTGTGAGTTTCTTTTAAACTTTAAGACAGCTTCTGGTGGAGTCATCTGAGGCCACAAATACATACAAGAAAAATCATAAATGTTTTGATACACAACTAATATATGGGCGAATGTATTTATTTTAGACAAGATCACAGTCCACTATGGCGCAGTGGTTAGCGCTAGAAGGCACCGATTCAAGTCCTGGCTGGGGGACCTGAAACACAATTATCAAGGGGGGACTTTTCTGTGTGGAGTTTGAATGTTCTCCCCATGTATGCGTGGGTTTTCTCCGGGGACTCCGGCTTCCTCCCACCGTCTAAAAACATGCTTTATAGGTTATTGGTTACTCTGGATTCTGGGTTTGTGTTGCACAGGGATAACACAAACCCAAAAAAGTCAGTGTTTTTTGTGAAAAAAGCGATCCAAACTGAAAAAAGAACAAGAATTAAGTACTAAAAAAATGATTGAATGTGTAATTATTTTGTAAGTGACCATGGTATAAGCAGGGTAGTGACGACGTGTGCATTATCAAAATTAACTCATCTTGCGTCGGATGGTTCAGACATTTCTGATAATGCACACTTCATCAGCCATTAACCCTTATAAATGCAGCATTTGTTACATATAAAAAAAGTAGTTTTGACCTCCATGCTCCATGCTAGTCTCAATAAGCTTTGTTAAACTTTTCAAACCTCTGTTTATTTTGATTAAAAAACAGGTAAACAGTGTTTTTCCTAACGAAAGGCCTCCATTGTCAACCTTGTTATTGGTTCAGACTGAGAGGACCAAAGCTAATTACAAGGCTCATGGCTCATTCTGTCACCTGCGTGCTCTGTTAGTGCTATTGTTACAGTTTGATTCCATGTGGGGAGGAATTACACTGAACACTTTCTTTTTTTTCCTTCTGTGAGGTTGGTACTATTGATCAACTATTTAAAGCTGAAAGAAATTAATGAATAATTAAAGCCGCAAGCGGCGTTGTATGGCCCGCAGACGCAACCCGCCTTCCACGCCCAACTCTACGCACCACCGCCGCCCTCACCGCCCTCACCGCCCACCTTTGATGAGGGATAGAAAAAGCTGCATAAGCTAATAATGCTAACTATGCTAATCATGCTAGCTATGCTAATTTGCCTAAAAGTGCTAGCATAGCGATCAGCATCATCAACTCGTTCGGAAAAACACATTACCTAAAATGCTAATTATGCTAACTATGCTAGCTATGCTAATGTGGCTAAAAGTGCTAGCATAACGATCAGCATCATCAACTGGCTCGGAAAAACACATTACCTAAAATGCTAATTATGCTAACTATGCTAGCTATGCTAATGTGGCTAAAAGAGCTAGCATAGCGATCAGGATCATCAACTGTTTCAGAAAAACACATTACTTAAAATGCTAATTATGCTAATTATGCTAGCTATGCTAATGTGGCTAAAATTGCTAGCATAGCGATCAGCATCATCAACTGACTCAGAAAAACACATTGTTTAAGATGCTAATTATGCTAACTATGCTAGCTATGCTAACGTGGCTAAAACTGCTAGCATAGCGATCAACATCATTAACTTACTCAGAAAAACACATTGCTCCATTGGTGAAAGCTACATGTCATGAGTTGTCAAAAAACCCACTTTTTTTCAAAATGGCCGCTTTTCTGTTGATTTTATCTCCATAGCAACCATTTTATGTTTTGTTTGCCTCGGGAGGACGAACGGATTGACGTCAGTTTCGGACAAATCGGGAAAAGTAAACTTTTTGTTGTCCTTAGCAACAGTGGTTTTATGCTAACCACGCCCACATTCCTTATATGTCCTTGTCCAGTGTTTTTCAATGTATTCAGATCCAGGCATAAATGCATGCATTCAATTTTCACTGTATTGTATTGAAAGGCATGGGAGTTATAACAGTGCGCCACTTTGCTAGCTCGCCACGCGCACGCCGTTCAAAATCTACAACTTCTAATTCCAACATTTTTTCCACCGTAGCTTGCCATTGATGCCCAAAAAGTTTCGAGATGATCGTTGAAAATTTCAACGACAAGTTTACGTTTGAATCTGGTGGTAAAGGTGTTTTTTATAGAAAATTCAAGATGGCCGCCTTTTCCCGAGGTCAAAGGTCAACAAAACTCCAGAGGTGATTGTAGACTTATGCTAGGGACATGCGAGTCAAATTTCGTGAAAATCGCTCGAAAAAAAGTTCATTTTTCCATATTGTGTAAAAACGCGAAAATCTCAAAATGGCCGATTTTGGCACAAAATGGCCGCCAAACCATAGGTCGTGTCGCCATGACGTAATGATTTCAAAAGTTTGATTAGATATATCCAACAAAGTTATCTGGGTTTCGTTAGCCGATTCTTAAAAAAAAAAATCCGAAATTTTTTTTTTTGCCGAGTCAGCACTTTTTTTTGCGATCGTTTTTTGCTTACCACGCCCACATTCCTTTATCGATCTTGTCGTATGTGGCATCGTTTTGTTCAGTGTGGGCCAGGGAATCGCATATTTCATTTTCAAGACATTCCGATAAAATATGTGCGAGCTAGCTAAAATGGCGGCGGTTGCGAATTCGCCACGCGCACGCTGTTCAAAATCTACAACTTCTAATTCCAACATTTTGTCCACAGTAGCGTGCCATTGATGCCCGAGAAGTTTCAAGACGATCGAAAAAAATCCCTAGGACGAGTTTTCGTTTGTATCCATTACTAAAGGTGCTTTTTTCGGAAAATTCAAGATGGCCGCCCCTTCCCAAGGTCAAAGGTCAACGAAATTTCTCTGGTATTTGTAGAATCAAGCTGTTGGCATCTGTGTCCGATTTCATGAAAATCGCTCAAACAAAAGTGTTGTTTTCCCATATCGTCAAAAAACACGAAAATCGCCATTTCTCAGAGTTCGCCACAAAATGGCCGCCAAGCCGTAGGTCGTGTGGCCATCCCATAATGATTTCATAACTTCTTTGGGATATCTCCAACAAGTGTGTTTTGGTTTCGTAACTGTATTTCAAAATATTTTTTTTTGGCCCCATAAGCGATTTTCGGCCCATTCATTTTTTTTACGGGAACGCTCGCCGTGATGTCATCGACTTCGTGGGGATGACGTTCTCTTTGCCAAAAATTCATTTCACATTTATCCCAGGTGTGTGCCAATTTTGGTGAGTTTTCGGGTATGTGGCGGGGGTCAAATTTGAGCTCAACGGATCCGTTAGAAACAAGAATAATAATAATAAACGAAGCAAAAACAATAAGAAGTTTTTTCCCCAGGGTGCTTCCTATGTATTTCAATGCAGCCAGTCTTTTACTATAGGCTGGGCATGTCTTTTTGGCTTTAAACCCGTCCTTTGAGGGCTTTTTGGAGCTTTTTCGTGATTTTGTCATCATATTTGCGACTACAATTTTGTCGTTTGTGCGTTGGTGTTGTGCGTGTGTGTGTTTTTTTTTGTTGCGTTACACAATTGTCGACTTGTTTTGTGCTTTGGGCGACTTTTGACCCCATTTTTTGGCGTTTTGACGCGTTTTTTTGACGTTTTGGGCTTTTTGAGTGTTCGACCCTCGTAGCAGTTACAATATGGTCCTTGCAGTTGTGACTGCTGCGGGCCATAATTAAATATTGCATTCAAGTAAACACAACAAAATGATCACAGCTGTTTTAGCTTCTCACAGGGGAACATTTAACGATTTTAGCATCGACTTGTCAGCCAATGTGTAAATAATAATAGAGAAGTCTGATATCAACAAATAATCCCAAACACTTATTGATTTGTCATGAACTAAAGCCAAAACAAGCACCGGGCACACAGGCCTGACTGAATGTTGTGCAGCATTTCTTTCTTCTCCAACAGTTTGTAGGTTGTTTACGGCTTTCTCTTTTTTTGGACATTTTTATGCTCTAAAGGTGAACAGAGTTTAACAAACCATAAGGTTGCTGTGTGTGTTGACTTCCCTTTCTCAGGATTGCTGGAGTTTGCTGCACTGGCTGTAATAATGTGCAATTTAAGCTCTGCATTAGGTCATAAAATGTCTTTGCGAGTGCAGCAGAGTGCAGATTTGACCGATCTATGTCATGGGAAATAACTGATGATTAAATTAATTAATGTAATGTATTATCTCTTTAGATCTGACGGATTTATTATGACCCAACTCCACCTCATAAGCTGTTTGATTCATCCAAATTATTTTTGACACTGTAAAAAGAACTTTAGAAAAAACTCCTGACAAATCACAAACTGAATTCCATTTAAGCCACAATAGAAGACTAAACGTTCAAAAAGTGCAAACATTTTCTCTGGGTATTATTACAGCTACCAGTTTCGCTTCTTAGATTGTTTTCTACCCTCTCCGATGAAAGTTGCATTTTAAGTGTCTTTTTCTGATGACATTTATCACAAAAAGTAAGCTCAAAATTGCATTGCTAATTATTTCTTTATTCAAATTGTCAATCAAGAGTAGGCAAAAAATGCAGTTTGGAAAAGATTATATACATAGAAAATACACCTCAAGCTCCTTGCTCCGCTGCATTTTGATGCAATTACTTGTAGATCCATGTACATCTTCATTTTCCTCGTCTGAGCTGCCATTTGGCTCAAAACTGTACGGCTGGATCACTCCAATATTGCTAACCATATTTTTGCACCAGTATTAGGTTGGAGGTGTGAGGGGCTGCAAGCTGATGTGAGCGTGAGTAAACAGATAGCTCTCAGTTATGGGTGATGGGAAGAGGGTTAGGGGATGGCTTCACACTAATAGTCCCTTCAAATCTCTGATAAATTCATGTCGCTCTGCAGAAACTGTCCTTGAAAACCACACAGCTTTGTAAAATTTTGGTTAATAACGGCAACATCAAAATAAGAAGACCACTGCAAGCGCTTTGAAAATGGTCCAAAAGATGATTGGAGTGGGTCCTTATACCGACAAAAGCTTACATGCATGAGGAGAATTTTATACTTTAATGCAAACATTTTAGGGCTCAAAGTTCATAAACCAGAGCAAGTCAGGAAAGTGAATCAATATTCAGATATTGTTTCTTTTCATTTGCTTTGCAGAGCTAAAAAAAAAAAAGTGAAATTTTTCTTAAAATGGTTAAAATCACAAATGCTGCCAAGTCAGAGAGTCTGGAAAGCCACAGTATTCAGTGCAGTTTATCACTTGGAACAAAGAGGCTGACTAACTGAGCTGTAGTTAAAATCACTTTTCCTGTAGACTCTTCGCTTTTGCTGCTTTCTGAATTGCATTGTATCTGCCTGCTGTATTCAAAGGCACGTTTTTAAAGGCACACATTCATTTGTTTAACACCGATTGCATCTGACTTTCTCTACTGGCAAGGAGCTGTTTTGTAAAAGGCATATCGCTGAAGCTCCAGCTTTGTGAAGACACTTCTCCAGCGAAGGCTCTGATAAAGAGATGTGATGATGTTGAATAAAGGTCAGAGAGTTTTTTTCAACCTGTTTACCTGTGAGTTTAAGAAGAAGCCTCCAGAACATTATTCTTGCAGTTAGCAACATTAGTCACATTGTTTAGCACACATTTTGTTCTACTGGTACAGTATTTTCAGTTGGGAAATGCAATATTTTCTAAGATTGCTCCTCATTGTATCTTTATAATATTCTAATGCTGTACTTAAAAGAAAATAAATGCCTTAAACATAATTTTATTTTATTTTTTAGAGTTTAGGCAGAGAAACGTATAACCCTGTATTGCCAGTTCCTAATAACAAATATGTTGGGATCCATCATCTTCCCACACTCAGATTTATCCAGATGATGTTTTCTTTCAGAGTTTACATGTATTTCAATTTTGGCATGTTCTCTGCCTTTAGCACAAGCCCAAAGCAAGAAGGATCCACAATGATTCACAGCAGCATACATGGAAAAGTCCTCACAGGTTTTTATAAATGCAGTCAACACATTCTTCTCCAACTTTTTCCTCTACAGAGTTTGAATCAAGAAAAATGCCCCAAGCGACTTTAGATATTCACTGTGTTTTGAATAAAAACTTTTTTTCAGGTGAGTCGTCCATTAAAGCTGTATTTATTGAGTGCTTATGCACATTAGTACAGCACACCCACACTCTGTACTCTGCTGAACCCTCTTTACAAACCCCAAATGCTTCTTGCAGAAAGATTAATTGGTCTTTCAGAACTCGACACGACCTCTTCCATTCCTGTCAAATGTAGTTTCCAGTTATATTATAAGCTGAAGAAGCTGACTGAAAACTCAATGATAAATGTTAACAGCCTTCTTCTTCTTTTATGGACATCGGTCACTTTAATTCTCAGTTTGCAGGGCTGCTGTTTAAGGACCCAATAGCTGCAGACTGCAGGCACACATGGTTCTTTGAAAGTCACAGTATTTATGACATTTGGAACTCAACAAAATATTTACTGTTGAAGTAAAATATTGGTTTATTTCTATTTTGAAATCACATACATGTATCTCTTTTCCTAATGACTAAGCCTAAAATTACTTTTGTAATAACAATGTAAAAAAAGAAGGAAAAACTTCATATTTAACAGATTCATATCATGTATTGTATGTATTATAACTAATATATCAACGTATAATTAAGAGTAATTTTAATAACATGTGAATATATATATATATATATATATATATATATATATATATATATATATATATATATATATATATATGATGTTCCCTGATGTTCCCATCGCTTGGCACTGCCACATCCACCACCACGGCTTTCCTCTGTTCTTTATCCACCACTACGATGTCTGGTTGGTTCTCCATTACCATCCTGTCAGTCTGGATCTGGAAGTCCCACAGGATCTTTGCCCTCTCATTCTCTACCACCTTCGGAGGTGTTTCCCATTTTGACCTTGGGGTTTCCAGTCCATATTCTGCACACATGTTCCTGTATATGATTCCAGCCACTTGATTGTGGCGCTCCATGTATGCTTTACCTGCCAGCATCTTACACCCTGCAGTTATGTGCTGGATTGTTTCAGGCGCCTCTTTGTACAGCACACCTTGGGTCTTGTCTGGTGTGGTAGATCTGAGCCTCTATCGCTCTGGTGCTCAGGGCTTGTTCCTGAGCTGCCAGGATGAGTGCTTCAGTGCTGTCTTGTAGGCCAGCCCTTTCTAGCCATTGGTAGGACTTCTTGATATCAGCCACTACAGTTATGGTCCGGTGGTACATCCCATGGAGGGGTTTGTCCTCCCATAAGGATCTGTCCTCCAGCACTGTATCCTCTGCTCTCCATTGCCTGAGACATTCACTGAGCACACTGTCAGTTGGGGCCTTGAGCTTGATGTACTCATGCATCTTGGATGTTTCATCCTGGATAGTGGCTTCTACGCTCACTAGTCCTCGGCCTCCTTCTTTGCGGCTAGCATACAGTCTCAGGGTGCTGGATTTGGGATGGAACCCTCCATGCATGGTGAGGAGCTTTCATGTTTTAACATCCATGGTCTGTATCTCTTCCTTTGGCCATCTTATTATTCCTGCAGGGTATCTGATAACTGGCAGTGCATAGCTGTTTATTGCCCGGGTCTTGTTCTTGCCATTGAGCTGGCTTCTCAGGACTTGCCTTACTTGATGGAGGTACTTAGCTGTTGCAGCTTTCCTTGTTGCCTGCTCCAGGTTGCCATTTGCCTGGGGAATTCCAAGGTACTTGTAACTGTCCTCAATGTCTGCTATTGTTCCTTCTGGGAGTGAGACCCCCCTGTGTGGACTACCTTGCCTCTCTTTGTCACCATCCGGCTGCATTTCTCGAGCCCGAATGACAATCCCAATGTCATTACTGTAGATCCTGGTGGTGTGGATCAGGGAGTCAATGTCACGCTCGCTCTTAGCATATAGCTTGATGTCATCCATGTAGAGGAGGTGACTGATGTTGGCCCCATTTCTGAGTCGGTATCGGTCGGTATCTGTCGGTCTTGTTGATTATTTGGCTGAGGGGGTTCAGACCTATGCAGAACAGCAGTGGGGACAGAGCATCACCTTGGTATATCCCACATTTGATGGACACTTGTGCAAGTGGCTTCCCACTGGCTTCAAGGGTGGTTTTCCACAGCTTCATTGAGTTTCTTATGAAGGCTCTTAGAGTCCTGTTGATGTTGTACAGCTCCAAGCATTCAGTGATCCACGTGTGTGGCATTGAGTCATAGGTTTCTTGTAATCAATCCAGGCTGTGCACAGGTTGGTGTGTCGTGACTTGCAGTCTTGGGCGACTGTTCTGTCGACCAGGAGTTGGTGTTTGGCTCCTCTGGAGTCTCTACCAATGCCCTTCTGTGTGTTACTCATAAATTGATCCATGTGCCTATTTATCTTGGTTGCAATGATGCCTGACATGAGCTTCCATGTTGTGGAGAGGCAGGTTATTGGCCGGTAATTGGATGGGACTGCACCCTTTGAGGGATCCTTCTGGATCAGGATCGTTCGCCCTTCCATTAGCCATTCGGGGTGAGTCCCATCTCTTAGCAGCTGGTTCATTCGTGCTGCCAGGCGCTCGTGGAGTGTGGTAAGCTTCTTTAGCCAGTAGGCATGTATCATGTCAGGGCCCGGTGCTGTCCAGTTCTTCATACCTGAGATTCTTTCTTGGATGTCTTACTGATTACTGGATTATATATATATATATATATATATATATATATATATATATATATATATATATATATATATATATATATATATATATATATAAATAATCACAGAGATGTTTCTCTTTGGCTTAATTTTCAATTGTCAAGTCAAGTCACAATGAATCATCCATATGTTGACCTAAACACACAGAGAGAACTGCAAATCCCTAGTACCATGTTTGCTTCAATGTTTCCTTTTATGAAGTAGAATTTTCTACCAAAATAAGAGACTTAAGGACATTCAGATGTTATTCATTTTTTTATAAAACCCCTTACAACTTAACAAGGTTGGGTGAAAACTGAAATGCTAAAGAGCTGGGTCTGAAGTCAAATTAAATCAAATACCATGACTTTTTACAATGATTTTATCATGGATTTTGAAATATATATATTTTTTATTGTCGACTTACTCAAATTAAAGAATTTAAAAGAATTGGCGCTGAAAGCACAAGTTATAAATTCAGATATTAAATTGGCAGTGACAGATTGACTTCAGCTCATTTGTAGCTTGAGTGACAATAAAAAATTCTAAAAAAGAAAGGATCAGACAGAAAAGGAAAATTGTTAAATCTCTCTTCCTACATTTTTATGGACTTTTCTGTTTCTGTCTAACTGATAAATTGTCTGCTATGTGAGAAGATGGCATTTATCTTCCTTTTCAGTTTGCAAGTTTACACAATAATCTTAGAAATTAGACCAAAGCTGTGATCCATCTCACAGTTTCCAAGGTAAAAAAAACAATTAGCAGTAATTGCACAGATATAATCTTTACTCCTACGAATTAGTTTTATCAGATATCATCCTTCAGATGTGCATTTTCTTTTCTTACGTTTTGTGCTGTGTTGGGATCTGACAGTTCGGATGGAAAAGGGGTCATCTTATAGTGAAGGACATGAGCTTTTGTTAGTTTGAGCAAATTAATAGATCAATAATAACAAAGGTTGATCTAAGAGGACGTACCAGCATTATTAAATGTTCAAATCGAGGTTATTCAACAAGATTTAGGACAATCAGCTGGTTTTAATTGTTACCAGAACAAAGTATTTTTTGTTTCCTAATGAGCCCTAATTGACACAGTTTAACTGCAATGCAAGTTATTTCTAAAACAGGCTAACAGACTTTGTCTACAAAAGCAATGATTTGTCTTTTTTGTATTTAATTGCAGAGATTGAGAAGTATGATGGAGATGAACTGAGAAAAGATGGTGATGTGAAGAAATATCTGGACATCATCAGCAATAAAAACATCAAGCTTTCAGAGAGAGTTCTCATTCCAGTCCGACAGTATCCAAAGGTAAGAAACGACATCTGTCGTTGCATCTTTGTTCAATGTTTACAGAACATTCCAACAATGTAGCTGCAAGGCAGTACCTATCAGGGCCCCTCACCGGTGGAAGCATGCAGATTCTGTTTGTGTGTGACACTGTTTTAGTCTTTTTAGTGGCGAGATGGATTTTTGTTGTTGTCTGAACTGCACCTGTTCTGGTAAATCCCTCTAGGCTTCAATCTGGCTCTCACAGAGCTGTTGAACAGCTTCTGTTTATTTTGATGCAGTCATCAAAATCCAAAGTTTTCCATAGACTAAAGCACCCAAGGGCAGGAGTGTAGAATAGTGATCATAAATCACAGTGTGACACGGCGCTCGCTGGATATGCAGTGTCATTACTGACAAAGTCTGAAATGTTGCCTAATGAGGCGTCTCCTTCAAGCAGCTAAACAGCAACACACGAGAGAAAGGCAAAACAAGAAAAGGTTATTTGTAATGTAGGGAAGGAATCTTTCATGATCTTTACAAATTTATGCACAATGCATGAAGATCCTGTCTTTCAGGGGTAAGATGTACGGTATTTGTGTGTGCTGTGTAAGGATTTGAGGCTTTGTAACTACTTTTAGGGAAAAGAAAACACACAAACAGTGCAAAACATTTCACTTCCACAATCAATCCTTCCTGACTCATTTAGCTGGGGATTGGTACACTTGAGTGGAGTTTAGGTTAAGGCTAGGATTGGGCACTGGTTTTGTTAAGGATTATGATGGGTGTCAGTAGAATTTGTTCAGTTGATCGAGCAAACATGTATCCTGAAACCAGAAGAAGTGCCGATCAGTGTCATTCATTAACATTTTTTCTCTTTATTTATTTTCTTTGGTAACCCCTTTGACAAATATTCTTTGTTTTAGACTCACTCTGATGAAAATCTGGGATTTTAACATGTTCCTGTGGCAATTTCATCATAATGGAGGACGTAAATAAAGAAAATTAGGCTTATAGTACTTCTATATTTCTATATTCAAATCATTATGATCTAGGAGCAGGTGAAATAATAACAATGGAAAAACTTGTAGTTGTGCTGTAGAAAATACAGTGGCAAGCCAAAGCTTCCTATTTCTCTCCATTCTGATGCATCCACTTGTAGACGACTAGATCCATCTTTGTTTCCCTCATCAGACCTGTATCAGACTGAAAACTAATGGCTGGATAGCTCTCACATTGGTTGCCATTTTTGTTTCACCTGTAATGTTAGAGGCTGCAAGCTACCTGAAATCGTGTAAATAGATGGATGACGGGAAGTAGGGGGGGGCTAACTCTGTGCCAACCGTCCACCCACAACTCAGAGGCAAATTGAACTACTGCCAATCTGCACTACAACTGAGTATTAGGGCTAGTTTACAAACTACCACGTTTTTTAAATTATGACTTTAAAGTCCAAAATTTAAGAGAAAAAGTCATACCTGTTAAATTACGAGAATTAAGTCGTATATTTATGACTTTAAAAGTCATAGGCTTTAGATAAATGAGTAAATTTAGGACTTTAAAACACGTACATTTACAAGAAAAAGAGTCATAAATTTACTAGGGGAAAAAATTCATTAACTAACAAGAAAAAACAGCCACATTGTCTGTATATCTGAGCCATGCTCGAAGATGAAAGATGTACAGCGTTAGGTGAAGCTTTACTTTCGGATAGGTTATAAAAAGACACTCTGAACCATTTGACGACTTAAAATTGAATTACTAGTGTAACCTGCTTTCTGGGGTTCGGTGTCGTTAAAGCGGAGTTTCATATGTAAAATAAGGATTTCAGAGACATGTTTGGGTGTAGAGGACCACCACTTTGTTCTACCCTCATCATTCACGTACCCAGAAGTACATTTGTCACTTTACGTCATGTAACTGTCATGCGCACAGGGAACAGGGGAGTGAACATAGTATCACATACGCCTGCTCATCCAAGGAAAGCGTCTCATTTCAATACAAAACAATAAAAATAGTCTGTTGTATTAGCATATAAAGGTGAACTGTTCAACTCTTCAGACAGAAGCGTCACACAGACTCAGTATCTCTGCAGCTGTCCACTTCCATCCTTTCTTCCTCCACAAATGACCAGATCTCTGATGTCTTCATCAATGGGGTGCAGAGATCCTGCTAGTCACACATCAGTAAATAAAACATTAATAAACCTTAAATTAAACAAAGGAGCTTTCTAACATGTGTAACATTATCAGTAAACTTTCAGCTAACCTGTTAAATTGAGCTTAGTTGGTCTTCTGTGCTGCCCAGCATTCACTTGCTGCTGCACTGTATGCTCACTTCGACCTTGATCTCATAAATTTACGAGATTAGAAATGATAAACTTACCAGAAAAAAGTAGTAAATTTACAAGATTTAAAGTCGTAAATTTACTAATCAAAATCTCGTAATATCACTTTTTTTTCTGGCACTAATACTCCATCGTACTGCAGAGACTGTATTAAAAAAAATGTTGTGCCCATCCGCCTGCTCCTCCCCGTCCTCACCAAAACAAATGTTGCACACAGGCACATAGGGCTCCGGGAACTGGATGGGTGGGTTATGCTGGCGGGGCTCACTGGGGGGGTAACTCTCTGGGGCGCTCTGTTGGCGCCTGCCCTCCACCCTGCTTTTTACTTGCATATTAGACACCCTTATTCATCTAGGGCCTTGTGGGGAGGGTCGGGTGGAGGGGGGCACGGTGAAATATCCGTGCTCATCTTTCACTGACCCCCCCACAATTTTAACTCCCACTTTAGACACACACACTGCATGTTAGCAGCACATACACAGCAAATACACTCCACCCACGGAGGATTCCCGGAGTGGGGGTTCTGCGGTTTAGCAGCGGTGGGGACCCCACACTGGAGACCTCCTTTTTTTTACCTGCAGCACACACACAGCACTGCCACACCTCCATACATGGGTGGGGTCGGGGGGGGGCGGCCGGTCTTCACCCGCCTGGTCCTCTCAGGGCGGCCAGGCTTATGGGTATCATGTCGGCTGCGGTGATGGTCGGGCGTACGGCGCTGGGGGTCGGTCGGCGAGGGGGCTTACTGCGTGGCGGCGGGGGGTGGGGAGGTAACTAGATGATTGTGAGTATGTGTGCGTGAGTGCATGGGTGGACGGACCTGGGGGCTGGCTCACTGGAACCCTCTGGGGCTTTCCCTTCCCATCACAGAGGGGGTAGGGCACTTTAAGGGTAAGGGAGGGGGGGGGGGGATTGTAGTGGGTAGGGTTATGGGGGGTGGCTGTGGGTGCGTGGCGATCTCTGGGTTGCTCGGGTCGCGTGCCGCGGCTGGCTCGCGGACACGGGGCACCGGTCGGGTGGTGGGCGGCTCTCGGGTTCTGGGGCCCTGGCTTCGTCCTTGGCCCTTGTCTCGGCGTCCGGCGCCGGGCGGCCCCCATGGCTGCCGCCTGGTACGGCTAAGCGCTCCTGTCCTGTGGCCTGGGGGCCGGACACCAGGTTCGCTTATGCCTCTGGGCGTAGTGGGGGCCCCTGTAGGGGGGCCTTCTCTGCGCCTGGCTGGTCGGGTGGGCGGTCCCCGCCTCCCCCCCTCCCGGGCTGCTTGGGTCCGGTGTGGGGGGGGGCGCTGGCCTTGGGGGGCCTCTCGTCCCCTTTCCTGGTCTGGCTGCTCTGGCTGCTCTGGCTGGGTAGGATCTGGTTCCCCACAACACAAGGTTCACTTCGGCAGCATGCATGTATCTCCACCCCCACGTGCACGTGCACACTGCCACACTGCTCCCTGTCTGCTTCATCCCTCCTTCTGACCTACAGTGTATTGATGGACAGATATTTTCCACTCATCTTCGTGTCAGATTTTTACACATGATGGAATATTTGTCTTTCCAGCAGATCTAGTATAATTGTTACAGCTTAAAAGAATAACTGATCCAAATCAGTGCTTGTATCCCCCCTTTTTTTCACCTTTCTTCCCTTTACTCTCTTCCACCCCCCCCCCCCCCCCGACACACATTTTCCCTCTCCCTCCCCACACACACTAAATATAACAAATAAAGAAATAAATAATTCAACAAAAAGGGGTTAATCAGATCTATACCTCGGCTTCTAAAGTTCCTACAACCTCTTTTGTGATAGTAAAACCTGTCCAACACAAAGGCCTGCAGCTCTAATCTGTTTTGCTAGTGTTGGGACAGAACAATGTGAAAAAAACAACAAAAAAAAAAAAAAAAAATGACAGTTAAAAATAGCAAAATCATTAAAAAAAAAAATGTGAACGCTTTTAGAAAAAACCCAAAATATGATCGTAGTGGGACTTGAAAAAAATGTCGTTTTCCACGTCTTCAGAAACTCGGTAACATCCATCTCTGACAATATTTGATGATGCTCTCACCGTTATATTTTTGATTGATTCTGTGTTACAATGTTTAGTGCACTTGATATGTGCAGCAGGTCGAAGGGCCCGTGTTTTTATGAGCTATGAAATGTTCTGGAGAATAAACTCGTTTCTTGTTTCTTCTGAAGATGACAGTATTGTAATAGTCCATTCCTACATGGAATAGAATAGAATAGAATAGAATAGAATAGAATAGAATAGAATAGAATTAAAGTTTATTAAACTTGATTACATGAACAGTTAAAATTCCGTCATGTCCTCTGAAAATCATTTGGAGCCTATCTCACTTTAACATGATGTCATCCATAGATCCATGCATCGCTGGCTTTCTCTGGCTACTTGGTTATTTCTTGTGCAAAGCCCTGGGACAGGCTGTGCTTTAGTCCAGAGAGTCCAACTATGGCCTCTGCTGAAGTCAATTATGTTTTCTTATCCTCCAGGTCGATCTTGAGTAAGTGATTAAGATTTGCCCAGGAACTCTTCTCTCCATTCCATTGGCTTTAAAATCCCCTGTAAAGAAAAGCAATCCGAGGTCGGTCTGTGAAAAAAAGAGAAGAAAACCTTGGCTTTATTCTTCATGGCTTCTCCCTGAATAAATGTTGCAAAAATAATACATAAATAATACGCAATATAAATATATTTTTTACATTTTTAGAATATACTGTTGATAACAATGAGTGAAATTCCAAGGTAAAATTCCAACATAATTTGAAAATAATAAAAGGTCAAGTGGTTGTGGCGATGGATTGTTAGAAATATAGGATTTGAGTTAAATAAATTAAAATTCGCTTTAGGAGTTTAAATCAGAATAAATCCTTTTCCTTAATTATTGTTTTTTTTTCTTATTTGTCTTCCTCCATTAGATGGTTGAAGAAGAAAAAACACGAGCTTCACCGCTGAAGGCTGAAACGCCGCCGTTATAAAAAAGGGGGAGATCCTAAATGCAGCAAACTGAATCTTCAGGGGACAAAAACTTTAATAATTTATTGAATATTTTAAACACAATCACAGATGGATTAAGGAACCAACATATTAAATCTTTCAAATGATAAATTGTATTAATCAAGTAGAGGTTAAAAGTACTCCAAATAATTACTTATTAGTAAATATTAGTAAGAAAGTAAGCCGTGAAAAAAAACAAAAACAGCTCTAGTACTGATAAAATAAAAAAATGAACTTAAGCTATATAGTAGAAGACCCCCAAAAAGTATTGTACATAGTCTGGAACATACATGTTCTTATTCAAAACATATTATATATATATATATATATATATATATATATATATATATATATATATATATATATATATATATATATATATATATATATACACACACGTTGCAAAACTGCTTTAAAAATCTTACAAACAGCAGCAAGTTTGTCCGCATGACTTTAAAACCGCCAAGATTAAGAAGTGAAGGGATTTAAAAAAATCTTGTTTCATCGAGTTAATATATATTTCATAATCAATAATCAAAGCTGTACGAAATATGTGAGAATTATTAATTATATTTTTTTTCCTGTACAGTGAAGAAATGTGCATTTTCATGCAATTTTCTGTCAACATCAATATGATGATATTACCCTACAGGAAACAAACTTGAATTTGAAGACAAGACAAAGGATCTGACATTGAACAATGCAAACAATGATACCATTGATTAAGTTAAAAAAAAAAAAAAGCTAAGATGAGTGTAAACAAAAATTTGATGTGAACAAAGGAACTTATTCTCCTAGATCCAAAATGACAAAAATAAGGACATAGAGTGACTTTTAAAAAGCAGAGCCTAAAATAGCTGTTTATTAAACTGAATTGAGTGCTTCCATTGCCATCAATATAAAAAAAGCGTAGCTTTAGTCCATTGGGAGGGAGCAGCAACACCTTATGTGAGGTAATTGCACTGTCAGCACCCAATAAGACTGCAGAGTAGTTGTCCTAAATGCTTTGGTAGCACTGCACTTTCAGTTAATGATAATTGTCCTCATGAGGAAGTTCTTTGAAGTGCACAATCTTCAAAGACAATGATAGAAATAAATAGGACATTACTGGGGGAAAAAAAGGACTGAAACAGATCATATTCAAGAAAATACTGTTTTCTTACTGCTAAACCCAGGTGCAAGCGGAAATTCCTTTTCACATGTCTTTCTATTGTGGCTTTGTACTGTGACAGCATCCAGGCATAGCAGGAGAATCACTGACTAATTAGTTCCCATTTTTCTTAGAAGTGGAATTTCTGCATATTTTTCTTCATGTCTTCTACTCAGTTATATTCACTGTGACTTTCTGTCAGTGGTGGCACAACAAAGTGCTATAAGTCACAAATCTTTTTTTTTTTTCTCAGCCACCCAACAGAGCGCACTTCAACTAACAGCTGCCGTCTCGCCGAATAGTAATTAATCGCATAATAATTGAATGAATACCTAATAAAAGTCATCCCCCTGATTTCAGATTCAAAAATCTCACTCATGAAAGGTTCATTTGAAATAAGCAGTTATAAAGCCATCAGTCTGTGCGGCACATTGACAGGTTTTCACTCTATAGCCCTATTTTCATTTATTGTGATAAAGAAACACAAGACATGAATAATAATAGTTGGATCTACAAGACTAAGTGCAGGTTCCAAATCTATGGCTTTAACATTAGGTAATCTGTGTCGGTAGTTAAGATCCTTAAAGAGCCACTCCAATCATCTTTTGTGCTTTTTAAAAGCATTCAAGGTGGTCTTTTAATTATGATTTACCAACAAAATAACTGTGCCATTTTCCAGGACATAGTTTCTGCAGAGCAGCAAGAGTTCATTAGAAACTCTCTGAGTTGAGAGTGGGACTGTTGACATAGAGCTACCCCGCCCCCCATTCCCATTACCCATAACTGAGAGCTTTCTATGTCCACACATACAGCTCCATCTGAATATAGCGGAGCAGGGAGCTTGTAACTCGCAATGCGTACCAGTAATTTCTATGTCACAAATAGGCTCTTCAAACAGCATTCACAACAATTTGAATGGAGAAATACTCAATGCAATTTTCCGCTTATTATATGGTCTCCATCATCAGAAAAATTCCACAAAAAAATATGTTAAAAGCACAATTTTCATTGGAATGGGTCTTTAAGACAACAAATTGTTTTATTATCATTAAAATGCATAATTTTTTTCATCTTAGAGTCTCTTTTATTTGTATCTAAAGATGTGTTAGCTGGTTCTTTGATAGACTCGTGGGTAGTTTGTTCAGTGTTTCATGTTTTCAAACAGATGAAACAGCACTAATAGAAAACTCTTCATGCCCTGCCTGCCTAATGTCCCACATGGCATTCTGCCAAATGCAGCTCTGATTGCCGACCCGACAAGATCTCCAGTGCACCACACTGCCACAACGTATCTGGCAACCAACATCCTAGCAACAACACCCCACAGCTTTGTGATCTCCCGCCAACCATTGTTGTTCAATACTCATTTCTGCTTTTAGATGCACCCTACTGCGTTTTGTCAGGAGATGGGTTGACTATGTCGTTCAGACCTAACAACTACCGTGACCATTAGCAAAAAGAGCCACAGCGAGAAGCACCATTTGACTTTTTCCAAACATTTGAAGCAGCTGTTTTTAAAATAAATCTGTGTACAAATGATCTCCTGTAATTGGTTCTGAATGATATTTAAGTTACAGAGTGACTCTGTTTTTGTTTTAAGCTTGAACTAAATAAAACAAAAGGCAAACAAATCACCATTTCTTCCCGCCTTTTGAATTTCTTTTGGGATTAATAAAGTTTCAATTCTATTGTATTGTATTCTATTCTATTCTCCTGTCAGTAACAAGGAAATTAAGGACATTTTAGATCTGTTAAAAATTGTTCCAAACCTTTTGAAAAATGTGTAACAATTCCTTAGAACAGCTGTAATGTGCCGTGGTGTTATTTAACAAATGGAAAGTGTTTTTTTTTTTTTTTTTTTTTTTAAGTTTATCTTCATATTTTCCAAATTTTCAATTTTTTGCTTTTTTTTGCAGTGAATACATTTCAGTGCCATAACAAATAAAAATAAAACCACTAAATTCTGTTTACTGAACAAATAAAATATGTACAACTTTACTGCCTTGTAAATACAACAAACTGGGTGTTGCAAACAAAAATCTGATAAATGGTATTTTCATAAGCTGCCTGCAACAAACCCAGCTATTTTGATTTTTTTGTCAACTGTTTTGCAGAGGATTTTATTTAAAATTGGAAAGTACATAAATTGTGTTTTTCCCTGCGCCAAAGACATATTTTTAAGCTTATCAGCCGTGAATTATTGTGACCTTTAAATAATGCAGCTGCATCTCCATCGTCCAGAAATCCTGTGTTTGGCCGCTGAATGCATCAGCATCCCAAAGAAAGGCCTAACCGGTGGACAGGTGTTCTGCTTAGATAAGTACTGAATTTGGTTGAAAAAATAGAAGTGTGGGATGAGAGGATGAGTTGAAACTAACCACTTGGATGATGATATCTCATTTTTTTGCGTCTGGATCATACTGAGTTAGTGCTTGTGTGATGCATTTGTACAGCACAATGCCGCTCGTGAGATATAATAAGGATAAAATGTCTCTTTGTGTTAAAAGGGTTCCTAGTCATAGCACATTGTGTCCCAGCTCAAAAGAGAATGGGCATAATGTTTGCAGGGTTTTGCTGCATTGTGTGTCTCTTAAAGCAGTCGAATGTAAGTTAAAGCAAAAGTGCTCTTGATTTCTTTATGGAGCTGCTATATATGTCCAGTTGAAGAAAGGAGATTTGAATTGCAATAATTGATTAGAATGATTAGAAGAAATGTTTTGAAAAAGCAAAATAGTTTATGGAGAGAAATTCTGCAGCTTTTCAATGTGTTTAAAACTTGTGTTAAGAATGTTGGATCAAATTATTGTTATTAATATGAAACATCAAAAAATGCTCCCTTGTAGAATATGTAATCCACATAAAAGTAATGATTTTTGATTACTCGATTGCATGTTAAATGTTGCTCATGGGATGTAAATGCAACCGTGTCTAGCCAACCACATGTGTGTTTGGTTGACTGGTAGCTGGAAGGTGTGTCTTTTAAAATGTCTATGGTTGTTTTCATTGTAGCCCTGTGATGGACTAATGACCCATTTAGAGTCTACCTCGCCTTTTCTCCAATGTCAGCATGGACAGGCTACATTAACACAAGTCTATTGACAAAAAAGCCACCAAATAAAAAATATTTATATTTTTGGGTCTTAATGGCATATTTAAGGAAAGTTTTGAATTAATGCCTGGTTATTTTTCACACATTTTAATTTTCAAAAGCTGCCTTCACAGGATTGACTAACTTAATGAGACAGATACATTTACAAATGATGGAAAGGTGAAGAAGGAAAATTCCAATGATGGAATATTATATAAAATGTTTCTTTGTGATAAATTCAAACATTTTAAGTATACATATTCTTTTAAACTGCTCACTCTCCTCCCAAAATCTTCAGACAAATGCAACTTTTAACAGTTTTGTACACATTGTAGCACATTTTTGTAAAATGTGATTACTTAGCAAAGTTAAAGAGTTGTGGTGTGTGGGAAACAGGAATTTGGGGGTGATGTTTCTGGCATTGAAACATTATAGATGTATGTAAATATAAAAGCCTGTGTGCAGCCTTTATTCAACATAGTTTTAAATTTAAATGTAGCATCTGGAAATTTGTTTTATTCATGTATCTTTATAAATGTATTCCATGAGAAATCATAGAAAGGTGAAGCTGTTAGCTCACTGTCACACACTGCAACTACGCCCGACTGCCTCATCATATCTTTTCATTTATTTATAGGTCTTGTGGGAATGTATTGTTTTTCTTTGAAATGGTAAATTATATTTTTAATTTTCAGTTTTAATATTATTTCATAACTTGTGTTGTAAAATAGACTTAAAATTTAGATTATTTTAATATTTAAAAATTTTCTTTTTTGTGTGCGGTTGTTTATCACTGAAGGACTTTGTCACCTTAGTTGTAAAGTGCTCAATCATTAAATGTCGGTTATAACCTCTTATATCAGAGGTGTAAGAGTCATTTTTGGTCTAAACATAATTTTCATAGTTTCATGCAAATCTTTGCTCCAAAAGTCTAAGGTTTTCACAATGAGTGAAATTCCAAGGTAAAATTCCAACATAATTTGAAAATAATAAAAGGTCAAGTGGTTGTGGCGATGGATTGTTAGAAATATAGGATTTGAGTTAAATAAATTAAAATTCGCTTTAGGAGTTTAAATCAGAATAAATCCTTTTCCTTAATTATTGTTTTTTTTTCTTATTTGTCTTCCTCCATTAGATGGTTGAAGAAGAAAAAACACGAGCTTCACCGCTGAAGGCTGAAACGCCGCCGTTATAAAAAAGGGGGAGATCCTAAATGCAGCAAACTGAATCTTCAGGGGACAAAATAAGACATTTCCATAAAAAGATGCAGTTTAATTTGTTTTAGAGACCCACTCTAATTTAAAAAATACATAGTTTTATGTTTTTCTAACGTTTTTTGTAGCATTTTTCTCATAATAGAGGACATATATGAAGAAACTTAAGCTTAATATTGCGTTTTTGCATATTTTTTTATTTTAAATCTTTTTGAATCAGGAGCAGAAAAAAATGCAGTTTGAAAAAGTCTGTAGCAGTGACGGTGACAGCAGGTTCTACAGCCAGACGGCCATAAGCTCCCTGCTTCGCTCAATTTTCCATGGATCCACTTGATGAATAAATCCATGTGTGTTTTTGTTTTCCTCATCTGAGCTGGGAATCAGCTCAAAACTGTACGGCTGGATAGCTCGCCATTTTTGTTGCATCGCTAATATTGGGTTGGGGTTGTGAGGGCTGTAAACTAGCAGGAGAGACTGTAAAAAATGGGATTATGGGATATCAGCAGAGGCTTACTTCCACAGTCCACCCACAGCTAAGAGATACATTTCTGATGAGCTCCTGCAGCTCTACAGAAACTATGTCCTAGAATTTATGACTAAAAAGAGCATAATCATAATTCAAATAAGGATTTTAAAGTGAAAAATATAAAACTTCAATTGTTTGATGACTTTAACTCATAGAGACAGGTTTGTGTTACTCATTTATTTTTAATAAATTTGAGCAAGAAAAACTTTAGGGTCCTAATTTAATGTTATAAATCAATACAAATAATGATATTCTCCACAAAATGTTTTGAATTTTTCCCCAGCCATTATTTTTGAATTGATAGGCAGCTAAATAATAAATGACAGTTGCGTTGGTCCAGGTAACTTGTCTGACACCTTCCCCCAAAGAGTACAATTTTCTTCCAGATACGCTTCAGCAAGCCTTTTACATAAACTTGAAAACAAAACCTAAATGTTGAATCTCTTGAGGCTTTTTTTTTTTATATAAAACATACAAGCACATTTATAAAATAGGAAAAAGACTGAGCAGCTCATTTATCAGTTTTGTCAGCAAATTTGCACCTTAATGAAAAATGCTGCAAATGGAATTGTTGATGTGACATTTCAAAGAAAAACTCTTTGTTGGCATTTTCTGCTTTTATTACATTTTATTTGTTGTTCTGTTTTCATACTGATTACGTTTCTCACCTCAACCATGATTTGGGGCGAGAGCTTAGTTCCTGTAGTGTCAAATTTACATTAATGCAATTTGAATCAACTTTCACCTCTCATTTACCATCAGAAAAGAACTTTTTTAAAGTTAAAGTTGATTGTAAATTGCTCCTGAAAAAAATAAATAGTCAAATAAAATTAAATAAATCAGCACCCTTTTTTTTCATAATAAAACGTATTTTTTTCAAATGGCTTTGTGAACAGTGGTAACGTTCACATCAGCCTTTCATTTAAAGTCTGTACAGTTATCCCTGTGGAGACTGTAGGGGGTACCCAGCACCATTTCAAACCTCATTTAACACAAAACTTTACCCCTGTCTGAAGCTCAAATTGCTCACCGTGGAGCAGCAGAGAGGCTCCAGACATTCATTAGCTTAATGAAAACAGGCCACTCTTCTTCTATCACCCAGCGAGCGCATTCCTGATGCTCCCAATCCTGAGCTGCTGCAGCAGCCATCTGCTCTCCAGCTCCCTGCCAGCTCCAAGGGTCCTGTCATAGCTGCTCTAGTGAGAAGGTATCTATATAAAGGTGTCTTCATCAGTCAGAGGACGGTCAAGGACAGTGATGACCCTGCCCTTGCTTGGTATTTTTTGTCTTTTTTTGTTTGTTTGTTTCATCCAATGTTTAAGGCTTGGTTTCAGATTTCTTTTGTGATGTTAATGAAATAAGATGAGCGTGCACTTTGACGCGTTGAGTTGCAGCAGGCAGGCGCAGCTGGCAGTTAGTTATTAGCTGCTTGGGCTCAGTGGGAGTGGGAGCTTTCTGGAAAGGTTAATGTGATTTAAGGGCTGGGCTGAGTGTGCTGTAGTGGGCAGATGACCACCTGTTCAGCTCTGAAGGTGGACCATACAAAAATAAAAAAGATAATCACAAAAGAAGGGTCGAATTATTGAACATGTTTTGGTATGCTAGAATACCTTTATAGACGTTTTTTCTTTGTTTGCTGCCATATTTTCTTTAAAATGACACATTTGACTATAGCTATGTGTTTTACTGTTTGGATTAATCACTGTTAATCTTGGCGGTATACTGCCAGCATCAACCCACTGCTGATACTTTTCTCAATATGAACACTAGCTGGTGCACGGTGATAGGGAAAGGATAGTCAGAACCCTGAGGCGTGAATCTGATGGTTTGTCATCTGGATAGTATTACTTAATTTCCCACTGGGAAGAAACTCATTATTTCTGACTTTATCTCAGCACTGACCTCTGGAACCGTCTCAGCGATGTTTCAGCAGCGTTATTATTATGGCTCCATGCTCTCTTTCTTTTTCCTCCCCCCTTTTTGAATCCAATCAGATGATCCCAAATGTCAATAGGATGCACAGGTGTCAAGGGTGCAGCCCGAGCGAGAAATAGACACATGTGTCATTCTGAAACGCAGCTGAGAACATTCACCTTTAATGTGCTAAACACAAGTGCAATGATATTGATTTATTACTGGTTGCATTACAGGTTTTCCTCTTGATGAGCAGCAAGTGAGATTATTATTTCAATAATTGACTATTAGATGGAAGGTGTCTTTTATATTTAACCTTTTTCCCAGAACGGTGGAATTCCTGCATGCTGCTAACAAATTTGAAAGTATTTGTTTTTCAAAATATGATTGGTGTTCTACCTTAACACTGGCAGTACAAATAACCTCCCCAAATCCCTTTTGTGTCATAGTTTAACTTTGTGGGGAAGCTGCTGGGACCACGGGGAAATTCTATGAAAAGATTACAAGAGGAGACAGGAGTGAAGATGTCCATCCTTGGCAAAGGGTCTATGAGGGATAAAGAAAAGGTGAGATATATTGATTTGTGTTGTAAAAATGTTTTTATTCGCTCTCTCATGTATTGCTCCTAGAGAAGTCTTCATAGAAATAAAAGAATTCCGCCAAAGCACGGAGGAATATTTCCACGAAACCACTGAGGAGTGACTGAGATCAGCAATGTTCACAAGAATTAATAGCTTCCACTTGAAAAATACATGTAGGCAAAACTGTAATGTTTTTTTCTCCGTCTTGTTTAATAGCATCTTCTGTAATAGTCAATTATGAATGCAAAGTAATTGATCTCTCTGCCTGAGTCATTTATCTCTCTGACGTGGGATCCCCTGAAGCTAAAAAGTGAGCACAGACAGCTTTTCGGAGTCAAAGACTACAATAGTTTTTGGAGCAGCGATATTGAGTTGCGTTGCTATTATTACTGTAATCTCTGATTTGGACATCTTGACATGAAAAAGAGGTGCAGAGTTACCAGCTCTTCAGTGAAACTTAAGCTGTGTTTCAATATGTCAAGCAGAGGCAGAGGATAACATAATAGAGGGATTTTATTGCAGCTTTAAAAATGATGTAATTGATTATTTTAGAGAAAAAGTAATCAAGAATGAAATGAGGGGTTAAAGTGAGTGTTGACTGGAAAAGTATGGTTATCAGATACATTTGAAGTTATCGTCTTCATGTATTTTCTGTCATTTAAACTTCAAAGCAAAAATTGTGGAGTTGTTATTGTCTTAGTCCTTATATTTTCTGTCCAACTTTGCCATCTTTAATAACTGTGGTTGACAAAATAAAACAAAAACTAAAATATCATTTAAAACACCAAACTGGATTAGAACTTGACTAAATCAAAAATAACGGCAGGTTTAAAGAAGAGGATCCCAAATTAAATCCCAAAGACTGAGAGGTTTTTAAAAACACTGACAGCAATTAGCAAGCTAAAACCAGATGTGATGAATGAAAACTCATGGTGTGATTGTGATATGAGGGAGGAGCAGAACCCTAGAACACATTTTTTTACAACCAAAATAAGACCAAAAATTAAAAAATAAACAAGAAACCTCAACTAAAGTCGATGATCCTTAAAAATGTCCCCCTTTGGTTTGTATGCAGGAAAACCTCAGTCATTGGGGATTAGCATTAAATCTCAAAAGCACACAAATAGAAAACACAACTTGAAATTTCAGCTTAAAACTAACTACAGGTCCTATGCATAAAAATCTTTAAATAGTAGCACTAATCACCTGATACACACAAAACCATATTTACACACAAATTGGAGTTACAGGTGCAGGACAGGCTGTGAGACTCTTTTCACACCTCCAGATTTGTCCATAGATGATGCATTTAAATGCTGCTAAAATGCTGGGTCATCAGAGTTTTCCTAATAAGCCACTTTGAATGCAGATTGTGAATAATATCTAGTAAAAACTTGACATTTTTCTCACTTTTTCAAGTACACAGTTATGCAAAAGATGTATTGTAGGAGTTAAAAACCAAGCATCACACACTCACAAATCTGACTATTTTCTATCCATACAGTACTTTCAAAAAGGGCTCATCAACTATACTGGAAAGCGTTTAAGACAAAACCTGCAACTTGTGAACATAAAAGAGTGTTAATTTTTGAAATAACTTTTTATTGTGATTTATTGGTGTATTTTAGCTTTAAAAAGCCTCTTTTGTTTTTTTTTTCCTGTACTTAACTCAATTCTGTTCAACAGATCATTTTAAAATAAGAGCTCAGTTTTTCTGACTTTATTCATCTCCTACTCCTACATATCAATTTGTGTTCATGCTAACACACTGACACTCAGTTTTTATCAGCAGCAGCAACATACTGTTTTGGCTTAGAGTTTTCAGTTTGTTTTATTGATCTGGAGCAGCATCCGAACTAGCCTGAAGGTTTTGTGATGAGACTGACACCCAGAGGTCACGAGTGAGAGGTTTACTGCTGTTCGAGCCAGCTGGCAATGCAGCAGCACCGAAAAGACACATCCAGAGTTCAATTACAAGCAAAAACACATCATCAACTCAGGTTTCTGGAGCCAGGTTCAAATCCTCGAGAGGCTACGTCCATCCAGCAGGATGCTCAGATTTCAGCTTTGGAAAATTCAGATGGAAAACAGCCCAACAGCCTTTTATTTGGCCCACTTGGTGCAGAAGTAATCAGGTTGAGATGCTGAGGCACACAGTTGTACGTTTTTAATCGCACTTCTGTGACACAGGGCAAATGTTTGCAAATGTTTGTGATTTGAAAACAATGTCAGCACTGACCTACAGATGGGAGGAGGACGCAAGAAATCCTGTTCTGCTCTTATCCTCAGATAAGAAAACATAACTATTAATTAGTTGGGTGTCATAAATTAACATCATCCACTGATGTTTTAAAACTCCACTCCCTACTTTAATTACTTGTAAGATTGTCTTTTTGTCACTCGTTAGTGGTAAAGATTCATTAAAGGCTAGCGTGTAGTTAAAAAACAACAATTAGAAAAGTCTTCTAAATGCCTGCTATGATGGCAAACACCTGTCTAGTCTACCCCTGGGATGTTAGAAAACACTTTTTATTACTCTAAAATCGAGCTACAATCACAAGCCTGTTAGCACCTCGCTCTGCCTGTCACTGAAAAATTACAACCACATCCCAAAATGATAATAAAAACTCATGTTGTGTTTAACACCAGTTTGCCCCAGGAACAAAGTAATGTTTGTTTAAACCCAATTAAACCAAAGAAGATAAGGGAAATTTATTTTTCTTTTGCATTTTCCTAAATTCTCTTAAGCTGTGTGTGACTAAAATGCTTCAGTTCAGTGAACAGACAAACCTTTTGCTGTTCTAAGCTACAAAGAAGCTTTGCATGTGCAAAAACTCTGCAGCAAAGTGCAACTACAAGGAAATCATGGAGGTGCAAGTTTTGAGCTAATCTATAACAACCTGACCGAGCAAGTGAAGAGTGCTGAGGTGCTGCTACTATTTAATTAACAGCAACCTCTCCCAAAGGAGGGAAACAGTTTTGTGATGCAAGGACAAACATTTGAGTCCCCGATCTGCTTTATGAAAGCGAGCGCATGAATGGCTCTCCAACTTTTCTTAGCAGCTCCATCAAACTGTCCTTGGGAATAGCACCTAAGGTTTGATGCAAAGGTTGAATGACTTCAGGTCAATCTTTTTTTCTGCAATTGCACTATTACTGCTTCAGTCAAACTGAATGTTTTCTCTCCGTGCCTCAGACATAATTTGGATTACTGAGGATAAATCGATGTTACAGTAAAGTGTTTATTTTAGAAACACAGTTGGCTGTGGCCCCAGGCTTTAGGAGCTTTACGCGCCTCAAGTCTGAATGAAGCCTAAGGCATAGTTCGGCAGATTAAGGGGAGTCAAAGGTGATTGCACTTGTTTTGCTTTTTGCGGATTTTCTAAACGTGACCTGTCAAATATGACCCGTCAAACCTGACCTGTCAAATGTGACTTTACTAGAAAAATCTCTGCATTTTTGCTATGAAACTGCTGGATCACTTTTAAGAAAATTCAAGTTTGTTAGTAATATTTTGGGTTTACCTTTAAATGCACCATTGTGTGCACAGGTAAAGTACATTTTTGAAACATATCACCTTTCTTATTTTTCACTGATGAAAGGAAATACATATGAAATTTAAGATATATAAAAGCATATTAACAAATATTTTATATCTTTCCTTTACAATCTCACTTGTAGAGGAATCTCTCTCTCTCTTCCTCTCTCAGCAGCGCATTCAGTTTCCATCAACAAAAAAATGTAAATAAATAAAAATAAAAAGTGCAACATCAGGAGTTTAACAAGTAGTGATGTATTCATTCAAAATTGTAAGACTTTTTTTTGTTTTGTTTGGAAAATGTAGTATTTGCACCAAAACATTAATGGATACTGATGCTGTTTAGCAACAAAATAGAATGCTAATCACACCATGTGTTCGAGTTTTACTTTTTTTTGTTTTTTTTTTCTTTTTTTAGAGGGATGTGTCTTTGAGTTTTAGGTCTCTTGCACCCTTTAGTCAGTGCACACAAAGGTCACAAAGGTTTTGGCCCTAATTTGTTACCTGACAGGATTTCTCACTAACTTCTTCTGCAAAGTTTAGCCTCCTGCTCATTAGCACATGCACGTGTAGTTAAGGTGTTTTAGTTTCCGTTTTGTGTGCTTCTTCGTTTTACATCTCTACAAGCGTTTATTTGGCCGTTTCATTCTCCTTCTGCTGCTTTCCTGGGTATTTTCATGACACCACTGGATTTCACAAAGGAGGCAGTA
Source organism: Oryzias curvinotus (assembly GCA_023969325.1). Lineage (NCBI taxonomy): Eukaryota > Metazoa > Chordata > Actinopteri > Beloniformes > Adrianichthyidae > Oryzias > Oryzias curvinotus. The sequence continues at coordinate 6,451,704 of CM043720.1, forward strand.
ATGTAGCCATCAATGATAGTGTTGATAGCAGCAAAATAATTAAAAAAAAAAAAGAAAAAAAATATTTTCTAATTATTTTGGATTCATTTTAGTTTAGTGCATCCTAAAAAAATAACCATTATATAAAAGTTGTCTTGCAAATCTCAATTGACAATTCAGTTTGCAATTTGAAAAGGCATTTTGCAATTGGCAATTCAATATGCGATTCAGACTTAGAATATGAAAAACCATTTTGCAATTTAGAATGCAATATTAAAATTACAATTAAGAAATACATATTACTTTAAATTATGGGTGAAAAAAAACGTCCATATGAATTTACATTTCATCTGTCTCAGGTGTGGGAATAATAATTAGGAGATTGAGTACAATATGATTCAAATAGTTGCGAAATAAATGTTTAAATTCATTCACTCCCTATCCCATTTTTACAGGAAGAAGAATTACGGAAAGGCGGGGATGCCAAATACGCCCATCTGAGCAACGATCTGCACGTTTTAATTGAAGTCTTTGCTCCACCAGGAGAGGCCTATTCCCGCATGAGTCACGCCTTGGAGGAAATTAAAAAATTTCTAGTTCCAGTAAGTTTATTACTTCACCAGCTTCCATCCCCCAAACACCATTTTTATTTCTGCACACAAGTTATTAGATCATTTCTCCACCAAGCTTGTTAACAGAGTTTACAATGTTCTTGGTTTGCTTACATAAGAATAATATATAGCCATGAAGCTTCTCCTCACTCTCCACACCGCGCATGCTTTGTCATAAAGGAAAAATAATGTATTCTGCAATTAAAGTGCAGTATGAAACTACTTGTGAGACTCCAGCAACTAATAGCCTTAAGAACTTTGCAGTAATTAGTGTGCATGGTGTGTACTCTCGCTAAGGCTAAGCTGTAAATATTAATCAAGCTTGCAAATGTGGCAAGCCTAATAAAAGAGTTGTGTGGAGCTACTTTATTAAGCTTATGCTACTTCCAGAGCCAGAGCTCTGAATACACTTTGGGTCTGGAGGAGGATGATACTGCCTCTGCACCAGCACAGACCACATGAATGCCAACAAAATAAATTACAGTTCCAGAAATATTGGAATCCTTCAGAATAAACTTTCAGGGTTTCATTTTTTTTTTTTTGACATGTTTCATTGTTTGACGTGTTTTTTTTTTAAATTGTTAGGTATATTAAGGGGTTTTGGATGTCATTTTTTACTTTAATACTTAACTTAAAGATTTTGTGTTCATGTTTAAATTTTCAGAAAAATGGCATTAAAGACTGTGTTCACTTGGAATGAGTATAAACCTTTTTGAAAATAGTGGAATCCTTAAAACTTGAAAGTCTGTGCATAACTTAGTGTCATGCAAATTATTGAATCAACCCATTTAAATGAGAATCCTCCCAATTGGCGTTCCAAACAGGAAGTGTCAAAGGGCTCCAAGATGACAAAATCCCATAGACTTCTATAGAGAAATAAACAACTAGAAAGTAATCTTATTTAGTTATTTAAGTTACTAACTGGCCAATCAAATGTCTCAATAAAAGTAGGTGGTCTCTTGTTGAACGTTTAAATCATTTGATTGACACATTCTCTTGGGCTTGCTTTCATGTGGTAGGGGTGTGGCTTCCAACAAGCTCACTTCCGATTGGTGACAGTGGTTGCTACAAAAACATTGAGTCGGACCAATCATTTTACTGATGTCGTCTGGCTCGAACATGTAGGCGTCCATATCCCAATAAATGCAGACTGAGTTTATTTCATTTTGTTGGAGCTGGAAGAAAGCGATTTCCTATGGGTGATGTCAGCCTCACTCGCTCCAGTTCTCAGATACAGTCAATGAATCAAACATTAAACAGTATTAAATGTATTGTCAAAAACTATTTTTTTTATAAAGGTAATAAAATATTTTAACTGTTCAGCTGATATTTTTTAATCAAGTTAATGTTTTTCCAGAAAAGATTTTGTTTGAGTGGGAAAAAGGTTCATTTACAACCTTAATAGTAACATTTTATAGTTATATTACATTTTATAGTTTCGATACGCTCAGCAGTGACTAAAGCCTTTTCTTCCACAAATGGATGCATTCAATAGAAAATCCTGTAAAGGTTCTTTCAGCAAAACCAACGATGCAATAAAATAAAAATACTTAGAAATCAGTTCATTAAAATTTTGATCTTCATGAAAATGTATTGTGGTGGTGATTAATAAAACAAAAACGTGTTAGAAATTGCAAACTGAAAATGCTGGATGTAAAAATGGCAGACTAGAAAAAAATGTTGTGTTTTTTAGTTATTTTCCTATCTGGCTTTTTCACTATGAATAACAACAAAACCCCTTCAGTGAAATCAGTCTTGTTCAATGTATCACTAAACTCTTTAGGAATATGTAAGGGAAACACACAATCTAAAACAACAGATGTTGGTTTGACATGTTTCTTAAATCTGGTAAAGACTTCCTGCTGTTTGTTTTTTCTTCGAATTGCTTCCTTTTGAATTCATGCTGTCAAGGTATTACTTGGAAACAGTTGTGCATACATAATCAACAAAATTATGAAAATATGGAGGGAAAAAAACGTATTCTTTAATCATTGCAGCAATCAAAAACTCCTTTTTACTTCTAGCATAACAAACTTAAGCCAGAAAGCATCACAGTCATTGTGGTTAAAGTCGGTCCTAAACAAATAACAGGGGGACAATCACGATTTCTCTAGCTGTGCAGAATAAGCCAAAAATGTACTTTTAGTGTTCAAAATTACAGTTTCTTTTCTGGTGAAAAATGAAAACTGTATCAGCGAAAAGTTGAACTGAAATCATGAGTCTCTCCTAAAAATGAAAGATTCGATTTTGTTGTCCCCCTGAGGAGGGCATCTACGGCTGCAGGAGTCAGCCCACCCCTGCTGCTGTGACTTTATGCCTCAGAAACCCAGCTAAACTCAGCAGATGCTGCACAAAGCATCAGCTGCTTCGGAATTACAGGCTGCCACAGAAAATGTAGATCGAAGTTGTAGCTGAACAAATGACCCTGCGGTGCTACAGTCACTTCTTTCTCCAGTTTACTCTCTCTGAGAATAAAGGATTCAATGTGCTCCAGTCACCTGTAAAGGTGAGATTTATTCTACTGTGCTTCAGCTCTGTAGTCTGTAGAAGTTAATGTCTCACCTTTATAATTTGGCAGAACTTTTACTTGCCTGAACTCCCACAGAGCGCATCTCCTGAAAACATGAGAAAATGACTTCATATTGTTAGTCTGATTAAAAAATTCAATCTCAGGTGATGTGTAGATGATAGTAAAAAAAAAAAAAAAAAAAAAAAAAAAAAGGGGGGGGGGGGGTTGACTTTTTCCAAATGGAAAAGTGGAAATGTGTTGTCTACTTTACACACAGGTCAGTAAGAAAGTAGGCAATTCATTAAAATGGAAAAATTTATAAATACATACAATTAAGCAATAGTTTGCTTTGCATAAAATATCAGAATCAGAATTACTTTATTGCACACATGGGAAATGTGTTTGTTGGCATATCATAAAATAGAATAAGAATAATATTTAATAATAATATTTTAACAAAAAGTAACATAAATGTAAACATTAAGGTGGTAAAATTTAAAAAGTTATTTACAGACAGTAGTATGTATGTATGTATGTATGTAGTTAAGAAAGCAGATTGAGCTGCTCAAAAAAACAGATTTAGCCCATGTATTATTTGGGTTGTAAGAATTACCATTATTATTTAAATTGTTTGAAATTAGCACCAAAAAATGTTGATTAATAGATTAAAAGGAAAGAGAGAATATATGAGCACAAAGTTAACACATAGGAGCACCAAGATTTTTTTTAAAGCTTGTGTGGAAAAAAGCTTAACAGGATGTTATAAAGGTTAAAAAAGAACTAAGAGGTTCTGTTAGACAAATGTCACTGCAAAAGAAAAAATAGAAAAAAATTCTGAATAAAAATGTTGGGCTTCCGTGTACTAATGATGAAGCTGGAAGGAATTTGTCATCTAAGCAGTCACCGAGAAAATGTCAGCTCCATACTTCTAGTTTAAAAAGCTGATCTCAGCTCTGACATCTCCCTTACCCATCCTCCAGAAAACACTTAAAGTGGCTAAAGCAAAATCTAATTTTATGTTGTTCTTGAGCTTTTAGATTTACTTGTGCATCTCTTCCCTGGAGAGAAAGATAATGTGCATAGTTGCACATGAGTGGTTGAAAGTGAGAAAACCAACCAAGGTGAAGCAATCACCAGTCTACATGTGACAGCAACAATTAACCTTTAAAGACCCACTCTGATCATCCTTTGATCTATTTTACAAGTAATGGCCTTTTAATTACAACTAGCCTAAATCAAAAAACACGTGCTGTTTTCTAGAACATAGTGTCAACCTAATGCCTCGTACTAGATGTTTTCTCAACTGCAGCAGATAGATGCTCTAAATTTTATTTTGGCTAATCAACTTTTTTCCAGAACCAGCCAAAAGTGGAAGAGTTTGAGCGGGGAGCAAGTTTTTTTATCCCAATCTTTGAACATTTGAAACAGAATTCATATAAAAACAAGATACGAGCCTCAATCACAGAGCGGACTGAGTGATGCCTTGTGGTCCTCGCCTAGCTTCTGCTCTCTTACCTGGCTGTCGATTCTCATCCTCCGTTTGTGTAACTATTTTCTTCTGCCTTCACATCTTTACAACAAAATAAAAAAATGACTGATTTCATTGGCATTATGTCAGGAACTGTTGGTGGAGGACCCAAAATGCATGAGAGCAGACATGTTGACAGAAAGTAAAACATTTCATAAACAAACCAAAACATGACAAAACCATGGGAGCAGCAAAAAGTTAGCAGAGCACAAAAGAGCAGATGACCTGACACTGAGGAACTGAAAAACTCAAATACACTGAGGGTAATTAACTAAATGAAGGCCAGCTGTGGATGAACAACCTGAATCTGGTGTGAGAGACAGGCCAACTCAGAACATGATCAAAACAGTAAAAAAAATAATAAACTAAGCAACAGAACCCTCACACTTTAGCTGTGAAGAAGACATCACTCCAAGTGCTTCACTGTATTTATTCTAACAAATTAGTTCTTTTTCAAACTGGGTTCTTTTGTTTGCTTCTGATTCCCATCAAATTGAAAAACGAAATATTCCAAAATGCAACTTTAAGCTTATTTTCTTAATATATGTCCTCCATCATCAAAGAAAAGCCACAAGAACATGTTAAAAACACATGTGTTTTTGTCAGAGTGGATCTTTAAAAACATCAATGTTGTGATTTATTTTCAAGGAACATTTTTCCAGTTTGTATGAGCTAGATGATATTGGTTTGGAATGTCTAAGCAAAACCGACGTGAGTTCATGGCTAGATTAAATGAGAAAATGTAGGATCACAATTGGTGTTTCAGCCTCAGCAGCCTTATATATGATATAAAAACAGAAACAAAATTGCTGTGAAAAAGGCTTTAAATCAGTCTCTGTTCAGTTCTATGCAGTATATAAATATACTTGAACCTTGAGGTGATTGGTGTAACTGAGCTTCAGGGTCCTGGCCTGGAAAAGTCCAGGTTTATCTCTGTGAAGGGCACAGAGCATGAGCGCAGGAGCCCATGGTAAATTAATCTCTATGAGCAAACAGTCTGCGGATTATCTCTGTATGCTCAAGTTAACACCTCTCTCAAATGTCAACTTTAACCAACTTTAACCAATTTGTTTCTTTTATGATTAGCTCCCAGTAAAAAGCTCTACTTTACCCCTTTATCTCTCGTTTTTATTTATTTATTTATTTTTTGCTTCTGTTAATTTTATGTTTAGTGTTTATTGCTGTAGTTCAAGTAATAAAAAATATGTTTCAAACATGATAACTGCAAAAATGTTATAGGTGCAGTTGCCTTTCTTAATGGGTCCCTGCAGACATTATAATTGCAATACATAATTTTGGAGTTTTCTGTTTTTGTGAGTTCTTTTTCATTCATGTTTTGATTTTATTCAATTACACTTAGTCAAATTGTAAAAACAGGCAAACAAAGGGGTTTTTTGACATCTAAAACATGGACATGCAGAAAACTCGGATTCTGACACCAAAGCTGTGTTTTCCTCACAACATTTTTTTTTCCCTGCGGCTCCAAATATCATGGCTGTCCTGAAGTGCGTCTGTTTATCTGTCAGCTCTGACAAGATAATGAATGCTGCTTTGTCTACTCCCTTATCTTCTGTGTAAAAATCTGCATTATATTTGAAAACATTTTGAACAAAGTGGCATGAAAATGATCTTGTAAAAAGTTGTCTAGACTGTTAAGGACACACGGAGTGCTTTTAATAAAATCGTATTTTTTTAGGTTTTTATTCTAGTTTAATAATATAAATAAAATCAAGAATATGAAACAAAACAAAACACTTAAACCACTTAACAAACAGAAGGGCATTACAACATCCAACAAACATGGCTGTATTTATACATAGCTTTATTAAAAGACAAGAAAGGACAAAGACAGGAAAAAAAGACAAAAAAGGACAGAAGGAGTCAGATCTTAGCTGAGGTTCCATTTTCCTATTTATACACAGGCATAAACATATTTATATTTGTACAAAGTTTTTGATTGGGTTCTTCATGAAACAACTTCATGCTTAAAATTTTAAATATTCCTTTACTCCTCTAGATCTCTTATTAAAGACATCTACTACATGGGAAGGGAGGCGGTCAGTTTTTCCATTACATAAACTTGTTTTAGTTTATTTTTCAATTCATTTATTGTTGGTCATTTGATTTTTTCAGTTTATTGTAATATTTTTACAATTACTAATAATACAAGTACATTTCTTTGTTCCCTCTGAAAAAATGTCATTAAGTTTCACACATATAGCCGTATATTTGAAGGCATTTCCTTTTGAAGTTTTTCTTCTTTAATTTTGATTCAATAATCTTAATTAATAGGGCAATCCCAAAATATGTGCTTGGTCCCCTATTTTTCCACAATTTCCCCTAACAAATCGATGATGATCATTGTTACATCTATTACAGTTTTGTTATTTGTCTGCTGCTTTTTAATATTTTCAAAATATTTTGGGGGATTTCTTTCTCACAAGTTTTGAATTTCATTTTATTTTTTGTATTTTTTTTTTTTGACCATGCAAAAAATTCTATAAAAATGTAGAGCTTATCTGCAAACAGGTAAATGAAATGATATTTTTCCTTTTTTATTTCCACTCTAAAACATGCAAAACATCTTTCTCACTATCCATGCTCAGTGGGTTTTCTGAGGGAATCAAGTTCACTTTACTGTTAGATCTGCTGTTGCCTTTAGAAGATAAATGTCCTTGTTGATTTTTCCTGTTTGAGACCTGCTATATTCTGCCTCTCCAGGACTACAATGATGAGATCAGACAGGAACAGTTGAGAGAGTTATCCCTGTTGAACGGCTCAGATGATTCGAGCAGAGGCAGAACCGCACTCGGGAGGAGCTCGCGACCAACAAGCACAGCTTCCACAAGGTGAGGAGCTACTTAATGCTGAGTGACAACACGCCGCTCCATCAAGGCTTCTGGAAAAACCCTAAGAATAACAACCAACTTAACATTTTAGCTGATCTTGCCCTTAAAAATTATTGAAAGTATCCTTGTTATAAGATAATTGATGGTGTTTTTATCAATTGAAAATGGCTGCAAGTCAGCAAAATTCTAAAATCCTCAGTGACATTGGTGAGTTAGTTGGTTTTACTCTTCACCATGACATATAAGGTTATTCAAAGGAGGTTTTCTTTTCAGTCATTTCTACTTGTAAATTCGAATTTTTTTTGGGTGCATTTCCTGTGCTGCTGCTCAAGGGGATTTGAGAATCCAGGCAAGACCAGGAAAATCAGAAGAAGAAAAAAATTGACTTAGACACGCATACAGCTGCTTGTGTGAAATTGGAGCAAACTGTCTATAATCTACCTGAGCGAAAGCAGTCCCTCAGGAGGGGGAATTGTGGCTTGACAGCCTGGCCTAATTCAGAGACCACGAGTGGATGAGCTAAATCCAGCAGTAACATGGGATATTCCCAGTTTAAAGTCTGCACCGACACTAGTGTTGAACAATGTTCTCCCTATGCTGAAGCAATAAACAATTATGAACCTAAAGTGAAAAATGTTTCTATTTCTGGATCAAACATAAAATAGGATCTGGAAAAGCAATTAGAAGAAAGCTTGGAAAGCAGATCACAACGGCTGCATTACAACTTCTGCTGTATTAAAAAAGTTTTTTACCTAAATTCATTATAGTTCCTGTTATTCTGCATTGACAAGTTCATGTGTTGATTATATATTCTAAACTATGGGTTATAGACTTACTATCATGCATACATAATGCACATTGAACCTTTTGCAGCCTTCCTGAATGGGGCTTTTGCATAAAGCTAAAAGCTAAAGCCAAATCCAGCAAGCAGTTAAATGCAATTATATAAAATGTAAAAAAGGCTAATTTAATGAAATTGTTGAAGATGCACAAAATCATTTTTTAAAGTGTTTTTTTTTTCTGTGATTCTGTGTGATCAACATTTCTCCTAATATGTGCATTTGACTTTTCAAAAAACATCAGTCAGAAAGTTTCTGAATAGCTGCTGTTTTGTCTCTTCTTCTATCGCCAGGGGCCACAGAGGTACAGGAAGAAGCGCTGCTGCTCCTCGGGGGACAGCAACACCAACACACAGCAAACTTCCCACGACGGCTTTGAAAAGGGAAGCACAAGCTGTAAGAGCCAGAGGGACAGGAGGGAATGCAGGATACAGGCCGCCGCTGTTAGCAGTCACACATGAATCATATGACGACTATGTAAGTTTAATCCTCTTTGCATGCACAGAAGTCTATCTGGTACTAATTTTACTTGAAGTGTTTGGAGACTTGGTTTAATCCTCTTTGATGTACAGTGGATGAAGCTCGCTGGATGTAAAGGGGAAGGCCACGCGGGGATTTTAAGGCCATGGAGAAATGATGTTTTATAATGACTCCTTCATTTATAGCAGCAACATTTCCTAACTTCTCTCAGTGGGGTACATTTTCCATGTGAGCGCACAGAATATAGTTCACTTTCAATAAAATCTAAATCAACAGAACAGAAAATTAAACAGATTTTTTTTTTGCCCACAGCAATTCACTAAACAGTAGTAATTAAACTTTGTAATGACACCTTTATGGCTAACATATTTACCTAAGCATTTATCAATATGATGAAAGATGTTCCACATTTTTGCGGCTATAAAGGATGAAGATTTTTTTGGTGCTTCACTTTTTAGAAAAATACTTCGGAAAAGGTCCAATTTAATGCATTTTTGCATTATGGCAACACCTTGCTCACAAATCTTTCAGCTGAAACTACTTTCATAGCATTTTAATATATATTATTTTAGAATTCTAATAAAAAATAAGAAAAATAGCTAAACTTCTATCTTGGAACATTGTGTTATTTTTGAATGATGTCTGAAATCAAACTAACAAGCAGGCTGGAGGTAGACTGGACCTGTTGAATACATGAATAGTTTAACAGAGAGTGGGAGCTTGGTGAGGCTCAAACAATCAGGGTTTTCTCATTTATTTACCTCATTTTCTGTAGAAAAAAAGAAATAACTAAAAGATATGTCTCAGCTAATTGCCTGTTTTTTTAAGAGTTTATAAAATGCCAGAGAAGCTGCTTTTCAATTATTATGACTGAAACAGCTCAGAAAAAGTTATTTCTATTTATTGCAGGTACGCATGTTCTGATAAAACTTGACAGTCATTCAGATAAATGACAGCAAAAAAGTATTTCAATTTGGCTTATTTAGACAAGGCCAGGTCACATCTAAATGCTAAGAACACTTCTTAGAAAAGGCCAAATAATCAAAAGTTTTCAAATGAATGACAGTAAAATAAATTTAATTACAACACAGTTTTATTTTAGTTTACTACAATCTACTCTAAATTGCACAATTCTGTTTAATTTTAGTTGCTAATTCCAAGAGCAAAGTTAGCTAAATAAATTAAGAAATTAAACGTATTTTTTGTGATTAACCCTGAACCATGTCCACAAAGAGATGGTAATGGACTCAAGAAAAGTTTTAACTGATGCAGGAACAAATGGAATGGACGGAGACGAGGAACAAAAGGAAAAATTCAAAGTCTTTGAAGATAGAGAGGGTGTCTGTGGAAGTGGTAGCTCCTTCACAGTAGAAAGAAGAGCTGGTTCTGCCTCTGTATCTATCTTTTCAAACATTCAGGAGCCCTGAGATGGATGTTAAAGGGCTGCTTTGGTCAAATGTGGAACTGAAAAGTCTTTAGTGAAAGTAGATCTTATAAATTTGTACCCAAACTTTGATGTACTAAATCAGTGAAAGAAGTAAGAAGTGAACTTTTTTTTTAGATCTTGAACTGTTTTGCTCAGTTGAAAGGCACGTGGTAAAGTGATTTTATTGTCCGAGTTAGTTTTGGTGGTTAGTTCAGTTGTTTGTTTGTTTTCCTAAATTACACAAAGTGTTTTGGATTCTTTTTACATAACTTTAAGCCTTCTTATTTTGAAATGTGTTTTGCTGCTCAGTGTGTTGAGATTTGTTTCCTGTGAACGCTCACACCTACATTCTGCTTCTAGTTATCACCCCTGCAGCTCAGGTGAGCAGGCTGCAAACCTTTTTTATGCAGCTCTGGAATATTTTCCATGCTCCATAAACTCTCTTTGGGAGTCTTCATCTCCTGTTTTTTTTTTTTTTTTTTTGAGCAGGTCAGGATGTGTTTTGTCCTTCGTCTTTTATATTTTTTTTACCAACTGAACATCTGCCTGCTTTTTTGTTCTACTCTGAGGTGTCTGAAGTTGCAAAGTTTTTGTTCATTCTCTGCAGATACATTAACCATTAGTGCTCTCTTTGCATCTTTTGAAACAGAGCAGCTTGACTTTTGTTGCACTCTCTGAAAAGGACACTGTAAACATGATATAAAAAGTCCATAGATCACTTTGGAGTTGGACATTCCACACTGAAACAGAAAGTGAAGACATTCTGGAAGCCTTGCGCACCATCTGTTCATCCTAAACCAAGGTCAGAATGCAGATGGACTTGAAACTGCTTTATTATACCGCTCTGTTTTTCCTCAGTCTTAAAAAAAAAAAAAAGAACAGATTTGTTGTCTAATTTAGTTTAGTTAATTAAGTTGCTGTTATCTCCTAACTTACATTAGATTGTGATAAACAGCTTTATTTTTAAATTGATTTTTTTCATCAAGGACAATTCCAGATAGACAGATAGGACCCCTGGACTCTAGATGCAGGGGTGTCAACCAGAGCAGAAGGCTAGATGAAGGCTGAAGATAATGTAGGCAATTGAAAGAGGGGGTGAGAGCAGCACGCCGCTCGAAAAAGAAAAAAAAAAGAAATCCAATGAATTTGAAGCTAAAAACAAGAGTGAACTAGAAGGCTGGACTAATCGGTTTTAGAAAAGGGCACAGTGACATTGAAATTGAGTTTTAGATATGATGACAGCACGATGAGATGAAAAAAAAACAATGTTATGAACTAACATTTAAGTCTCAGGTGGTTTAAAAATACATTATTTACAAATGTTTTTAAAATATTCAGTATATGGTTTCAAATGTTACATTTCTGCAGGGAATGTCACATTCTTTACTAAGAAGTTTGTTTGGTGCCATGATATGAAGACTCAAAGATCTCTGATGTTTTTGAAATAGTTCTAGGCTCCTTGTCATGTTTTATTCAAAGTCCAAGCTGAAAGTACTGTACGCTCGACTTTAGATCTCAGAAATTTCCCAAGGTCAGTTTGAATAAACTACACAAGGTTAGCTCCAAGTTTACTTCAAATGAACAAAGGCAACACTTTTATTTATCTATTTCCTCAGAGCTTTCCTGCTCAGAAAAAAAAGTCATGTGGGCAAGCAGCCGAAGATTGGGCTGTCTGCAGCGGGAAACACACAAGCGCAGTTTCATTACCAATCCAAATTGAGTTCTGATGTAGAGCCTGTGTGTTTCCTAAGAACCAGAAATGCCAGGTATTTCTTCTTTTTGTAATTGGAGTTTGGGGAAGCGGCTTGAAGCACAGAGGTTAGAGGATTATAGAAAGGTGACTCTTGTTTCACACTCTCAGTCTCTTTGTCCTTTTTTTTTTTAAATTACTTTGTGGAATTTTTAAACCCGAAATTTAATTTAGTTTTCAGACATTTTACCCCAAAGCTGTTGTTTTTGGAGCATCGAGATATATTTTCAGCAGCAGTTGTAGTTGCAACTTGGGATACAACATTTCTCTTCTTTTACAAGTTGGTTCAAACCTCAATGTTTGGGTCACGGTTTTGTTTTGGCTCAAAATTGTATTTTTTGGACTAAATTTAATTAAGCATTTTTAAGGTATAATGACGAAACAACCAATATAATTAAGTTGTGTATGATACATATATGTACACCCGCACTCATGTCAAGACTGAACTTAGGGCTGGACTGAGATACAGAGTTTAGGCTTGTGCTGTGGCAAAAGATAAGACCAAACTGGTATGGGGCAAAGGGAGTCTCAGACTATTTAAAACATAATAGAGGGAATCACAGGTGGAAACAATCAGGAAGGATTAGACAATCACACCTGTAGTGAAACACACCAGGGCGGGAAGTCACAAGAGGAGAGTTGGTATTACAAAATAAAACAGGAAGTGCAACACAAAACATAAGCCTGATGAGACATGACAATATTACCATACACACCTATATAAACATGTATGTATATAAACATATACATGTACCTTGTTTTCAGTCTAAATGTTAATATCTTTTGATACACATTCACATAGTTTTCAGACAATTCTTTTGTGTGTAAAGAACAAAACAACCACAAAAAAGGTTAATATAGGGTATATAACAAACCTTGGTGATGACAGTATTGTTATAAAATACACAAAGGTAGACACAAAGAAGTTGGCATTAATCATAAAACCGATATAATATAATGCCATATCTTCATCACTTTGTCATTTTAATGTTACTGTACAGCTTCAAATAATGTAACATGCATTATTAAATATTAAGGTTAGTTATTTTTGCCGTGCATAAGTACACCTTTAGTCGTGTGTTCATTTATACGGTATATTCCTGTTTAATGACCTACTTTGAGTCTGCCCCACATGTACTTCCTTCCTGCACCAAATCTGTGGAAAATGGTTCAAAACAAAAAAGACTTCAGTCATATAAGTACATCAGCTGCATGTAAAGTTTTTATTTTTTTAGTCACATATTTTTAAAACGTGAATAAGAAGAGCCAAGCAAGATTACTTTTAAACTCAATTGATTAAAGTACTGTTTTGCAATCTGTTAGAAATGTAGTAATCGATTTAGTACATTTTATCCACTAAAGTAATAAAAGGGAATTAGAGCACAATAAAGGGAAAATCAGCATGGTTTTAATATTTAATACTGTTCAAGAGAAAAAGTGCTGCACTAAAGTGGAAAACACATAGGGGTGATGATCAACATCTAGCAATGAAAAAACAGAAAAGCTTACCAGCACAAATATGAAGAAAAAACAAAAAACTACAATAATCTAAAGTATTTCTGTACATTTCTAACCTTCCAAATGGGTCATAAAGTGTAGTGGACGGAACAACTACTATGTCCTCCTTAAAAGCCCTTTCAGTACATTTTACTTCCATATATTTTAGGAAGCAGTATTTTACTATGTTTTTCACCACAAATTAAGGAAAAGTCATTTAGCAATTTTTGGGAGTTTCTTGCTTTCCTTAGATAACTCAAAAATGTAAACATGTTTAAAAATTTCATCACAAATCCTTGCCCATTTTGGTTTTGTTTTAGCTTCCATGAGTTAGAAAGAACAAAAAGGAGGGAAACTGTTAAGTTCTGGCATCAGCAAATGTAAAGATTTTCATGCACTTCTATTATCTCCACATATTTATGAGCTGTCACAGCCCAGCTAGACACTTGCCATGGAAAGAAACAAGAAATTCTGCTGAGGATTGTGGTTCATCTGAAAGAAATGCCCACATTGCGTTACCCTTCAGACTATGTGGAGTTCACTTTTCTTTTAAAGACGCATCCACAAATTTTTACATGTTTTGCAAAGGTTTCTCAGCACCATGTGAGCACTAAATAACACCAAATAAAAGATGAAACAGAGATTATAATACAATAATGAAGAACCAGAATGTCAGCCACAGAGAAAACTGTCACATCAGCTACTGTCATATCACTGCAGTTTTCCATTCAGGTTATTATTATTTCTTCATCTTCTACAATGGATGATTTTAAGCAGGCAAGTCCAGTTGTATAGATTTGTATGTATTTGCGTTTATTTTTCTGTCTGTGTTCCCTGAGTTAATGACATGTCCAAGGTGTCCATCAAGTTTCTGCTTTTGCATTTGCAGGTCTTAATGTGATGCGTCCCTCTGGAGAATACCATGATAAATTGGCTCTGTCATGTCACTGTATTAGTTTTAGTGTAGTGAAGTGTGGGGTAAAACTGATACACTGACAGTAACCATTTTTGTGTCTCCCTCTGATGTGAAGTGGGTTACAATGCTTATTCGGGGAGAGGGTTTGAATAATTTAACATCATGGAAATAGCTATACATTTATATTTTCTGTTTTAGGTTCAGCTGTCTGGGATTATCAGGTTTCTCTGAAACATTTGTGATTTTTCTTTTTATTCAGGGATGTTTTTTCTTATCAGAGCTTCAATTTTGAATAAATATATGGAGATATTCCCGATGACCTTGATTACAGAAAAGCAAATGGAAAAAATAGAGGTTTGGATGTGGAGAAGTTCTACTGACATGTTTACAGTCTGCATACAGAAGCAGAATCTAAGTTGAGGCACGATGATTATTCATCACATGTTAAATTATCCCCTAAAAATGGATAATTTGCCTTTGATGCTTGTTACAGAAATAAACATTGTAAAGAAAAATCAAACAATCAGGGCACTCTGTATTGCATTCTGTCAAAATCGCTGAATTTTAAGTAATTACGGATAACAAACATTCATGCTGGTTTAGTTTTTCACTCTATGAACAGCCAGCCTTTGAATGAATTTTACATTGAAATCATCAAATGAAAGAGCTCAACTATCATCCAGTAAAGTAAATGTGTTTGGGATTTCAGCAACCAACCACTGTATTGTCTGTAAAATTGTATTTTTAATTTAGTTAAATTGTACAAGAAAAGAAAATGTTTATATAGCATGATGTGTTTTTTTCACATTAGTGAGTCCAGTTTTTCATTGCACCCTAAAATGTAGATTGCTTTTTGTAGGCAGGTTATTACAGTGGCTGAATACCGGTATATGTTTTTATCGTTTATAAATGATTCTTCCACTTGAAGTTTTTATTCCCCCTTAAAGATATTTGGATGTTGGAAGTAAGTGGCTGATTTGATGGCAGGTTTGAATGCAGGACAATTTACTGGCAAAGATTAAATCCGAATACAAAGATTGGCTGGCTGGCTGGCTGGCTGGCTGGCTGGATGGATGGATGGATTGGGTTTGGTTTATTTCAAGCATTATTTCTGGACAACACAATAATAAAAAAAATCATGCAAATTTATCAAACTCCTTACAGAAATGATGAAATGCATAGATAAAACACATTAAATACAGTAATTATAAATTAAGGTCAAGTAGAGTTTGATTTATTCCAAGAAAAGGAGTAGGAAGAAGCAAATGTATCTAATCCCACCCTTACTGAGTTATTTTATTTAGTATTTTTGTATAGTTTTCATATAGTTCTGATCAGATCAAGTGCTTATTGATTTTTGATTATCATTAGAAAACCTTTTTTCACGATTTCAGTAAACAATGACATGAATCACACATCATGTAACACATATGTACTACTCATTGATTATAATCAGAATACAATTTCCTATTAATCCAAAAATCATCCCTACACATCAAGTTTTCAAGTAACAAAATTGAGTGCTTATTGATTATCCTGAGAAAGAATTCTTACATCTTTTCAGTAAACATTAATGATTCACACTAAGTAACCAACATGTAGTAATCATTGATTCACACATCCATGTATTTAAAATTATTCAAACACCAGTTTAACTCTTCTTATCTTCATATCATGAAATTTGAGTTTCTTTATACATTTTATTTAAAAGATCTTAAGAGAAGGCTTCTCAAAGTTATAAAAGTACATGATATTACATCAAATATGTAAATTCAGAATCTATTTTTTTAAACATGTTTTGCAAATACACAGCATTTTTGCAGTAAATGGTAATATGTGATTAAACCAGCCTGTGGGGGGCCTCACACTGGCCCCTGAGCATGGTGGGAGGACTGTTCTCTGGCTAATCGAGAGCTTGCGCGCTCTGTGCTCCTTTGGCCTCCAGGTCTTCAGAGCTGGAGGCTCCTACTTCCCTCAATCTGCTTCTCCATGGAGGTGACTGGGAGGACCTAGCTGCCACTCGTACCCTGCCTTCTACTGGGGGCTTGGTGCGGGGGCACTCCCTGTCACTTCGCCTTTGTTTACTTTACTTTTCACATTCTGTCACATCATTATCCACATTAGAACACATACACTCACCTGAGGACAGGTGCGCCGTTTGCACAAACAAGATATCTGTACATGTGCAGGAATAACATAAGCTGGACACATGTTTGCTCATGTACATATGCATGTGCGTGCAAGTTGATCTGTACGTCAGTAAGCATGTGTTTGAAGGGTTGCTTGTAATATTTGAGTGTGTGTGGATGAGTGTGTGCCCAGCCTTTTTGGTAAACATCTACATGTAAAAGTAATAATAAGGCCTCAAGCTACTTGTTGCCTCTTCTTGTTTGTAATCCTACCCCTTCTAATGGGATTCTTAACCACCTTCCAACCATTTTATGTCCTCCTTTTTCTATCCTGTACCCATGTCCCTCATCTTTAGTATCCCATTCTTCCGCTGTCTTCTGGTAGAAAAAAAAAAACTGAAGGGTTCTACAAAAAACACCCTGTGTGTCCAAAGCTGCATAGCCCTCTATTGTAAGGAAAAGGAAGGAAAAGAAGAAGAATATGAAATAAAGTATAGCTTCATGAATCTGAAAGTAAAATTAGATTTAACTGTGGTGCAAAGAATCAAACAGCACATTCCTTTGAAACAGGGGAAGCATCTCTGCATATGAACCATTATCTGGACCTTAATGGCATTCTCTATGCTTCCAGAAAATGAACAATTTTTGAATGGGATTTGTAACTGCTGTGACCATTTTATATTACAATGGCTTCAGATCTGAAGCTGAATCATTATTTGTTCTATTAATTATGGAAATTACTCACTCAGAACTCATCTGTTTAGTGAAACAAATATCTGACACATTACCCCCACTCGATTATTTAAAAGACAAAAACTGCTCAGGTGGAGTAAATAATGGAATCCGCAGTCTCATCTGGGACCAGAATAGATGAATGCTAAGCACTGAAAGCTTTGCTTGAAAAAAAAAGAGAAATTAAAATGCTTATTAATTTATTTAGTTTCTGGTTTTTTGTGGCTGGATTTTTCCACACAAAACAAAAAAAAGAAATCCACAGATTGTAAGCAATAATTTTGACATTTTTGATGTAAACACTCACTTTCAGAGCAGAATACCTGAACAGAACAAAATCTGGATGGCGAGTGAGGTGGAAAGAAGTGAACCGCAGGATTTTTTACTGAAACAAAGAGAACTGCAAATCTCATTTTCCTCCCCCATTCTGCTGTGAGGAGAGGCATTCAAAGGCGGCTCCCTATGAAGATCAGTCACTGTCAAAGGACATACAGGTTGTCAATTGATAATGAAGCACAGAGCTAAGGGGCCTTTGCTTGTCACTGTCCTAATTGCAGGCGCACAGCCTCTCCTCTGTTGTGTTAAGGTTTGATTTATGTCCTCTGTCTTGTTAAAGAGAACCAGTGTTAATTGTTTTTACAGATGAGTGTCAAACTGGAGGAATCAAGACTCATTAATTAGAGGCTGACCCATTTACATGTGGTAGCCTGTCGAAGCTGAGTGCATCATGATGCGTGATGGCGAGGTCAGCAGAAAGACGCAAAGCTACACAAGATTTGTTGTTCTTTGAACTTTCTCAGACTGAGCAATACATCTGATCTCAACTGTGAAAGAACAGCCTGTCGAAAAGTTGGAACCCCCATTAAAGAACAGATGGTAATTCTTGCATTTTTGTGCTTGTCTGTGTGTTTCTTGAACATTCTTCCTCTGCACTCAAACTGACCTTGCTAGTTTGCAGTTTACACTGCTTCTTAAAATATACTTACCGGTAGATGTTCAGTGCTTCATATTAACTCCTTAGTCTCCCTCTGGAAACTTCAAGTCTTTAATCTCTGCCACTAGTAATCATCCCCAGATGTTTTTTGTTTAAGATAATACATTTACGAGTATGAAAATCCATAGATTTATTTGCTCCATGTCAGATTCTATGTCTTTCTCCTGTGGGTCATTTTTGTCACAACTCCAGTTGTCCTACAGGATATTGTTTTAACTTGTGTTTATACATCTGAAAATTCAATTTACTTTTAAACTTAATGCTGCAAAAGGTAAGAGTCACATCATTAGACTGATCATTTCTGATGTCAGCCATAGGATAATAAAAAAACGCTCCAGCAGCCATTCTAACATTCTCAACTGTTTGAACTTACTGAATGCCAGATTTGTACGTAGAGCCCGCAACCAGACAAAAAACATGCGTAGCAATGCATAAACGCCTGAGTTCTTAACGCGGAAGCTTGAAACAAGGGTTTACGTGCGTTTACCTAGACTTTTCATTGGAAGTGGCCACTTCAATGTGAGTCGACGCGGTCAAAATCTCTGGTTTTAAAGGGCCTATACCTAGCAAAATCAATTTATTGAGCTTTTAAGTGTGTTGTAATGTTAAGTACTCAGGAAAAGAAACCCCAAAGTGGCATTTCTGAGTATTCCTTTAAAAACCTCCGGTCTTAGCATCAGCCCCTCCCAACCCGTGAAAACCTCACGAGCTAACATAGGCCAGTGAGAACAGCTCCTTCCAGGAAGAGTCTGAACTTCTAGCCCCACTGGAGTTTAGTGTGTAGGACATGGTCAAGTGAGGGCACACAAATTTAAGCTCTAATCAAATTCTAAACCAGTAGATTTTGAAAGAAAAAACAACTATGGTTGTAATAAACAGAAAATAAACATCTAACACATTTGTGCAACTGTGCGGTGCATTGATTTATTTTTAGTTGAAGTCATTATTCTCAACATGAGTGATGCTGGAAAAATTAGTCAACTTGGATGCCAGCCTCCAGTGGTCACATGAGGAACTGCAACATTTAGCACTTCTTGGTTGATCTTCACATGTCATAATGAAATATATGATGTTGATAAACACATAGAGATAAATTCTAACAACTTTGCTTTATACTCATATGTAACTTGATCAGTACTTCCCATTTTACTCAGTTTCATTTCATTTCGGAATGCTCTACTTCTTATAATCCATCTGAAATGAATCCATTGATTGCTTTACAGCTGTGGTCCAGTGTGGCCAATTTTTGATTGGGGTTGCTAAGAGAGTAATTACAAATAAATACATGTGTCTGAGTCTACCGGGTAGGAAAAGAAATGGAAATTCAGAATCCCCTGAACTAGCTAATCCCTGACATAATCCCTGACTTACATTGATTAATTTTATGTCCTCAAAAATAGAGCCACATAGGCACAAAAATAGTTGGAATAAGCATTATAATGCAGGAGATGAGGGCATGTAGACATGTCACAGTGTTTGTGTTATGAAATATTAAAATAACCCTCCTGTTTAGAATCTATTTTGTTGCTACTTGAAGAAACAGTGTGTTGTTGAAACCTGGTTTTAATTGTTTCTCTCCTAAATGTTTATTTTTTCCATTTTATAAATGTAATTGGGAATTGGAGACTGGTGGGTCTCATTGAAGAGCTCCGTTTTGAATTACAAGCTTGGAAAGGATTAGAAGGGGATTAGATCATGATGAAAACGAAAGTGAGACTCATGAAATCCCACTAAATCTCTGTAAATGAGCAAGATGCAACAAATACCTGAGGAGACTAACAGAGTTTTCTGTTCTGCACACACTTTGGCCTTGCTTTACTTTCAGGTTAGGCTGTTTGCAAGAACATTTTGTCTTCTGAGACTCATCTCTTCTGTCATGAATAAAACATTTGACTGAATATGCAGCTTTGCTTTCGTACAGATCAGTTTATATGAAGGTGTGAGCTTGGTAAATAAAGTGATCTGGCACATTCAAAATGTTTGCTCTCTGACAGGATGATTACCTGTGACAAGAAAAAGTCTAAATGGCAATCTGAGCTTTCAGGTTTCTCATCTCATCTGGTTCATCATTCATGTTTTATTTATTCACATATCACCGTGTTATTAAATTGCAAAAAAAAAAAAAAAATTCAGATGTGTGTTTCCGTCTGATTGTTCCACTATGTCTATATCTAGGCGTCAAGAATAAAATGACCTTGTTACTAAGATTTAAGAAAAAAAAACATTAATAGGAATTAATGTTCCACATGCAGTACAGACCAAAAGTTTGGACACATTTCCCATTCATTTGAATCAGAAGGTGTGTCCAAACTTTTGGTCTGTACTGTATATCATATAAAACCAGGATATTCCACAAAAAAAGATCTTGTCCGCATCATTTCTGGTAAATCGGCTTCTGGACTTGATGTTTGATTATGTCAAAACCTTTAGTTTGTGGGTCCCGGGAAGTGTTAGAAAAATTGTGAATTTTAAATCCATCGTATTCAATTTTTACCTCAAACTTTTATACAGATTGTGATTTCGTTTTGAATATTTATATATTTTATTATTTTTTCATTGAATCAAATGTAGGAATCTTGAAGAAAAGTCAAAACTTTCCTATATTATAGACAATTGTTTACCACATGAGGCCAAATTTTTTTGTATATTTGCACAACATTGATTTCAGATTTGCCCGAGCCTCTGTTTGTGTTTGCTGGCAAGAAGAATCCTCTAAAGATTTTCCCCTGACTCCTCAATGAAGGTCACGTTTGTGTAGATCTCGTATCACTATAAAGGTTGTCTATTCAAAGTTAGTTTAATTTCCTGAAGGTTTTTCAACCATTTTTCCTTTCTAGTAATCCTACAGCCTTTCCGCTTAAAGTGTTGGATAATTAAACTTAAAACAATGCATCTCCTGCCTGTTTACACCAGATGCTTTAAAAAGAAAAACCTGCTGGCTTCTGTTGTCCAGTGCTAAATAAGTTAGATTTCCATAATATTCTGGATTTTCGGGAAATTCTAGTTTTCCAGAGCAGTCTAATAACAAACTTGAGTTAACTCAGAGCTCAGCTGCTCACCTCCTAACAGGGACTAGGAGATGCGCTCACATTATTCAGATTTTAATCCTTTATAGGGCACTCAATGAAATACTTTAAAATTCTAAAATTCAACCTTATAGTGTTATTGGAGAACTTAACAAGACCTCATTACATAGGTGACATTTTTCATTTTTTTTTTATTTTCATGTAGAAAATCAATGCCACTGAAGTTACCATATTTGGTGTGTGAGGCTTTGAGGAACCCAAGTGTCTGTTTGTCTCTGTCTTTAGCTGCCTCTGTCTGTCCATCCAACCATTAGACATTAGGCGACTTCTTCATGGTACTTGACAAAGCAGTTACGCTCACTGTTCATACAGAGATGCACCTTGCAGACCCTGCAGACCAGGAGCTAAAAATTAAACATGTGGACTAAAAACAACTGTCATAACATCATAAACTGACAAAAATCACTCTTAATCACTATTCATAAACTAAAAACAGTGTTTAAATTCAATCTGAATCACTGTATAGTGATATAAAAACATTTGGCAACATTAAAACATAATATGCTAAGTTGCATTGCTTTATTTGTAAAGAAAATGCACTAATATGGTTTGTTAGATGCATAGGGCATATGTCCAAAAACAGACATACCACGTAAAATTTAGTTTTTAGTGAAAAGGGTGTATGATCAAATATGGTGCCTGCATTTTTCATACCGTATTTTCACTAATTTCAATAAATTCTCCACAAACAACTTATATGTCAACACTTAACACAACTATTTAACAATAAAATGTATGAGTTTCATCAACTTACCATGGTTAGTTTTGACAATTCCTTTGAAAATGTCCAGTAAACCGAGCTGCAAAAGCACATTTTTCTGACTTTGGAGAAAAAGGGAAATTTGATGTGACCCTGGTCTCTGCTGATTGGTCAAGTTGCACAATTGAGTTACCTATAATGTAGGATGATCTTTGCTGATTTGCTGGGTAAAGATCACTTGATTCTTGAACTCACTGAGACAGGGGATGGGCGTGATAAGTAACATGTGCGGAAATGACCAAAAACAGTCACTTGCCCGATAAAGGGTTTTAAAGCCTTTGCACTGGCTGCCTGTCATCTACAGAATTGATGTGTAGGGTTCTTTCGTTAGTTTTAAATCTCTTGATGGTCTCAGCTCTCTTTTAGTCGTTATCCCTCCCAGAACTCCCAGGTCCTCAGGTGCTGGTTTGCTAACAATTTCCTCTTCAAATACCAAAATGCACGGTGAGGCTGCGTTTATGTTCCTCATCTGTGGAGTGGTCTCCAGAATGTATGTAAGAAATAGAATATATGTTGGTATTTTTAATAAAGCTTTGAATTTATGCAGGAGGGTGCTTTGATTTACATATTTTAGTCATTTCCTTATTTGATTTATTTGTATTTTTTAAATCTTGGCACATTTCATTTCGTTTTTTTGAATCTTAACGTCTATTTTATATATTTTATTATTTCATTACACTAACTTGCTTTTGTGTTTTTAATAATTTATGTATTCTCATCTTTTTTTGTGCATTTTTATGAATTCATATGTATATAGTTTTATCTCCACTGTTACCTTTCCCTGCTTAGATTTTTATTAATAAACAGCATTTCAATTTATTACATTTGATCACTGTTTCTATTTAATCTGTAATCATTTTCTTTTCTATTTTGATGTATTGTGTGTTTGTATTTTATTGTACTTGGGAATTTAAAATGTTTTGTGTTGTTTACATGAAAAATACTTTTACAGAAGTCTGATAGATGGATTAACAGAGATTTATACTCTCTAAAGCTCTTTGTCACATTTGGATGTCTTCTACTTTTGGATAAGGTTATTCTTTCATTTTTTTCCTGTTTTCCATGCCATAATCATGGTAATTAACAGTGTTTGGCAGCCATTGTAAGAAAAGCTGGTGGAGATTTGCATGATCTTGGTTTTGGCCAAGCTTTTTGGGTCTCAGTCAAACTTGATGACATGAAAGAAGTTTGCTTTTATGATGCCTTCTTTAGAGATCTAGATTAAAAAAAAAAGAGAAATCAAAAGACCCTGCACAGTCAGCATGGCAGAACGCTTTGGCGTTGACAGACAAAGTAAAAGAGCGCGAAACTGAACCCTGTGGACTCAAACAAATGAACACTGAAATAAAGCAGTGTAAAAAGGCGTACACACGTGTTGTGAAACGAGAATCCATCCAAGACCAAAGGCAAAGAAAAAAAAACAGAGGTCAGGAAATGAAGCCAGTTGTGAACAAAAATCAGTACATAAACACAAAAATCAAGTTCCAAACAGAGCAATAAGTAGAACAAATACTCAAGATAACCTAAATACAAAAGGCTGAACAGAAATCCTTAGAGGGGAACACAGAAAATCAAAAGAAATCAAAAATGAAGATAAAGCTAAAAACAAAGAAATCAGTGCAGCGCTGAAGTGGCAGACAATCCTGAGCATTTGTGCTTTACTTAAAGCTTTTGTTTGCTTAACTACTCACTATATAGGATGTTCAACTTTAGCACAGAAAAAAAAGTTCCATATCCTTGACATTTCCCTTGTGTGATGCTTTGTTTTCGTCTCTTTCTGCTCCATTATGCATCCAACTCTGCTCTGCTACAGTGAAAAACTTTTTTTTTTTTCCCCACCGGTTGTCGTTAACTGGATTTTGTTGATTTTGTGCTCATTGCTCCCTTTAAAGTCTGTTGTTTACGTGGACGTGCTGCATCCCAAATGCAATCATGTCTCAACTTACCTGCTTAACACCTGATGAAAAAACGGTGCTGAGCAATCAAAGCTCTTACTTCATTTTGACACTTTAGTGCAGGTGTTGAGAAAGTCAGTTTACTGAGATGTTTGGGTGTCTGGGTGTGTTCAGACCTTCATCTCTGAGTGTATAATTTGCACTGTGGACACCTGCTGCATCTGTTTTGACTTAAGTTGATAGTTAACGCCACACACTGAAATCTAACACTTTGTCAAATTTATGAGGAGAGACAGTTTCACAGTTTTGTCCAAATTTAGCAGAATTTTCCAACTAACTTTCACACTCACAATTTGGTTAATACAAGTGAGGAGCCACCAGCATGTGCTTCATAGCTTAATAATACATTAAACTTTATGGCAAATGTAAATTATTTGATCTTTCAGGTTAAATCAGAAGAGTAAAAACACACTTTTGCAACGTCAAACTGAAAGATTGTTGCAAAACACGAAATGTGACTTGAAGTAAAATTTGAAAAGGTTCTTCATTAGATTTTTCCTCAGCAATTTTAAATTAATACAATAAAAAAACAACTATTTTGTGTTTGTTTATGGTTGTAATAATTTAACTGTGATGATTTCTTGGCAATAACTATCATATCTTGGGGTCAATGGAGATTTTCTCAAAGTGTTATCTGACACAGGCAATCCTGACATTTTCACCGAGCTGTAGCAAAGGTGGCCAGCCAATAATTGTTAAAAAATGGAATTTAAAATTAGATTCAATGGTCTGCACCACCCAGAGTGCAAAAAATGTGAAGAGGGAGAGAAGAGAGTAAGAAGAGAACGCTAGAGGCAAAGACTGGGGATCAAATCCTCTCTAACACACACACACACACAAAAGATCTTATAATCCTAGAAGAACATGAAACGTAATAGATTGCAAATGTAAACAGAAATAAGAGTCATACACCGGCCATTGCCTAGATCAGTGGTCATATGTAACACATGACAGACTGAAAATTGTACACAGAGATCAGGGAAAGTTTAAAGAGGAGGTGAAATGGCATTTTGCGCTTTTATTGGTTTCCTCATTCTTCCTCACATCCAGTCCAAGAAAACGCAGTCATCTCGGCACTTGTCTCAGATCATAAAACTTAATCGCTCAGAGAACACAGCCATAAATGGAAGCAGCTGTGATGAGAGCATTGGCTCAGGGAAACTGTGTTGTTTAAAGATATTTTAGAAATATACGAGTGAAAACAAAAAAAGTAAGATGAGCCAAAATGCTATTCTGGAAAACAGATTTAAATTTTAATTGAATCTCTGTAAGCAATGGAAAAGTGGAGGTGATTGTCTTGATATAATACAAACTTTAGACAGTATTGCTATATGGTGTTGCATGAACAGTAAACTTTTGAGAATGACTTGAAAACAGACTGTAGCATTATGTACTTTTGCATATGCTAAGAAATTCAATTTGAAGATGTTTTTTCACTGAGTTTCATTATAAACAGTGATCAAAATAAAAAACAGTCCAGATGCCTCTAGTTTCACCATATATTGCAGCAGATGCCTCTCTGATAACTGCTATAAAGCTTTGCTGAGCCAGTACAATCGACTTGATCTATTCTAAGAGCAAGGTCTTTTAATCATGATTATGCTGGTTTTTGTCAAAATTATGTCATTTTCTAGGACATAGTTTCTGCTGGGCAGAACTTGTTCATTAGAAATTTGCATCTGAGTTTTGGGTGCGACTGATGGTGTGGAGCAAACCCCCATACCCCCCACCCCCCCACCCCCCACCCACCCCCGTTGTGGAGCAGGGAGCTTGTGAGCTAAGTTTGTGTCGCACAAGAGGTTCTTTTTGAAATGATGTTTTTTGTCTGCTCCTGTTTTACAACAATTTGAATTAAAGAATACTTCGAAATGCAATTTTGAGCTTACTTTTCTTTATATTCTTTTATGTTTTCCAAAAGAAAGAATGCCACAAGAACATGTTTAAAACACCAAAAACCCTTTTTTCATCAGAGTGGGTCATCGAGAGCAAATTGGTTTGTTGTGTTTCCTCAGCAACAATTTGACATCAATGGAGACCCCTGTTGTAGTTCAAGGCCCAGATGTGAATTAGTTCCAACAATGAGATAAGCTCCACCAAGAACTGTAATCAATAAAAGGCATTATAGACTCAAATTGAATAGCTTAATCTATGAATTTAAGTATTGATTGTTTTACATTCATCTCTGCCCAGATACACTGATACAAAGTGACCTGTTTTGCCCCCTCTTTTATCGACCAACTGACTGAAAGTTCTGGTCTTAATGAAATGCCTGTGACTTCATTTGGTTACATGAAAAAACAGTATTGTCTGTCTATCTTTCAAAAATCAATCTTCAGCTTATTTGTTTAGTTTTTTCCTCATTTTCATTTACTTTATTTGAAAAAAACTGATACAGACAGGAAAATTGTGTTTGTCCTTTTAGCCAGAGAAATGAAAAATGGTGATTTTTTTCATTTTTATTAGCGATCAGCCTGAAAAACTAATTTAGTGCTTTGAATTGTATTATTATAGAATATTGCTCTGAGTACACCGTTGGATGGATCTTTTTCATCGTAGTTATTTCATTAGCTTGCTTCTGATGGCACACTTCATGACAATTTGCACACACAAAAAAGAGCAATCCTATCCAGAAGTTCCCAGCTATAATATAAAACAGCCAACTATGTGGAACAGGAGAATTTACCCCAGTTGGGATTCGATAGAAATGTTTCATCAAAACTATTTAAAAAAATTTACTTTTAGCTTCAGAAATGCAGCATCATTTTATGATAAAATTGGTTAGATGTAAAAGAAAAAAATAATATAGTGACATTTTCTTTTAAAAAGGAGCCGTTTCAGACCATTTTGGGAGAAAAGGAGATAGAGAAAATAATAAGGACAGATTTACGGTACCTATGGATCCTCTTGTAGTCTTTCTAGATTTTACAACAAAGAATCTTTGAAATTCACCTATTTTTTTAATGACCAATGTTATATTTTACATGTCTTAATGATGGTAGCTAGATCATTACTATAAATTGGCTAAATCAACCAATGTTAGCCCAGTGGATACAAAAATGAAAACAAATTTACATGAACTACAACAAAAAATGGATATTCTTTAGAAAAGATGGATGGTAGCGACTACTATGTTTGAAAAAACGTTTTTTACATTTTGAACGAATGCCATCGTTTAAAGGCCTTCATTTTGCACATGTACATGTGACTATGCGTATATATGGATGTGTAAGCACATGAGTATGTATAGATATAGTTATATATAAAAATATGAGTAAAGATGGGTGTGCATGTAGGTGTAGATAAATTAAACATATATGGGTGCTCTTTTTCTCTGTCTTCAATTCTATAACTGCTGAAATATGCCAAATCTTAACACCGGTTTTGGTTTTTGTTTGCCACAGTCGTTTTAATTGCCTTTATTTCTGCATTTCAAGGCAACAAGGTTAAAAAAAAGAAGAAGAGCCAATTCCCTGAAAAACATAGAATGAAAACAAACACGAAAAAATCCCAGTTTTTTTCCTTGGATTGGCAGGGACCTCAGACATCCAAACATGCAGATGGAGCCACTTCAAATTGGCGTCTTCCAGCCAGTTTCCACATGGTTACAGCTAGAGTCTACCTATTTGCCTCCCCTGGACGCTGCAGAGGACTGTCTGACAGTTGAATGGTTTATGTAGCACGCAGCCAGCCATTTCATCTGGCTCTATCTGTGCGCTCTCAAGCATATAAACACCGTCTAGGTGGTCGCTTTTTTTCTAACTTGTCCCTGCAATGTTTGCTTCCTTTTCCCTTGCAGGGGTACGATGATGGATACGGAGGGGAGTATGATGATGAAAGTTATGAAATCTATGACGACAGCTACAACAGTCAAGCAAAGAGGTACCGTCAATGCACACACAACTACCAAATAAACGTAGAAAATGTATTGGTCCTTTATTGTCAAAGACATGATTTAGCACATTAACCCTCTAACCCAGGAGATGTCACTGGCGACAGCTGAGTAGCACACACTCTTTGACAACTCTACCATTCACATGATCTAAGTGAGTCAGCTGATTCAAATTCTACGTTCACACCGGGCTTGAGATTCAACCAACCACTTCCAATGAAGAGTCTATGTAATTGCGTATATTTGTGATCGGGCCTCCACATTTGAAAATTTACAGTGCAATTTCAGGCTCTTTATACAAATCTGTGGCCATGGAACGCTCGTTGAAAGTTAAACCTGTTGAGCTTTGAACACTCATAGATTTGGACTTAGTAGTGATGGATAGCATCCTTTTCCAAAACCAGACATGTGAAACGTTTTCAAGAACACGCTGAGCAGGCATTCTTAAACACGCTTTTAGAATACAGTGTTCATGCTGGACTGTTGCTACTGGTGCAATGGCAGGGCTGTCAACCTCTGATCGAAAGATTGCAGGTTTGGTTCCTGCCTTATCCACCCATGTGTCGAAGTGTCCTTGGGCAAGACACTGAACACCACATTGCCTCTGGAGGTTATCGGTTGGCGCCAGTGTTCGGCAGGGGAGCCACTATTGGTGTGTGAATGTGTGTGCGAATGGGTGAACGGGAGTGTGACTGTAAAGCACGTTGGTCCTTCAACAAAGGTAGAAAAGCGCTGTACAAGTATACGCCATTTACCATTTAACTAGTGCATGTACTCACAGTTGGAAGAGGTTTGGTGCGAAATGTCATAGCAATGCAAATCTCGTGAATCTTGCTCCATTCTTTTTCTTTCACAGGCCTACTCTGACATACAAAAGACTTGTCAATCACAACATGTAATTCTGGCCAGGCGCAAACCACAATCATTCATTTCTCCTTTATGATCAGTTTTTAAACTTTTGGCATTTCAGCGTGCTGAAAAGAAAGCTACTCATACATCACCACTAAATCCGACTCCCTCAAAATTTAACTGATGTAACGTTTAACATGCATTAAATGGCTGCGCATTTTGCCCAAAAATTGACCTAAAAACATGGATAGCCAAAATTTGCATATACGCGCTTTAACATGGACCTTTTATGGGAAGTGGTCACTTTAATGAGTGTTTCCGAGCCCAGTGTGAACGTATGATTAAGGAAACACTAAATACAATTTGGTCCATTTCACTTTGTTTGCTTAAACCCTTGTACAATTCTTCTGAAAATAGAAAAAATATTGCAGAAAAAAACATTTAAGTAGCGATTTGCACAGATTGTATTATGAAATCATAGTGTAAAAATTCTTCAATTGTGATTTTTTTAGTTAATTATTTTTTAAGCATTTAATCTATTATTTATTATTAGAAATAATGTAAAGCTTGCTTGCATTTTTTTTTTTTTTGCATCAACGCGACACCTTCATTATTTAACTCGTGTTTTAACCCTGTCTTCTGTAGCATTTCAGAGTATTATACCTATGGACTTGGAACCAGTGATGAATCCTACAACAACTATGGTAAGAATAGCTGAATTATCAGATAAAAAGTGAATTTTATTAGATGAAGATCACTCACCCAGATATGAGTCACCCTCATTTCCATAAACGTATTTTTTTTTTTGTGCTGCCACTCACAGAAGAGTGTTTTGTACTGTGGGAGCCAAACAACACAGTTAAAGCTAAAGCATGGGTGGTTTATATTTTTCAGCTATTTTTACATTCATATCCAATCCCACACATTCTTTTGAGTTGTCCATGAATCAGAGCTGTAAGCTAAAACTATGGCAGCAACCAGCACAACAGTTTTTTGCTAATAATTTCTATGAGAACATAAAGCAGCGTCTGATATTTTCTGGGATTGAAAAAAGAGAAAGCATGCTGTTATCGCAGGTAACAAACTCACATTGGAGGCACAGTGTGGGACTTTGAAAAACGTTCTTGTGTGTCTCTGACTGCTCCTCCTGCTAAGAGACAGAGGAAAGAAAGAAAGAAAAAAAAAGAGAAAGCCTGCAGAAACAGCCCACTCTAAATCTTCCTGACCTGAGGGGGCCCTTCTGCTTGCTTCACTCTTTCTACCTGCCTGACTGTGATCTGCATTTTACTGAAAATATAAATGAGTCAGTGCAATCACATAAAACTAAAACTCTGACTGTTCTGAAAGGTGGAGTGTTTTGCCTGTTGGGTATTTGCCCTAAAAGTTTATTTCAGAGAGCCGCTCCTAACCTCATTTGTGAATTTATCTTAAAGCTGCAGCAGAATCAAAGTATTTTAATTTCATCTCTTTACATTCTTGGTCCTATAAAGCAGGTTTCAGTTAACTTAGATGAAAAGCTTTTTCAGAACTACAAAATATATTTAATAAATATGAAAATGTATAAATTATAGATAGGTAATATATAGGTAACCATACGAAAGAAATTATTCAAAATTTTAAATATTATTGATTAATTTCTCAGAAATTGTGATTTTTGACAAAGACTTTTAACATATATGAAAATCAATATTGGGCATTTAGAGGCTACTTTTGGACATGTTGATTTTAAAATAATATCTGTAAATAAATATAAATACATTTAAAAAAATTGTCCACTTAAAAAATGTATACAATTTACTATTTTGAATCTACAAAATTATAAAATGCTTCTAAAATCTTGACAGGGTTTCAAAACAAAATGAAATATATTGCATAACAATAAAATCAATACAAAATGTAAGATTTTTCAGATTTTCATTGTACTTTTCTACATTTATAAGCGAAGAATGTGTTTATTTCTTGAAATTAGTCATGAAAAAATGAACTTATTAGAGTTTTGTAGATTTAACATGAACTACTCAATATTGAGCTGCCATGTCCCATTCAAGAGTTGGAAAACTGGACCTGCTCCAGCAGGTTTGTGCTCTCATTCATTGTCAATGCGATGCTGGGGTGTAGAGCTCCGACCAAACCAAAACCAGGGGGGCAATGATTTGATTTTCTGCTTCATAAACGCTCTTTTATTTGAAGCAAAACCATGTCCCACACAGCAGAGGTGGCCAATTTCATGTCATTTTGCTCTGAGGAAGGAGCTGCTGACTCTGATCTCAGTATCGGTTTATTCGTGGACAAAGAACTAATATCAAATTAATATCCTGTGAAAAGAAGTACCTAACATAGATGGAACACATATATGTGTTGGTCCTCTAACTTTTTTTGTCTTGTGTGATAAACATTGTTCAATTTCACAGCCAGACATATAAAAGCTTTTTATGTGTTTTTGCAGAGGAGGAATGGACGGTCACCCGAGCCACTCTCAAAGCGCCGACTTTACGTCTGACAAGAGGCTCCTACAGAAAAAATCCCTATGGCAGATACTGAAGGTGCTCCAGAAATGTGAACTACTACTTTACTCATACTTTTTCTAATACTTCATTAATTCATGTGACATTCATCTTCTGTCCCACTCATGGCGGCAATGGAAAGATAATAAAGTTATGCCTACAAAGAACAGGAAAGCGACCTGCCATATTCTCAAGTGTTATTTACAGAATTAAGTCTCATTTTTGACATTCAAACATGCTTATCTGGTATTAAAAATGTGTTACCTCCCTCCTCAACAAAAGTAATTTTAATGATTACAGATTGGGTTCCATTTATTGCCCTGATGTCACACAATCTTTATGATAATTTCACACATTTCTTAAAGTTGTTTAGAGGCACAGCAGCATATAGTGCTTTGACTGCTTTGTTTGGGTAGTGTGCTTGCTCCGAAGAAGAGCCACTTCAGAGGGACTTTGGTATTCATGGTGTGTTTCCCTAAACATTTCCGAGCACAGTTCTCAAAAGTCATAGTGTCAATTATATGACGCCCCATGTCACGAGTAAGCTTCCTCAAAGCAGCTTAGCATAAGCCATAATGCAGACTTAACTGCAAACCACATGAAGCTCAACGTGACAGACCATAGGAGTACGTATATAGTCTGCTCAATAAGGAAAATGTCTTTTTTTCTGCACAAAAGATGCATCCTGGTAATATAAGCAAAAGCCCATTCTCTTTTTCATTTATAGGTGGATGGTAAACCACAAAAAAAAGAGTGCAGAATGCTACCTTCTATAATGGCTGAGTAGAAAAAATGGCTTCTGTGCCCGCGGCCAGGACAGCCAAGCAATTGGGCTCATGCACGATTTATGGAACCCTATGTGAGAACACTTTTAGCTGTAACATCATATTTTATAGCCTGTACTTTTCTTTCATCTCATACCTGAAGCCTGGAAGTGCACAGGTAAAAGATTGAAGATGGTCTGATCACATACCTTTTGTGGGTTACCTTTGAGACATTTAGTCCGAATGTGATTGAAAGCTAAAGACATTAAGGGGGGGCACAGACTTAAACCTCTTAGCTAATATGCTGCTGTCCTTGCATTCAAACTGTACACATAACATTTCCTTTAATTTTACAATTCTCTTTGCTTAGTTTTCTGCAAACCTTTTGCTTCTGTTGTGGTTTTTTGTTTACTAATCCTCAAATATTCTTACAGCAAGACACATCTGAAACCACACAAACTTCCCTTAAAGACCCACTCTGATGAAAATCGTGTTTTTAACATATTATTGTGCCATTTTTCTCATGATGAAGGACATATACTAAGAAAAGTATGATTAAAATGGCGTTTCTGTGTATTTCTTTCTTCAAATTGTTGCGAATCAGGAGCAGATGAAAAAATAAACTTGATAAAGATTGTATTTGTTGCGTAGAAAATATGCTGGGTGGGCCACAGGCTCCCTTCTCCGCTCCATTCCGACACATTCACTTGAAGACGGCCATGTCTTTGTTTTTACCTTGTCCCATCTGGCATCTGGTTCAAAACTGTACGGCTGGATAGGTCCGATTTTACTTGCCATTTTAGTTGCACCATTAATGTTAGGTTGGGGGTGTGAAGGAGTGTAAACAGATGGGTGACGGGAAGGGGGGCGGGGTTGCTCCACACCATCAGTCCTGCCCAAAAAGCAGAGGCAGATTCTTAATGAACTACTGCCACTCTGCAGAAACTATGTCCTAAAAAACACAGATTTTATGATTTTGGCGAAAATCATCTTTAAAAGACCGCACTTTGAAAAGGTGATTGGACTGGGTTTTTAAATGCAACAAATGGAAGCCAATCATGATAATCCGAAGACCTGAATGTTAACCTACATGATATTTCATATTTCAGTTCCACTCACATGTATGTGTCATCATCATGATCGATAGCACAGTCAAAAAAAGGCCCTCGGTTCTATTGTAACTTTGATAAATGCCAAATGATGTGAAATTGTGATGGTGCAAAAGCCTTTTTTTGTGTTTCCCTGGGTTAAAAGCAGTCACTGGCATTGTTTTGTTATTGAATATAGTGCTTTGTCTTTTGTGTAACTTGTATTTGTACTTGAAGCATTTAATAAAAATAACATAAACATCAACAGTGTGGAAGACTTTAGTAGCTGTTAATGAAACGCTAAACTGGTATTTTCCTGTTTTTTTTGTCCAAAACTTCACTTGCAGGTTACAGTTAACATGTCTCATAAAAAAATTTTAAAAACACTTTCCCAAATAAATCAGTTTAAAATTACATTTGTATTCCTTTTTTAATCATCTTTGAACATCCGTTAACTACTTCTAAACTAATAAACTTCTTTTCTTAATCCAGTCTTTCAAGTCTTAATAAACAGACATTGACTCTGACATTGATACGGGGTTTAAAGAGGTAAGAAGCCCTCATGTATTGTCATAATAACCTCCTAAAGGAGGATCTGATATCAGTGCCTGACCTCTGGAAGTATTTCAATGAAAAAAAATCTTTTAATTGCTATTTGTAACCTTTCAATGTCTTTGCTAACCTCTTCTTTGCATTTCTGTCATTTAATCTGAGAAAGCTGCATTCTCCGTGCTTTAAACACCGAGGCTCAAGTCAATTCCGCCCTTTTGAATTCTCCTTTGTGATTAGCACAGCTCAAGCCTGACTCTGATTAAGAGTGTAGGTCACGGGACTGAAAGGAAGACTAAACTCTAAACAGGTAACCTTAATGGTAATCCTAATTTAATCTCCAAATTCTAATTTCCACTTTAAAAAAAAAAGTAAACCTGCTCGTTTTAACCCCAAAACTAAAGGCCCGCTTCACATCTCTAACTAGATTCTTCAGGAATTCAGTTAAACTGTGAAAACATTTTAACCAAAAATGTTCAGCAATCTAAACATCACATTAGTGATCTAAATAAATCAATTTTAAAAGTGAATTCTAATGCATTGAATTGGTTTACTTTTTTCACACTGTTGGAATAATTGTTTTCTGTACATTTTATATTGCATGCAGAATGTTTAGTTGATGGAAATGATGACTATTTTATGACAGTTTTGTATTCTTTCCTATAGATGATCAATGATTTGGTGAGAGCAAAGGGGAATAAAGCAGGTGAGTAAAAAAATTCATTAAAATCACGTTATTACAGCAAAAAATGTTTTGGACCTTAAAGTGTTTTAAATCAGAAATATCCAGATGCTGTCTGGAAACCAGTTTGTTTATATTGCATTTTGCAAAATAGGGGGATTTCAGTGGATCCGATAACAAAGTACAATGAACAAATAATTATAATTGTGACAGTTATAACAGTTTGAGTTACAGTACAGTTCATAATTTTGACCCTTTAAGCACAAAAACATCTTGGAAGCTTTGTTTTGACATATTTGTGTATTATCTGTGGATGAGAACTGCAATGTCTTTAAACTATTTTCTTTTTCTTTTATGTGTAAAATTGAATGTGGCAACATTTAGAAAGTTACAAAGAAAAAACTTTTTAAATAAAAAGTAACCAAAATAAGGAAAAGTTTTGAATGTTCAGATTTAATTAAAATTGCATTTTTTGGTCAATTATAACTTCTGTTAAGCTTCTGTTTAAATTTGTATATCTTTAGAAATGATTTTTTGAGTCATCTGTGTCAATTTTTTCTTTCTTAGAATTTGTTTTGTTTAGAATAAATCAAATCATTGCAAATAAATCTTTTTTATAATTAAAACTACTAAAAACTTTGGTTAATGTGAATAACATTATATTTTTTATTGTAAAACACAACATGTTCTAAATAATGTAATAATTTAAATTTAGGTAGATACTTCAATCTTACAGATTTGTAATATTTCAGCATTTTTTTCCTATAGCTGAAGCAAACAGGCAATCAATACTGAGCTGATGCAGAATCTTTACTGTCTTGTTTCTTATAGGAGAACAAAAAACATCACACAAAGGATCAATGACTACCTTCACTCATCAATATGCAAGACACAATCTTGGTATGTATTCAAAGGTTTCCTCCACTATGCTCTGCAAAAACAGGCCCCTGAGAAATACGTCAAAATTCTAAAGATTTTCTTTTTTTTTTCTCTTTTTCTCAATTTGTTCTGTCCAACAACAGAGCAGACAGATGAGATCTGAAGGCCTTTAGTGTTGGACAGGTTTTAATATTACAATAATGGGTTATACGTCTTCTGATAGCCAAGGTGTATATTTGTATAAACCCCTTTTGTTTTTGTTTATTATTTTTTATTTATTTAGTGCATTTTATGTTTTAAACATACAGTATATAGATATTCTTTAAATGAGCAAAAGAAATCTACCAATGGGGTACGAACAAATGTCTCACAGAGAATTCTTATTTTAAGAAAATAATTCTAGTCACCAAGCCATGTTTTTTAAAATTAAGATTGTTAATAAGATTTATTTTTTTTTCCTGAAACAAGGTCTTTTCACTTTCTTCAGATTCAGTTTTGCGATCTGCAAAGATTATGTTTTTATCTTAGCTTGATGTAATGAAAACTAATCTGGATTTATTTCTATAAAGACAAATGAAATAAATTACATTAAGCAGGATATTTTGAGGACATTTCTCTGGTAACTTTATTGGAAGAAGTTAAGCTTTTTGATGGACAAATCCGGAGAACACAATAAATTCAGAGCCGGCCTTTCATAGCATTACACATCAGCTCTCTCAACAGCAAAAAAAGAAATAGATTTTTCTCATTCCAGATCGATTACGTTATGAGAATAACTCCGGTGCAAAGCGCAGAGATTAAAGGAAAATGTAAATGAACCTGAAACTATTCCGAGGAGTTGTGTGTTACTTACTTTTTAGCCAAAAAACTAAGATCTGAAAGTCTGTCAGAGAATTTTATGCATTTCTGAAGCCTAATCCAACGGATGGAAGTTAGTTAACACTCAAAAACAAAAGGGATTAAATAAAGACTTACTGCTGTCTCTCATTTACCCCACAAAGAGTGCTGACTCAGGTTTTTAATTCTTTTAATCAGCCTTCGCGTCTCCTTGCTTTAATTGTCGCCGTGGTTCTTGTCCATCAGGTTGGCCTGGCCTGCAGCCTGAAGCGCTATGAAGCTCAAGCAGCTGTTTGCTTTGTTAGATTGCCAAGTTTATCACCTTTGGTGATGTTGTTTATGCAGACTAAACCCTTAATAATATGCACATGAATTAACTTTATTAATTCTCTCTTTGCATACATCTGTCTCTGTGGAGAAGTAACCATAAACTCATTTTATTGTGTGCAGAAATTAAACCACCAACTGTGGGGGGAAAAGACGGAAACGTGACCTGTTGGTGAGGAGGTGATGGTGTCTGTTTGGTAATGAGATCCCTATATATTTATTTTCAACATAAAAAGAAAGCTGAGCACAAAAAGAAATGTCTGTATAAAAAAAAAGGAAAAAGAAAAGAAAAGTAGCCGGAGTGGTGACCTCCTATGGGAAAATGTGGTCGGTAAGCCACAAAATCTTTCTAATCCTTTCTGAGGTGCAGCCAGTTGAGATAATTAGACTTGCTCGCAACAACCAAACAAATTGGCTGAGGACTGTAACATTTATATTTATGCACCCTAAGCACATTTCTGCACATTATAAAATTCCCACTGTAAAGTTTGTTGATGAAGCTCGGAACAGCCAGGAAAAAACTGCACCAAACACATTTGTTTCCGTTTGCCTTAAGAGTGTATTTACTATAAGTACTGAGTATACCGCTTAATCCTTACTACCTGTAAAACTGAGTATTAATCTTTAGCTGCTGTGTGTCTATTTTACTGCAACATGAAAGACTTTGAAATTGCATCAAAATTCTTAGTTTGTCTGTCTCAGTTTTATCATTTTTGATGATGGCTTTGAAGCTTTGCAAGATTTAGCAAGAATAAAAAGTGCATGAGAGTAAAAGTAACAAAAGGAGCAAAATTTTGAAGCATCTGACTCTCAACTAAAATATTTTAGCCGCTCAAAGGGGTGAAAAGTTGAATTCCAGTGGGAATCATTAAGGCATTCGTTATTTTAACATATTTTTATGAGTTGTCTGAAACAGATTTGCAAAAATCTCCAAGCTTTAAAACTCAAAGAAAGACTTCATCTTAGTAGCAGCATTGATACAAACTTTTGGCAACACAACAAGTAAATACAACTTTTAAAAAAAAATCAGAATTAAATTTGAAAATTTGCTGCTCGGGCATAAGAGGAGATGAGTTTCTGCATGATGAGTCGCTCTTAAAGTTGGAATAAAATTGCATTAAGCAAAGTTCAGACTGCATGATTTCACAGTTGTCCTGAGATGGAGTTTTACAGTTGCAGTGGGTTCACACTGCATGATTGATTTGCCAAAAAGTCACACACCACGGTGTGGTTTCACATTTTTACAGAATTCTATACTAAAGGGAACCTAGTCATGAATTATTATGGATCATAACATTTAATTTGAATTTAAATGTAATGCTTTGTTGGATTTCTGCCACTTATTGGATTTTAGATTGCTGGAAGCAAATTACATTACTTTGAATCGGGATATGTTTTATTTTTTCCCATCTAAATGCTAAGCTAACGTAAAAACGTACTGACAGCGGCCTTATAATGTGATGTGATGGTGATGGATCGTTTCATGTAAACCTAAACTAAAGAAGAAAAGTAGCCAATATTTTTCTGCAAATTAGCCTAAGACTGGGAGCTCATATCTTCATTTGAAAATAGAGCTTGCACAGCTTGAGCTGACTTACACCTTCTGCAGTCGAGCAACAATGCCATCTGCTTCTGGGCTCAGACTTGCTCCATGAGCACAAGACATCTCTAGATGTGCAACAACACTGTGTACTTGCCATTTCTGTCAGCAACTGTGTGAACCAACATGATGGCTTGTACCTCCCATGCTGTGTTTCTTATTTTTCACAAATAATCATGCCAATTTGTTCTTAACAAGACAATAAAAGCTCGTTTTGCAAAGGTCTAGGTGAAAACGAGGGGGTCTATTTGTCTCCGTATTCATTTCAAGGACGAGCTGATTGTCTCTGGCTGAGAGCTGCACCTCCACGCGAAACGTCACCCTGGATGTTGGGCGCTTGTTGACAGATTATAACTGGGGGATTCATAAAAAGACAGTTTGGGCATCAAGGGGAATTACTAAACAGCATCTGAAGCTCACCCAGCCAAAATTTCACACTCCTGGCTTGAACAGCTACACACCAAGGACACCGGTGTCATTTGTCATTCTAATCAGTATCAATTCAGACAGACGAATACATGCTTTTCCCATGAATGCTACCCCATATTATCATATTGACTGAATGGAGAATCTCGACGTTTGGGGAAATACATTCATTTGGTGCCTTGTCAAGACCTGGATGGGAGAATCAATAATCACATTTTCCTGTCAGGCTGCTGAATATGAAGCTACAGCAAATCCACAGACAATTAGGAAATTGCAAAAAAAATAATAAAATAAAAGTTATATTAGCCATATATTAGCTGCTTTAAAAAAAGCTAAGCAATCTATTTTTTTGTATTTTGAAAAAAAAAAAAGATATTTAACTAGTGCTCTATTCCATCACTCTTTCAGCTGATTACTTTTTTTATGGGCAGAGAAAATCTGGTTTCTTATTCAAAACTAAGCAATCCACACACAAAATGACAAGCCATTCTTGTAACAATTTGCTGTCACGCCTTCAACATAAATTCATTTCTGCTTTCTCCTCCTACAGATCCTATAGAAAACATTTGCTGCCCAGCTGGTAGACAACAATGTTTAGCTCTGTTTGACATCTGCGGGATATTCTTTTACTGTCTTTAAAAGTATAAAATGTCCTTTTCATGCATATTTTGTACATAAAAAGGAGTAAAAAAAAACACTTGATTTGTGAATTTTTCCATCATGTGTTCTGTTTTATTGCAATGTTTGGGGTTTTGGGAAAAGATCAAATTAGTAAATGAAGCTGGTGTCACACAGCCATTACATGCATTTTGGCCTTTCGTGATACACGCGTGATAACCGTAATTCATAGGTGTTTCTTGCCTTCGTTATTCGGCAAAGATGTCTGATGAAGGTTTCGGCGGACAGGCCTTAACGTGAATTTGCTTTTGAGATTTTCTAGATTTTTGGCGAGTTGGGAATTACGCAGTTTATGTGTATTTTACATAGTTTACACACAAAATCTTACACAATTGTGCATAATATTTGCGAGATGCGTACGCAAATTTGTGGCTTCCTACGACCGTCCTATGTATATTTAACAGACTTTTCACACATGTACCACTGATATATGACTATTATATCACATACACGGCGCACACATCACGTTACATTCACTTATACCATGGTCCGGGTGAATACTCGATTCTGATTGGCTGCTTGGTGTACATTAAAAGGTGATATACCATGGGATAACCGCACGGTTATCACTTTTTAACGCACTTCGCGGAAGCAACCGTCCTCCGTGGTTGCACACTTCATCTGCCATGAACCTTTACGTAATTGACGCAAGACTTTTGGTACAGATTGGCTGTGTGGCACAGCCTTTAAATAAGCCGAGGTTGCAGCTGAACTCTTGACCAAAAATAATCTGCAACCCATTTTTCTGATTGGTTTTGGGAGCAAATATAGAAAAACAATTATGAGAATGTTTATTTAAATGTAAAATTTTGGTCTCACAAAGTAGACTCAGTAGGCAGATTTGATAGAAACGTTCATCCTTCCTTATCAATTTTGCTGGAAATAAATTTCATAAATCCAAACAAGGCATCCACCTCTGATTCTCGCGTTTGTTGACTTTATTTGAAGCGTGACTCACACAACCGTCTGACAGCATAGCATTCGTCTCCCAGGTAATCACCTGATCTAAATATTGGAGATGCAAAAAACATCAAAGTGGGTCAGGTTTTAGGCAAATGACTAAAACTGCTCAGCGATGCTGAAGTACTTCATGATTGTAACCCAAACAAAGCAGATCTTCCAGTCACGAGCAAGTACCTGAACAAACTCAGCTCTGTTTAGACAGCTGCTCCATCAGCCAGAAGAGAGAATGTGGGCTTATGAACGCTGCTTTCCAAAAGGGCCTCCTCAAGCACTCGTGCCCTTGAGATAAAACGATGTGCAGTGAGAGTCGCAAATGCATTTTGAATATTTTTATGCTGCCTCTCTGGTTAAAGTGGGGCGGAATCCAAGCTGTGTGTGGCTGGAGTTGCTCTCTAAAAACATTAGCTTGTCTCTGCCACAAGCAGACTACCATGTCTGGTCAAAACAGGCTTTTATTCAGCACAAAGGCACGCCTCAGAGCTTCATTAGACTGCTCTCCGTGAGATGATGTGCTCTGTCACGTTGGGTTGCTCTGTTTAAATTCCACTAAGTATGTGTTTGACTAATGAAGTCACATGGTAAACAAAGTGTCTTCACAGATATAGCGCTAGTGGGATGCACAGCATGTCTCGCAAAAAGTAGGTTGCCATTTGTTACAGATTAAACAGCATTTTAGAACCACAACACCTTTTAGGTGAAGCGTTTTAGTCACGTTTGAAGAAAACTGAAGCTGCTCTCTGAAGCAAGTCCTTGCTTGAAAGGTATTTTTTCTCTTCTACAAAGGAGCATGTAAAAGCAAGTTTATGAACATATTTCATAATATTTGCACTTGGTCTGATTCACCTTTTCTGTCAAAGTTTAAAGGGATTACACAAAATGCAGAATCCTCACATTTTATTATTTGTCTCAGTAGAAAAGCGTGCAACTTATTATTCAGTTTTTGTGTAGGAAAATGACAACCCATTTAAAAATAAATCTAAATCAGTAGTGCATCTGCAAAAAACACAATCAGGTTGGGTAGGATTATATAGGTTTGCTTCTTCCCTCTCCTTTTCAAGCAATAAATCAAACTCTACTTGACTTTAGTTCATAACTACTACATTTAATTAATCTAATGTTTCTGTATGCATTACTGCGAAAATCTCAATTTTGGATTATGAGTAATTATGCTGTTAAGCATCCTCTTACATTTCTTAGATTCGCTAATTTTTCTTTTTTTAATTATTGTATTTCTTTATTTATGAAATGAGTTTGATAAATCTGTGTGACTTCTGTTGTTGTGTTATCTACAATTCATGTTTGGAATACACCAATAAATCAAATTTTAGATGAGAAAACCGTGACAGACAGGCGACCGGTCCAGGGCATCCCCTGCCTTCGCCCACAAGTGGCCGGGATAGGCTCCAGCAGCCCCGTGACCCCGAAAGGGAAAAAACGGAATAGACAATGGATGGATGGAAAATGGTATCGGAGATCCTAAAAATGAAGGAAAAAAAAGGGTTTAACTTTTTCTCTTTAAAGATAACTATTTTGGAAGATTTTATAAACAGAACGGAAACAGAGTCCCATTAACTCGAGAAAGAATCACTTCCAGTACTTTAGATGTACTTTTTTTATGGCTTCCTTTCTGCCACAGCATCACGCCATGACAGCTGAATGCATACGCCCAGCAAAAACGGTGATCTAGCTGTCAACTTTCAGACTCCTGAATGCCCTCCAAATTAGGTTTTGTTTTGTTTCAACTATATTTTTCCTTTAAAAGCACAAGAAAGAGCAAACAGTTTTTCAGCTTGAGAGCAAGGTGATCCATCAAAGCAGAACAAAAGCATCAGACCGTTAATTCAAGAGTTGATTGGCGGTCGAGTTCATGTTGAGATTTTTGTGTTTCGGTGACTGCAGTGAGACGAGAGGCTGAAAAAAAAAATGGCCAAACAAAAGAGATGTCAC
This sequence comes from Oryzias curvinotus, assembly GCA_023969325.1. Lineage (NCBI taxonomy): Eukaryota > Metazoa > Chordata > Actinopteri > Beloniformes > Adrianichthyidae > Oryzias > Oryzias curvinotus. Next base: position 6,493,726 of record CM043720.1, read on the forward strand.
ATTCCCACATGGATAACCTTTTTTCCACTGAATGACAATTAACAACGAGTGGGCTCTCAACACCAACATGCCATTAAAACCAAAAACTCATATTAATTCATATTATGGAGGGGGGAAAGTGCTGACAGGCTAAAAGTGATGGCTAATCTTTTAGTATTTAAGTGTTACAATTTAACCCACATTCAGCCTGGGCAAATGCAATCAAACGGTTTGGATAAAATCCAACTAAAGATGCAAGTTCATAAACTACTGGGAAAACAGTATTATCAAAATCTTTTTTTTATATAAAAAAATCTTATAAAATGTTTTTTTGTTGGTTTTTAGCACGTTTGCCCTTTTTCTTAGTTTTCAAATCTTTTGTCATTTCTGATCATTACATTTTTAGTAATACTATAATGAAGAGGTGTCCTGTGCAAGACAGTGATTGGACTGCCTATGGATGTTAGTGTGTTTCTGCTATTTCTTTCAAAATAAAAAGAAATGCTTTTTAACAACAAAGCTGACTGCATTTTTGAGTCAAATAAAAATCACAGACATGGACATTGAACTATTAAACTCAAAGAGAAACGGCATAAAAGGCAGTAAAGTTACATAAAAATGACATTCTTAAAAAGCAGCAAAGTTGCATAAATCACAATAAAACTCATTCCTCGACAAAAAGATGCATTTTTGCTAAACATAAAAGTTTTACAGATTATTAGTGAGCACTGCAATGAAAGCAACTTCATGTGTCTGTCAGAGGATATGAATCTGTTTAAAATTAACAAATAAACACTAAAATCCTATAAATGAGAGACGAACGGGACCAAGAGATCCTCATGTCTGTTGAGATGAGGAATGCAACCACGGCTCGCCACTGTCCAGGAATGACTTCAATCACGTCATCAGTTTCCAGGTGACATGGACCACATCTGGACAGGAGTTGGAGTTTGTTTTACGCTGATGTTTTTAGGAGGATAAGAGCTCAGCTTCATCTGTGGTTCCATTCAGCTCTGTCTGACGGAGAACTTCTTATCTTTTCTGAATTTTCAAATCAAACTTCATCCACACAGTTTAAAAATTCATGAACTTGCAGTACAGATTACATTCCTGCAGCTAGCTTGGGACCATAAAACGACGGGGGAAAAAGAAGAGCGGGAGAGACAGGAAACTTAAAAAAAAATTTTTTTTCTTTTTTTTTTTTGCTTTAACATGAATTCCCTTGTAGTCAATTAAAAAAATACTTTTGTTTTACATGAAAACCTTTGAAACATCTACTTACAAGGAAAAAAAAAGTTTAAATATTTTTCTAAATACCTAATGCAACAAAAAAATGAAACGCAAAATGATTTTCTTGTCTTTTTAAAATTCCCTAAATGTTGGGATGGGACTTCGTCAGATTGGCAGCCTGAGGCGTTTTGTCTGAAATGGAAAATATTCCACATCTTCACAAAACTGCTCTCTCAGGTACTTTTGACTTTTTCTAATTAACATCTCTTTCATTCCTTTGCTTCCATTTCTCACTGACCTTGATACTGTATGCAAATGGGAGGAAACGTCAACAGACCTTCAAAATAAAACCGATGTTGATACGAAAATAATCACGGACAAAAAGGTCATATTCGCAGGTTTCCAGTAGCAAAAACAGAAACAAACAATGTTGCTGCAGGATAACCCAACATGAAAAATTGCAAAAATGTGACTCATTTGTTGGTGAATGCACCTCCTATTAGGCCTGAAGTTTCTAATCCAAGCCTTTTCCAGATCCAATATTAGTTTTCAGACAGTTATGAGTTCTTCGGAGTTCTCTCCGAATTCCTTCTCCCTGAGGGCTGCTAAAGCTGTGAGCCCCAAGATTAAGCAATGCAGCTGTGAGAGAAAAGTGAGATGTCTGCCTCCCCCCAACTACGTCACCCCCCCCCCCCCCCTCTAACGTATCATTCTTTAAATGATTTATCCTTTAATAAATGTTCTGCAGCAGGTGTGATTCCATGGAGGAAATAATTTGTCAACTTGAACGGCCCAAAGCTTTGTTAGTTCTCGCGGCGATAAATCTTTAGCTTGTGTGGGAGTAGATGTGATGAAGATCAGAAATTGATGCTCTTTACCAAATACTATTTTATTTAGAGGTCTCCTTTGTGTTGCTGTTTGTTATCGAGGCAGAGGTGTGTAAAATAAAAGAGAACTGTGACTTGATGATGAATGAATTAATGCATTTTAACAGCCTTTTATCTCCTCTGGAGCTACCAGGAGGCATGAAGTCAAGCTGGATAACTCTTGTATCTGCCAGTCTCGTGGTGTTTTTTTCTGATGGAGTCATGAGCTTTTGTCAATTTATTCGTATCAAAGAGGGAATTTATGATCTGAATTTGTTTTTTGGTCATGTCCTACCTGTGCAAACGTCTTACTCTGTCAGCTCACAAGGCCTCAGCAAATAAAAATCCTCCCCTCCTTCAGCAAAACCGGACAGTCAGCTGGTTGATTGTTAGGACTATTATGCATTCCACCTTCCAACCTTTGCTGTAGCATTTCCCTCCATTAATAAGCTTTTTTTTTTCCTCTTTCCATCTCTCCTTTGACGCTTCCCAATCTGCTGCAGATTATTTTAGATTGTTTGACAGAATCCATTTAACTGTTTTCCCTTTTTTTTTTCTCCTCTGGAGCAACAGAAACCATTTCAATCAAAGCTGTGATTCTGAGCATTTGCCCTAAACTGGTGAAGAGGAGTCCATATCAGAGAATCATCCCTTCAAATGCAGTAAAATGTGGCAAAAGACCATCACCAATCAATCTATACCAACAACTTCCCCAAATACAAGATTGTGCAGCCATATCATTAATTATCATTCAAACAATTTAAGTACCTGAAGATGTTACTTAAAAATGAAGAAGATTGCATATCGTCAGCCTAATAGCCTTTCTGCCTAACTTTTTTTTTTTTTTGCCAAATTGAGATATTGGCCTAACTCTACTGTGAGTGATGAAAAAAGGTGTTTTTTCTTCTTTTCCAAAAACCTGAAAAAATGAGTTAGGCAGATGTGCTATTAGGCTGATGATATGGTTTTATCTTAAAGTACCACTTTGATCTATTTTCAGCACATTTCCAGTGGTCTTTTTATTATGATTATGCAGTTTTTAAGCAAAACCTCTTGTTTTCTTGTACATAATTTCATCAGAGTTCACCACTTTCTGTCAACGATAACAGAGTTTTCTGTTTACAAGCTCTCTCGCTAGCTTACAGCGCTCCACAACCCCAACCTAACATCACCAGTGCAACAAAAATGGCGAGCAGTGTCAGAGCTATCCAGCCGTACCGTTTGAGCCAGATTCCACCTCAGACGAGGAAAACAAAGACGTAAATGGATCTATTTGTCTGCAAGTGGATGCATCCGAATGGAGCCAAGCTTGAGGCCCACTCTGTGTAATTTCTACATCACACAAACGGCCTTTCAAACAGCATTTTTCGCCTGCTCCTCATTCGCAACAAGTTGAATAAACAACTACTAAGACAATACATTTTGAGTTAAATTTTCTTAATATGTTTCCTCCATCATGCCTTGACGAGAACATGTTCAATCTTTAAGGGATCAGACTTACTTGCTTTTTGAGTTACTAAATAAAAAACGTGGAGATCAGGAGGTCTTTCCTTTCAATTTATTATTTTTTTTTAAAAATACAGAACTAAGGAACTGACAAACTCGGCTTAGAGATCAAGTTTTAGAAAACCTTTTATGGCCTCCACCAGGACATCTTTGAGAGTTTTGGAAATCTCTGAGGTTTGGTCATTGACAGCTAAAGCAACAAAAACACATCAATAACCATCCTTCACCATTCCACTGCGCTGATCTGCTACGATTAAGCTGATGAAAAGCAAAGTGCAAGCAAAAGGTGGCACTCAACAGAGATCCTTTTTTCATTGAACTACCGGTTATACACACAAATCTGGAATTGAACTTTAGCAGATTAGGTTAACTCTAAAAGCCCAGGCTGAATCCGATTTATTTATCAGTTTGTCAACTAAACAGAGTCAGAATGGCTGCAGAGAACTGCCAGTCTGAGTTTATGTCATCCCGGGGCCAAATCCCAAATATGAGGATGCTGTGACCTTGACAACTTGTGTCAAAGTCGGACACACAGATCAGCTTTACCGTTCATAAAATAAAAAGGCTTTTAACAGCATTCATGTCACTTTATATGTGAAGCAGAAAACCTTCAAAGGAAATCTATACATTTTAAAATATATTTTAATTTGTCAAAGTCTTCACCCACACTGCAAAAACACAAAATAGTATTTTTTGTCTGGTTTCTAGTTTAAATATTGTTTTGTACTTGATGTAAGACAAAACTACTCTACCGGTACCTTTTCAGTAAGATGTAGGAACTTGCTTTTAGATCTTGAATATTTTGTTGAGTCATTTGATCTTAAAAAACTTTTTTTTTTTTTAAGTCTTCTTTTCCTTTAAGCTGCATCCTCTACTTTAAGCAATTAAACATGAGCGTTTTCCACTCTTGATTTATTTATAATTTTACAACTTTATCATAAAATGTGTACATCTAATCTTATTTTAATCGGTCTAGAAATAAGGATTGTTGGACTGTTGTGCATAAAATGTGATTTTTGGGGGGAAAATGTAAGTATACCTACGTTAAAGATATAAAACATGCTTATTTTAAGACATTTTGAAATGATCACAGCAGAATATCTAATTATGAGTGTTAATTGTTAATTTCAAGATTTATTTTGTTCTTAAAAGAGCAGAACATCATTAGTTATTTTAAGAAGACAAATTCTAATTCTAATTTTTTTTTTTTTAACTTATTTCGAGGCAAATTTTCCGGTGCAAAATGATATACGGTGATGTGTGAATAACTTAACACTCTCTGGGTGTTGGTTGCACATTGTTGCTCTGGCTACAATGAAGCCTGCCTAGTTCTATTTTTTAACATCCACCGCGCTCAAAGCTTTTGTTCAATATGAAGAGCAACATGAAGTGACATCATGGCTGCAGGTGAAACTCAGAGTTTGGGAGCCATGTAAATCACATGAGCAGACACTCGGGCGTCCATCAGGCTACGCAGACGACACCCAAGGGGGAAACTATGAGGGGAAAGCCGCAGGGAGGTTGTCTTCAGCGTTCCAATCAACAGAGCTGTCACTGCTACTGGCTAATATTGGGGTTGTAATAGATCTTTATGGAAAAAAAAAAACATCATCTGACAACACATCCAGTCTACTCGGTTTGATATTTCTGTTTTTTTTTTTTTTTTTTTTTTATGAAACTGACATTAAGAGACAAATATGACACTTCATGTTTCAGCAACAAATGCACTTTTTCAATAATTGTTCAAAGCGCTGACATGGTGTAACTGATGCTCTCATATGGTGTTACGATCAATACCTGTGTCACCTGGAGACAGTAATGGAACATGGAGGATCTCCATATTTAGACTAATGGAAAACAGTCAGAAAGGTGAGTCTGCAGGGAAACCTTATATGATAACACCTCGTTGTGATTGACGGGTCTTTTCACAACCAGAAATCCATTTTTAGTAAATATCAGATTTATCAGCGAGGCTTAAAAGCACCCAACGCAAAGCGAATGGGTTTAATGTTTGTTCTTTTCTTTCCATCATAACTTATTTCAATGGAAAGTAAGTTTTAGCAAGACAATAACCAAATTAAAAAAAAAAGTAACTTTGAGGTAAAGGGTCAAAAAAACTATTTAAATTATGAATTTTCAATAAGAAAATGTTTTTTAGATGGAGGAACAGGGTAAGTTTTACAGTTTTCAGTCCAGAATATTTCCAATGTTTCCTTTTTATGGAGGAAAACAAAATTAGTCTTTTAATGTTTTGTGTGGTTGTCCAGAAGCTCCTCCCCTCAGCATCTGCTGGATTCATTTTTGCTTTTTTTTTTTTTTTTAACAATTGCGTTTTTGTTCCTTTGAAGTGAAATAAAACAAAAACAACTTTGGCAACATTTGCTTAACTAGCTTTAAAAAAGCTCATGTATTAAATGGTGTTGCAAAAGCAAAATGCACAAACAAAATGCCCCAAATTTCCCCTTAGTGATGCGATTTATCAAACATGCATGAAATAAAAGGATGAGGACAAAGGGAGGCATCTCTCAATGAACAGAAATGTGCACACGAGCCAGTGTAATCATTGCTTCTCTGTTTTTATGCTGCACCTGCACTCCACGGATTCAGCCATCACACAATTAAAGCAGCACTTTTTTGTGGTTCCGCAAAGCTAATGGATTCTGCAACACCTACTGGCTGCAGATATGAAAAATCAGCAAGCTGCAACATTAACCTCCCAACGGCTTCATGGAACACGCCGAGCATCAGCTCCTGTGAGAGTTCTCTAAGAATCTCACATCACCTGTGGTCCGTGAGACTAGTGGCGGATAAGAAAGCTGCACAACGTAAAGCCAGTTCACTGCTAATGACTGTAAATCCATCTGTGGAAACAATCTTGGACATCCGTGGCTTCAGACTGTCGGGAAAAAAAAAAAAAAGGCCAGCGGTGTCAAATGTAGTCATGCTCTACCAAATATTGAACATCAAGAAGTCTCTCGCTGACAGCCGCCCGCCTTCAGTTATCCAGTTGTCTTATTATACTGGATAAATCCTCTTCATGTCAAGCACCATGACTGGATTTTAAGACCCAATTTCCGTGCAGGAATGTGGGACTCTGATGCTCCGGCGCTGCCACACGTGGATGCGAGTGCAGCCTGAATGATGTAGTGTTTATACATGCACATAAATATAACACCAAAATAAGAGAAACAGTCCGTCTTGCACTGCAGGAGCAACGCAATCTCAACTTTTGCCACCATTTCTGGGAAATTATTAAGCAGACGGGCCAGACAAAGAGAGAGGAGGACATATCTCGCCACCTCATTTGCTTTGAATAAATTGCATTGTGCATTATGAGGCAATATTCCAAGGCAGAGTAATACAACTGTGGAAATGGTTTATTTTTTCATCCATCCTCCTGTCAGCATTTATCCATTAAGCTGCCAGCAAATACAATGACATTGTTTTGGGGGACAGCGAGGAAATGTTTACGGTTTCTCCCAAAAGCCAAACTCCATCCAAACAGAGACCAAATGTGAGCCCTGCGAGTTCAGTCCACAGCCAAAGCAAAGGAGCAAAATATGGGTTTATTACAAGCTTTTACAGGAGGCTCAAATCTGACAAGGTGAATATAAAAAAAAAAAAAAAAAAAAAAAAGCAAAATTCAAATGTGATGCAAGAGGCATGAAGACTGTATGCAACCATCTCCAAAAGAAAAACGTGGAGGATTTCTCCATGTAGGGAGAGAAATCAACCATCTTTAAAGAGAGCTTCCAGGTCCTCCGACGTTTCTGCCAAATGCTGAGAGGTTTCCTGTGACTTCTGAGGAACGTCCACCTCCCTCTTTGGATCCTTGCCTCCACCTAAAACTTTCTGGCTCTCTATAAAGTACTGGTTGGGGTGACTGAGTGAGAAAGAAGAGTCCTCCACCTGCTCGTAAAGAAGCAGAAGAAAAAAAAAGAAAAAACAGGAGAGGAAGGTCAGCGGAGGATTATAACTATGGGCTGTCACAGAAGTAGCAGGTTGACTGACTAACTGATTTTATGTAATGTCACCTTTTAGAAGATGATTGTCTCACTTATGGAGGAAGATGAGAACTCTTGCACAGACTTATTCGACTTCACGGGTTTTCATGGCTTCGTTTGAAAGGTAAGTCACCTCCAGAAGTGTGACACGAGTGCAAAAGCTGTCACATGAAATGTCCGTTCAGAACAGAAAAGGTCAAACCAATGGAAACCTCAAACAGTTTGGAGGTTTCCATTTATTAAGAAGCATTTTTAGGATTTTTGTAAACCGTTTCATGGTTTTTAAAGTGTGTAGAAAGAGTGAAAGATTTGTTTATGTCATAACTTTCTTTAAAACCCCACTGTTTGAAATAGAAAAATCTAAACTGTACAGCTCGCCATTTTTGTTAAATTGGAGGCGTGGGGGGCTGAAAGCTAGAGGGAGAGTGGGTAAACAGAGCTCACAGCATCGAGGAGGGGAAGGGGGGCGGGGTTGCTCAGCGCCAATGGTCCCGCCAACAAATCAGAGGTGAACTTTTAACAAACTACTGCTGCTCTGCAGAAAGAATGTTCTCAGACCACTGAGAATGCTCTGAAAATAAAAATAAACGATTAGAGTGAGTCTTTAAAACTATTGTGACTGAGCAAATTCTGTTTGTTTTTTAGCCCCTTTTGAAATGACTGTATATTACAGGTTTTAAATGAGGTTAATTATACAGACTTTGAATTTTCCTCAGTCTGCTTTTCTGTGTGGGACTGAAGCGATTCTGCAGCGAGTCTGAGGTAACCAATTCCCAGGTCTCCTCTGAGGAACACGCCGTGTAAAATCCTACACGTCTTTAAGTGATTAGCATCATGACAATGAGATAAGAATCTGCAGGAACACTTTGTCTGTCGAAGCAAATGAACTTCTCTTCTACGCGACTGTAGACAACATCTCTCAAGTGACTGCATGCATAATCTAAATGAATGTATGTGAAGTTCTTGTAACCAAACAATTGAACCACAAACTATTCATTAAGCTTCATGTGCAGTTGATCGAGTCATGACTGCATTGTCCCTTCAACAGTTATTGCCATTAGAAGCAAGAAAAATAAACAAATGCAGAGTTCTGCAATCCAAGGTTTAGTTCTTTGTTTTGACCAAAGCCAAAAACACCAAGTTAGATTTGCTTCTTTATCATAAAGCAAGTTCTTTCCTTTTAGTTTTCTGTGGTCTGTCAACATATTTCTAACAGTGCTCCCTCGCTGTATAACAATTCAGCTTTTGCAGTTTTTTGGTACAATTGTAATTGTTTTTTTAACAGCGAATTCTGTTCTGTATCCTGATTGGCTGTAGACCATTGTCAATCAGTCCCATACGTGTGGTGTCTCGTGTACAGAATGCAAATCTTTGTTTTCATTCTATACCGTAACACTGGACTTTTTTTTTGCAAAGGTTTGAACTTTAAAAATTTAAATAAGAGAGGAAATAATATTTGTCTGAGGGAAGTCTCAGAGAGGAGTCTTACAGCATTAAAAAGTTTGCAATATTTGTACAATAAAAGCTGATGATACAGGTTATTTCTAGAACATAACTCCCGCAATAAACGAGGACCTGCAGCATTTTAAAAATAGCATGTAATTAGAGGTTTTATTCAATTTCAAGATCAAATATTTCTCTAATAATCTAAAATCAAAGAGTATTTTCTTATGTAGTTTTAGGCACTTGCATCAGTTCGGGCAGACACAACAAAATATGCAAGAAGGTGTAAAAACAATCACCTGAAAAACCTTTTCAGGCACAAATGTGCTTCACTCTAAACTGAATGGCCTGGAATTGCAGCCACAGGATACACGGAGGTTCACTTCTTGCTTATAGATTTCCTCAGGACATAAAATAGACTGGAGAGTCATTATGAATCTATAAACATTAAGCAGCTATAACAGTCAGCTAATGATGAATTCAGTAATTCTGGGTGTCTCCACGCATTAGATGTTAACTGAACCCTGCAGCACAGGTAGCCACGGTAACAACGATAAAAATGGGCCATACTTACATTATGTGTCACCTCGAAGTATTTCTGGCATGCCAGCTGAAAATGCATTCCTTTGACCAGCTCCATTATCTGCAACAAAGGTAGAATAATGCACCTTCAATAGTGTGTTCAGAGAACGCTGAAGTCTGCACCCAAAGTCCAACGAGCCTAAAAAGCGAGAAAGAGCTGGACTCAAAGCTAATGACGCTGTAGAAGCTCACGTAGAAGATGTAATATCGATTCTCTTTTAAAGTTCTTGCATTTCTGAAAGAAAGGATCAAAAAGTTTGTTTTTAATGTCAAATTTTTATTTTTTGGAGTGATAAAAAGCCCACTTTTGTTCAGTTTAGAGACCCACTCTGATAACAATCATGTTTTTGGTGTTTTTAAGGTTTTCATGCAACATTTTTTCTGATGGAGGATGTATATTAAAAAAAAAAATTAAGCCTTAAAATTGCATTTCTGAGTATTTCTTTATTTAAATCGTTGTGAATCAGGGGCCGACAAGAAAATGCCGCTTGAAAAAGAGCATATTTGTGAGGCAGAAAACACTCTGGGTGGGCCACATGTTCCCGGCTCCACTGCATTCCGATGCATCCACTGGAAGACGACTAGATCCAGTCCAGTCTGGGATTTTGGCAGCGATGAGTCATAATGAGAGCTGAAAACACACCCTAAAGGAAATTATTTCAATTATAACAAATCTAAAATGCGTCAGGTGTTGATGTATTTGTAGTCTTAGTCAACTCCAGGAAAAAGTCTCTTGCATGCGCTCATCATACTTTTACTACTTTTAATTGTTTCTTTTAATGTTTTATGTAAAAGACGTGCCTTGCCTCGTAACTTTCTCAAAGGTAAACTGTCTTTCGCACAGTCCTGGCCTCATTCAGCAGCATTTACACAGTAATTCCACACCTGTGGTTTCCTTGGCTTTTTTTCTGAAGCTGAATCATCAGAAAAGCAAAGTCTGCAGCACTTGCTGGATCAGGGGCTCTTTTAGTCTACATTTGGTTCTTCAATAATTCCCTGCATCACTGTATGACCGCCTCCAGCACTCTCAGCTGTAAGGCTGCTGTTAGATAAGTAATGAGTTAAGCAGTCTCAGGCAGATATTGTTGTTTTATTTTAGTTTTAGAGCAGTATGAGACACAAACACCAGCTGTTCTGTCAATTCAATTTACATTTTTCCCTCATAAAAGAAGGACAAATATCATTGGAACGTGGCGGCAGGGATCCACCTGTTTTTGTGGGATTTTGTATTTTGTGCAGCCTTCCAGCAGTCAATGCAGGTGGAAGTGGCATTTTACAGATTCATCACCAAAGCACCAGAATTAAGCCGTTCTGACAACGTCCTTTGGTCTACGTGGGAAATATTCTTCATTAGGGAAGAGATGGAAAAATCCTTAGAAGTAAAATCATTTCCTCCAGCATCAGGATGATGTTGATTTTTATGGCTAATAAATCAAATAGTCTTCGTTCATTTGCATGGGGAATGTGAAGGCACCGGCAAATAAAACGCACAAACTAGGAAGGCTTGATGAGGATCAGAATGCAGAATTCTGGGTCATTTAAAAGGAGCAATGTGATATCATCCTATGAGGAATTTAGAGGACTAATGCAAACCGAATGACAGATGTTAAGAGGGACTGCAGGGATTGTTTACATCAAAAGGTAATCAATGCTTAGTGAACTACAGTCTCAGTTTACACCAAGAAAGTTCAGCATCATCACATCAGCTGTTGCTATACAAGCAGCACGTTTCTATTCCATAACGAAGCCAGTGCAGAAGGAAAAAACAAACCAAAATCATCATCTATCCAATAAAATAATGTTTTCCTTTTCTCCGGTAAATGGAAATCTGCTTGTTTTGGACTCCATGTGGTTTGGTTTTCAGCCTGATGTTAGTTCTCCTTCATCCTTAGTGAAAGGAGAGCTCCCAGAGTCGTTTGGACCTGTTTTTTTACGTTAATATTTCCTTAAATTACATGGCACAGCTTTGGCAGTAATTTTAGTTAAAACCATTAACATTACAGCAGAGCTTGATCGCGACTGTGGCTAAACAAATATCTGATCGAAACGGATTTATGAAGAAAAATCCCATTTTGTTTTTGGCGACTTTGATGGTGTTGGAGATAAAACGTAACAGCCAAGATGTTCTGAGCAAAGAGCGGGATGGCTGTGGTGGCCACAGGGGAAGTGGAACAAACAGACAGCATTAGCATAGAGATGATGGCCCCACCTGTGTTATACTGCTGGGAGACGCCTTGTAAAACTGAAGCTTCTGCTTTAGCAGCTCTGGGTCGCTGTGGCGGAACGGACACCCTACCAAAAAAACAGAACTGATTTAACTATCCGATTACATCAAGAAAAACATGCAAGAACACAGAAAACTAATTTTTATTTTTAGAATGTTTGAATAGTTGGCAGAGAAGCTAAATACTCACCATGATGGTCTCCTTGACTGGGTGGGTTTGATAAAATCACCTTCATGCAACTGTACGGCGTGTAGTCCGCTCGTTTGCCTTCTTTGCCGTACATGTGACGGATGCCGTAAGCATATGCTTTATCAAACTGCGAAGACAAAAATGAGCAGAAGAGACGCCAGACGTGAGGATGAGAGCAGCAGAGGGGCAAGGTTGGGGTGAAAACGGACATCGCCGTACATCATGTCCGCTTTGACAGGGTGTCCTGCTCCATGAAATATAGAGCTATTAAAGAGGACCTGCTGTACAGGTGCGGCAACACGTGAGTCTGTGAAATTACCTTAATTAGGTCATCAGTCTGTGCTTCGGTCTATTGTCCTACACCCCTTTTTGACCCCTTGCAAACAGCTTCCACAATGAAAGCAGTTTAATGTGGGAATGGTTCCAAGTGGTGTTAAAAAAAAATTTCACAATGTTTGTCAGATATGATCAGAAACATCAGAAAATGTAGGGACAATCTCCAAATTCAAATATAGAACCAATTTCACGATATTAGATAGTGATAATATGCCTTAGCTTTTATTTGGTTTGTTTAAAAATGAAGTGGAAAGGGTCCTTCTTTAAAGAAAAAAAAATGAAGTTCAGTTCAGATCGACTGATGCTCATGAGCTTAAAAAGCAAACAAACGCGTTTCTGAAGAGTTCTGATCAGTTAGATCCTTATATTTTTAATTTATTATGAACTGCAGCATTCATGGCCTGCAAGGACCATATTCTTTTTTAGTAATTCTTCTTTCTTACTGTGCCTTTGAGCAAAAGCTTGACACCTCGGCCACATACTCAAAACCTCACTAAACTTTGCACGCGTCTAGTACCTGATGAAAATGAAATATTTAATATTTAACTTAAGTGATCAAATACTTATTTGTCACAGTAATACACAAATAAATTGTTTTTTTTTAAATCGTACAACGTGATTACTGAATGTTTCTTCAGATTCTGTCTCATTCATTCATTTTTTTAAATTCATTTTCTTAACCGTTTTGTCCCTTTCGGCGTCACGGGGCTGCTGGAGCCTATCCCGGCCACTTGTGGGCGAAGGCAGGGGATGCCCTGGACAGGTCGCCAGTCTGTCGCAGGGTAGAATGTCCTCAATCACACACACATTCACTCTCACACTCACACCTATGGTCAATTCAGAGTGACCAATTAACCTATGAAGCATGCAAACTCCACACAGAAAGGATTGATGTTGTTTTTCACGTCCCCCAGCCGGGACTTGAACCGGGGGCCTTCTTGCTGTGAGGCAAGAGCGCCACCGTGCAGCCCGGAGATTCTGTCTCTCACTGTGGAAATGCACCTGTGATGAAAATTTTAGACCCCTCCATGTTTTCTAAGTTTTCTAATACTCTTAAATACTTATTAAACTTTACCTTACTTATTGACCTCACTTTTTTCAAGTGTGTTGGTGGTAGTATCATGGTTTGGGGTCATTTTCCCTGATTATTATTAATTTTGGCAGAATTTTTTCAAAAGTCAATTCATTTCATAAGAAGTCTTGTGTTTTTACTAGCGTTGGGACTTTTTCCAACATAAACCGTTAATTAAAAATAACTTACACCATGATGACGTTTTCCTGTAGTGATGTTTTCTGTCCGAAATCAGTGCAATAACCCTTTACTCAGAAAAAAGTATAAGTGGATTTTATTTCCTGCTTTGTTAGCTTTATAAATTATTTAAAATAAACCGGTTTCTTAATGTGAAATAAAAAAAAAAATAAATAAAGTGACACCCTGATCTTAAAACAAAATGCAGACCACTCTTCAATGTAAAACTAAAAAACATCACATTTTTATGATGGCAACGGTTTTATGAACGGCAAACTTTTATTTTAATTGCATAGTAATTTTCTTAAACCATTAAAATGTATTTTAGTTACTCTGCCTCTTAAACTCTCAGTAAAATTCAGCCAGAGCGCTCTCACAAAGGCAGAGCACAATCACAGCCACCATATCATATTAATGTTGCAATAAAACCCTCGAACCTGCTAACATGACAAGCTGCAGTGGCAGTTTAAAGCCCCATCAGGTCTTTCTTAACTCTTATAAATCAAATATTAATTCTGAAGATCTTCAAAAGGATTTAAGAAGATATTTCTTGATTTACATCCTCTCACACTATTAAAGGCAAAACAGGAAATTCAATGGCACTCAAGGCTGTTTAATATGCATTATGTAGACATAAAAATGATAACTAAAGTTATTCAAAGACAAAGTTGAAATAAAGTTTAACTTTTCAACCTGCAAAAGTGTGCCACAGTTGAATATGGTGACATTGGGTGAATAGAATATCTCGGGTAAAAGAAACATTTTGATCTCATAGTACAGATAAAATAACAGCACAAAAAATATGAGATCAGAAAGAGGAGGAATTGTTTTGCAAAGAATAAAACCCAATCCATCAAAATATTCAACCTCAAATCTCAAGAGGTAAGGAATAATGTTGTCAATGAACAGAAACAAGGTGAATGTCACAGCAGGAACAGCAGTATCAGTGTTCAGCCATTTCAGACTCTCTGCTCCAGAGCTCTGATGTGAGAAACTGTCATTTAGTGGAAATTAATTGACTTAAATCTGACATCTGTAAAACAAGCAGCTGAACAGAAGTCGTACCCCGAGGCAACAGCAACACCACAATGAGCTACAAACACACAATCCTGCAAATGAACTTCTGTGGCAGAAAGAATGAATAGATCAAGTTGATTCCATCAATTTTCTCTGGCCCTCTAGTCTAAGATTACATTGCCTCTTCCTCCGGGCCTCCCTTTCGGCATCGCTGCCTTCCATCTTCTTACTTCTTGCCTGCTGCATACTAATGAGCGCGGCAAGCCAGAGTGCAGTCGCTGACACAACGCATGCATCACTGTGAGCTGGTCAGCACTGTGCTGCTGGAACGTGAAGCATCACACCGGCTCTGGGAGTTACAACACGGCAACAAAGACGGTTACGTTTTTTTTCCTGTTTGATTCAAAGCAAACTTTTACTTCATTTTCTTTTCTCTAAAGCTAGTTTGACAGTATGTGCTCAAAGAGTGTTATTGACAAAAAATAAGCCTCCTGTTGATGTAAAAGCCCCCAATGAATGACATATTTAGGGCAGATTGGCCCCATGCTGACCTATTTAAAGTAATCACAAGGACCACAATTACAAAGTAACGAAGGAACAACAACATGAACTGAATGAAAGTATTAAAAGAATGGGGTTACAAAAGGGATTCCCCAGTGAAAAATGATGATAATAATTATATACAAAAGCAAGACCAAAGTAAAACGCATGGCTTTGAAAAGAGCCAGTGATAAGTGAGAGCAAAAACAGCATCACAACTATTTTGTATTACTTAGAAAGGAAAAAACGTTTGGTCAAAAGAAGAAAAAATACATAAATGGGTAGAAAAGTGTCATTCTTTTCCAAAGGTTTGAGGTTTTGAAATTTGGTTAGCAACGTCTCCTAAAGAACAAACATGTCCAGTAATATTCTGAACATGATCTAACCTTAAACTGATTCTTTTGTGAAACTTTTGTCCTTGGGAGGGGTAAAAACAGATGTAAACATATTTGATGCAGATTTAGGTTGGGGTGGGTGGAAATCAATCCATCAATAGATGCAACAATTGTGATCCATAAACTATTCTGAATGGTTTCTTCAATTTTAAACTTGAGAATCAAAAAAATGTATGTGATTTAACACAAAAGAATTAAGCAGAACCTAAATGAACACCAGGTTTTTCAGCTGGAGCACACAAACATGGCTGACCCTGCAGACGGAGGGATCCGACCGGGCCTGGCGTCGCTTAAAGCTAACGTTTGGAAGCATTTTGGCTTTTTCAGTGTTGATGGCCGTGCCACATGCGAGGTGATTCATACCAAAATTTGGTACATAAGGTGTTTCTCTGACAGGACGCAATATTAAAAAAAAAAAAAAAAAGTTAAGCTCAAAATTGCATTTCTGAGTATTTTTTTTTCCGAATTCTTGGGAATCAGGAGCAGACAAAATAATGTGTGGAGCTGTGAGCTAGCGCGACAGTATGTAAACAGATGGGTGACGGGAAGTGGGGGCGGGCTTCCGCTGGCCAAAGGTCCCACCCAGAACTTTGAGAAATAATTTCTAATGAATTTCTGCTGCTCTCCAGAAACTATGTCCTAGAAAATGACACAAGATTTTTTTTTTTTTTATTAGGCTAAAAACCGCATGATCATAATAAAAAGATCACTGAGAAGAACGCTTTGAAAATAGTGTGACTCAAAGATGATCGGACTGGGACTTAAAAGTGAAACAAGTATAATCTTTTCTTTACTGTTTACGAGCAGAAAACTCACAAAAAACAACCAAACTGAACAACTTGGAGACTCAAAATGCTATTTCAGCTGTTTCTCTTTTTTTAAGAATGACCCAAATTAAAAAGTAAAAAAAAAAAAAAAAAAAGTAATATTTTGAAAGTACTAGGAGGAGGAAATTTTCTATCACAGCTGCAGCAGATCTGTGCTGTAAACGCAGACTATTGTCCCTCAGTCACTTTATCTAAATCCCAACCAAGTTAAAGTCAATAACTACAGCTGCAGCACGACTCCCAAACCACTGACAATGATGGATGATCACACAACTACTAAACTAATATCACAGGAGTGGTATAGAGAAAAGTTAATCTACTCTGGATTGAATTTAATTAAATCGGTGGACTGATCATATAATGGG
Source organism: Oryzias curvinotus (assembly GCA_023969325.1). Classification (NCBI taxonomy): domain Eukaryota; kingdom Metazoa; phylum Chordata; class Actinopteri; order Beloniformes; family Adrianichthyidae; genus Oryzias; species Oryzias curvinotus. The sequence continues at coordinate 6,510,479 of CM043720.1, forward strand.
CACGATGTTTTATTCATTTAAGAAGTCACAACGGTTAGCTTTAACTGAGTTTATGGGCTATTCAGAGCACGGTAAAAATCATTTAGAGCCCTTTAGTCATGGGATACTCCAATATCCTAGTTTTTCCTCCTTCGCTTTAGCAGAACTCAGAAATTTGGAAAGGTGTTAAAAGAAACTTTTTGAAACAGAAGTCTCTGCAGAATCTTTCTTTAGATGTAAAATCCTACCACGAGAACTGCTGACATAACTGTTAAATGTCTTTATCAAAGTGAAAAGTGTTTTTCCTTTCATGAAACCTCTTTAATATCTAATTTTTACTAAATGTTAAAGGTAAATGTCACTAAACTGAGATTTATGTTGTCAGATATAATCTAATTAAATGGGAACTACACTGTGCTTCCATTTGAGACACATTAAATACAATCAAGATAGTCTTTAGTGTTTGATAACCTTAATTAGATACTTTAGAAGTAATTATGTACAAAATCAATCGGAAAATACATTGAAATTTAGAAGCTCAGACTTTTAATCCATGCACATTAACTTAAACTAAGTTACAGATGTAAACAGCTCTAACAAGAGGATTCACAGAGAAAAACATTTATTCTATACTTGATGAAATGAAGATGTTTTCACTGAAATACATGGAGGTCAAATTAAATACAAGTTCTTTAGTGTAAAGCAGGACTCAACTAAAAAAAGCCTTTTCTTTTTTTTTCTTATTGTGACCATGTTTTGTTTACCGCCACCCACTTTCACTTAGATCTGTGGTGTCTGATAGCCTCATTATAGATTCATGTAAAACCAGTGACCCTTTTTCAAACATGTGCAATGCTTGGTTGAGAGAAGCAGCTCATCAATAAAACACCAACAAAAAGATCTGAAAAGCACTCAGGAGATCCAGAATCTCAGACCACTGGGAGATAAAGCAAGAGGCACCATTCTGAAATGTGTTATAAAAAAAAAACCTAGAATTTAATTAAAAAAATGTTTTTGGATGTAAACATGCCAAGACTTTGAACAAGTTATTACCAATTGATCTGAAGTATTGAATTTATGGTCTTTGGAGGGTAAAACAGGGACACGAGTCTGTAATGGAAATCATTGCAAGGGCTTCCAGAAATCTCCGTGTAAGAACACACCTCTATCCTCATAAACGCAGGCTGACCAAAGCGCATTTAAACTGGATTAAGGTCTTTTTGCGACCCTTTCATCTCCACACTAAAAAGCAAGGGCAGGACTTCCAACTCTCCTCTCACAAACAGCTGAACCTTCAAACATCCACCTCAGAAACCCCTGAAGTTAACAGCATTCTCCATCCTCTCCTCCATGACGTTCCGCTGTGTTGTTGGACAAAAGCCGGCTGTGCTGCACCATCACCTCTGTTGAGAAGGTGACTGGGACCATCTGCTCTTTCTTCCAAACCCCCTCCAACCCTGGGCACAGACTCCATCCAACACTCTCCTTTGACGACAGAAGCAGCACCTTGTTTCTCCTCTGTACTCCTCCAATTCAATCACCTTCTGTATTTATGCTGATTTACTTTCCTGCCCACTCGTCCATTCAATTATGTCGATGCTCTGATTTCCCGGTAAATTTAAATGTCATTTGATTCTATTCTTTCTCAGTGTTTAATTACAGGACAATCTATTGTGATTACCTGATTTAATTGTAATCTTTAACACATAAATAAGCTTTTTCTTTGCAGATGTTTACGTAATCTTTTAGGAAGAAGAAAAAAAATGCAGAGCAGCAGGAAGTGACTCTGCTGCAACTTCCTTAAAAAACTATTTTAAATCACTGAATTTGGTTTTCAATGATCTACAGTCACATGTTTAACGTGTCTATGGGTTGTTAAAATTACCTTGTCTGCATCCACTTTGCCCCGTATGAACTCTGACCTCCAGAACTGCAGCGCCTGTTCCAGAGAGATCCCGATTCCTTTGAGGAAGAGCCCGTACTGCATGCGTCCTCCATGTCGGAGATGGTGGTTGTCTCGGAGCGCCTGGTGGAGCTGCCTCATGCAGAGCGGGAATGACTTTCCTGAAAGCTAAATGCAGACAAGCCCTGTAGGCGATCAGCATGTTCAAACATATACACATCTTTATTTGTGCATGGAAAGACATGAAATGTCACCAAAGCAGAGACACACGACCCAAACCTCAGCGGGTGTCTCCGTTTAGTTTACACATCCAACACCAACGCAGAATTGAATGATATGAACATTTAATTCACAAACAACGTACAGAATCAATTTGCTCCAAGGAGATTTTCCCAACATTCTTCTGGATGCTGTAGTCTTGTCCAAGATATGCGTGGCTAGAAGTAGACATAAAAAACAACAACAATGCCATCAAGAACAGATTTGTGCTTATTGCCAATTTAAAAACATCAGAGTTTCCACCTAAAGTCCTCAAATGTAAGTCATGAGTCTTAACGTGTTAAGATAACAAAACTAAGTATAAATCTTTTTTTTTTTTTTTTAAACAAATACATTTAGACCTTTTCCCTCCTAATATAAATGATCAGAAAATGTACCATCTGCTTATAAAACACGGTTTTAAAAATCTGGATAATGGTTGTGTTAGAAAACGTTTCGCCCTGAGATATAAATCAAAGAAAACAAAAGATCAATAACTCCACTGCTCATATATTCATGTTTTGACCTTTATTTTTAGCAATATAAACACAATGAATTATTCTGAGCTCATCGATTAAGGCTGGAATACATTATTATATGCACTAAAGTACTGCTGCGAGCAAAAACAACTGATTTCATTGAGTTTCTTTTTTCCTTTAGGGGAACTTAAAGTTTGAATGAGATTAAATGAAAAGGTAAAGTTTACTACTGAAGACATTTGATGTTTAAAGATGTTTAGCAGATTTTTTAGGTGGGCCCCCAGAGGCCAGTTTTGGTAATATGAGTAGAACAAAACAAACAAACAAAAAAAATCATATCCGTTTGGCCGTTTTAGCTCTCCAACAGCATTTATGGACATCACAGCAATACCCAATGGCAATTAAAATACACAAACATCTGAGACTGGTTTTCATTTGCACATTTACCCAGAATGCCAAGCTAGTAATTGCTTTGGGAAAGTCCAAATCATCTAAACCAAAGTGTGTGTCACATTTCAGTACACATGATCCCCCAAAGCGCCGTCCCCCCATGTCTACTTGAAAAGAGCCAAGAGACGAAGCTAAATGCTCTTTGCAAAATACATTTGTAAAAGCTGTTGGATCTAAAACCGGTGAACAAAATATTCAGAATCTAATTAAACAGTTGAATAGTAAAGGTCTCATAGGAAGAGAGCTGCGACCTCCTTGGTGGAACTTCTGATTTTCATTGGCTTACTTTCAACCTCTGAAATGGTAATACAGATCAATACTCTGCATGAGTCGGGATTAGGAGTGGGCTTTTTATTAGAAAAGCTTCAAGAATATTTGCTAAAGTATTCAATTACTTCAGCAACATATCAGTATGGCTTTGAAATTAATTTAATTTCTAATTAAAATGTTGGCTTTCAATAATTTAGAAACGAGGCCGTGGAGATAAACCTATTAACACGCAGCCCTGTTTTTGTATTATTGTGCCTGTTTTGCTTCGAGTTAGACGATGCAAACCTTTTCTTCACCCACCCTCCTTTTCCCATCTTGACTTTGGGGGTCAACACTTGAGTTTCCCAGCATTAGTTTTTCAAATGGTACAATATAAAAATCTGTCAAGGTTTCATCAAAAAACCTGATCAAAGATTTTCTCACAAACGACGAGCGCTCCTTCCTCTTTTGTGGAATTATTTATAATAAAAACAATGTTTTATAGGCTAACAAAACAACCATGAATAAGTTAATATAAAAAATAAAAGACAAGGTATTATATCAGCAAAAATATACATATACTACACATCTGCACATGTGCAGAGTAGCTACAGAATCAGGGAAAGGTCTTCTGTGGTGCGACTGACCTGAGGTGGTTCAGGAGTGGGTGGAGGCGTTCATCTGAATGCACTGCTGGTAGTGAGCGGGCCGTCAGCTGTGACAACAAATGAGTAATGGTAGATAGTGCTGGTCAAAGATTAGAAAAGCTTAACACCGCTGATCAAGTCCAACCTGACGGATTACGGTACTCGCAGAAAATTGTAATGATCAGCCTTTCGCTAAATCAATCGGAACAGCCGGGCGGTGCTCACGCTTCCCTTTGGCTGCTTGACCTTTCAAAGCAGACCGTTACGACGTCTGCAAGCAAATTTAACCACAACATCACCTTAACGTGTTTAACTGAAGCCATCCAGTTTGTGTCTGCATGGATTAGAATAGAATAGAATAGAATAGAATAGAATGCCTTTATTATGACTGTACACATGTACAATTTACATCATACGCGTATACAATGAAATGAAAAAGCCGCTCACTATTCAGTGCTAACACGCGTAAGAAATTAAGAAAATAATTTCACAAAAAGCTTCAGCTTCTAGTCAGTTTAAAAAAGTCCACTTTGAACCAAAATCCTAAAAACTACGAGTTTTAACTCAACCTTCCACACCTCTTAAATACTAAGGTGCAGCAGTGCAAAGCCACAACAAGCAAAATGTTATTTTTAGAAAGTAATTGCATTTTAACAATTTGTTAATAAAGCAAAGTGTATTTTTTTTGGTTTAGTTGTGGCTCTGCAATTGTATTTAAGGGAAAAAAAAAAAAAGACACTAAAATTCCACAATGAGGGAGTGTTTTTCCACAGATAGCACTGGGTTCTCTGAAGCAGCGTTAGTATACATATAGACCACCAACAGTCACGGGAACTACTGTGTGAAAACACTCATGCACAGCACTGCTCTGGTTACAACCAAACAACCAAAAACATGTTGGGTACACAGAAGCAGCCCGTCATGAATATGACATGAAAATAAACGGATTACTGAGTCCATACATGAAGAGCAAGACAACATTATACAAACACAAATGGTTTTGTGGCTATAACAGGATTGACTGTAATACAGTTTGGACTTTAATTTTTGCTATAAATGCCTATGAATAGATTTCTGCAGAACAGTACAGAAAGGAGGATTTCCAACATGTTGCCATCATGTTAAGCTACATGGCACTGGAGGTTCGCCTTGAAGCAAGAGTACTGGTTTAAGCCCCGGATGGGTCCTAATGTGGCCCTGAAATAGACTGCTGACCCCCGCCTTCACTCAGACACAAGGGACAGGTTCCAGAAACCCACATGACCCAACTGAGATGCAGCAGGTACAAATTAGTGGCATTTAAAATCCAAAATGCTTTTGTTTTCTATGTACAAACTAAAGACGACATTTCTCTGACCGACTGGCTTCTATAGCGTTCGGCAGCCGTAGCGGTTTCTTCCCTTTCATGTGGCTCACCAGCCCGGTTCTCTCGTGCTGCTTATGTCGAAGGACTTGGAGCAAAGTCTGCATTCTGCAGGTTTCTGGTCAGGGTCTTTCCTAGGCCACTGTTGCTACTTCTCCTTGAAAAGCCACTTGTTGTTAAAGCTACATTTCCCAGCATTTCGTGACATTTCACGATCCATGTCTGATAGCAAGTTGAAAGCGTCACGCGCTGAACTGATGACAACTCGACCTGCTTTGCTGCAACTTAAATTCCCGTCACCGACAGCGCAAGATTGAACAACTGCCACAACTTAAATTCAAATCTCAGGCTAAACTTCTATTTTTTTTTTACGTTTTTTGCATCCAAAATATTACAATTTTATGACTTTTTCAAAACTTTAAAGAAGATCTTATTTTTTCACAAAATTTTCAAGGACCTAAATATTGCCTTTTCAATTTCCAAACAAGTTCACGACCATACAAACCCAGAGGCTGGAAAAGCAGCAGCAGAAGACAAAGATGGCAGCCGGCTGGCAATGAAATCAGATGGACAAGTCACAGGTACGGTACTTTTCATGCAGGTTGATCATGACGTTTCCCTGTTCTCCTCCAATCTCCTGGCTAATCCTGCACCTTTCAATCAATCCTCAAGAAACAACTCAGTTTTTCTATGTTTTGCATTTATATGCTTTAAAAATCAGAACCAGGAAAAGTCTGCTCAAATAGGCCGAACGATTCTGCAGATAATGCTGCAGTCTGGACTCCTCACTCGTACAGAAGCACGTAATTTCATATCCTCTGGGGGCTTTTAGCACAATGCACAAACATTCAGACATGATGTCATCCCAGACAAACATGCCACAGCTTTAAAGCAACCAGGCCTGGAGGGGGAAATAACAACAGCAGTTGTCCCCAATATCGCCTTCAGACATTTGATGTCATTTGGGCACTTTTTGCTTTCATTCGAACCCTGAGTTTTCCAGGTCCCCTCAGGGCACTAAAGACAACAGCAGCAATTCAAAAACCTGTCTTTTTGGAAACAGCCTCTCCGTTAGCAGAAAAAACAAACACACGAGACACAAATGTAATGTGAAGTAGTGTTAAAGCTAAACAAAATCTGAAAAAGCACTTCTGGCACTAATTTGTTGGCGAGTTTCCAGTGTTTTAAAGATGTGCGACAAGATGGAAAATCCAACCATAAATACATATTTGCTTTTGTCTCATTTGTTCCAGATTCATTCAAAAACTTTCATAATTGTTTCTAAACTAAAGAGCAGTTTTGATCACTTACCGCGAGAGCTTTGGAGAGGCGCGTGCGGAAATCGTTGAGGACGATGGTAACGATCTCTTGTTGAGGGACGAATGCAAATCCAGCTTTCAGATACACTTTTCGAGATCGCACTAAATCAAGGGCATCTTGAAAAGGAACCTAAATAATAATAGACATTTAAAAATCAAAATAAGTATCAGGATTAGTAGAGTATCCTTTAATCTTTGATGGAGTAATTATTCATCTCCATCATTTCATCCAATTTATCTCCAGCAATATAAATGATGACATTTTCCACCTTAAAATGTAAGACTTCTGTTGTTTATTTTTGACGATTATAAAATGAAACGCTAAACTCTGAGATTAAAAACAAAAAAATGGGCTTTTAATGTTGTAATTTCCTCCGTAACTGACCTTGTAGAACTCGAGCTTCTCCACGGTGACTCCACTGACGGAGTAACTCGACATCAGGAGTTTGTCACTCAGCTCCTTCTTCTCTTTGTCGCTAACCTGCAAAATTGTTCATAAATTCAAGTTTCCCAACAATACAGATGAACCTTTATTCTTCACATAAATCTAATTTGTTCCTTGCTGTGTCGTCAATTTATGCAGTGATGTGCAAGCGAAGGTAAAAAAAAAAAAAAACACCCCGCTACATACAATAAAATTATGATATTTTTTAAAATATCAATTTATATATTTTGAGTTATTGTACAGCAACTGTAAATCAGGTAATAGTCGTTACTTCCAAAAAGAGTGGCGTCATTATTGTTGCTCCTTTTCCTGTTATCAAATAGCTCCATCTAGTGACAAAACAATAGAAAAACACTAAATAAATGAAGTACTTAAAGTCCCTCTCCAACTATATTTTTAAATAATGCTATAGCGTTCCCAGTGGGGAAGCCCAAGCTAACATTAGGGCAGCAACAAAACCTGGTGAGCAATATCAGAGGTAGCTGTGTCATAAGTCAGAGCTTTTTCAAACATCCGGTTTTCATCTGCGCCAGATCCAACGCCATTTGAATACAGGAATACTCAGAAAATTAATTGATTTTATACACATCCTCCACTATGAGAGGAATGCTACAAGAACATGTTTAAACAAGATTCTCATTGGTGCGGGTCTTTAAGCTGAACAACCTCAGCTTTAAGATATTAAACTTATATTCAGTCTGGATATTTTCCAAACGCTTGATCCATCAGGAATTTAAACTGAAGAATCAAAACCGCGCAAAGAAAGCAACTTCTAATCAACATAAAAATGTCTTGACTGGGTTTTTCAGTCCATGTTGTACTCCTGACTCGTCTCAGAAAAGACTTTTCCAAATGTTATCTTATAAATCAGCAGCAGGCAAAAATGTAAGATAATGGCACGGATCAAAAAAGGATCAGCGTTTGATCGTCAGCCTCTTTCAGCAAAGACTACAGGTTCTCAGCAAACTCAATGCTCCGTTCATCCATGACAAATTATTTTTTAATACTACTTTATTATACATTTCTTTTCAATTCTGCCATATTCTTCCTCTTGTTACTAATCACCAATAAAAGCATATTCACCTCAACCAAAATCAACCACTCCGTCTTTGGCCTTTTTAGACCTCAGAGGGCTGCTTCATTACAAATAAAGTGGGTTTAATTAAAAATAAATAACTTACTGTGTTATATTTTAGATTGTTCTTGTGAAGAAATTCAAGCTTTTGTTGTGGCGGTAGCTCGGAAAAGCGGTAGCGAAAAAGATCCACTTCCTGCTGTATAAACCAGCGCCTCAGATCTTCACTTTAAGAGGCAACCGGGGAAAATTATTTATTGCATAATAACAACCTATATCACAATAGTAGAATGTTTTCATTTTCTATGGAAAGTATAACTTACGTCTGGCAGTAAGCTAGTCTGAGAATGAAGTGGGAGATGTGGTCCTTCCGTCGTTTCTCAGGTTCGCTGGGTCCAGTCAGCGGTTTCTTGTCATTCTTAGGAAGTGATTAAAAAGTGATTTAAAAGACACTCAACGAATAATACTAGCTGTTTAATACCACTAAATCAAGACGGACTAAACTTTCCCTTCAAAAGCACAAACTTTATGAACGCCACTGAAATTTTGATTTAATCAGACTTCCTTTAGTACTGAGTGAATTCATCACAACAGATTGCATTTGATTGATTTTTCATGTGAATAAAATGCATTTCCATTTATTTTTTTAATCATCATATCAGCAGTGGATTCATGAATAACTTTTTCATTTATTATTCATACTTATTAGCTCTTTACTTTGGGAAATTGGTGATGTAATTTGGCGGGGAGCTGGGAGGGAATTCAGACGTATACATTTTGTAATGTACAAATGAAAAATGTAATGTCAGGTTTATTGTCGATACAGCTGTTGACAGGAAAACTACAAGAGCTACAAGAAAAAGTCGTGACTGAAGAAATTTACAAAAACTGTTTCAAAGAAGTGGGTAAATAGGGTTAATATCAGAAGGAAGGTTGGCATGTAATAAACTGCAAAGACTTGTACAATTTGATGCCATTTAAAATCATACTCACAGTATCTGGTCTGTAAGGAAAGTGCAGCAACCTCAGCTCATTCTCCATCTTCAGTTTGTACTGCTCTCCAAGTTTCACATAGCTGACCCCCAAATTCTCAACCGTTTTTAACACTGCAGTGTAACAGAAGTAGATTACAAATATCTGTGACAATCTTAAATAATATCTCTAAATGGAACGTGCAGCTTCAGAGTCATGTGTTTGGTGCGACATATCGGCCTTACATTTTAATCTTTCCACAGCAAATGTCTCAAATTCAGCGAGAGAGATGTTCTCCAGAGGAGGCTCCCCATAAAACTGCAGAGGCTGCACGTACAGCTCTGACTGAGGGTTAGTGCCCAGCTTCCTGGTCCTCCTTTGAAACTGCATGATGATGCCTGATGGGTAAAAGAAACCCAAGCTGTCAGCTGACAGTGAAGTTAGTGCAACAAATAATTCCAAGAATACACGAAGGCAGGCATTAAAAAAAAGTTTCGAGTTAATTCTTGTTAAATAAAAAAAAACGACTATTCATCGAAAGTAATGTAAATGTAACGTGTTGGAATAACGTCAAAAACAAAGACAAGGCCTAACTTGAAAAAATAAGCTACCAAAAAATAAGCTAGCTTAACAACATGGAGCAGTAAAACTTTAAACACAAGTCAACGTGTTCATTTGCACGTAAGTTGATGCTTCACCGTTAAAGATTTTACTCACTCGTTAATTTGAAGGAAAAAAACTGCGAAATATTCCACTTCCCTCTCGATGAATCCCGCCAAACAAAGTGGGACGTTCAACAATCGCGGTAAAAAAGAAAAAAAATGACGGCGAGAAAAACGTGACGTGATGACGTAGCACAGGGGACGCCTGTTTACTTGCACCTGTTCGCCCGCTTGGAGAAGTGTGGATACACCACACTCTGTGACTGTGGTCTTTTTTCTTTACTGTAACAGTCTATGCATGAGATAAACAAACGTTAAGAATGTAACAGTAAAAAAGGAGAGGTTGCTGTTTATTGTTTTTTTCAGTGCTATATAGTTTTTTGTCCTCAAATTCCGTATTTTTTAATTGATTTTTTTCCAAATAATTGAACATTTTTCTGTAAGGAAAAGAACATTGCAAGTTTATTGAACATTTAAAAAAACAGGCTGATTTTCATCTACATTTCCCTGATGTGTCATTACAAAATAAAATCGTCATCTGTGGAAGAGTCCAATTCTTAAAGTACAAAAGGGAGTATTCAAATATGTACTTTGGTTTACGTATGTACCAACACAATTTATATTAGTTGAAATAAATGACTGAAAAACTGAAATCAATATGTTTAAAACAATACTGAGATTAGGTATTAGTTTTTGTTTGATGGAAGTTTTAAGTGAAAGTCGTGACTTTGAGATGATCCCAGGCACCCGTATGACAGACAACTTTACTTCCGTTTCGGAGCTTCGCTGCGTCTTAATAATATTAATGAATTCAAGCAGTTCATACACAGTACATTTATTGGGGTAGATTTAATATTCCTAGTTGCCCTTAATCTTCCCTTTTACTGATGAATCGGGGGCTACAAACTCAACTCAACCCAAGCGTCGAGCTCTCCGCCCTCTACAGAGAACATGTTCTGGGTTAGTTCTCTTGTCCTGCACTTCTACTCTTTGGAATCTGCTGCTTAGCAACAAAAATTAGCGAGCGAGCCAGCAGTTGCCAGGTCCTCTTCCCATTCTCAACACAGATAGCTGGAACATTAGCTCGCAGTGCATTCAATCTTTTATATACATGTATAAAAAGTTAAATTTGTTGTAACTTTAAACCCTGCGTGCCTGTTATTAGTAAGATTTGAACTTATATAACTTGATCCGTGCAGTTTTCACGACACCAAGAAAGGAGGAATTTCCCTCTTGGAAATTAGCTAACCTAGCTAGGCAATTAGCAGCAGAGTGACTGGCGTCTCTTCTTAACCCGGACGAAGGATGCAGATATTTGACTGTTGGTAATGAGGTCAAATGTTGTAAGGTGGTTTTACAGGTAAGAATGTACTGTTTTCTTTGAGGTAACTCGTAGTTTATCCACTGTTGCTGGTAGGAAGCCTGGTGGTCGGACAGCAGCAACAGCTGTTCGGCACTTTACAGATCCTCCTGCCGGCTGTTCAACAGGTTCGACCAAGAGACCAGGCAGAGAGGAACAGTCTGGGAAAAGAAACGTAGCAGAGGGGTTCTTTTATACTTCACGACTGAACCATCAATGCTGACATGGCTTTGGCTAACATCGACTTAGCCCAGTGGCCCAGAACTGTTTTCTGTCCGAAAATACTCAACTATCTGAGGCCTGGATCATGAAGGAGTGGTAAATCTTTGGGGGGGATGGACATTTTTTAGATGTTTGGTCCCCCATAAGAAATGTCTTGACACTGTAAACATTTGACCACCAGAATGACCTAAATAGCTGTGATTCTCTTCAACTAAGTGCACTTTCTTCAGGCCTGAAGTATTCTGGAAGTAGATGAAGTGACTTTAGGAACACTGAAAATCACTTGCACTTTCAAAGAACATTCCCTCAGATATTAAAGAAAGAGGAAAAAGTCAATATTAGAATTAGACTTTAGTGCAATTGATAGGTCTAAAATCAAACAAATAATTAAAACAGATTAGTCGACATTAGGGCCGCAAGATATGAGGAAAACTTGTGGGGAATTGCGATATTAATGATCGATAGTGCAAGGATATAATTGCGATACATGAAAAAATAGCAAAACAACTAAATACATCATTTCTATTTCACCGCAACGCTTTCATTTAAATAAGAGTCAACATACCTTCAATTTTACTCCAAATAACCCTCGTCTACACAGGAGGCGAGCATGTCACATAAAAAGGGTCATTCCGGTTGGTCAAATGCAAAAAAAAAAAGGATTTATTTGATTCTTTAAATACTTCAACCTGCCATAAGATTGTTTGAGCACATTTAAGGTGACTATTTATCGCAATTTTCACTGACTTTTGCGATATGTATGTTGCACAGCTTGATTTTGCGATAATAATAACTTTGCGTTTTCTTTTTCAGGCCTAGTCTACACATATAAAAGCTAGTATGCAACTTCAAAATAAAGGAAAAGGCCTAAAATGAACGTGAGAAACGAAAGTGATCATCTAAATGTTAGGACTGGCCTTTAAAAAAAGAATTTTTTGTCAAATGCAGAATTGATTCATCAAATCTATGAATTGATTTTTTTTATAAAACAATTACTTACCGGTCTGTATATTTTTCAAGGCGAAAGCAACAGTTTATTTTGAAAAAAAATTTTTTTTTTTGCTTTTATATTTTAATTTCATCGTGTAATGACTAATGCTTATTTATAGAAGATGATGAATAACACAAGTGAGTCAGTCTAATGCAGGCTGGTAGACAGGACAACCACGTAACAGGCTTTCAGTGTCCACAGCTTTGCCACAATATGTTTTTTTTTTTCTTTCTTAAATTGCACTGACTAAACACATAAAGCTGTGGAGGAAACCCGTTGCCATGTAGAATCTGCTATTTTCAGAACTAGTGGAAGAACAACTATTATTTTCAGTGCATAAAGTGTTAAAAATGTATGTTTTAGCCCTCTCAACAGAAACTGGTGAATCCTTCTGCTCTTCTTTTACTTTGAAAGAACAAATATTTACGTAGATATTTTATTCATGCAGAAATCAATGCTCTACTCTAACAGGGTGTCATTAGTCTTTCCGAGCGTTTAGTTAGGAATTCTGGGAAGTAAATCACTGTCTTTCCCTTTAGTGAACCACAGGGACATTTTATTTTTGGGGGAGTTTTGCAAAAGAATGAGAGTTTTAATGTTCAGTTTTTTAGTCAATTTTTTAATTTAATTTGGGTTCTTAATGTGTCTAATGATCTAATTTTTATGTTATGTTTTTTTTTTTGTTTCAGCAAGAGCTTTGATATGGCTTTATTTCAAATATTGATGTAATTCTATAATAAACCTATCCTCCCAGTGTTTGTTTTTGCACAAGTAAATGTTAAAAAAGAACTCTTGAATATTTAAAAGTATGTGCCAAACAGGAAAAAGATTAAAACATTTAAAAATGTTAAAGTCTGATCTTTTTCTGTAATTTAGACTATAACACCAATAACATAATCAGCTCTTGTTTTAGATTTCCTAAAACCAGCATAGTTAAAAAAAAAAAAACACACGTACCAAAAAATCATTATAGCAAGCAGCGACAATAGAACCTAGTTTTAATGTTTTTTACTGTGTAAATGTACATGGTGTATAAATATCTACAAAAAGCAACCAACAATCTCTACCTAAGTATATATAGATATAGTACCAAATACACTAACATTAAAATTACATTTATAAATGTTTCCTCCTCAAATCTAAACAATTGTCTTAAATCTTTTTCAGTTGCCACATATGTTGAAGTCCTGTCTCTGAAACCACAAAGCCGAAGCGAGGAAATCAACCCGACATCGCCACAATGTTGGAAGAAGACATGGAAGTGGCCATCAAAGTGGTGGTGGTCGGCAACGGAGCCGTTGGCAAGTCCAGCATGATCCAGCGTTACTGCAAGGGCGTTTTCACCAAGGACTACAAGAAGACCATTGGAGTGGACTTCCTGGAGAGGCAGATTGCGTAAGTGACGCATGTTCCTGTTTATTTATTATGATCTCTGCAGGATTGTAGACACGTCAGCTGTGGGCCCTCTTGCATTGTTCTTGTAGCGTAAACGGAGAAGATGTCCGACTGTTGCTGTGGGACACAGCTGGACAGGAGGAGTTCGACGCCATCACTAAGGCTTACTATCGAGGTAAGATCCCACCAAGGAAATGACTGAAATATTTTTATTTCTGTTTTTGATCACTGACCTCTAATAAAAAAAAGTTACTTGCGTTGTGATCTGTGTCTACATCTCTTTGGACCAAACTGACTACTTGTTTTTTTTTTTTTTTTTTTAGTAAATGGGCGAAAGCCACTTGGTTAAATAGTTCAGCTTGGAAAGGATGCACTCAGAGGATTGACATCACGTCATGAGTTTGCTTTTTGCCTCTCAGGTGCCCAAGCATGTGTGCTGGTCTTTTCAACAACTGACAGGGAATCGTTTCAGTCCATCCAGAGCTGGAAGGAGAAAGTGGAAGCAGAGGTCGGAGATGTTCCCACAGTTCTGGTCCAAAACAAAATCGACCTCCTGGAAGAGACTGTGATAAAAAAGTAAAGCAATTTACTATGACTGAGAGTAAAACATCTGATAGGTTTTTAACCTGACAATTAATCGTTGTTGTTTTTTTTTGTTGCTTTTAGCGAGGAAGCAGAGGCTTTGGCTAAAAGACTTAAGCTGAGGTTTTACCGCGCTTCAGTGAAAGAGGACTTAAACGTGACTGAGGGTGGGTGGAGAAACCAGGAAAAAATGCTCAAATTCAAGCGTCGTCATTCCTGACTTTTTTTTTTTTTTCTTTGTGTTTTTCAGTTTTTAGATACTTAGCTGACAAGTATCTTCAGAGACTGAAACAGCAAACCGCAGAGGAGACGGAGGTGATCCACACTACGAGCAATAAAATAGGTGAGAGGGTTTTATCAGAGCAGCATTTCATTCTTTTCATTTGACAGCATCGCTACAGTAACCACTTCTGCTTGGTTCTGTTTTACTTTCCTTTCAAAGGTGTTTTTAACACATCCAGTAGTAACGTCTGCAATCAGAACTCCAGCAACGGCAGAGAGGTCATCTCTTTGCGGCCCAATAAGCAAAGGACCAAGAAGGGTAAAAATCCCTTTGGAAGCTGCAGCCTTCTTTAGAGAAAACCATGAATGACTGACCTTTTTTTTTTTTTTTTTTTTCTTGGGGATTTTAACTTGATCAGCCATTGCTATGATGATGGAGGTACCAAAGTCCACACAAACTGGAACAGATGTATACAACAGTATACATATATATATAACAGTATAAGTTTAACCGCTTTTCTGCAAGGCCCAGTAATCTGTGTTCTAAATCGCTCTCCCTCACTGAAGTTTTCATCAATGAAACCTTTGTGGCTGCATCCGCAGGTGGTTTTGAAAGACCCACTCCGATCATCATCATCATCATCATCATCATCATCATCGTTAGTAAAAAGCATTCTCAGTGGATTTTAATTATGATTTTGCCGTTTTTAGCCCAAATTAAAAAACCTGTCGGTTTCCAGGACATCGGCAGGAGTTCATTAGAAATTTGCTTCTGGGTTGGTGGACTGCTAGAGTGGAAAAACCGTAGTGTTTTCTACGTCACAAATACGATCTTTTTCAAACAGTATTTTTTCGTGTGCTCCTAATTCATAAGGATTTAAATGAAGAAAATTTAAATTTTCTTTCTATATGTCCTCCATCATCCGACAAATGCCACAAGAACATGTTAAAAACACCACAAAAAAACCACAGTTTCATTTGAAGTGGGTCTTTAAAAGAATAAAAACGCAGCCACAAACATTTCCGCTTCCATAAACGGACTGAAATCTGTTTAAAAAAAAAAAAAAAAAAGATTTGCACTCGTGGAAGTATTTGCTCCCATCTGTAGTTTTTGACCGTCACTCATTGCTGTGTTTGTGCAATATGTTTGCATGGATTGTTAAGAGTTGCAGACCATTTTGTACCATATTTTTGTATTCCCCACTAGAATATGGTCCAACCCTATAGAGTTTGAGACAAATCTGTCCCTATGAGTATTTTTGTACGGAGCCCAACAGCGTTGATGGAGAATTGGTGCCAAATGTCGTTTTCCTTGGCTGTGATTGTGCATTAAGACTGCGGTGATTTGGATGTAATGAAATGTACAGAATGTGTTACCAAGTATCATTACTTGCCTAAACAAAATAGTTTGACTCATTTTCTCTTTTTACTTTGTGAGATATCTTCAGTTAAACAATGCTCTCATCATAAATCCACATTTATGGCAGTTGTTTACATGTATTTTCTTCCATTTAACTCTTGGTAACAGTGTAAACTCATGAGTGTGTTTCTGTTTTAAATGAGAGGGGTCACTATTACCTTTTGATGGTAAAGAAAGGGTAAAAACAGTGCAAGTGAAAGTGCAAACAGCTCATGGATCACGTCGGTGCCTGTGGCATAAAAATCAAAGCAGAATGTAAACAATTCCTCTCAAAAGGTATTAAAAAAAGAGACAATCAGGCCTGAATATTACCAGAGTAGATGTTGGAAGAAAAAGATTGATCAAATATAGTCATAATCTCAGCTGCAAACTGTAGGTGTTTTGCCTCAAATGTCCCTTTTTTCTTCCTAAAGGAGTAATTCACATCTAACTAACCAAGCACAACACAAATGTGATTATGTGGGACACTAAAGATTTCTACAGTCATGATAACTGTTTACATAGTTAGGAAACATGAATATCATAGTTCATACGCATATAATCAGTTTATCTTTTCTTTTTCTTTTTTTTTTTTTTTTTTTGAAGGAAGGAAAAGGTGCTTAGAACGTGTTCCACAGTTACTGGAATAATCTGGTTTCCCTTTATATTCAGTTCTGTGTTGGCGGGATTTTATCTGAGGTAAATAAAAACAAGAAACTCCTGCACTGCAGGCAAGCCTTCTTTTCTCTACAGAGAATGTTTAACCATTGCCTTGTTTTCTTCATTTGTTCACATTTTATGCCTCAAACACCCAGAAAGTCCATCTGTATTTAAATCTCAGTGTTTACTTTAACAATTTGACTGAATGGATTTATCGCACTTTATCAATATTATTACATTTTAACCTAAAAAAAAAAAACCTGCAAATGAATTTAGCCATTCCTTTGTGCTTCTACTCAGGTGTTTTAATCGTCGTCGTGCTTTTCATTTTTCTTTTTAATTGTATACTTAACGGCTTAGATGAATTTCAGACGTTTCAAACTGACACAGACAGTGGCATGTTTTCACTTTAATATACTCAACACATCTTGAATTTTTTCTTTTCTGAATTCTGTATCAGCCTGAGGTCTGTCACACAAAGTGGGCGCCTGCTGGTGGTATGTGAGAGACTATTTGATGGCAATCAGACAAATAAAAAAACTCTTGAATTCTTGTTGTGTGTTTTTTGTGGCTAACTCCTCCCGGATTATAATCTGAATCTTAAAATCTGAAACCCCCTTTAAGAGTGTTAGGGGGAGTAAGTTTGTGTCAGTGGAAAACCTTTCTCCTGGTATTTCCTCTTGTAAACGTAAAATGTTGTCAGCAGAACAACAAAAGCTGTTTTGCCTCCATTAATGTACTAAATAAAGTTTAAGGCTCTTTTGTCAACATTTCTTTTGAAGTACAACACAGATATTGAACTTTTACATCATGTGTGTTAAAAAAAATCCAGTTATTTATAAAAAAAAAAAAAAGACTGTGATGACTGCATTTGCACCGTCTTGATGTAGGAAGATTCATCCGCGTGGGAGTGACATTTTTACAGTTTTTCTTGGTGTTATGGGGAGTTTTGAGGTGTTGTTTTCTTGGAGTCATATTTGCACTAAAGCATGCACTATTGTTGTTTTTGACAAAATAAATCAGTCCATTTCTTTAATGCATCTAAATAAGCCCGTTTCATGTCCTGCACACATAATCACATTTGGCATCATTACACAATGTAGTTTTAATTTTTAGGTAGATCACTAAAGACAATGTTTTTTATATTTTAAAATAGTTTTTTATTTTTTATTTTATGCTTTAGAGCAAAATTATTCCTAAAGACGGACAAAAGCAGTGAAGACTCCGGCCCTAAAGCTGCAACTGCTTGGTTCTGGTTGTCCGAAAAGTAATGCATATACTGGCTGGATAACATAATGGACAACACTTACTATTGATTCAAATACTTTTATCTGCTGCTGTGTAAAGACACTCAGTTCTCGCACTCTGAGTGCTGCATCCTAAAACATTCAAAGTATTCTTGTTTTATCATCTCGGCTGTGTGAACATCCGGAGCAGGATGTCCTTCCTTTGCTCCAAAGTTCTCGGGTAATGACAGCATCTTTTTCTGTTTCCTAAATATTCTGAGGTTTCTCACAAGTTTGGTTCACTTTAGGTAAGAGGGTGTGGCATCTGTGTTTCCATTAGCCAATGTCACATTTGATCTGTTGGACCAAACAGCATAGGTAGGGGCCAGCTACTATTGGGTGATGGTAGGGCACACCCTGAACAGGTCACTAGTTTGTTCCGGAGCCACACAACCACACACCAGGGGGCAATTTAGATAGGCCATTTAACCTTTAAGCATGTTGTTGGACCCACACATGCACCAGGAGTACATGCAAAGTGCACAAAGAAAGGTCCCAGCCAAGATTTAAACCTCCCACTGTGAGACGGCTAACCACTGTGCCACCATATAGCTCCAACTTCTCATAATTCTGTGCTAAATAATATTAAATTAATCAAACTGAACATATTTCAAAAATGGTACAGAACCAAATTACAAAATAAAGGAGGATTCCCCATTTGTGAAAACAAGAATCTGCATATTCAGAGGCTTCTCCCAGTTTTTATTGACTTTCATTCTTTGTGTTTCATAAAAATGTAACAAAAAAAACCAGCAGAAGATGAAGTCGTACAGAGTTTGTGTCAAAAATCCTTTCAACGGAAACTGTAAGACAAATAAAAAGGCGTTCTACAACTGAGATAAATCCCATGAACTTCCTGTCAGGTGGTTTCATTTGACACGTTTGTAAGTCTTCTATTTTCAATGTTAACGATCACAGTATTGGTAAAATACTGGTTGTTGCATTGTCAATCACCTCATATGTCAGAGCGCTGAATTACTGCAAAATGTGCCCAAAATTATATATTTTCGTCAAAAGGCTGAACTTTAATCTGTGATGCATCTGTATTTGTTCTTTCTTGGGCATACTGATAAACATACATTGTGAACTGTGTGCCCTTTAGCTATGTCGGTGTAGTAAAATTTAAAGTAAAAATTGACCTTTTTACAATAAAAATGGGTACCAGTGTACTTTTCAGGGTTGGTTACAATGCATGAATCCCTAAGAGTCATGCTTGTGCAGGCTTACAGCTCTCCTTAGTGAGGTAAAGTGGAATTCAAGACACCCTTCATGCTTTGGTGATGACTATTAACTACTGCAGTTGGTTTTTGCACTCTCCAGTTTTTGATGATCCATAATTTTGATGTTCTTTTCAGCGTTTTCCACGTTCCTCACCAGCGTCTCCAGCCTCTGTTTGATCTTCTTCTGGTCCTCCAAAGCGCAGCTGATCACCACGACCTGGAACTTCTGATCAATGGGGACAGGCGGCGCTTCGGTCACACAGGCGGCGTGCAGCGCCATCAGCTGCTGCCGACCGCCTTCCATGTCGACCAGCAGCTTTTTTACGATTTCGTCAATCATGGATGTGGCTTTCCGCAGGGCCTCCTCCTGCTGGGGGTTTCTAATGGTGCCAACGGAGATCTCCACCGTGAGAGTCCGGCCCATCAGGCGGTTCGCAGTTAAGCTCAACTCTTCCCTTTCTCCTGCAAAAGGAAATTAGAGCTTTATTTTGTAGTAAAAATTATTATTATTAACCTGTTTTTGACTAAAAGAATTTTATTATGATGCATTTTATGTTAATCGATCATCTTTTGATCTATTTTCAAAGTGTTCCTAGTGCTTTTCTAATTATAGTTATACCGTTTTTAGCCAAAATCAAAAAATCCTGTGTCATTTTTAGGACATAATTTCTGCAAAGCGGCAGGAGTTCATTAGAAATCTGCCTCCAAGTTGTAGGTGGGGCCGTAGGGGTGGAGTAAGCCTGCCCCTGCTTCAGGACATCCACGTGTTTACACGCTCTCCTGCAAGCTTACAGCCCTTTATAACCCCAACTTAACATTACTGATGCACACGCAAGAATGGAGATATCCATCCATACAGCTTTGAGCCGGAAGCCAGCTCGGATGAGGAAAACAAAGACGTACATGAATCTATTTGTCCACAAGTGGATGAATCAGCATGGAGCAGAGTGGAGCAGGGAGTTTGTGGCCTGTCATAATAGCTTCTACGTCACACCTACAAGCTTCTTCAAAAGGCATTTTTGCTTTTGCAATTTGAATAAAGAAATACACAGAATTGGAATTATGAGCTGAATTTTCTTTATATATGTCCTGCATTATGAGAAAAACGCCACAACAGCATGTTAAAAGCACAAAAAACACAATTTTCCTGAGTGGGTCTTTAAGATTTGGTATAGGGGCAGAAATATAACAAGAATTTCATCCTTCTCACTGTTCCTTTCTATTCATGAAGATGTGTGGACTTGTGTTGAATATGTTAATGTAATATTGTACCATGAAAAGAACAGACTTTTCTTTCTACTTATACCATGAAAAAAAGTTTATATCTTGTAGTAAACTGGGCTCAGAAGTATAGTATATTCCTTTTAGAGGATTTAATAGGAAGACACAGAGGTGAAATGGGACCTCTGGGTGAGACATGTGATGCAGTTTGGGTGGAGCACATTGTTCTTTTGAGTTTCTTGACTGAAACACACAATGTTTTCCTTTTATCATCACAGGATCAAAGTGGCAAAAACAGGAATTAAGACTACTGGAAAGTTAAGCCACTCTTCACTGGTATTAAGCAGTGGATGACTTGTGCTCTTATGTAAGTTGTGGGAGAGAATTAGCAGCCTCACCCGCACAGATGTTACGCATTTCTTGACTGTTCTGGATGGACTGAATCATTTCCAGGATGCCTTCTCTTTCCTGCTCCAGGGCGGATGCTGTTTCTCTTAAAGCCTCCACCCTGACAAAAAAACAAAAAAGAAAAGGAAAGAAACAAACATCCGTCAAAAAGCAGCTTTTCTGTTTCCTTCCAATCACGTTCAGTTGTTAAAGTTACGCCACAGTGTCAAACGACGCGCTGCTGAAGGGAGAGCCGCTCCAAAGACGCGCATGGCGAGGAGGCCCGTTATTGTACCTGACTTCCAGCTGATCCAGAGTTTCCAGCAGTCTTCCGGAGCGATCAGCCATGGACAGTGTCCTGCTGAACTTGCTGCAGACCGCTTCGTTCATCTTCGCCTGGATTTTCGCCTGAGCCATGATGATTAGTGCTGCAGAGTTTCTGTACTCCGACCAGTCAATCCAAAGAGCGAGCGGCGCTTTAAGCTCTCCGGCTGACTGTAATTCCTCAGGCTACAGGCTGCAGCGCCCCTGGGACAACATTTCCTAACATGGGCTTCAGCTTCCTCCTCTTCCTCCTCACAGAAACTTCCCGAGGAACCCAGAGAGGAGGCTCCAACAGGGGGCTCTGACTGAGTGAGGAGCGCTTTAGCTTTAAAATGCTTTATTTATTTGAATTTCCACAAAACAACAGATTTTACACAAGATTTTATACCTAGGAGATAAAAGGGAACAGGGGGGGGGGGCTTATTTTTCTGCAACTTTCATTTATTTAGAAGAGGGGACAAAACAACTGTCATAAATTGATTGGAAAATAAAATAAAACTAAAAGTAGAATACATCAAGTAAATATAAAATAATATTAATATTGTCCAATAACTGTTTTCTGCATGATTTGAATAATATATTTGCAGAGTACATACAGGTTTGTTAAACATGACTTTTGCAACTCTCATCAATTTGTATAAGTAGTACTTTTTCATAATTTTAGTAAATAAAAAAGCAAAGACACAATGTAACAAACCCACCTTTAGGGGGCGACAGGTGCTTGTTACCATTACTTCTATTGCTTCAAGCCACAAAGATAGATTCCATCTATTTTACCAACCAACAGGTCTCCAAACAGTTCTTTTTTTCTGGTCTCCAAACAAAATAATCAAATATTACATTCAATAACCAAACGTCATGCTCCGTTATTATATCTTTATTTAAGAGAAATATTTTCACAGAGTACTTTTTAGGAAAACTGTTCTGTCCCTGCTATTCACTTACACTTTTCCACAAAAAACTATTTTTTGCTTTAAGTTGAACTCATGTAATGATGCTTCATACAATCTTTTCTGTAGAAAAAAAAATCATTTCTGCTCATTCATTTCTGACTTCTGAGCAGCCGGTAAAGAGAATCTTCAAGTCAGTGCTGTAGTGAAACCAGAGAGGTGGAGGAGCGGTTGGTCTGCGGTCACGAGGTCAGCCTAGGCATCTAGCTGTGTCACCACAATCCTGTGTGTGTGTGTGTGTGTGTGTGTATGTGTATGTGTGTGTGTGTCAACACGTGACGCATAGCTTCAATATTTAGAACGTATGACTATTCATAAACCCTCCGCTTCTAACTAACTTTAAAACCCACCGTCTGCCCCAGGGACTGCTGACTTTAGCAGCTAAAGGAAGTAAATCCATTCAAATAAGTCATGACCTTTATTAATAACTCTGAAAACAATGACCTTGAGTAAAAAAGGTCAACGTGACAGGTGAACAACAGGAACTAGTTCATTTAGAAAGCACTTAGAACTCCACCAGACTTCTCTGAAGAGCTTCCTCCAACTCTGTGGGGAAGAAAAACAAGAAGGAAAAAAAAAACATTTGAAAATGACACTAACTACATAAAAACGGCATCTTAAAGACCACTCCCATCATCTTTGGAGCTATTCTCAAAGTGTTCCCAGTAATCTTTTAATCCCGTTTATACTGCTTTTAGTCAAAATACAAAATCCTGTGTTGTTTTTTAGGACAGTTTCTGAAGAGCTGAATTGTGGGCGGGACCGCCAGCAAAGAGGAACTCCGCCCCCTTTTCCTTTCGGAGCGCTAGAAGCAGGGAGCTTGTGGCCCACCCAGTGCAGTTTCAACATCACAAATACAAATCCTTTTTTCCTGATTTTACAACTTCAATCAAGAAATACCCATAAATGCAATTTGAGCTTAATTTTCTTAAAATTTTCATTAAAATTTTCATTAAAAAAAAAACATTTTCATTGGACTAGGTCTTAACATTTAAATCTTTTTGACATGTTTTTGGCTCAGTTTACAAAAACAATGATCCATAAAAAATACTGAACAGTAATTTCTAAACTTTTTACATTTTAAAATATACGGTTTGTACTAAACAAAGAATTACTGTTTTTTTTTTTTTGTAATAACTTTTGAAAAAAAAGTTTTTTTTCTTGTGACCACAAACCTGCTGACTCTCTGGCTTCTTCTGCACTTACAGACAGAGCCTGCTTCATCTCATCATCAGAGGTCTCTGTAACAGACAACAAAACTGATTTTTTGTCGGATCAAACATGTTTTTCAAACTGATAGAATTACTTCACCAACTCTGTCATGTTTATTCCTGACATTTTACTGTAAATGTTTACCCATGGCGGTTTCATCCCTTTCGTTGTTGATCTGATCGTCTTTCAGAAACTTCCCCAGAGTTTCATCCTGGATCTCTGTGAATCATGAAAATCTGGAATCAAATGTGCTGCAGTCTACAAACACAGACGCTCCTTTGATGACCTTACCGCGCTTGTTTGCGTTGACCTCCACCGCCTCCACACGAGTGGGCTCTGCCTCGGAGCTCCTCCTGGAGCTCCTGCAGGGCTCCAGTGTGCAGTGACAGTGATGATAGTGTTTATGGAAACCTGGAACACCCATATAACTCTGGTGACACATGTTGCATTGTACTTCAAATGTCTTGTCCAGGTTCAGGCTGGAATGCTTTGTGTGCACGTGAGTCTTGATCTGCGCGTACGTGGGCACGGACACGCTGCAGGGAGGACACACATACTGGCATTTCCCCTCCGCAGCCAGCTCTTTCATGCATCTGGTATAAACCCCCGTCACTGTTGCCTTGTTGTCTTCTGAAGACATGCAGGGACATTGCGGCGGAGCCGTCGCAGCAGCTGGTTGGAGAACGTCGGCGTCGTCCATGCAGCAGTAATCCCTGCTGTGAAGGCTCCGGTAATGCTCCAGGAGCTCGGCCTCAGAATCCATCTGCATGCTGTCGCAGAGGCCGCAAAAGTACCAACTCTTTATGTCCCCGTCGTGCTCGTTCGTGCAGTGTCTTCTCACGGTGGACTCCTTGAAGAACTTTTGGGGACAATGTCCACAGATGAACCTCTGAAAGCTATGGCTGCTGATGTCACTGCAGTGTTTGCGGATGGCGTCTTCCGAGTCGAAGACGTCCTCGCACATCCTGCACATCCAGGTGAGGCCGCGTGCCACGGAGGACGACGTCTCGACGGTGTTCTGCTGGACCTTGGATCTGCCGGAAGAGGACGTGGCGGCTTCGCTGCTGGTGGAGGGTTTGGCCTCGAGAACGTCAGGCACTTCTTGCTCTGCGATGTAGGTGTGTCCTCTGTGAACGTCGGACACATGAGACAGGATGTCTTCGAATCGCGGCATTTCAACGTTGCACTTCCTGCAGAAGTACAGGAAGTTGGAGAGGTGCGCTCCGCCATGGAAGCGGCTCATGTGAAGGCTGGCGATGGAAGACTCTCCCATAAGTTTGCTGCACACGCCACACAGGTGGAAAATCTGGTTCACGGCCAGAAGATGCTTGGTGGCCACACCCTCCTCCGGGAACTGCAGGCCGCACTCGCAGAACCACGCGGTCTCCGAGGTTCTGCTACTGCTGGAACACACACCTGGACTCAACCGCCGCTGCTTGACCGAATCCTCACCGCGATCTTTCTCCTCCCGGGGTCTTTTTTGAAAGGAACGCCTCTGCTCCTGCTGTGCTCTATGGAACCTGCCGTACTGAAGAAGAGCTTTTACAACTGTTTGATTGACCTCAACGTCATGCTGCGTCGACTCTGTGTGCTTCTCCATCTCGGCTTCGCTGAAAAAGACTTTGGAGCAGACGGTGCACTGTCCCTTCACCAGGAGCTGCTTCATGACTTCCACTACCGTTTTCTCTGCCTTGGCCACGGCGCAGCCTTGCCTGCAGTGCACACTGGAAAAGAAAAAATAGGGGAAATGAGCACAAAAAAAAATGATCCACAGAGATCTTTGACACTGGAACCTACTTAAAGTGAGCTTGAGCCGCTTGGTGTGATGTCAGTACTTTGTGGCATAAAGAGCAGCGCACTGTGAATGCGGTATCCTTGCACAAAGCGATGAGACGATTCTTTACATGCTGAGGGACAGGAACCGGCATTGCTGCTTCTTTGCTTTCTTTAAGTTAAAGAAAACAAGAACATTTCCTTTAAAAGGGATATTTTTACCAAAATGTTTGAGCTTTCATTTATCCTGCAGAGGGTCATCCACTTCACCTTTCAGAGTGAATGAATGTGTGAAGTGGTTTCTGGCTGACATGTGCTGAAGACACTCGTCTGGAAGGTTGAAGAGCAGGTAGCAGGCGGGGCAGGCGAAGCACACGATCCGCTGATAGGTCTGATCCCTACTGTGACCATCAGAGCTGGACGAGGAGGCCTAGATAGCCACCAGTGAAGACTCACATTTAGACTCACAAAAAAAACACCTTCCTTCACCTGAAAGGATCAGCGTGAAGCCCTTTATGCCCGTCTACTGTCCTAAAAAAAGACCAAACAAACATCTTCACAACTGTTGAGCATCTTGATCAAAAATGGAAGAAAGTCATGAAAGATCCGTGTAGAAGTGTCAGGAGAAAGACACACGCCATGCTAAATGTAACGAAAACAGTGTGTTTTTCATTTTTATTGCTTGAAAGAAAAAATATTTGGGTGAAAAATGATCCTTTGTGTGACAGTATACAACAATTAAAATGTTACTTTCAAAGATTTAGCAGAATTGATCAAACTAGAAGATTCAGGTGTTTAGACTCTGTAGTGCCAGTTTTTTTCTTCAATGAGCATCAGCTAAAGTTTATATCCTGTTAAAGTGATAGAAAATATGACCTTTTACACAGAATTTCTCCCAATTTAATGTTATTTTATGCATTTTTGTGTTTGTTTACATTTCAGACTTTTTAAAGATCGACTCAAACCATCTTTTGATCCATTGTAAAAGCCTTCCCAGTGGTCTTTCATTTACAATTATGCCCATTTTTAGCCAACTTTTTAAAAAATCTGTGTCATTTTCCAGGACAGTTTCTGCAGAGCGGCAGTAGTTCATCAGAATGTGGGCAGAACTGTTGGTGCGGAGCAACCCCCCCTCTTCCCATCACCCATAAAGGAGAGCGCTTCCTCTACGTCAGTGTTTTCCCAGCCCTGGTTCAGCACATCATCAGGTTCTGCAGAAGCCTGACAATGACAGTCACCAAAGGCAGGTGTGTTTGAGCAGGGTTGGATTGAAAAAAAATGCGGGACAGTGTGCCACGAAGACCGGGGTTGGGAGGCCCTGCTCTGACTCACAGCCCCTCACACCCCCAAACTAGCATTAACTACAAAAACGGCCGGCAACATTGGAGCAATCCAGCCGTACAGACGAGGAAAACAAAGACGGACATGAATCTAGTTGTCTGGAAGTGGATGCATCAGAATGAGGAAAATACCATTTGATCGTCTGCTCCTGGTTCTCAATTATTTGAATAGAGAAATACTCAAAAATGCACTTTTGAGCTTCATTTTCTTCTTATATATGTTCTCCATCGTCAGAAAAATGCTACAACATCATCATAAAACACATTTTTATTGAAGTCTTTAAGGAGGTGCCACCTCCCTGCTTAAATGCTCTGAGAATCTGAAAGCCTCTGTTAATCGAAACTTAAAGAAAATACGACTCAAAACTCACAAATATTTATATTGATGGATATGCTGCTAACTCAAATGTTTTGGCTTTTTCCAACCCATCACTGATTAAATTCAGTTTTTTAAAAGAAGAGAACCAAAATAATCCATTGATCTCTAGAGGTAAAGATGTTTCATTTCAGGTTTTAACAGAGATCGTCTTTGTTGCTAATAAGAACTTTTCAAAATCTCTTATTATGTTTTATTGTTGAGGATAACTTATCACTGCTGAACTAAAACAAGATGATGCTGATTGTATTTTAGGGAAAAGTGCTCCAACCTTTGTCTCCACATGCCTCCTCCATGCATCTTTGGACGGAAAATGTTGACTGCACGCCACACAGGCGAACTGCTCGAATGGACTTCCTCTGAGACTGATCTCTGGGTCACATGGAGAATGGTCAAACCTGCACACACACACACACACACACACACACACACACACAGTTTCACTCAGCCAGGGTTGAATTACAGCCAGTCTTTGCAAATCAACAGCAGCACAAACACAACTTGACCTTTTTAAATGTCCGTCAAGCAGCGAAGCGTTGTCGTAGACGCGCCCACAGTTGATCACAGGACACGTCTGTCTTGTCAAGCTGTTCTTCGGGAAGGAAGAGGAGGGGGGTCTTCTACCTGAACCAGCACTGATCAGGCCGGGTTTGACACCTGAAGGAACAGACAAATCTTTCAGGAACCATGAATCTGTCCTTTATGAGATTGATTTATCTTTAAATTTAATTGGCACTAAAGAAAGACAAAAACCTAAACGTCACCTGGCATTTTCAGCCACATTTCCACGCAGCGCCTTGCGTCTTGATTCACTCGGTTGGCAGAACTCACAGCCAGCTCCTGCTGTCCGTGAGCTTTTTGTAAAATCTGCTTCTCCTAAAAGAAAAAACAAAGACCTTCAGGAAAGGAAGCCCATGGTAATTTCAACACTTTGATTTTAAAATGACTAACACTGTTCGTTCTAAAAGTTCTGGTTTCAAACCATCAGGGGGCTCTGTTGCAAATATAACCAGAGTTGGTTTTCTAGGTGACATTACATTTTGTATTTCACTATTTCAAGGTGTACTAATGTGTAGAAAATTACAAACAGAAATGTGTCTTACTGCTGACCAAATGTTGTTTTCAAGAAATTAAGCTTAAAAAAAAAAAAAGGGGAAAGAGAAAAGATAACAACGTTCAATACCTTGAATGCTCTACATTTCTTTGCTCTCTCCTTTTTCTCCAAAGCCACCTGGTGAGCCAGTCTGTCCAGAGTAGATGTGACGTGCGCTTTGTGCTGGCTAATTTTGTCCTCAGTCTATCAATGAAAGAAAAAAAAAAGAGGATTTTGTAAAAGAATTAAGAAACTTGTGAAAGATACTTTTTTTTATGAAGCAGACAATATGTTTAATCACAAACCAAGACTGGCAGTGATGAACATCCCTCTTCATCACTATCGCTCAACAGATCAATGCAATCTAATACTGGTCTAAGAGGCCCCTCCTGAAGGACATAAAAAGCAATGCATCACTCTGTATTCAAACATCATAATCCAGATTTTGATTACTTTGAATTCTGACCATTTAAAATCATTAAAACAATGGATAAAGCATTAAAGTACTTTGAGATCCAACCTTTGCAACCTAAAGCCAGGAGGTAACAGAACTTCATACTTTAGTATTAAAATAAAATACTAAAAAAGGTTTTTATTGGCATATGGAGACATCTTTCTATCATTTTGATATCTAAAATGGGTATAAATTTGTTGCTGCATTTTACAGTTTATGATCAATTCAGCCCAAATGCATTGAAATGTAGTGCGATGTATCATTACCAGGACCTTCACACTCTAAAGTAGGCAAAAAGTTGTTTCCATTTCTGCAAAAACTTTTATTTATTTATTTATTTTAATGTCACTTTTAAATTTAGTCGGTTAAATTGGAAACACAAATAGTTAAAACTGTATTGTTATCGTCTATTGTGCAACCTAGAAATGTATGTAAATGTCACTTACTGAGACAAACTCCACTTCTTCCACCTCATCTTCCTGTGCTTGATTTGGAGAATCCATTCTTTCTAGGAAATAAAAGAGGAAAAACATGATGCACCTGGAATCTGCAGCTTCCTTTAAACATGCATATCCAATATAAATGCAGAATGTTCAGCTAAGTTTGAATGACGCAGCAAACATTAGATTGCAGCCCACAAGTTTAAAGAGAAGCGATATATTTGTCTCCATGAAGCCATACAATGTTTTGTTAATATTAGCTATCATTTAGAAAGGTGTTGCAGTACACATTTCAACCAGTAGTGGCAGTATTGGGTTAAGAGCTGCCTTATGGGAGACAGAAGAAGAACGTAAGCGCCAAAATGTTGCATTCAAGGACTGGATTTCCAGAATGTAAAATTAGTTTCGCACACTATTTATCGATTGTATCGCTGAAATTTTGCACGTAAAGGTTAAACTATCATTAGGCCGGTCAACCTAGCTCAAGGTTCCGTCGAAGATTAACCACAGGCTGAATAATAAGTTTATTAGTAACTATAAAAAACACATAACAGTAAGCTAATAATAGCCCGCCATGCATGTCGATTACCACTAAGCTAACATTGGTTTAGCTGTCAGATGTTTGTTTCACGTCAGTGGAGTGGTATGCAATCGACACACCAGAAACTACGACTAGTGAAAGCTTAAATAAAATAAAAAACAATGAAATCACTTTTTTTTATTTTTATTTTTTTACCAATTCCTCTTCTTGCTGACTTCTCTCGCCTTCGTAGGGTCAAGCTTTCTTCAACGTCCCAAATGTTAGTGAATGCAGCAGCTAGTCTGGTCTACTACGTCATGAGAGAAGACGCGCTTGTTTTGTGCGTGCTTTGGCCAGACGGGCGGGGTTCCGTTACATTTTCCGACTGAAACGAATATCAGAGCATTCCCCGCCCTTGTGTCCTAGCCTTTACGGACGGAACCGGAATTTTTGATTAACGCATGATCTATTTATGACCCCGTTGTTGGAGTTAATGTTCATTAAACGGTAAAATAAATGACATAGTTGTTATTTCTTCGAGTTTTTTGAATTGATTGGTACGTTTTGCAAACATTTAATTTATTTTTACTTTTTTCTATAGTATTGTTGAGCAATTCAAAGGATTTTCACAAATCTGACTATTTCTTGCCCCCCCATTTCTTACTGGAAATATAAAAGTGATTTCCTTTTATAAAAACAATAAAGACATATTTTTTTTACTAAATAAAAATCACATCTCCAATCAAGCGCATTAGTCAGGTGGGGGCTGTAAAATCATTAGTAACTGCAGATCCAGAAGCACCTCCTGCAGGCATTTCTTTCCTATTGCAGGGAAGAGAGACCCCGCAGCAGATTACTGCGATGCAGCCTGGGATAAATCTGCTGACTCTCCTTTGCCCTCGGTGAAATAAATAAATAAATAAGTGAACGTGCGTCTGTGCTGAGTCATGCATTGTACCTCACAATAGTGCTATCAGTGGTCTGGGTTGTCCTTTTTGACTCTGGACGCTCCACGTCGGTGGCTGTGTGATGCTTCAAGTGTGTCAGCGAGCCTCTTCATCCTCATCTGGAGTTCTTAGTGGTGCAGGAGAGGATCTGTTCCATATCTACACCCTATGATGATCGCTGCGGCGTTTTTGGTGCTGCTCAGGCCGTACAGTATCCAATATGTGCTGCTCTTGCTGCTGCTTTTAATCGGGACTATTGCGACTATTTTGTTTTTCTGCTGCTGGCATCGGAGGCTTCGTGATGGGAAGCATCCAATAAAATCGGTTCTTTCCGGCGGGCGCTCCAGGAGCCGCGGTGAGTCTTGGCGCAGGCCAGCCGCTTCTCCTGCGCTTCCTTCTGATTTAAATGGACTGACAGCCCATTTAAATCCTATTTGACATCTGCAGTTTGAGGCTGCCAAATGAATAAATCATGATTGTGTTTGAAGACACGTGATTTCAGCCCAAAGAATGATTCAAAATGTCACATATTATGTTTAATCCCAGTTTAACATATGCTGTCTCTCCTATAGTTGGCCTGAGAACGCATCATTTTCGATCAGAGGTAGGGGGAACTTATTGTCATTGCTTTCGGGTGTCATTATTGCCATGTTTTGATTCATTTTTAACCCTTACCTATACTTGACTTTAACTGAAGAATGCATTTCTATTTTTGGGAACTGTGTGCGCAGTGCGCATGTGTTATTAATAAGTAATGTTGTGGATTTTTTTTTGTTTAGCCCAAGATAGTTTTAGCCATAAAATTGTAAGATAACAAAATCCTCTAGATTTATTTTTAAGTGTTTCTGCTCTTCACAGTGATGTGCGTTTTGATCAATATTGACATTATTTTAGCTGCTTCCGTTTGACGCAACTCTATTTCAAAATAAAACACTGAACATTTAAAATATCGAAATTGTGTCAGACCATGCCTAAAGCATGAACAATTCACTATGCTAGTAACTAAAATAAACTAAAAAGCACGATAGAGCCCTGTGACAGGTCTTTTAGGGGAGGTTTTATATTTTAATCTAAAACCTTTAAAAAAAACGTCATTAATTATTTACTGAAAGAGTCTGACAGTGTAGACGATTTGCCGGTTCTTTCATGACACTTGAACGGGAAAGAGGATGCTCTAAAAGTGATTTTAGTTATTGTCGTTTAGCATCCTTTAAATTAGCTGACTCAGTTTTGTGAGTCATAACAATCAAACTTTGACTTTGCAATGCTGCAGTGACAGAGATTTTATATTTTATTGGGGAACTTTGTAATAAGACTGTGAAGACTTTGTACTTTATATCTTTCTGCAAGCAACCAGCCTAATAGTTTAAAAAAAATCTATATTTTTATCTATATATTTATGAACAAATATGCACAGAAAAATGTCCTTTGCTTTATTTTACCTAACATTGTTTTCCTCAGTAAGTCGTTTTATTGCAGCACAACTTTATCAAATAAATGCTGGGTCTTTTATGATTGAATTGAGTTAAAATGCACTTTTTAAATCTCTTCAAACGCGCTAAAAGTCAGGCATTTGTTGACGTTTAAAGGGTTTCAGGCACAGTCCACGTCACTTAAGAAGGAGTGTGCACTCTCGAGTGATCGAGGAAAAACCCAGCCTGGTGGAGGTTCCTGAGAGTGAAGCAGACTCATCCTCAACTCTCCGAAAACGCAAAGTGAAGAAGAGAGTCCCAGCAGACTTCTACCAGTCTGTGCAAGTCACCCCCACCCGTAAAGCTGTAGGTATCCCACCTTAACTGCTGCCACCAATAACACTGATGACAAAGTGATGGTGTACCTTTGCCTCCACAGGGACATCTGGATGCCTATGAAGCTGGTTAGGATTAACATGCTGGAGAAAACAGGACAGGTGTTCATTTTTAGGGCACGTCTCTTAATATCTTATACGTGGAGCCAAACTTTTTACATCTTCATTTAAAAAGTAAGCAAAAAGTCCGGTAATTTGTGTTTGGTTGATTATTTTTGGTTGTTAGAATGCTTCTTGGTATACACTGTTGTCTGTTTTCCTGTTAGCATTATGAACTGAGCAGCAGAA
Organism: Oryzias curvinotus; assembly: GCA_023969325.1. Taxonomy (NCBI): domain Eukaryota; kingdom Metazoa; phylum Chordata; class Actinopteri; order Beloniformes; family Adrianichthyidae; genus Oryzias; species Oryzias curvinotus. Next base: position 6,542,749 of record CM043720.1, read on the forward strand.
TTCAGTATTATATGGCATGCACCCATTTAAAATTGACCAGAGCCTATTTGCAACAGAAAAATAATTTACCAAACACAAATTTAAATAATTTTGGTGCTTTGTTCATTTGTTTTATATCTAAAGAAACAAACAAAAAATGATAAAAAGTTAAAACCTTTTAAAACATTTTACATAGATTTAGTTTGGAAAACTGAATCATTTATCTTACAAATGGACCTAAAATCATATTTAGGGATGAAGTTATTGTAAACTACTGTTACATAAATGTCAAGTACGCTGTACAGCATCAGACTTAATTGCATATCTTATTAACTGCAAAGTTTATACCACTAATTTGGGGATTTTCTTGAGCTTTGAATGTTGTTTATATATTTAAGGAGTTTCCCTTTACTTTTCCTCTGCCACCCTGAGCTTACTGAACACTGCCAGCCCTCAGTTTCTTTAAGCTCACATTGTGGAGTCGAAAAGTAAACTAAGGAGAAGGTCAGCACAACACTAAGCACAAAGATTGATTGTATTTCCTTTCAAAAAGGAGATTACACGACTGCAGGAACATTAGGATGAGAAAGCGCAGGGCCCCACTTAAGGTGTGACCTCCTCTGTTTGTGTTCTTAATGTTCTGTCAGTATTTCATCAGTTTTTCCACAAAACAACCAAACGTGTTTCTCTTTCTGTCTCGTTTTACTATTTAGAATGTTTCTAGCAAACCTTTTTTATAGATGCTGCAGAAGGTTTACCCTCATTTGAAAACTTGCCTTGGTGTCCTGCTGTCTCAAGTCCTGTATGATGTTGGAACTAAGTGTTGAACTCAAGCTATTGATCTGTGCAGTTCCTGCATTAGACCTGAAGATAACAGGTCTGAGTTTTCCTGCTATCAATATATGCAGCGAATGGGCTTGACAGGAAGTTTTAGAAAGTCAATATCTAATATTATAACTGCAGACATATCTACTTCAAATTAGCTTTCTACCTGAAATTGAGCATTTTAAGTGTTTTATGGCTGTTTTACTTTGTTGGTTAATATTGTTTTTATGAATGTTGATTTTATAAACATTTTAAAAATCACACCAGTTTACAGCGACAATGACGATAGCAGGTAATAAAGAACCCTTTCATTCATTATATTATATACTTAACATGTACTTTTTATGGTAACTACTTATATATTTATGATACTTCACAACACTCCTTGATGTAGAGATCGTTTTATTGTGAATGAGAATAATATGCTTTTTATAAGCAAGACTATTATTATATTTTTTGACCCACTTTCCCATTTAAACTAGAAAAAAAAACTCTAAAAATAGACTTTAGATCAGTGAATAAGCTTTCTTGAAAAGGCAGCCTTTTTGTCCTGATCAAAAGTGGTGGAAGGATGACACAGCTCTGCTCTTCTTACCAGCACGCTGCAGCTTTTATCAGCTCTAAAGCTTGCATTTTAACCCTAAAAGTCTCCTGAGCCTCTCGGATGAAGCCCCCCCCCCCCCCACCCCCCACATTAAAGATATGTATAATCAACTTTCCCCTGGTTGCATTAAAATGCTGATTTATCACAAACCGGAAGTCATAGTTTAGGTATTTTGTCGCACCCTTTTCCACACGGAGGTCTTTAGTCATATTTGCTTAGTTGCTCAATCTCAGGAGAGTCAGCTATGGGTGCAGCAGGTAATTACAGAAGCAAAGTGGAGTAGGTGCAGGAAAATTTAACATATCTTATATCCCTAAGATAAATTACAATAAAATATGAACAAATCTGACAGTTTTTAGTTCCAAAGGTGGGTTGTTCAAGGAATCTAAGGTTTGCCATGCGTGAGAAACCTCCTGATAACCCCGGGGTTTTAGTCAGCAGTCCACCCACTGTGTTTTATAATAGAGGGATGGCGCTGTGATCCCGCCGTCAGACACCGCTGGAGCTGCTGTTGTTGGCTGTGGGGTATGACGCGGAGCTGCATGCAGTCTGCGCTCCCATCACGGTCTGGCTCTGACTCGACAGCAGCATCCTCTCATCAGCTCCTAATGATCTGATACCGGAGCCATGCGCCGCCGGAACATCCCCTAAAGGGCGTGGCATCTCATCAAACATGTCACTGAAAGGTGGCGAGTAATCGATAGGATTATTACTTTGATTGTTTTCTTCTTTTCCATCAGACAGCTCTCCATGTATTCAGTGGTAAGTCTTATTTCTGACCTGGCGGGGGAGCCAGACTCTATCGCTTCCACGTCTTATTTAGCTAAATCTCTCTTTTTCTTTTTATGTTTTTGGTTACTTGGAACAAATGGCTCCGGTCACACCTAACGCGCGCGCTGATTTGATTACGCACGCGGATGTGCCATTGTGACAAAACCATCCGATCCGCGCTGTTTGTCCGCATCTAACCAAGACCCCGCTGGTTTTTCTTTTGTCTGCCAGAGCTCCAGCTCGGGGAATCCTTCCCTGCTCTGCTCCATGTCTTCCTCGGCGGATGTCTCGGATGACGAGGACTGCAGCTTTAAATCCGGATCGGCATCACCGGCACCCGGTGACACTTTACCCTGGAACCTTCCCAGACATGAGCGGTCCAAGAGGAAGATCCAAGGCAGATCTGTGCTGGATCCGGCAGAGAGAGCTGTGCTCAGGATCGCAGGTGAGAAGGGCTCACCTTTGTCAAGTGTTTTTGAGAAAAACCACAGATTGAAAAATGCGTCCAGGTATTGTTTGGGGCGCACGTGATGGTACAGCTGATGCAACAGAACTCTTCAGATCTTCAGTCTTGGTGGCTTTATTGTTTTTTCACCAACTCATTCTGATAATCCGAAACAATTCCTGATATTGCTTTATAGAGTTGCTGGTTATATAACCTAAAACTCATTTTATACTTGCTTTCAAGTTACTTTTATTGCACTTAATGGTTTTATAATGACACTTTGACACAAGAACATTGAGGGCTGTAAATGTCCGTGCGTGATGTTTCCAACGAAGTTGATGGGGTCCGTGACAGCTGACGTTAAGCAATAAACTGGATTTTCATACAAATGTTAAGATCAGCAGCCAAACTTTGGGGGAAAATATTCTAATATTTTATCATTCTTTAAAAAAATATATATATATATTCTTCATTTAAAATTCTCTTTATTTAAATTAGATTGAGTGACAAACACAATTTTCAATTTTCAGTATTCAAACATTTATTTCTCAGTGTCCATCCAGCAGCGCTTCCTCCCAGACTGATCGCTGATTGGTCAGGGGGCAGACGTGGGCGGGACTTAGGGCGTCTCCTTTAATGTGACAGGAGCGCCGATCACTCTCGACTTCCCAGCACGCACACATGAACAGAAACGCGCGCACACGCACGCACGCACACGCTCGCTCACAGTGTCCCCTGTCCGTCGCTGGTGAATGTCCAGTCAAGCGCAGGTTATGGCGTATTGTGCGCCGCTTGGCTACGTGCTCTCGGACGAACAGGAATACCTCCAGGCCTATGAGGATGTATTGGAAAAATACAAAGGTAGGATCCAGATCGGTTAGATCCGCTTTGAATTGTTAGACGGGAGCGAAATCAGTGCATGACAGTTCAATTAATGTCAGCCCCCTCTTCCTCTGCGGGGGTCTTGGTCCAAGCAGTGGAAAAGCTGAGTCCATTTCCTGCATGACATCACAATTAGGCTGTGGTAAACAGTGGAGGAGACAAAGGCTTTAATTATAATGATTGTTATGACAAGAGGTTTGTAAGAAATGAGTCCATTATTTTTTTGTCAGACTCCTATAGACTGTCACGTGACATCAAAACATGTAATAGTCAGTTAGTAGCTGTAATTTTGAGTTAAATGTAATCAAGTCAGTGTGTCACACTTGACTTTTTGGTATATCTTGCGTGTATTTTTGTTAATTAATTTAAAACTGGAGTCAATTCACCGAACATAAGATAAGGTCCCCTTTGAGTCTCTGTGACAGGTAGAGCTTTAGAGTGCCTCCAGGCCAGGCCAGTAGAGATCCAGCAGAGCAGAATTCAATCTGACAGCAGCAGTTTTAACTCTTTGTGTCCCTCCGTCATGTGTGGCCATAGACTAAAAGAGCAGAACAATAAAGAGCTGTACGGCTGTATGGCTTGGAGCATGCCCTGCACGAGCGTGAACTCTCAGCTGTTGAGTGCTGTGGCCAACAGTGCCAGTCAGCTGTGCTAAAAAGGCTTGAAGGCCCTGCCATGACTCCAATGGGATCATATGATGCAGCATAACTTGGAATATGTAGCTGTGTAACGGTGGACCTCTGACGAACAAAGCTTCCACTTAAAAGTGTTGTCAGCCAGTCTGCACTCAGATACTGCAGGAACAAGTTGATTCTGGGAGATTTTAGCTCCACGCCAACTCCTGTCAAAACCATGAATTTTCCCAGAAAGGGTAAGACTTTATTTCCTTTTGTTTTCAGCTAACTATTGATTTTTGTGAAATGAAAAGCCAGCATACTATACATGTACAAGAACTCATTGAGAATGATTCTTTATTTCTTTCCAAGACATCCAAAGTGTCGCTAATATGAGCTTAAATTACACATTTTTAAGCTTTACTTAAGCAAAACAAAAATTATTACACCTCCTGATTCTTGCCTGTTGTCGCAGATATGCAACAAACCTATTTGGCTCTAAATTTACATAAATGTAGTTGAAAGTAAAAACAAAAGTGAAATATTTATTTTGTCATAGCTGGAAATAAATTCAGGCGTTAAAGGGTTACATTTTGTTTGTGTCCATAAGGAAAGATTTGTCCAAGTTTTGATAAGGTGAGATGATTTTTTTTTAACATTTATTTACCAGTTAGTTAAGTTATTGGACAAAAGGGAAATGGTTAACTGTCTGAAGTTCAAAAAAGTTAAATTTTAATGAATTTTCTTTGAAGATTTATAAAAAAAATTCCTTGCTCTTTGTTATAAATGAGTACATCACAGGCTCAGGAGTGACTCTTTTCAGCAGTCCCTTTGTCTATAGGGAGCTGGCGTCTTAAGTTTCGTTTGTCCTGGTCTCTACCATGTAGAGCTCCAAGCCTTTCACCATGTGATGCTCGGAGAATCAATGGGACACATTTTCTTCAGTAAATAATCAACAGTAACTAAGCAAACAGGCAAGTAAACAAAGCTGTTTGTTTGTAGATTTCCAAATCAAAATGGAGAATTAGGTCGTTCGCTTAACAAACTGCAAATTCCTTATAAGATCCATGCAGGACAAAAGGTTTATGATTTATTAGCTCAGTTGTTAATTTCTTGACCAAAATGTGTAGTAAAAATAGATTATGTGGAAAACACAAAGGGGGAAAAGCTGTGAGGGTTTTGTTGGAGTGATAGTCATGTGCTGTGTTACAGATTCATCCTGACCTTTACCATATAACTAGATATAAGTCATCTCAGTCACAGGAGGTGTTGAACAATGTTTAAAACAGCTATATAGTCTTATTCAATGCAGACTTCCCTGAAAAGGTGCTGTAAAACTCAGGAATGAGTTAAAGACCGGCTTTCTGCGTGGCTGCTCTGTGAGATCAAGCAGAGCCTGAAGGAGCCGTCAGTTTCCCAACACTTGATCATCTTCTGTCATCAGCTTTAATGGATTAGACTTTTACTGGTTTAGTCAGCTTTTTTCAGGCTTCATTTGGTTTTCCAAGATGGCACATGGCTTAATAACCTAAAAACCTGCCAGTAATGTTACTATAGAGTGTATATATATATATATATATATATATATATATATATATATATATATATATATATATATATATATATATATATATATATATATATATATATATATATATTTCTATCTGTGCTGTCAGAGTAGTACAATGTGATGAATACACTGGGCTAGCATGCAACACAATTAACCAGCATAAACCAGCTCAGGCGCCGTCCTGCTTTGTCTAAGGGCGTGGTCTTTCCGTGTTTCTGTCTGTGCTGCTTCACAACTCAAAGGAAAACCTCTGGTACCCAGAAACATCTTTACACTGCTAATGCACGCCTGTCCATTTTTGCATGATTGAACAGAGTGGAGGGTTAGGCAGCATTGTAATTTTTTTTTTTTGCACAGTCACTGGCTTTGTCCACCCCTGTGGGCCCAGCCCCACCTCCCTGCTCCATGCTCCATGCTGACAGCCCACTCATCACATTCAAACGACCCACTGCTCCATGCGTACACAGCAGGTTGGCTGAGACGGGTTTTTGTTACGGGACAAAAGATACTTTGTTTTTCTGGGAGAAGCCTCCAAGACTCCTTCCTGTGTCCGATTGAAATATGTAGAAAGTTGGTCTCTAACCTTTTGACTGACGTTGTTTACAAGCAGCCGGCAGATGAAACCAGGAGATTAGCTAATCTGTTTAAAATGATACAACAAATAACAGGACTAATGTATAACCCTGCTGTTACAGAAATGCTATCAGAACCAGTGAAGGTATTTGGGAGGTGTCAGATGATCGCGCCCGGACACTTTCAGTCTAAGCCTGAAGCAGACTTACACAACAGGAGAGATATAACACCCAACAATCATGATTCTGCACTGAATTTTTGTTTAAAGTTCTAATGCACTTGGTATAATCAGCTCGAGTTGATTTTTATCACAGACATTATTCATGTCTATAATCGCAACATCTGTCAGAAAGCAGCTGCTTTTATGGTTTCATTGCAGTTTTTTTAAATGATATTTTCTCTATATTTCTGCTTCTGGAAACCTCATTTGCGATTATTTTCCTGTAGTTTATTTTTTTTTACCAAGATGGAACAAAATAGGAAATATTTTTTTATAGAGAGTTAATATATTTACAACAGTGTTTTCTTGAGTCTCGGTTGCATAATCAAAGTAGAATTAAATGACATAATACTTAATGATCAGTTATCACAAAAATTAAATTCAGTGTTTCTTGAGAATAATAAAAAACTAGACTGGGAATTTGTTTATGTTGGTTTAAAATTCTTAAAATTAGTCATTTAGCTGCCAGGCTGTGTAGTGACAATCTGAACCAGCGTGTGATGCCTGCTCACTGTTGTATTTATGTGCTGTCATGGTGATGGGGAAACTAGAATGACTGAACCTCATACCACAGCTCTACTTAGCTCCTCTGACATGAGATCATCTTGTGAGTCTTGGTGTCCCTCCCCTGACTCATACTCTGCAGCCTTTGTGCATGTCACCATTTCAGCCAAATGCAATGGATGATGGGAAGTGGTCCCACATGAGCAGTGGGAAACAGATTTCCTTTGTCTGCTCCTCCATAAATATGTAGTGAATGTGGGGTCTTCTGGTTAGTTTATTTCATTACCTGAGCTATAAAAAGTCAATCTAACCACATTTGCATAAGTGAGAATGTGATTCTGCAAAGATATTTTTGACATTTAGTAAATGTGTTACTTAGAAATCTCTCTCATTTGATAATGTCACACTCAGTTGATTAGAATAGAAGTCATAACACACAAAAAGTGGGACACCCAACCACACATAAGACAAACAAACAAATAAAAAGAACAACAAACAAAAACAATAACAACAATAACACAGCTTTAATTACAAAAAAACAGACTTCAGCAACCTCTGTGACCCCACACAGGACTAAGCAAAAATGTAAAATGCTTTTTTTCAAAAGATTACTCATTGCAAGAATAAAAAAAATGTTCGTAATTATAGAACACTGCACAGGTATAGAAGATGAATAATTTGAAATCACAAAACCTATTGCAAAAAAAAAAAAAAAACAAACACAAAAGAAACCCTTATCCTATAGAATATCGAAAAACTTGTATTTTTGGCATTTATGAGATTCTTTATAAGCTGGAGTTTTGATATAATCATTTGTCTACTTTTTTCCTGTCACTTTTGTTTCAATGTCTCTAATGCTATTATATTTCCACGAAATATTCCTTTTTTATGTTAAGTTTCTTAATGGTTTCAACATTTACAATGTCAAATAAAATATAGGAGATCACAGCTTCTATTAAAGCTGTGATGGAAGTGAGTAATTTAAGGATTTGAGCCTTCATTTAAATATGTGTATATCCACATTTAAGAGGATCTTCAGGATGTGAAATGAATGGACCCAAATGATGCACAGTTCAAGAAAGATCTAATAGAATTTCATAAAACACTACCGGAAGTAAACACAAAAGGTGATTCTTATGTCCAGAAGCTATTGAAGGAGATGCCTAAAATGTTCTAACACAGAACAGGAACCTCTACCAGGAGTTTCTAGACAGAACTGGAGCAATGGCAAAACCCTAAATGCATTAAGGGAGATGGGAAGTTTAACATCCAAAAGAAATAAAGACAGTCTTGTTCCAAAGAAAAATAATCCTTCTCTCCATGAGACGGAAAAATCATTACAGTCAAGGGATAAGCGTAAATTTGTTGTCAAGACCGTATCATGGTCACACCACCATGGAGACCAGACAGAGGCTTTAGTAATGGAGAAGATTCTCTGGCTGAAGTCTGAGTGAAGTCTGTTTTAATAGGCTGCCATTGACTGTATACGAGTACTGGACTGAGTGTGTGTGACGTCACTCATAGAAAGTGCCTTACCTCCAGCTCCAGAAAAAGGAAGCCTTTGTCTGTCAATCGAACGTTAGAGGTGATGGCTAGCAGGCACCGCATGCTTTTACTCAGGCATCTCTTTGGTCAGTTTATAACTTATGATAAATCCAACATACTATGAAAAACAATTAGGATTAGGAAAAAAAATGTTAAAAAGAGGTATCAAAGCAAGAATGGTTATTCTGACAAATAGAATGACTGAGTAATACCTGTTTATTTCTCAATAGAAGTCAATGGAATTTTGGCTTCTTGGAGCCAGCAGGCACTTCCTGTTTGGAACGTGGGGGGGCCAGATCGCTTTGTCCAGTTCTCATATATAGTCAATTGTTGTAACACAGGTGGGAAGGATGATGTTGATCACCGTAAGGTGCTGCCAGCAGTGAGTGGTCCAGGGTCGTGAAAGTGTCATAGACTCTTATTTATTCAATTTCTTGTAGTATTGATCAAGTATGCTGGCTTCTCACTTGTTTAATGGAAGCTACTTTTAGACTAATAGTTTATTTTATCTAAAAGTGTGTCATTTAAAATGCTTCTTATAGATAGAAGGTTTGCTAAATGTTGTTAGTTATTTTTGCCATATTCTCAATGTGATGGTAATTTAAAAGGTTTAAACTTCAGAAAAGCATTTATTTGCAGCAGTGGCTCATAACGCACATATCCAGTGTGTCATTATAGTATTCTGCTGTCACACTTAAAGATAATATTGCACTGACTTTTGAGTGCTTATAAACTCCTCTTTGCATAAAGTTTGTGAAAGAAAACAAAATTTTGGAGGTTTTGTGACACTTTTCGACCTTTTTAAACTACAGACAACCAGCTCTACTCTACATAGCTTAGATGCAGCCTTGCCTCAATTCAGACAAAACTGCTGCTAAGTGTTTAAATACATAAAACAATTTAAAAAAAAGGGTTAAAATATTAACACATATTAGATAAGAATGATAATACTGAACATTATGGGTGGAAAGCATGACACTAAAAATGGCAGAAGTTGTGTCGCCTCTGGTTTAAGCTGGTATTAAAACAGTATTTGTTTTTAATCAAACACAGTTTTGGCCTAATCCTCTTAAATTTCTGTCCGGTTAAATAAATTCCTCTAAATCATAATCCAATGTGCAAGATTTTTACACCTTGACCTGCATTGTCTTCCATCCTCAATAAGCCAGTGTTTGCACAAAGAGCTGCTAGAATACTGAAGCTGTGCAAAGTAAGAAATGTGTTTTTATTGTAGCTGTGACCACTATTCTACTGTCATTTACTGTCTTTTTTCCATTCGTTTGTAACTGGTTTTCATAGACTTTTCTATCAAATCCAAGTCTCACATAAAATCCTATCACTGGTTATTTTTTGCCAGTGACTTAAACCAGGGCGATTTTTCCTGCCATTGTTGGTTTCCAGGCAGTTAAGCTTTTCTGTCAGAGCTGCAACACTTTAAAACCTCTGCTGTCTAGCTTTCAAAACAAAACGGATTCAGTTGTGACACAAGACATGTAAAATGAGAGCTGTGTAGCAAGGATATTTAGCGTCCTTGTCGTTGGTTGGAAGGTTACAGGCTTATCAGTTTAGTCTGCATGTGTGTTTTTATTTCCCTGCAATACAAGGTCAAGAGGATTAAGCGGAGAGGATTTTTGATTGCTCTAAGTTTTTACTCTGCTCTTCGCAGAGAAAATTAGGACCTCTGGTGCCATATGCTGCTATAGAAAAATGCATATTTACTTTCTGTCTTATTTTGAATGGAAATGTCGGACGTTTTCTATCCCACATCTTATATAAAGCATTGTGTCTATTTGAATACTTATCCATTAGGCATTAAAAATCTTTATGAAAGAGTCAGGGTTTGAAAAAAAGGTGGGTAAATTTAGTTCTAATGGAAGTATGATGAAGAACACTCGTCTCTTGTTGCATGTTGGGAAATGTTATGGCACAGATTGCATGCAGCAGCATGGTTTAGGGTTGTGTCTATTTATAGGGATGCACATGTGCTCTGCAAGTGAGTTCAAATAAGTTTCCGAGGCTGTCTGTTGGACCTCTATGGTGCAGTCTCAGGGACTCTGCAGACCTAAAGGATCTCTGTTTAGAACTTCCACTGTTATCAGTGATTTTCACTTCAGAGTGGCATCACTGTTGGAAGCACTCATGTGAACTTACATGAAGAAGCCCGTTTACTCTTATTTGTGTTTGATAAATCAGTTGTTTTAAGTGGAAACATTCTGGTTTTGTGTTTAGTTTAAGTCAGAGGTCAGACTTAAGGTTTGATGCTGATTCTGCACTTATTGTGAAAAGAAGTCCCTCAAATATTAGCTTCAAATAAGAATGCTGTTTATCATAAATTATATTTAAAACAGCAAGTAGCCTTGTGTTTTGTGGATACATTATAGTCTGCATAATTAACTTGAAGGCCCGTACACACCGGGACGAATTTCGCCGGCGAAAATTGCCTCGTGCTTAAACAAAGGGCACCAATGAGAGTGTGCACACCGACGCGAAAAAACGCCACGCGTCAAAGCGTAAAAAAAAAAAAACGCCTCAGGTTCGTTTTTTTTTTTTGACGCCTCGCGTCAAAATCTATTCGACCAATGAGAATGGCGCTTTTGCTCACGTGTCTGGAGCTTCTGAAGTTACAGTAAAACACAACTTGGGGCGCTCAAACACAAAACTGCCTTTCTGAGCACACATACCAGCAAAGAAGATAGACGCCAAGTAGCGGCTACACTGCCGCAAAGAAATAATGACGGACATTCTAAAATATCCCAGAAAACGCTCATGATACATTTTCAGCTCTTGTACCAGTCGATAAAACTCACCATGTTCTTCTCTTCTCGTAACTATGGGATGTACCCAAAATCGGCGTCTTTTCCGGTGTCTTTCATCATTCAACAGAACAATAATTTCTTCATCATTGGAACTGGAGCTGGAGCTACTGGTGCTTGAAATATTCATGTTTTCTTTGTATGATTCTGACAAGCACAGAAATACTGGCTCTCTTCTTCTGAGTGAAAACCACCTTGTGTTCAGGAATATTTCTGTTTTACATTAAGCGCCATCTAATGTCAGGGAATGAAATTGCATGCTGGCTCGGCTCATCGTCAGCGAAAATCGCCTGGGTGTGAACACAAAAGACGTGGCGAAAAACGCTGGCGAATAACGAATATTCGTTCCGGTGTGTACGGGCCTTAAGGGAATTTATCAGTATAACCAAAATAAACTTTTAATGTGAAAACATTATGTTATTGATAAGTCACATCATAGCTGAAACTCTTTGCATCTCATTGTTGTAAAAGATTGAACAGCGGTTAGTGCAGGATTTTTGGTTTTTTATTCAAACAGATTTGTAGTCAAAGCTTTTAATTTCTAGATCTTTAAAAAGAATTTTCATTCTAGTTTAAGGTGTTACTTTTTTATTTTAGTTACAGACTCTCATTTGCTCTTTGCGTGAGCTAAAATTCACTCCCTAATGATTTCCCTTTTAACTAAAATAAACTTGAAGTCTTTATTTACAAATGAATTTTAATAACTTGAGGTTAAATAATCCTTATTTCAATAGTAATGAAAAGTTTTGTTTTTCGTTAGTGTGCATCTTAGCAGACTTATTGACTCTGTCAAAAGAATTGGACATAAGAAGAGACAGGTAAAGTCCAGACTGCATTATCGCCCAGTTTCTAAGATTTCATTGGTGAATGTGATTGGCTAATCTTATATAGTTGTGCAACCAGAGGGGGTTGTTTGTGTGTGACCGCACAAAATCTGGCATTATTTCTGTTTACGCAACCCATTCTAAATTAAAATCATTATTTTCTATCATTAATGTTCCGAAATCAGTTTGTTCATTCACCATGTCCTTTTATTGTCAAATATCCCCAAGAGGGCGCTCTATCATTTGCTCACCTTAAAGGTTTTTGGGAGTTACAGGTACACAGCTTACTTGTCAAAACATTTTTGATCCACTTTCTTTGCTAGATGAGTAAAGACATTAGTTAAAACTTTATAAAACAGTCTCATTCTTAATGGTTTGATAATGTCCTGAAGGGTAAAACGTTGCTCTGTTTGACTCCTTGGTGATAATTCTCCTTTTTTAGTTTCCCACCTTTGCTCTGACAGACTGGACTTCCTGCCTTTGTTAATCAGTTTTTTTTTAAGGATAACTATCTATTAATGCTGCAGTAGGGAGCTGAGATTAAACAGTTATATAAATCAGAGTGTTGTCCTTCAATCTGCACTGCCTTGCTCCTCAGAGATTTAAGCTGCACAGTAAATTCAGGCACATGCACATACCGGTACATCAGGGATGACAGCAACATTGTGTAACTTTCATTGTCTTTTTAGTACATAGACTGTTTATTCTTATATAGGCTCACTTGGACAACTTGAAGGACACATTCAACCAAATGTTTTACTGACATTAGAGCAGAATGATTGCCAGACTAACCCACTTTCCCATTCTCAGACACTTGGGCTATTTTGAGACGAACTACATGAAAGAATCTGCAGAGAATACAGAGGCGGAGCTCTCAGTCCTGTTTCCCTGGAAATGAAGGATTCAGCAGAAAACTCATCAACGATTTGAGTTTGGGACAAACCATTATCAACTTTGTTTTACTGCATAAAAACTGTTGGCAGATCTTTGGTGTTTTCTGAGAGCAGTTATGAATGAGACTGATTTTTTAAATATTTTGTGGGACATTTTTTGTGCAACATTTCTAGTGCTTGTGTTTACTATAATAAAATAAAATCTAAAAAATAGCTTTTACTTAAGAAAATGCTCACTCTTTGTATGTGTTCCAAACCCAGGAGGTTTTTTCCTTCTGGGATTTTAAGAGTTGCTGCTAGATAAATAGCAAAACCATGGAAACAGAAATTAGCATGTAGCAATGGAAAACCTGACAGGACTCGCTCTGGATGTGAGATGAGAGGGAGTTACGCTGCCTCAGAGGCTGTCAGACAGGCAGGCGAGAGCAGAGAGGCTGTTTCAGTCACTTCACTCGCTGATCTATGTTATATCTGTCTACCTGGAGCTTAATTGTCCTGCCAGCCCTCAGGAGATGCCGCACAAGATGGAGTACCTTTTTACGTCCGAGAGGGATCATAGAGCACATCTGGTAACTCTACTGTGTTGCATGGGTCAGTTTTTATCTTCTGGCTTCCTTAAACGATTAGTCATGCGTCTGTGCTTGGTCATTACTAGCAGGTCAGATATGCAACTAACTGAGTACTCTGATCTATAGATTGGAAAAGGTAGGAGGTTATCTCTGTAAGCAAATATATGGAACTGTGGTCATTGAATGTTAGTGGCAGTAGCAATAAGGTTACTAGTTAATTGATTGTAAGAGTGACAGTTTCAATTCTCAATAATTCCTGAAAGAGGAGAACCTTTTTCATGTGGAAGAGATGGAAGCAGTGAAATGAGTCACAGCTCTGATTGACACAAGAATATGTGCTAAAACATTTGGCAGACATTTTGTTTTGCTTAACAATTGCTTTCACTTGCAATCTGGTTCCATCTGTGTCACAAGCATAGAAAGACGTAGACTGGACCAATCATCTCTGGCTTCACCCATAATCTGAAAGGTGAAGCCAGAAGAGGTGCAGCCACAGTGTCTGGAGTTTGTTCTGGCCAACTCTGTTGGTCCAGAAATGGTTGAGAAAAGTAAGAATTTTGGTGGATCCACTCATAAAGCCACTCACCTGCCAAAAATAACCATGCAAATAATAGCTCACTGCAAAAGGCTTATAAAAACAGGTTCTTATGAATGAAAAATGAAGTTAGAGAAATGAAAACGTTTTCAGGCAGTCAACAAATGACATAAAGTTGACAGTAAATCCCTTCCTCTTAAAACCAGCCAACTGTGGTGATTTTTTGTTTCTTCAAGTTCTTTGTTGGCTTTAAATTTTGGAATGAAACATGAGGGCTTGATCATAAGTAACAGGATTTGCAAGGATGTGAAATAATAAAAAACAATGGCAACATTGGATTAGGCACAACGTTTAGTTTCTCTTGTCTTTGAATTGCCTCAAAGATTTTGAAGCCAATGTAATATTTTTGTCTATGTTTTTATGATATGAAGTGGCATCAGATGATAGACACATCAAAAAGGAATGGACACGGTCATACGTCAGTTATTATCATGCCTGCATGTAGTCAGAATAAAGCAGATATTGGATTGGAATGTTTACACAAAAACTGATGGTGTCTTGAATGCGCCTAGAACATTTTCTGCTTGCTGACATTATTTAAGACCATTATTTTAAGATCTATTTTTCATGAAGGTCAAGCAAAGTATTGAGCCAAACATTTAGACCACCAAAATATCAAGACTCATGAAATCAAACAAGTATCTTCAATATTCTGGTCTGCCAACCAGCATTTCAGTGGGCAATTTATGTGAAGTTATTTTAAAATAATATTAAAAATGTGAAGGAAAATCTTTAGTTAAAAAATGAATTGGTACAAATGTCAAAAGAAACTTTAAGTTTTCACTTCTTACAACTACAGCGCAGCAGTGAAATACCACAATAAATGGAAGTTAATCTGGCCATTCATCTCTTTGGTATGAAGGGTAACCTTTTTCTTATTCTATCTTTTCCAGATGAAAGAGACAGAGTGCAGAAGAAGACCTTTACAAAATGGATAAACCAGCATCTGTTAAAGGTAAGATAACGTTTATATATATACATATATATATATAAAACAAACATGTTACAGGAATCTTAACAACTGTAGAAACTGTGATATTTTGTTCTTTCCCAACAGTTAAAACCAGTTTTTGAACGTCATTCAAAACCACTTTGGAAAGTCCTAACATGTTAGAATTCCTTAATGAAAATGACTGAAGCTTGTTAACAGACATTTAACCTCACATTTGTGCAATGTTTTGTTGCAGAAACAAGTTGTTGCTTTTTTAAGTGAGGAATTAAAATGCTTCATTTAGCGTTTGATGACTGTGGAATTTTATGAAGTGATTTAGGAGATAGGGCAAGAAGGAACACGAGTCAAATGATGCATCATTACTGGATGTGTGGTTTTGAGGCAGGTGAGAAACTTTCAGTTTAGTGACGCTGTTCATTTTGCATGAACATGCATTTTTCGGGAACCTTAACCGTCAGAAGCATGATTCAGGGTTGTTAGCTAAAAGCTTGTGTACTGGCATGTGTCCTAACAAGTCCCTTTTTTGGCTAAAAAAAAAGCAAATAGAGTCTGTATACGTATAGTCAAGTAGAGATACACATCTATCTATCATGTCTGTCTGGAATACCATTAAGAAATATTTTAATTCCATCCCTTTTCACTTATTTTGCTTTTAAATGAGCAGGTTTGTGGTCTTCTTCAGTATTGGAGATAGAGTATTTTTTTGGTGCAGACACAGTCCGGTTTGTTCTGGTCCCTTGTGTTCACTCACTGGACTGTTTCTATCTTGAATCTGGAAACGTATGCAGGACAAAAGAGGTTTTGGTCACAGCTCAGCATTTCTCTGCAGAAGTAGAAAATATTGTTATTTATAATACTTTCATGCAATTTGATTGACTCAATGTGACATTTCCATGACATGCAAGCAACTAAATGTAAGCTCATTTCAGATCACGTGGGTAAATGAACAAGGGCAGTTTTAAGATGTCTATGAAGACTCTCATTCATCCAGGTTGATTCCATCAAAGTAGTAGGTTTAAGGGCTGTCATCTGGATTTGGTTTTAAAAGTTGAAGAAGTTTCAGATCTTATCCAAAAGGCTTTGACAATTCTGAAATAGCTGGTAAAAGAGATAGGTTATATGTGCTCGTGGGGGAGGAATCAGACCTGAAACTGAATGGTATTGTCAACTCAGAAAGCATGTAGTCTAATACCATCCAGTTTCAGGTGACTGAAACTCCTCCCCCACGAGCACATATAAAACAGCTTTTTTACCAGCTATTTCAGAATTGACAAGGCCTTTTGGATAAGAGATGAAACTTCTTGAACTTAAAAAAAAAACAAGTCCAGATGACAACCTGTAAACCTACTACTATGATGGCAGTTTGAAGAATTGTTCTGTCAATCTCAGCATTGAGTCCTCCAGCTGTCAAAGAAGTTTTGTTCAGGCTGGGTTTGTTGATTTCAGAAAAAATTCCATTAAAAAAATAAAAAATTCATAAAAACACACTTGTGATGAATGTGTTTGTTTAACACTAAATGTTAAAAAGAAAAATGTAAGAAATGGACATATAAATGAAGAGCTGTGGTATGAAACAGCAGTTTATGGCCTCATCAGATCTGATTAAAATACAATTTTTTCAGCAGTCCTCATTTAATCTGTGTGGTGTCTTTGGATCTGGTATTTTACTGTTTGTGTTTGACGTTAAAGAATAAGAAGCATTTATGTTGGAAGGCTATGTGCGACCCTATGAATTTGTGTGTCCTCAATTGACGACAAGCTCACTGGAGCTCACACTGATGCATTATGTAAGCTGATGTTTTTATTCTGCAAAAAAAAAAAAATCTGATTTATGAAAGCTGCAAACAGATATCCCACACCAAACAGTGACTTGTCATAGTGGTATATGGAGGAATTTTGCAGATTTTGCTGTAATCTCAAAAGTGCTGAGTAACAGTGCGGGAAATGCCTTTGTGGCTCGGTAGCATAAAGGTGGCGCTCTATTTTTTGCTCCACAGCTGTGGCTGTTATCTGGGATTACAGTGCTGAAAGCCCTGTGTGAAAGCAGGCCACTGGGCTCTTGTGTGATTTCAGAAGAGAGGTATTTAGGACAGTAATGAGAAACGGACATGCATGGAGGATGCAGTTGTTAAGTGACTTGCTCAAGTGTTTTGATGAGGTGCTACAGTGCTAACCTGCAAGCTGCTGAG
This sequence comes from Oryzias curvinotus, assembly GCA_023969325.1. Lineage (NCBI taxonomy): Eukaryota > Metazoa > Chordata > Actinopteri > Beloniformes > Adrianichthyidae > Oryzias > Oryzias curvinotus. Next base: position 6,560,116 of record CM043720.1, read on the forward strand.
CAGCATTCATTCCCTTTTAGAGAAGGAGAAAAAAAGCAGCAAAGCAGAAAATATTTGTAGTGTTTTGCAGAAGTAATAGTTAAAATGAACTATGATCACATATTCATGTTTTTTATGTATTAGCAGCCAAGAATATCCTAAATTAAATATATAGAGTAAAGGGTGCATTAATAATAAGGAAACATAGAAAAAATACAATAAATTGATGACATTTCAGCTAAAAATAGACAGTTTAAAATAGGGTTGGGCGATGTCCCCTAAATTGGCCGTTGACGATGTTTGCTGTCAACCATCGGGATGGACGATGACATCGTCGGGGGGGGGGGGGGGGGGGGATTTTTTAAAAAACATTTTTCGTTGTTATATAACTGCCATTCGTTATTTTGCTTTTTTCATTTTATTTCCCAACTAATGACTAATCCGTGTGATCCAGTATAAACTGAGGGAAGTGACTTCAACAAAAAAGTAACAAACAAAATGGAAAAGAAGTGGTCCGCTCCTGCACTTAACTAGCGAAGTGGACCGGCGGAGTGCGGACTTACAGCTTTGTGTTTGATGGGAGGGGGGTTACGTGAGCGGTATGTGTGGGAGATTTAAGACTGCGATCCGTCCCGCAGCTCTAGGGTACGAGCTACCGAACTCAGAACCGGGTCTAAAAGTGAGTGTCTGAGCACAGCTCGGATCGTCAGCAGACACACAGCGGTTTGGGCTTTAAAGCAGAAATGTCGCTCAGTCCTTAGAAAACATTCAAACAATGACGTGGATTTGTGTTTCCAGTCGTGTCCCGACTAAATAACGGCTGATGTTATTCACAGGATGCAGCGCCACCCAAAGCTAATGTTGTTAGCCCATGTTAGCATAGCAGTATGCTAACATGGGCTAACAACAGCGCTCAGAAAAAGCACTGACAACACGGATTAAGATTCAAATGATGAGCGAACAGGTGTTTCATAATAACCGTAACATTATTAAAAGCACGTTTAGAAGATCATCTCGTATTTTACCGAGCTGACATGTCAATGAATATTGCCGCTCGGCGCTGTCGTTTTGTATTTAATTGTTACATTCAATAAAGTTTGAAAAAAAAAAAGCCGCTCGGCGGAATTTATATCCTTCCGGTTTTTATTCCGACGGAAAGTTTGACCTTAGTGAACGTTTTTATATTCTGAAAACATTTTTCTGGGCCCATGTACACGGTTGGATTCTAATCCGACCATTGATCCCATCAAGATATTTTGTTCATGTAACCGCGGCTTATGGGGTCCACTCGCAACGTGGCGGGGGCGTGGCATCACGATGGTGGTCTCTCCATCGGGATGTCAGTCACCCATCACGATGGACGATGATATCGTCCATCGGCACAACCCTAGTTTAAAATTAATATTAATTCAAAAATTGTAGGTCAAATATGATTTTTCTCTATCTTCTCGTGGCTGCAGGTGCGAAAGCATATCAACGACTTGTACGAAGACTTACGTGATGGACATAACCTGATCTCACTGCTGGAGGTTTTGTCTGGAGACACACTGGTGAGTTTCTGTTTTTTTTGTTGCTTGAGATGTTTCATAATGTGATGAAACTCAGGCTTCTCCACATGAAACTGATGACGTTGGGGAGCTTCACACTGTGGTTTATAGTAGATTCCTCTTCAGCCATGTCTTTCATGTTAAATCCAATGCGCTACTCATAAAATATAGGGATTATTTCTTATTTAGGTGATTATTTTGTGTCATTCACTGGGCCCTTTTCCTTTCAGTCCCACTCTATGTAAGTCATGGTATGTGCACAGTAAGTCATGGGGGTGGGGAGGGATTCCTGGGATTTTACCATCTGTGATGAAGTCTGTTGTTTTTTGCCGTCCCCTTTTTTTTATTAAAGCTCTCAAAATATCATTTTTTCTTATTTCAATTTTCTTCCGTGATGAATGCCTATGTGGGCTAATAACAGGTGAAATCAATCTATGTGGTCATCCACTAAAGTTTCCATCAAGTAATGACACACGGACAACAATAAGCTTTTCATCCCAATAACTCATCAAAGCTGTTTTAAACAAGAAACTGTGTTTTAGCAGGAAATATCTTCTTTTATTACTAGATAGAAGTTAACAAATATCATCTGGGTAGGCCTGCACAATAAATTGAAAATGTCATTTCAGCTTGTGAAGTAAGTGTATTGCAACAGACGGCGTAAACTGTGATAAATGGTTACCTTGAATGGTTACCATGTATTTGTACATGTATCACAAGTCATATCGTCATTGCAGCATTGATCACTAATATCGCACATTGCAAGTTTTCCTGATGTCTTGCATAATCAGAGGTTGTGTGAGCTCATTTTGAACTTATTGCTGTTAGAAAATAATGAGAAATGAGTATTTTTTCACATTAAAATCATTATCTTCATTCTAGGAAAAACTGTGACTTTTAAAACAGAAAAGATTAGATATTTTGCATATTTAACCTTTCGAAAAATAGAAAACAACACAAATACAACAGAAAAAACTGCAAAAAATGTGTTATTTCTTAAATGTTGAGTATAAATAATTGTATATCAGTTTTATTGCTTCATACACTGATGGACTGACTGGGAAAACAGTTGTATTTGGAGGTTTGGTTACTGCTGCGAATACCATACACATTATTGACCTCATGTTATTATGTGCAGTACAATTCTCATCCCATTGTATTTTTAAATAACCTGCCTATTGAAGTAATCTCATTGTGCATTGTGGACTGGATACTGTACAACAACCCCCAGCTGTTGATGCGTTTGTCTGACTTTCATACTCTTAACTATCTGTCTGTTTTCAGTTTACATCTCACTTTTCCTCCTCTTCTTTCTTTTACTGCTTTCTGTCCATTGTCTAACTTCCTTATGATTTGGCCGCTGTATGTGTGCCCATGTCTCCCCTTTTTCCCCATGTGTTCCCCCTTTCGCTGGTAAAGCCAAGGGAGCGTGATTTTCTGAAGACTTTGCGGTTGGTGAGTGGGACAGAAGCATGTGCAGTTGAGCAGCATGGAGACACAGTGGATGATGATAAGGGGGTACGTGTGGCTTGCCCCTCATCCTTTTTAAGCAAAAGACTAATTTTGAGTTTGCTGTGGTCACTTAAAAGAGGAGAAAAGCACTTCCAACATGTGATTAGAAAAATTGCTGTAGCAGGTATTTTTAGAAGGATTACTGTATATTTCTTCCCTTTTTCCATGTTTTCACTTCTGCAAAGCTGAGCTTAATTGTAGTTTTCTTTTTGGTGGTGACCTAATCCATATTTTTAGTACCAATGGAGTTAAATATTATTATGATTTAGTTTTTCCCCCCAAGGTTTTTCTTGAAAGACCCACTCGAATCATTGTTTGATCTATTTTAAAAGTGTTCCCAATGGTCTTTTAATTATGATTATGCCATTTCTAGCCAAAAAAAAAAAAACTTTCGTTTTCTAAGACACAGTTTCTGCAAAGCGGTAGTAGTTCATGAAAAACTCTGCTTTGGCATGTCCCCCCTCCTGTCAGACATAACTGAGAGCTATCCGTTTATACGCTCTCCCACTAGCTTACAGCCCCTCGTTCCCCCAACAAAAATGGCAAGCAATGTTGGAGCTATCCAGACGTACAGTTTAGAGCCAGACGCTAGCTCGGACGAGGAACACGTACATGGATCTAGCAGTCTACAAGTGGATGCATCAAAATGGAGCGGAGCATGGAATTTAAAGTAAAAAAAATTTAGAAAGTTTTTTATAAATAAAGTTTGATTTGAATTTGTGGTCTGCCCAGCATATTTCTACGTAACAAACACCCTCTTTTTCAAATAGTATTTTTTTCGTCTTCATCTAAATCCCAACAATTTCAATAAAAACATACTTAGAAATTCAATTTTAAGCTTATGATTCTTTATATATGTCCAAATATTTTTTCCATCATCAAACAATTATCACAAGAACATGATAAAAACACCAAAAACGTTTTTTTTTAAGGGAATGGGTCTTTAAGGGCTCAATTTTATGGGGGTATTTGGAAAATGCACACACACCATTTCATTAGCTTTGCAGACCTTCACTTTCAACTTTTTTTTTTCATTAATGGTTTTACAATTTGCTAAAGACTGAAGGTAGGATGATGGAAGGAAATAGAATAAAAGGGCTGGTTTGGTCAGATGCTTTTGCTTTGCTCCTGAGATGACTGAGACGGCCGGATGCAGCTGAAGTCCTCTGCTGCTGCTGCTGCACCCTGGCTTGAATGCACTTTCCATTCCATTACCTCATGCTGTGGCCTCCGACCGTTCAGACCCATTTGCCACAGGAGATCATATATTACAGCACTCTATGATCATCGATGGCAATGGGAATTTAATCTCAGAGCTGCTTTTTCTTTCAGGTCTCATTCATTTTCTCGTCATGTAGACAGATAATGTGGAGAGATGAAAATGTGTAAAAAAAAACATTGTGCTATGGTGGTTTTTTGCACTACATTGGCAGTTTGCACAAACTTTGACAGAACTGAAAATGGTTCCTGTTGTTGTTGGGGTTTCAGCCTGTGTGTAGTTGCAGTATTGACACTTTTACTTTCAGAGATCAGTGGGTAAGAAGCATGCCCTAGATCCTCTATCTATGTCTTGTCATGTTCCAAATCACATTCATGACTGATGGTCTCTGTCAACGTCCACAGCCTCGGGAAAGAGGAAGGATGCGTTTCCACAGACTCCAAAATGTGCAAATAGCCCTGGATTATTTAAAGAGGAGGCAGGTAAGCATCTTAAACAGCATTTTCTGTACTCAAACTCAAACTTAAAAAATCACATCAGAAGTGGACAAAAAAAAAAACCCAAGCCATCCTTTGCAAATTAGAAGCAAAATCTCGAAACTGTTTACATAAGCACCCAAAATTATTGTTTGCAGCTGCATTGAGTTTAGACGCCACACCTTAGCCAACAGTCCACAGTCATATTGCAGCAAACGAAAGTGAATGACATCATGTAGCAACAATCAGAGGAAGACTGTTGACTCTGTTCGCTCTCATTCCTCCCAACCACAATAAATACTTTAAAACGAATTTTTATGACCTTACAATGTTTTACAGTTAGTAAAAATAGTAATTACAGGACTCAAGGAGATCTGATGATGGCCCCCACAATCCTGCCTTGCTGTGTAGGAACACAGCCTTGTTGAGCTGAAGCCAGATGTGACGCAAAGCAGGAGACAAAGGATTCACAGATGTCACAAATGAGTGCTGTTTTGGCACCAGACACACATATGCATCCACTGTTGTCATCACATGTGAGATCATTCAACTTTTTAGACCACGCCCCCTCCACGCCGACTGATTCCGGTTTTCCTAGAGAAGCAAAGCTGTTTGAAGCTGAATACTTGATGTCATTCTATCAGATTCCATCAGCTGGAAGCAGAAATAGTTGGAGTTCAACTCAGTTTGTTCCCAAAGCAAACATTGGAGCTGTGGCACCACCTTGTGGCGATTTTCTTTATCTACATGCAAGACTGAATAAATAGATTTATTTGGGAAATAAAAAAAAGTCATGAAGGTTAAAACTTAAGATAATTGTGCTTTTTTTTTCTCTCATCAGGTCAAACTTGTAAATATCAGGAATGATGACATCACAGATGGAAACCCAAAACTGACCTTGGGGTTAATCTGGACCATCATTTTGCACTTTCAGGTAATAATAATAATAATTTAGTTTTTTTGCAACAATTATTCATGATGTTTTTTGCTGTTATGACAATATTTAACCAATAGGCGTCAAAACTGAGCAACGCCATGTGGAATGTTAAATAACCTTTATAAAGATGTGTCTCAATATGTTAGATTTTGTGTTTTCCATGGAATTTTTTTAAAATGCTAGCAGAAGTTTGGCATTCATTTGGATTTGCAGAAGTCACACTTTAGTAATGTAGATGTTTTTGTTCATATTTGGTTAAAAACAAGATTCTTGAAAGACTTTAAAAAAAAATTCCTCCAAAAGGTTTATAAATCAACAAAAAAAAAATCTAGAAAATATTCCCACAGGCAATGCTTATTATTGCGGTTGCACAAATCATTTAGTCAAGTTAATAAGCTGGTACATGCATACCAGAAACATTCAAACAGCGATCAAGGGAGTCAACAACTGCTCGCACAGCACCTTTATTTTTCTACCTATTCTGACGTTATAAAAGTTTTGACTTTTACCTTCATTGGTAATGATGCTTGTTGTTTCAGAAAATTGCCTTTACCAATAGAGCATGCATGGGCTAGTTTGATTCCCACCTTCATTGAATTAACAGATAAAAAAAAGGCAGTTGAGGCCAGGCAAAACCCCATCAAACTTGCTGACAGGTGGCGTCCGTGATGATGCCAACACCTGCCGCTGTCAGTCTCACGCAAGCCCCGAAGCACCTGATGGAGCTGGACCTGTTTGTTCTTGCTGCAGAAGGACAGCAGGGCCCTTCAGGAGAACATGTTCTCCCCGAGTCACAGTACACATCACTTGCTTTATAGAATAGTAAAAGATACAGAAAACTGGCAAGTATGAACAGAAAGACATTTTTGGAATACATGCATGAATATTTCTGTCATTTTTAGTGGTTAGCTCTCATTTTAACAGCAAAAACATCACATTTAGTCGTTTTTCGAGGTTGCAAACTTTTTTTGTTTTGATTTTCAGTTTTTTACTGTAATACAAATATATAAATCTGTTCTGCCGGGTATTTTTAAATGTAGTAAGCCAACCATGATATGGATTGATGCCTCACTGGTGTTTTCTTCACACTCGTCTGACTTGTCTGGCTGTTCAGTTCTGATTAGATCAGATATTTCTATGAGCCATTTTGTGCCACGTGGTTACCAACCCAAACACATAAATATAACGTCTTCATGCATTTTCTTCCCTAATCGTAATTCATGCTAAAAGTCAAAGCTACAAATTTGGAACTCATTTATTACTACTGGTACTGCTTTCATTGCTGGCTCATCATAGAATGCGTCATCGGTTGAAGTTTGGATTCTTCTTGCAGTCAAGTGACTCTACTTGTTATTGTTAGCCGAGCTGGTCTCTATACTAAATGACGAACTCCATTTATTTACTTATTTGTGCTGTAAAAAATGATAAAGGACTTTACATCAGGACTCTTTTTTTCTGCCAGAAGTTCTGTGATTTTACAGTGACTCACTTCTTGTTTGGAGCATGTGTATTCTTTTAAGCTGCGGTCAGGGTGATCTGCTCAAGTAATAGCATTTGCCTAAACCACAAGACTGAAGCCCCACCTCTGACTCATCCATTGTAAAAAAAGCTCGATTGACAGTCAAAAGGAAAAGTGCTCAGATTGGCTCAGCATTTCTGCTCTTGTGTGCCGTTTTGGGTTTTTAAAGTCCCTGACTGAAACTTTAATGCGCCTCCACTTGCCAGCCACTTCCAGTTCAAAAGCTATTTCCACAAGGTGTTAAAGAAAAAAAGTGGCAGTGACGTGTTTGTTTATGGTCATGACAGCCTGAAAACAGGTCTGTCAACAAATAATTCACGCTCTTGCTCAGCTGAGAGTTCCAAACATGCCAGTGATCCTGGTGTGTGCTTTTATGGTGTTTGTGCCGGATTAGCTCAGCCAGAGAAATGTTCCAAAGGTCAGGAAAGATTCCAGTGTCAGCGGAGAGACGTGAGGGAGAGCGAGAGGGAAATTCACCGTGAGAGAGTCTGACCGGAAATGTAAAGGACAAAGTCTGTTCCCGAGGGTAGGGAGCTTGAGAACTGGCTACTATGCCGGCTCAGCTTGTTGTGTGCTGCTTGCATGGTTTTACACTAGATTTCTATCAGGAGTACATCTTCAGAAAATTGGATCCTTCTGGATAGTCAAAAATGAATTGCTTCTGGGAGTTCGGAGGTTTGTTGGTGAATACAATTTTAGTTGTCTGACAGCCATGGGAAACAATTTGGGCTGTGTTCGGGCTCCTAAAGAGGAATATGATGTTGACTCCAACAAGCTTCCACTGAGAGCCCAATCAAAAGACTTTAAAGGTCGTCGCTACTTTCAGAGGAAAAAGAGGAAATCAGAGGACTTTAGGTCAGTCATCTCCACCGGGACTCTCGGAAACGGTGCTGATTTTCAGGATGATTGTACGGAAAATCATGCAAACCAGGAAAAAGACTCACCGTTCAGACAAGCTAGCATCAGCAAAGATGTCCATGCTGGACCAGTTAATGTCCTCACAGAGGCAGGTGTTCTGGCTCTCAGCTCAGGGTCTGCATACAGTCCCAAAGACTTGTCTGCAGATCAACCAACCTCAGAAAGTTGCAGATCTGTCGTGGAAGGAGAGTTCCATGGTGTTAGCCTAACATCCAGGATTACCCCAGCTAAGCAACAAGGGAAGCTGCTAAGGAGAACGGTCAGTCTTGGAGCAGTGGAGCACATATTACAGACCCTGAGAGGCAATGACAGAACTGCAAGCGAGGAAAAGTTCGCCAGGATTATATGTGAATCTGGATCCCACAGAGAAAGAAGGATGACTCTTACCTGCTGCCCTTACACTGAGATAATTCCAGCTAAGTGTGTTAGCAGACAACACAAGGTAAAAGAAACTATTGGCTATTGTCTATTTTTATTTAGATCCATTATGGGCTTAGAATCCATGTAGTGACATTTCAATGCAAGCCAGATAAAGAAAAATTACATTTATATTTATGTTCAATTGTTCTTTTTGGGTCTGTTGTTTTTATCTTTCTTTCTTAACTTGAGTCATGGACGATTTCATATAAAAACTTGAATGGAATTCATTTGTTTAAATGCTCATTTTCATATCAAACAGTTTTATCTCTAAATGGCAATAAATGAGACCCAAAAAAATCCTTGACTACCTGTTGGTAACTACAGTCGCTGTGAGTCCATGACAATCGGATGATTGATTTGGCAAAGAACATATATTTGACACATGATGCACACGTGAAGGCATTTCTGTTTAATAGTCAGAGCTTCATTTTTGGTGTTTCTTAACCTGTTATTTAAAAAATAAACTAAGGTGTCAAACACTGGTGTGATTGGAAGTTTGTTTCAGTGTAAATGTGGCTAAATGGAACTTAACGGATAGGCTTTTGTAATTCAAGTTAAAGATATTTAGGTAGATATCAGAGTTTCTGCTGTGCATTAGTAGAAGGCTGGAATTTATTTTTTAGTGTTATTTTTTTATTTGTTATGTTTCAACCTTATATAAATAAACAAGGCTTCAGTTTATATCTTTTATTTTGTTTAAATTTAGCAGATTGGTACTGAAAGCACAGTACATTTCTAGTGTATTATTAGTAATAAGTTACATCTTATTTTTTTTTGGATTGGAATGTTTGAGGTGAAAGGACTAGATCAAATGTGTCTGTAGGCATGTTAAAAGCCTAAAAATATATTTTTCTGACAGGAATGCCAAGTCTTTCTTAATCTTTGGTGTTGCTTTTTGTTTGCGGGGTGTCTGCTGTGTTACTGAAAGCTGGCATTTATGCTTTTATTATGGATTTTGTCATACATGAGCTGAATCTGTCAGTTGATTGAAGATTATCTGCTTTCTTGTAATCTTGTTTGTTTCATTTTGTTTGATCGTTGACATTTCTTTTGAAACAAAACTGCAGATGGAATCATTACGATCCTAATTGGCAGACTGACTTCTTGATTCTTTTGTTATTAGACACAGGGTATGTTTGACACATACCTGACGTGTTTCAACGGAAGTCTTCCCTCTTCGTCAGAGTTGTCATCAGATGGTTGCGTGTAACGTACATAAAAACAGTTGATTTTGGCTTCCTAATTGGCATTTTCATATTAAAATCAATTTAACAGGTCAAAAGTAAAAAATGCTTCGAGTCATTTAAAATAGGATTAGTGATCAAACATCAGTCGTTTGGGCACCAAAAACACTGTGGAGCTCCACTTGTGGTGTGGCACATTATCCTGCTTGCTGTAAAGCTGTTGGGTAGTTTGATTATGTAACTTTATTACACATTCCTAACATGCAGCTGAATATTTTTTCCTTTGACGCTAAAAACCTGGCAGAGAAAACTGTTAATATGTCAGCTGTTATGGTAATAAAATGAGGAATGGTTGGAAAGATCGCAACAGTGATATTACACTGTGAGTGATATTGAAATGAATGTGGTAAAACATAAGAATGACATTTGTTGAAATAAATGCTGGCTTTTAAAAATAAAGGTCGCAATTAGGATTTTTTGAGTCCTTTTGGTTTTATTATATACCCCATATTTGCTGTAGAATTCTTGATGCGTTTAGATAATCTCTTTTTGTTGTGACCAAAGGGATGCCGCTCTTTTATTATTTTGTTGTAATGGAAGGAATAGCCAGGTGTAGAGAGAAATCAGAATTTGACCCATAATATGTAACACCAAAACCACCACAAAGTGGGATTTACGAAAAACAAACTCCTCACAAGAGGGATAAACTGCAGAATCCTTAATAACAGATAAGACAAAATCAAATGCCAAGCAGACCTGAGTGTTGGAGCAGCAGGAACGTTTTGGGAGCATGAGAGATGCACCGACATCAAGGACTGAGAAGCTAAGGCTTAATTAGCCACTGATTAGAAGGTGCAGGCAGCTGAGCTTTCCTCAGAGAACCACAGTTGAGGAGGGTGGATACATCCAGGTGGAGCAACAGCTGACATGCAAAACACAGGACGAGGTTAGAAAAGCAAAAGAAACTTTAGCTCAATTATTTGGAAATTGACTGTCCCATCAAGGATGACAAAATCCATTAAGGGACCATCCTAGCCATTCCATATTTTCAGGTAGTTGGATTCTTGCAGCACAAATGCACTAAATCTGTACCCGACTAACAATAACACCCCAGATCAAGGCACACCAAAGACAATTTATTTTAAATGGCAGCACACAGAATGAATATTCTTGCTGCATCTGATGCTTCCATCACTTCAGAACAGAATCAATGCGAACTTGTTTCTTTCTTCTGTTGGCCCAGATTCAATCTTTACAAGTTTAGGCCTAATATTTTAGGGATTTCACATCACTTTTGAGTGTTTTTTAAGGCTACGCATCTGTTCAGTCCAAATCTTGTGAATTCTCTTCGCCTTGAGAGGGACAAACTGCTCTTTACTTTTAATACTAGGAATGTAAAGTGTCAATTTAACAACAATTTGATTCGTATCATAATTTGAGGTTGTTGATATGATTGACAGCTGATACTGGTTCATTTTGAACGATCTGATTTGATCCAATTCACCTAAAATGGATCCTTAAAATTTATAGCCGAAACTTTAACCAGTGTGACTCAGAGATAAATACCTGGTACTGAACAGTGCAGGTGACGTTTTCCAGGTTCCTTGTATGTTTTGCAAGATAATCAAGAGTAAATTAAGTGTGTACAAACAAACAAGTAAACAAGAACTAATGACATATCCATTCACATTTTATTTTTTAAAAGTTCAGCCCACTGTTGTTTTTCCACATTAAAATAATACAAATGAAACATTATTAGACATGTGACCACACTCTGTATGGTCTTTGCAAAATTCAAAGTATTTCCATACATTAGATTGGAGTGATAGCTTGATCCAAATGGTATTTTCCAATGTGAATATAATTAATTGATTTCATTTAGAAACGATTTTATAATGTTATAGGTCAATTTGATTCCATTCAATTAACAACTTTCACTTGCTTCAGACAGATTGCTCTAGTTGGATTGTGGGAACAAAAGTCGATTATCGTTACACCTCTATTTACTACTAAATGTAACGGTTTTGTTTGTGGGTTTTGTTGGGCCACTAGATCTTGCCAAATGTTTAAGCAACTGATGATCATTTAAACATATTTTTCAAACCAACATTTTTTGTGAAGATGATGGTTCTTCAATATTTGAACACTTTTTATTAATATGTATGTCTTTTCTAAACTATAAGGAGAGATCTGAGTGTATAACGTGAGGTTTGTTGCAGATGATATTTGACACAAAAGCGCTAAAATAGTTGTGAAATAGTTGAAGAATCGTTGTTGTATCTTATTCTAATATTATTTTCAAGGCAAACTAATGTGTTTGTAGCATGTTGACGTTTTTTTTCAGTAGTTAAGTGACTAAATGAAGCTGCTTGGACACTTTACCCATAGCAAAGCATGGCTGAGGTTCTTTAATGATGTGGGGATGCTTTGCTCCATTTGCTGCTGCAAGAGTTAAACGTAAGATGCAACTGAACATCAAATAATAACTAGTCATTTAAGACTCAAGGAACTAAAAATTGAATTGATATATACATTTCTAGCAGAAATATGCATTATAAAAGCTTTTAGATGAATTTGATGTTTCTAAGTTGTTATTGATTTTCATGGTTCTTATCAAATCATAGAGAAACCTGTTAAATGTTGGGTGTGGATTGATTTATGTATTTAAATCACTTTTTGTTTGGATTCAGGTCCTTTTTTAAAGGATGTTTTATGATCAGACCTTCTTCACCATGAAATTAAATAGTCCAAATTTTTAGAAGGATTTAGGATACATTTTTCCTAAAACAGATACAGATATGATTGTTTTTATTAAAAAAAATCTTTTTTTTTTCTTCACAGATCTCAGAGATCCATGTGACAGGGGAGTCTGAGGACATGACAGCCAAGGAGAGACTGCTGCTCTGGTCCAAGCAGATAACAGATGGCTATGTTGGCGTACGATGTGATAACTTTACAACTTCCTGGAGAGATGGAAGGCTTTTTAATGCTATCATCCATAAATACAGGTATTAACATTTATGGAGGATGAGCTTTTGTTTAATTTTCAAATTAAAGTCGTGATTTTAGAATTTAATAAGCCTTAGTTGTTTATTGATGCCCAGGATTTCTATATTTAGATGACTTTTCCTTTAACTTATTCTTATATCCTAACTTCAATAATGTTGCTCACCGTCTAGTTTATATTTATTTCTGCAGACCAGATTTGGTTGACATGAGTCGGGTGTCGGCACAAACCAATCGCTCGAATTTGGAGCAGGCCTTTTGTGTAGCTGAACAGTTGGGTGTGGCCAGATTGCTGGACCCTGAGGGTAAGATCCACACTCGGGTTTGGTTCTAAAAACTCTGTAAAAGCTCAAGCATGTTTTGGTTCTGTAAATCATGAGCTTTGAAGCTTGGAATTTGGCTCTAGGATGAGCATAGCTCACTGTCAGCTGACTCTTTCTTGACCTTTTTATTACCCCCATCAGATATGGACGTTCAGTCTCCAGACGAAAAATCTGTCATTACGTACGTGTCAACACTGTATGACGCCTTCCCCAAAGTACCCGATGGCGTTGATGGAGTGAGCCCTAATGTAAGTTAATGGCTTTTAGTTAAAAAGTAATACTTTCTAGGTACATCTGTCACAGGAGGTTCTTTTTATTGGATAGGATGTTGATATCAAATGGGTGGAATACCAGAACATGATCAAATACCTCAGTCAGTGGATTAAACACAACGTGGCTGTAATGTCAAACAGATCCTTCCCCAACAACCCTGCAGAACTAAAGGTTTGTCACCACAAACAGCAAACATTTTTCAGATTCAACACATTTATTCTGCACTGGATTCTATATTTCTATTTCTCCTTTCTTTTCCAGGCACTTTATACACAGTATATACTATTTAAAGAACATGAAATTCCACAAAAAGAAAACGAGAAAACAAAAATCCAAATCTCTACAAGATGCTGGAGGTATTTCATTAAACTGAAGGGTTGTGCTCCGATGGTGCACTGTAGTGTACAGATTGTGAGCCTGTGGTGTGTCTGACAGATGTGGATCGAGTTTGGACGTATTCAACTGCCCCCGGGTCATCATCCAAATGATGTGGAGAAGGAATGGGGTAAATTGATCGTTGCCATGCTTGAAAGAGAGAAGAGCCTGCGGCCAGAGATGGAAAGGTATGTGAAGGGACTCAATGCTTAAGTACTTTATTCTCACCTGGCAGATCCTTTTCTCACTGTTCAGTCTTTTGGTTACAATGAATATAGTTGCATACATGCTGATTTTAACATTAAAAAAAATCAAACCGTTTGTACACACGCTCAGATAAAAGCAAGTTTGGAAGTTAATGCTCAACTGCGCTGCGTGAGTCAGCTGGTTTGTTGTGCTGATGGAGTGCATTAGTATCATATTGCAAGCTTGCTAATGTCTTTGCTGAAACCAGACACTGAAGGGTCAGTGCTGCTTCAGGGTGTGATCTGCAGAAATCCCCTACTGAGCTACTGATGTGTGCAGAAGCTATCACGCTCCTAATTACATCTGCTGACAGTGAAGACTGTTTTATGAGCTCAGTGTTGTTGAGCTCAAACAGACAATAAACAGCACTGACTACATATTTAGGAAGAATATTATCCATTCTTTTGAATTCTGTCATTTAAGGTGGCTCCACATAATGTGATGCATTTGATTTCATTTTTAAGTCAAAAATCAATCTTACATTTCAACTGATGCTGTTGCCATCTCTTATTTCTAAGCTTCCTCATAATTTTGAATTTTGTTGCGTGGACAATATCCCTTTTCTTTTCAACAAGTTTACCGCATCTGTGTTATGACAACCTGGAGAAACAGAAATTAAGGTTGTTTGCCTTTGCTTTTTACACTTTATACAAAGAGGCCTTTGCCTCAGCCTGTTCTTTCCTCTTCATCCCCTGAGGAAGAATTTTTTTTTTTACGGTGGAATTCTTAGCACGCCCCTGTCCTGGAAATCACACTATATAAATACAAAGCTGTTCCAGCAGTTGGTTCCACAGTGGTTTCAGACAGGGAGGGTGAGGGTTAGCTTGCGAGTTAACCATGTAAAGGAAGATGGCCTACCTGAGCAGGACGTCTACCGTCAGTAACAGCAGCTTTAGCACCAGCTTTGGCTCCAGTGACAGCATCCTCACTGAACCTTTACAAATTAACAGCTCAATCTTTCTCAATAATAACATTGCATATGGATCCAGGTGAGATTATTGTTTGGATCCTCGACTTAAGGGATGATTAATTAATTTTTAACAAAAATGTATTTCTTTGTGATTCTTTTTTAGACTTGAAATGTTGCAGCAGATCGCTAACAGAGTCCAGCGGGACTGTGTTAATGGTGAGGACAAGCTGGCTCTGGCAAGGACAGCCCTGCAGTCTGTGAGTTTGTTCACCTTGACTACACAGAAATTGTTGCCCATTTTTTGCATTGAGTTTAAATTGATCATTTTCTGTTTGTTATTTTCTTTAAGGATGCAAAACGTCTTGAATCTGGAATTCAGTTCATGAACGAGGCTGAGATTGCCAGCTATCTCGTGGAGTGTGAAAATATTCTCAGACAGCAAGTAGTGGACATCCAAATTCTTCTAGATGGAAAGTTTCCATTTGCAGATCAACTTGTTCAAAGGTAAATTGTCTTCTAAATTTCATGTTCTAAATCTTGCTTTCATTAAATTATTGCATGACCTTCATTTTAAATTTGAGAACAGGTCTAAAGAATGAAGTATGAATATCTCATCATCTACCCCTCTCATCTCGTTTATTGCAGGGTGTCAAAACTCCGGGATGATCTTCTGGCTCTGAGAGCCGAGTGCTCCTCTGTGTACAGTCAAAGTCGCACCCTGTCTACAGAGCAAACCAAAATGATGATCTCCGGCATCACACAGAGCCTGAACTCCGGCTTCTCCCAGAGCATCAACTCAAGCCTGACCTCCAGCATTGGTCAAGTACTCACACCAAGTGGCTTAAGTACACCTGGATCCACCTTTACCTCAAGCCTTACACCCTGTCTGACCCCGTCCTTGACGCCCGGTCTTCAGCCCTCTTCAGTCCAGAGCTATATGGGAAGTGGGGGGGGCATGGAGCCAGGCAGCCTGATGCATTTAAAACATGTGCAGATCCGTAGGCCTTTACTGAAGTCCTTATTGGCAGACCCCAACATGACAGAGGAGGAGGTCAACATGAAATATGTGCAGGACCTCCTGAACTGGGTGGAGGAGATGCAGGTCAGCAGTTTTTAAATTCTTTCAATTGAATGACTGCATGTACTCAGATATTAAATGGTTTCTTTGCTGGGTTAAAGCTGCAGCTCGACCGGTCTGAGTGGGGCTCTGATTTGCCAACTGTGGAGATGCATTTGGAGAACCATAAGGGCGTGCACAGAGCCATTGAAGAATTTCAGATGAGTCTGAAAGATGCCAAGCTGAGTGAGGTAAGCTGACTTCAAAGTTTGCCCCTTCCTCTGAATTAAGTTTAAGATAAAATAAACACCTTCCTTTCCTTTCCTTCAGATTCAGATGACTTTACCGCTAAAGCTAAATTACTCTGACAAACTTAACAAATTGGAGAGGCAGTATGAAAGGCTGCTGGTAAGCAAGCTGGTCACCTCTTCGTTGAATTTCAAAATGATTCTGTTGGAAGTTTGACTTTATGAATGTGCTTTTCCTTCAGAGCTGCTCACGGGAGCGGCAAAACAACCTGGAGAACTTGCACGACTTTGTGTCACAAGCAACTCAAGAATTGATCTGGCTGAATGAAAAGGAGGAAGAGGAGGTGGCCTTTGACTGGAGCGATCGAAACAGCAGCATCTCCAAAAAAAGAGACTACCATGCTGTGAGTTATTCTGGTTTTCAGTAAAAAATGTCATTTACAAAGACAAGAACCATTCTTTTTTTCTTGTTGTACTTTACATTGCAGTCCAAGTTGTGTGCAGCTTTTAAAGACAAGGGTTTTATGTCTACTAAGGATCTGATGAGGGAGTTGGATGAAAAAGAGGAGGCCATCAAGTCTGTACAGGACAAGGCAGAGCGCCTCATGTTCAAGAACCACCCTGCCAGACTGACGATTGAAGTAAGTCCCGCTTTCTGCTCTGCAGTCAGAATGAGAGTCAGTGCTTAGAGCTGGTATTACTCTAAAAGATTATGATGTCATGTTGTAATTTCCTGGCTGTCTGCCTTTGTGGTTTTCTTTCCAGGCATACAAAGCTGCGCTGCAGACTCAGTGGAGTTGGATCTTACAACTCTGCTCATGTGTTGAACAGCACCTTAAGGAGAACGCCGTTTATTTTGAGGTGCCTGCAACTGTTTCAGTTCATCAACAACATGCCATTTTTTGTGTTGTCGCATCTAGCATCCCTTTTTGTCTCATTCAGTTTTTCAGCGATGCCAAGGAGTCCATGGACTACCTTAAAAATCTGCAAGACTCCATTCAGAGAAAGTACAGCTGTGATCAATCAAGCAGTCTACACAGACTGGAAGATCTCATTCAAGAGTCCATGGTAAACACAAGTGTGTGCTGATTATAGTGGAAGTTAGAAGTAAAAAAATTAAAGAAAATCTATTTTTAATGGCTTTTTTCAGGATGAAAAAGAGCAGCTTCTTCAGTACCGCAGCACTGTTGCTGGGTTGGTGGGTAGAGCCAAAAACATTGTGCAGCTCAGGCCCAGGAACCCAGAGAGTCCTCTTAGATGCTCCATTCCTGTCAAAGCTATTTGTGACTACCGTCAGATAGAGGTACGGCCTTATCTGACACAACAGTTAAAAAAAAAAGTCCTTTCAGGGATTTAAATTTTTTGCTTAAACTCCTTTAGATTACCATCTACAAAGACGATGAGTGTGTTTTGGCCAATAATTCTCACAGAGCCAAGTGGAAAGTCATCAACCCAGCCGGGAACGAGGCAATGGTTCCCTCTGTGTGCTTTACTGTGCCACCCCCTAACAAAGAGGCTATTGACATGGCAACAAAGTGAGATTCATGGCTACATGTATCACACTTGAAAAGTTTTTTTAATCAAGGCAAGTTTGTTACTTACTTTACTTTTCTTGCAGAACTGAGCAGCTGTATCAGAACGTCTTGACCTTGTGGCACCACTCCCACATCAACATGAAAAGTGTGGTGTCTTGGCACTATCTAATGGGAGACATACGTGCAATCCGCAACTGGAATGTGGCCTCGGTACGTTTATCTATCAGATTTCTCTTTAGACAGAGATTATTTACCAGCTGATCCTTTTTGGTGATCATTGGTCTCAGTTATATGGCCGACCAAAGAGAAAACCAAAGAATGCAAATTCCTGTGTCACCTTTGCTTTTTTCTATGAACTATAGATAAAGACGATGCTGCCCGGTGAGCACCAGCAGGTCCTGAGCAGCCTGCAGTCCCACTTTGATGAGTTCCTGGAGGACAGTGAGGAGTCAGAGGTGTTCACTGTGGCTGATTGTGCACAGCTTGAAAGAGATGTGGCAGGCTGCAAGGAGTACTACCAGGAACTCCTTAGATCTGCTGAGAGAGGCAAGGCTCAGATTCCTCCCTCCATTTTCTTCCATTCCAAACAAAGCATTTCAGATTTTTAAGTCAGCATCTCTTTAAGCTTTGAAAGATGAGATTGACTTTACTGTGAGTGTAAAGTTTATTCTTGGATGCAAATATGCAGATAAACAGGAGATGTGGTAGTAAAAAGTGACATTTGTGTGCTGATTTGTTTGACAAATATGTGTTATTTACATAAAAGAACCCCTCCCATTTTCTTAAACAGGTTCTTATCATGGTGTAGGTTTTCAAGACTTTATCTAAGTGAAATAGATGGTAAAAAGTCAAAAGAATTCCTGCATTGCATCAAGTTTAGAGGAAGTTTGTTTATAGAATGATCTCTTCTAGAACTGTTTTACAAATTCAAAAAATCACACAAATAAAAAATCTACTGATTTTTTTTTTTGTCAACAGAGGAACACGAGGAGTCGGTTTACAATCATTATATCTCAGAAATCCGCAACTTCCGTATGCATCTGGAGGCTCATGAGGAACACCTGATCAGACAGATCCGCACACCGCTGGAGAGGGACGACTTGGAGCAGAGTCTGCAGCGCATCACAGAGCATGAGGTGAGCATCCTGCCGTCTTTTCATTTTATTTTTATCCCCCAGGGTGTTATCTGTTTAATTGATTTGACATGTGTCTCTGCAGAGAAAGATGGCTGAGCTGGAGAGGCTGAAAGAGGATCTGGACGTCCTGAAGGGGAAGTGTGACCTTTTCCTCAGGCAGGCTGCAGGTTCTCCATCTGTGTCGATGCTTTCATCCGAACTTGCTACCCTCGTTCAGAACATGGGCCAAGTGTCCTCCATGTCTTCTATTTATATGGACAAGTAAGTCTTTTTCTGGTCATTTAGACAAAAATATGTATAAAGATTGGAGGTAAAAAGAGATGCTTCCTGCTTTTTGCAGACTGAAAACAGTGAGTTTAGTGGTGAAGCACAGCCAGAACGCAGAGACTCATGTTAAGACATACGAGTCTAAACTCTACGAGGAGGACGCCTATGAACTCAGACATCAGATCCATTGAAAGCGTCATTTCTACGCTTAAGGTAACACCATAAAGATGTTATAGATAGATCAACTCTTTTGCACTTCTAAGTTGAAGGAGTAACCATTCTCTATGTGATCATAGCAATGGCGTGCAGAGATTGATGAGAGGCAGGAAGTGTTCCACGACATGGAGGACGAGCTGCAGAAAGCTCGGGTCATCAGTGATCGCATGTTCAAGACCCACAACGAGCGCGACTTTGACCTCGACTGGCACAAGGAGAAGGCTGATCAGCTGAGTGAGAGGTGGCAGAGCATTCACTCACAGATTGACGGCAGGTCATTGCAGCTTCTGTTTACTTTTAGTGCTAAAATCATTTATTGATTATATTTGTTGCGGATTTTGCACAAATAAAATATTGTAATTTTATTTGTAGGCTTCGAGATCTGGATGGAATTAGCAAATTACTGAAGCACTACAGAGAGTCGTACAGCAGTGTTGATGAATGGATTCGAGAACTGGAAACAGCCCAGCTGAAGGCCCAAGAAAACAAACCCGATGACAGCAAGGCTCTGGCTGAGCTGCTGAACAAGCAAAAGGTAACACCGCACTGATTCACACAGGCTTTTTGTATACAACGTTAACATTTCCATGCTTTGCAGGTGCTTGTTTCTGAAATTGAACAAAAACAGAGCAGGATCGACATGTGTCAGAAGTACTCAGAGCAGTATTCATCTGCTATTAAGGTACATTTGTTTTTCCACTATTTTCAAAGTGAACTTTTAAAATAAATTAAAAAAAAGTAATACTTAATCTTGTTCTGTATAAATTAGGATTATGAACTTCAGCTGATGACATTTAGAGCAATGGTGGACTCGCAACACAAATCTCCCCTGAAGAAACGCAGGATGCAGAGTTCCTCAGATGCCATCCAGCAGGAGGTATAAACAGCGTTACGACAGCAAACATGTTTGTTTTCAGTGTTGTGGCAGAATGGAGCATATTCAGTGACAGACGTTTTGTTTGGTGTACATCAGTTTATGGATCTGCGAACCCGCTACACCGCTCTTGTGACTCTCATCACACAGTATGTGAAGTTTGCCAGCGAAACACTCAAAAGAGCCGAAGATGAAGAGGTAAACTTTAAATTTCTTTTTTTTTTTTCCTGTTTTTTTGGGATGTAATTTTCACATGTTGCATGATTTAAAGGTCTTCTTTGCTGCTATCAACAGGGTTTACTAGTATAAAGTGTAGTTTTACTCTTTATCTCCTGCTGCCTTTGTACCCATCAGCTGATGATGGGTGAAGAGGATTTGTGGCAGAGAAGCAAAGGAATCACACAAAAGAGCAAAAGTCTGCATGGGTGGTCATTCCTTGCTGGTGATGGTGGCATGCTGGGGGAATATTGCTAATGGATTCCTATGCAGAAAAGGAAAAGCAAAGGCACAAAACCCCAAAAGACTTTTCAAGACTTTTAATGTTTAAAAAATGTTACTTGATAATGATTAATTTTTTAGTGTTACATTTTTTTTCGTAGTTTTGTTTATTTAACTAAAAACTCTTGAAAAGTTTTTTTTCATTTATTTTGCATTTTTCTCATGATTTTGAGTCAGTGGATGACTTGTGTTTTTTGCCTTTTAGAGCAGAAAAGCTTTTGAAAGAGCAGAGAATGTGAAAAAGGCAGAAAGCATGGAGCTCCTGAAAACCACAGGGGACTTAGAGATTAGACGACTAAAGCAGCAAGTTGAGGAGCAGGAATCCTTGCTCAAGGAAAAGCAAGCTCGCGTGGAACAGCTGGAAGGAGAGCTGGAAACACAAAGCAAAACTATACATGATCTAAACTTTCAGAAGGCACAGCTTGAGCATGACCTTAATCAGTATCACACCAAATTAGAGATTGCGTTGAAAGACAAAACTGCCACAGAGCAGGAGTTAAAGCACGCAAAACTACAGATCGAACAAGCAGAGGCCACATGGTCTTTGACTCAGAAGAAACTCGAGGACCTCCTGAAGAAGGAAACTGATGGCCAAGTTCAAAGTACACAGAAAAACCAGAGAATAATTACTGATGAGGATGGCGGCTTTGCAGCTGAAGAAGAGTTTCATAGTCAACTTCAGGCTAAAAACAGTCTGCAGCCGACTGGACTTAGCCAGCCAACAAAAGATAGTGAACTTAAGTCTTCTCTGGCTGATATGCAGGATGTCCTGCAGCAGAAGCTAGAGGAACTTGTTATTGTTCAGAAAAAAGCAGAGATGGCAGAAGAGAAGGCTCAAAGTTATAAAAAACTGTTGGACGATAGCAACAACAGGCTAAAGAAGCTCCAGATGGACATGGAGAGTGAAAGGATGCAGTTCAGGCAGAAATCAGATGATCTCCAGCAGGAAACGGTAAACACCAAGAAGTCTGTGAGCGAACTTCAAGAAGAAATCCGCTCTCTTCAAAGAGCAAAGTCCTCCTTGGAGCAGAGCACTTTCTTCCAGAGCACTGAAGTTGAAGGTCTGAAAGAGCAGCTGAAAATCACCCAAGGAGAGCTGCAGAAGAAAAGCTCCACTGAGCAGGAAAACAGCTACAAAATGAACAACCTGGAGGAAGAAGTTGCCTCCAAACAGGCCGTAATAGATCAGCTGAAGTATAAGTGCAATGAGCTGACGAGGATGAACGTCTCATCTGACAGTGAAATCAGAGGCCTTCAGATCCAGATGGAGTCACTGGAAAAAGAGAGATCAGTTTCTGAACAAAAGATCAGGTCTTTAAGGAGTGATTTAGAGAACTGGAAACAACAGCTCCAAACATCTACAGAAGAAAACGCCACAATGAAGAGATCTGAGCAGTCGCTCAAGCTCAAGTGTAAAAACCTTGAGGGAGAACTTCAAAAAAGTGATTTGGTTGCAACTCAGCTGCAAAGAAAAAATGATGAGCTGAAAAAATTAAATTTGGAGTTCGAGCAGAACCTGAAGAATGCGCGAGCTAAACTTGATCAGGTGTCGATGGAAATCGAGAGCAAAGATCAGCAGATTAAAATCCTCAAGTCTCAAGTGGAGGGCACCAAGTCACAAGTCAGAATTATTGAGGACGAATTGAACAAAAGATCTCATACCACTCATGAACTTCAGCTGAGGCTTCAAGATTACAGCGACGATTCAAAGAAGATAAACGAGCTGCAGCAAAAAATCAAATCCCTCAATTCAAACATTTCAAATTACGAGCAGGAACTAGCATCTCTGAAGTCGCAGGTCAGCTCTCTTCTTTTAGAGAAGAATGCAGCAAACCAGAAGATCCTCATGCAAAAGGAAGAGATAAATGATTTAAATGAGATGCTAAAGAATAAAAATGCAGAGCTGCAAAAGCAATCAAATGAAAGACAGAAACTTCTGAACAAAGTTAACTTGTTAGAAGATGAGCTTTTTAGTCACAAGAACAGTTTAAAAGGTTTATCCAGTAATTCAGAGAAAGTAGCTGAAAACCTACAAAAAGAAATCCACACTCTTCAGAATGATAAGACAGTAGCAGAAAGAAAAGCTGACAGCTTGAATGCCAAAATCTCTGAACTGAGCTCCTCTCTGCAAAAATCAAAAGATGAACTGACTCGAGAGACTCAAGAAAGAAAATTAAAAGAATTCAAAATCCAACAACTAGAGACTGAGCTTCAGAGAACCAGTCTGGCTGTCAAAGAATTGACATCCTATACTGAGAAATCCCGATCAAATCTACACCACGAGAACATAATCCTGAAGAAGGAGAAATCTGAGATGTTAGAGAAAAACACCTTGTTGGGATCTGAGGTCAAAACCCTGAAGGAGAATCTGCAACGAGCCCAAGCAGACACAGAGCAAAAGCAAAGAGAAAACTCTGCTCTTCAGCTGAAATCCCAGCAGATGGAGCAAAAACTGGACAAGTGCAAGATGATGCTGGAGGAGCTAAAGGGTAAACTCGAACTCCAAAAAGAGGGCTATGAAAAGCAGCTCTGGCTCATGCAGACAGAGGTGGAGAAAAAACTAACCTTACTGCAATCTGAGATCATAAGAGAAAGCAAGCAGTCCAGTGGTGCAGAATTAGCTTTGATGCTGAACAATTATTTTAAACAAGATGTGCATTTGACAAAAATGGTGCACCAAACCACAGTGGAATCAAAACAAGTAGACCAAGAGTTGCAAAGGAAACAGGAGAAGCTGCAGGAAGAAAAAACAGTACTTGCACAAGATTTGTCAAAAGCAAAGTCAGATATCGCCCAACTTGAGAATGAAAAACTTCAACTCAGCTCAAAAATTGCTGCCCTGCAAAGCTTCAGTAACCAGCAAACATTTGAGATAACAAAGTTTGAAAAGCTGGTGGCAGAGAGCGAGCGTAAACTGACACTGAAAGAAAACGAAGTGAAAGTTCTGCGGGAGCAGATAGAATTATATGCAAGAGAGGTGAAAAGTCTTCAGGAGGCCGTTTCATCCGTCAACGTAGAGGGACTGAAAGGTCATCAGAATGTTACAAACAGCAAGACAGATGTTCTCATGGCGAAGAAAACGGCGCCCGTCAGTATAACTGCAAAGTCCATCATGGAAGACGAAAAACTTAAAATGAAAAAGGTATGAATGAAGTTGCTTATGCATTAATGCACCAAACAATGATGGTTGCTGCCATTTTTGACTTACAGCTCTAGATGCTATGATGACTTTAACACTGAACCTAAAAGGTTTACCCATCTTACATCCACAGACAACAACAACGGAGAGAAGAAATGTTCTGGAGGAAAAAAAGCAAGTCCAGAAAGAGGACTCTATCTATCAATCACCCACACTTCAACCAAAAGACATCCGACAAACAACTTACAAGAGTGACATCACATCAAGCCGGCCTGCATCTGTCTCCTCGCATGGATACATGTCACTCTGTGGACTAACAGACCAGCAAGCAAACAGAACTAATATCAGCAAGACAAGAATGTATCAAACCATAGAGATCCACGAAAGTGTGAGCTCATCAGATAAGAGTACAGCAAATTTTGGAACCAAACAGGTTGAAGCCACTTCCCAAAAGCTACCAGAAGTCAAATGGAGCACAAACATTCAGTACCTGATCAAATATCAACTCGTAGATGAAGAGATTTTGAGAAAGTTAGAGATGGGCTTTATCACACCAGCAGAGGTGGAGGCTTTGCTTGTGCAGCCCATTGACAAACCAACTGCCATTACGGGAGTTTATGTAGAGTCAAGCAAGAAAAAAATTTCCTTCATAGAAGCTGCTGAAAAGGGCTTTCTCGCAAAGACGTATGCACTTGAGTTTCTAGAGGCTCAAGCTGCAACAGGGAGTCTAGCAGATTTGGCCACAGGACAAATACACTCAGTTGCTGAGGCTGTAGAGACGGGACTCATTGATGCAAGCATGAAAGATAAACTGATGGAGGCAGAGAAAGCTGTGAGGGGCTACGTGCATAAAGGGAGAAAGCTGTCTGTCTTTCAAGCAATGGAGGAAAGAATTCTTGACAGATACAAAGGCAAGAAAATTCTCGAGGTGCAGGTAGCAACAGGGGGTTTGATAAACCCTGAGACTCATACCAGGGTGCCAGCTTGCATTGCAGTAGAGCAGGGTCTTTTGAGCAAAGAGATTCTGCAGAGTCTCTATGATCCAGTGAGTAACCCTAGAGGCTTCCACAACCCTGACACTGGACAGAAAGCATACTACTCCGAAGTACTCAAGACGTGTTTGTATGACGTTGATGGCGGAGTGTTTCTCACCCCTTTCGGTGAGAGGCACCTAACGAGCACATCTCCACTCAGTCCTCATAAAGTGTCAGTTGTAAACAGCAGCTGCGGATCTGAAATGTCGACGTACGAAGCCTTTAAAGGAAAGCACATTGACAAGAAGACATATTTGTCTCTGTCTAGGTTGGAAAGTGAATGGCAGGAGAAGTCCATAACTGACCCCAGTGGAAGTCTGTGTCACATCATCACAGATAACAGAAGTGGTCGTCAGATTTGTCTTGAGTCTGCTATAAGTCAGCGGTTTCTGGAAGCATCTGAGCTTGAAAGCTATCGCAGCGGAGCTTTAAGTATCTACGAGATTGTTGAAATTATTTTCTCCAGGATGGTTGTTGTGGAAGATGTTAACAGCCCCATTGCTGGTTTATGGGATGTCACTCAAAAGAAGAGGCTCTCCATCCTGCAGGGATTCCAGCAGGGGCTCACTGACAGAGCCACTGCCCTACGACTGTTAGAGTCTCAGGCCTGCACTGGTGGCATTTGTGACCCATCGTCTGGGGAGAAACTTACCCTCTGTGATGCTCTCAAAAGAGGTCTTGTGGATGAGGGATTAAATCAGCAACTTCAACCCTTTGAGCAGGCATATAATGGTATTGTTGACCCGTTGACTGGGAAGACTTTGACAGTTTCCCAGGCTGCCCAGGAAAATCTCTTCCCTAAGGATGCTGCTTTCCGCTGTATTGAATTTCAGCTCCTGACTGGGGGGCCCATAGACCCTGTTACTCACGACAGGGTCTCACCTGAGGAAGCCATTCAGAGGGGCCTTGTTGACAAAGTTATTGCCAGTAGTCTCAAAGATGAAAAGCATCACACCAAGGCCCTCACCTGTCCAAAGACCAAGAGGAGAATCACTTTTAAAGAGGCGCTTGAACGGAGCGTGTTCGACTGCCACACTGGTTTAAGGTTACTGGAGGCTACAAAACTTCATGGATTTGGAGCCAAATCAACGTTTCATTATGTTTGGGCATATAAATAAACATTTCAATATATAGTTACTGAGAGCATTAAAGTAAAACCTGCAGATGAAATTTCTTTTGTTGTTTTTTCCAATTATTTCTATTATCGTTAGGTGGATGTAACTGATCATTTCGTCTTTATTGTTGTAAGATGATGACATTAAGAATCTGTGCCTTTACTGAAGAGCTGATAGTCATGTTAAAAACCCCTTGTTTTGATTCTAGAGATCTGTTGATGAGGAGAAGAGAGAGCATGGTAATAAGGTTAGCAAGCTGTTACACTGGATGTCCGATGTGAAACGAACTGTGAACAATGATGCAAAAACCCTGAAAGATACTAATGCCAACACAGACACTTCAAATAAGCCCAAGGTAATAAATGAGTTCATATGCCCAGTAGTTTATGATGTTGTCAGAGCCTATTTGTCCTCTAGAAATCTAAATATAAAGATCTTTTTCTGTCATAGTGTGTGATTTCTAATAAAAACTTTCTCTACCTTTGACTTTAAATATATTTTACTGTGAGGAGAAATTATAATTTGTTTATTTCACCTTTAAACCCCTAATTATTCATTTATTGTTTCAGAACAATAAGGCATAACAAAAAAACCATATGTGGCACAAGCACTCACATTTCAGAAAATGGCACCTTTATTTGTGAATTCGTTGGACCCAAAACATAGTATTTGCATATGATGTGGATATTTTTGCATATGAGATATTGCCTATATTATTCTGACTCAATTTATTAAAGCAGGCAAAGTTATCATAATAAGCCAGTATTCTCCTAAAAAATATGTCCTAAAAACAAGTTTCTTCCCCTTCTTTTTACATTATCTCCAAATTTTCTGCCCTGCGTGTAAAAACTACAATTAAAAATGTAAAACATAAAGAAAATTCGAAAGCAACTTGACATTTTTCTTTTATTTTTCATTTCTTTAGTTAATTCTTACATTTTATTCATTGTACATTCAATAGTGGCAACTATTCAGTTTATTACTTTGTCTAGAACCTACTTTGGTTCCTTTTTATGGATTTCTGTTGCAAACAGTTACTAAAATTAATATAAAATTTGTAAACACTTTGCTGTGAAATGATGCAACAAAACAAATTATAAGCAAAACTCAAAATCATATACTGACTGTAAATATTAAGCATTTTGCTGGTTACAAAGCAATTTTTATTAGTTTGAACTTTTAGTTTTTGTTTCAATTAATCTATAAAGCTTGCTGCATTGATTTATTTGCTGCAGTTGCAAGAAAATGCATCACTATTTACAAGCATCAATTCCTCTGTGTGTTTATAAACTTTATGTTTTTGTATACAAATCATGAAAATTGTAATAAAACCTGGCTGGAGCTATTCTGCTGTGTATGATATGAACTCATCATTATTTTTGGGTTTAGGTGTCCGTTGAGGAAATGGTTGCCAAAAAGGAGCAAGTGGCAGAAGCGCTCAAGGACACGCAAATGATGCTCAGCAAACACGGTGAAAAGTAAGTGTCTTTGCTCTGACAAGCTTCTAAAATATATTTCCGTTCTGCAGTTTTTATTTTTCCTCTTACAGAATGACAGAAGAAGATAGAACGAAGGCAGAGGAGCAACTGGCGGCTCTGAGTGAGGCTTACAGCGAACTCTGCCAGCAATGCTCCGATCAGACAAACTCTGCAGATGAGGTCGGGCCCTTCGTAGACTCCCTGATGTCTAATTGCATGACTAACCATGAGCCTCCTGGATAGTTTTGCCTTGTATCTTCAGCCTAGTTACAACTCAAAAAGTATGCTGTAAACATGCTTGACTTGCATTTGGTCTGAAAAAAGATTAGACTCCTTGAGCTTCATGTGGTTTACTGTGACGACACACGCAATGTTTGGCATTACCTGTGCCATCTGACTAACTACACTCCTTTTGCAAGACGCTGGATCCTGCAGTCTCAGGTGCATGACAGCTTTAACAGTGTTGTATGTTCCTTTTCCTGATGCAATCCTGTCATGTTCTTGCTCTCCTGCACAAACTTTTAACATGCTCATGTTTGTATGATGGTGAGTATACATTCTGTCTTGCTTTTAAATATTTTGTTTTATCAAGTCAAAGCTTACCAAGTAACTTGACATTTTCATTTTTCTGCAGGACTTCAAAACGAGTCAATGCTTGATGGATGAAGTAACGTGGGCCACTTTCCCAGAGTCCATCATGACCCCCAACCCCTCTCTGTCTGGGACAAACGTCCATATGGACCATGAAAAAAATGTCATGTACGAGTCTGCACCAAAGCACCCTTCACAGTACGAAGCAGACAAATGCATACAAAGTTTGCACATTTCCTCTGTGTCCCTGTCCGACGTGGCAGCAGCAAGGAAAGGATCTGAATGTGAAGAACTGGTCATTAAGGTCATAGAGATCAGTGAGGAGGCAGATGGTGTGGATGTGTGGTACACAGGAGACACACTAACCCTGGACAAAGCTTTTGAGTGCAGTCTCATTCCTGCTTCTCTGTATGTTGAAATACTTCAGAGACAGAAGATAAATCATGGTTTTAATGAAAGCCATTTTCTTCTAGAAACTGAAAAGCAGTTGGAACCTTGTGACATTGATGGAATGATACTAACCTGCCTCAGCAGGCCTAAATCTAATGAACCAGAGAGAAATGTAAAGACTTTACGGGCTGTAGCTGTTGGCCTAAAGGATCAGAAAATCACATCAAGGCAGCTTTCAGGTCAGATAGGTGTAGGTGTTATAGAAAAAGATAGAAATATATCAGAGGAAAACTCTCAAGGGCGTGTTAGTTTGAGGGTGGATGCAGCCGTTCAGTGTGATTTGATGAGTTGCAGCAGCTGGCTCACTGTTTTGGGACACCAGCAGCAGTTTTTGGGGCTTGTTTTGCCAAAGTCTGAGCAAACCATGATCACTTCCCTCCAGCATGATAAACAAATCAATGTGATCAGCAGTGGACTGCTGAGTAATCCAGTAAAAATGGTAGCGTTTTATATTCCAGAGTATTCAGAGGTGATGGATTTTACTACTGCTGTTCACAATGGTTTCATCGACGCTCACTCAGCAGAGGTGCTGAAATCTGTTGAGATTCCTGATGAGCTTCCTGACTTTAATGACCTGTATGAAAAGTTTTCATCTTGGCTCATATATAAAAAAGTGTCGGTTGAGGGATGGCAGTGTAGTTCTGAGGATGCAGAGGTGAGCAAACCCACTCCCACAGAGGTAGAGCAGCTGTTCATCTCACACCTGATGATCAATAGTTACATCGATCTAAAGTCGGCTCAGAGGGTGCTAATCCTCGACAGTCATTTGACTCGAGTGGCTCAGGCTTTTCTTGAAGACTTGAAGCCCACCAGTGTGAAGATGCTTTCACACCTCAACAGAGGAACAGAGAACAAGGTGGAAAACACTTTTGATTCAGATGATGTTTTTAAGGACAACTATACCATAACATTTGATGAAAACTCACATCTTTTATTTGAGCCACACAGTTTTAACTCTGTAAGCACTAAAACCAAAAGGTTTGATGCAAAGCCTCTCACAGCTGACATGCTGGATAATGGAGGCAGTGTAAATACAATAGAACCCACGGTGCAAGATGAAGGCCAATCAAATGGCAGTTCCAACTGGAATAGCTTAAATTATTTAGAACAGGAAAAATACAAAAATGAATCAGAATTTGAGTTTGAAAACAGTTTCAGCCTTGATGGTCAATCATCTCCAGAGATATCAGGATCTTCCAAATTGTCCATGAAGTCACAATGTGATGTGATTGATTCTGAGTCATCATTTACGTCTTCCCTTCAGAAACCGTACTTTAGTAAATCAGTAAGGGTGGATAACAGTCAGACAGTTAGCTTGTCCTTTGATGACCTAATGGAGGAAGAAAGCCCATCTGATTACTCTGTTCCATCTCTGTGTGGCCAAAGGGTAGCAGGATGTCCTTCAGACAAAGATCCTGAGGGATATTGTGACTTCACAGAAGCTTTTAACAGGAGAGCAGTGGATGCAAACTCTGTCCTGGAGCTGCATGAGCCACAGTTGGTTGAAGAAATGTGCATTTTAAAGGCTGAGGAGGAGACGGCATGTGATCTGAATCAGTCAAACCCAACTAAAATACTACAAAACGTATCTAAGTCTCCATGCAATACAAGTAGTGATCTATTTCCTATTGTACCATCTGAAAACAAATACATTGATCCTCAAAACAGCTTTTATCTCAATGGAAACAGCATTGCATTCACTTCAGAGGGCGGCAGGATATTCTTACCTCATTTTCATGCAGCTGAAAATGTACAGGAGCCGACTGAAAGGAAAGTTGCTGTCATGTTCCTTGACTCACCCAAAGAGGACTCACACAACGAAGAAGAGTCAAAAACCAGAACAGACTGTGAGCATCGCTCTCATCAGCACGAGATGAACCCACCGTCCTCTTGGAGTGAGACACCAGCAGACTGTAGTCCTCAGGCTGTGAATGGTAGCTCAAAGCTCATAATCAGTGAGCACCTGGCAGGTGGAGCTGGCATCAGCAGAACTTTGGTAGACAGTTCTGCTTTGACAGAGTCAGTATTAACCCCTTATGTCTGTACTGACACACAAAGTCAACACATCACCTCTGCTTTCTCCCTATGTGAGTCAAGCAGCCCCCCCACTGATGATGCTCTCACTGATGGATTGGATGCTGGTGTTTTTGTGGTCCCATCATTCCATAATGATATGTGTGAAAAAAACAATACAGAAACTGAAAAAAGTGATGCTCGCTCATCTTTGAATGGAGATCCAGCTAGGAGTGAAGATTGCTCCTCCTCCTCCTCCTGGGGTTTAAATACAGATGGAGTCATTTCTCCATTAGAGGGTTGTAGCAACTATGACATACGCTGTACGGAAAATAGCAACAGAATTGCCTCACCTCAGCAACCGGGGCCTCTTTTGAGAGCTGACTTCATCGCTGAACCAAAGCCTTGCTGTTTTCAGAACGCTCAGAGTGAAATTTTAACTCCTCCTAAGCTTCTTCCTTCATCTCAGTCACCAACTGCTCTCAGTAACCTGAATGCAGAAGACATCAGTCACATGGGATGTCATATGACAGATTCAATACAGACTGAAGAAAAGTTTGTGGGTTCAAACAGTAAAAGAAATGATTCTGAATTTCAGAATGAGAGTCTTTGCCTTCCAAGACAACGTGGTGGCACTTGTGAGGTTTCTGGTGATTCTGGGAAGAACTTTGCATCATGGCAGGAGACAAGCAATGATAATGGAAATGTACTGTTCTCTAATCCACCCTCTGCAACGTCAGACATTCCCTTTAGACACCCACTAACAGAAGAAAACGCAGGGTCTTCCTGCCAGTCAGAGTTAAAAAAAATAGATGAAAGCTTTTCTGACCTTTCTCAGGTGGCTGCAGATGTCCTTTCAGAAAGCTGCAATGCATTTACAGGTGCCTTCTCAGAATCGGATTCTAATTCTTCACAGACAGTTTTAGAGGATAGTAAGGAAAAGCTACTCAAAGACAGTGTTTTGCATAAGGACAGAGATGATCTCGAGCTTCTAGATTCTCAGAAGAGTAACGCACCTGGTGGTGTTGTAGACAGCAGTTCTGTGTGTCTTTCCTCGGCTATCCAGAGGCAGAACACCTTCGATTCAAACAGCAAAGACCAAGAAAACTCCCAGCTTGTGTGTCAGGAGGATGAAGAACATCTGGATGCTCCAAATTTCCAGCAGCGATTCCTGCAGCTTTTCCAGACTGTTTCCTCAGGCCAAGATTTCTCAGTCCTTCAGGAAATGATGGACTCACTGAGCAGCGCCCTGGGAACCAACTCCATGGAGGAGCGCTGGCACACTTTAGAGAGCATTCAGGAGGAGAGTTTAGAGGAAGAAGAAGAGGAGGCTGCAGAAGAAGAGTCTAGAGCCCATTATGTTGCTGCAACAGTTCACAGAACATCCGCTCATGTTTCTGACTTCTCACAAAAGGTAAAACTATAAAAGATAGTAAGTAAGCCACTCCTGTTCCAGCGTTTCAGACAAACTTTTCCTTTTTCAGTTTTCAATCCAGGATTACCTGGAATGTACCGGGAAACTTCAAGATCATGCTGACGCATTAGAAGATCTAAGGAAAGACCTTTCAATGCAAGAAACTATAAGCAAGAACATGGAAGAACTGCAGATCTATTTAGAAGAATGTCAGGTTAGGGGTTAACAACTGTTGTTTTCTATTGTTTTTTTTTTTGTTTTTTGCTAAGTAGTTTTTCCTCCAAATATGCCCAGGTCTTAGAGTCTGACCTGTCTAGAGTGGGTGATGTTCTGATAGCAGATGTGGATAAAGCCAAACAGCTCCTAAATTCCGCTGATGAGGATCTACCCGTTCAAGTCCATAAAGATTTGGCCTTGGCGTATCGGCACTTAGAGCCAAACTTCACTGCTGTCTCCCAGATGTGTGCAAAGAAGAAGACGTCCCTCGTTCAAGCAATGGATGAAGGACGGGTCTGTCTCTTCAGATAGTTAAAAAAAATAGTACAATGTGAAAATAGAGTCTTGTTTTTACTTTATCTTCTGTATTTTCAGGCAAATTTAGAATCAGAATACCAAAAACATCGGACTGACCTCGACAACCTCAGAAAATCAATTCAAAGAGCATCTGACTTGTGGGATGTTAACCTAAAAACATGTGATGAGGACCCACAAAGACATCTGAACCACCAGAACAAGGTTTTTATTTTGTTTTCTAAATTTCAAGAAAGAATACAGTAAGGCATACTCAGAACTCTTCCATCTTTTATTCTTAAAGGACACAGAGGAGAAACTTCTCAAAGAAGCCAGGCTCAAGTTGGAGGACGTCACATTTGACATCCAGTGCTTCATTTCTGAAAACGCTCAATTTCTGAGTCCAGCTCAGAGCAGCTACCTCCTTAAGTTCCTCACCAGCACACAGCGGGCACTCAGGGAGCAGACGGAAAGGATCATGGCACAGAGGAGCACCTTGGATGTCACGTTGAGCACTAACGAGGAAGAAAACCAGGAGAAGGTCTGCCCTATGTTCATTCTAAAATAGAAAAGAGTTTGGCAAAACTTCAGGAATATGTCAGAAATATGAGACAGGGTAGAAACACTAGAGGAAAAATCTGTGTCTAAACATCTGATATGTAGTTTTTATTGCACTCTTCCTACTTGGATATAGTGTACATATGATAGGAAAATAAAAAAAAAATCTAACTTCTTAATTTAGTTTATAAAATTAATTGATATGGTGTAGATGTGAATGATGCATAATTGTTTAGTTGGGAAAAAGTACTATGCTTATCTGGAGGTAGAGTGATCAAGCTCTTTCATTAAAATCATAAACAAAGTAAAATTATATTGAAAGTAAAAGTGGGTTTGAAACTATTGATCAGTCTAAATTACAAAACTTTTAAACTGAATTAATTGACACCTTCAATTTTGTCATTAAAATGTGAGTATAGGTGCAAATATTTTCAGAAAAGACATAAATGCATGTTTTTTGTCTGTGTGATAGCTGCTGCAAACTAACCTTTGTGTTGTGCTGCTTACCCCCTGCAGGCCTCAGGATTCCTCTGAACAATAGATATCGGACAAAAAGGACTTTCTCAATATAGATGCATAACAGCATGTTTACAGCATACTGAGGGTTTATTTAACAACGAGAATGAAAAGAA
Source organism: Oryzias curvinotus (assembly GCA_023969325.1). NCBI lineage: Eukaryota > Metazoa > Chordata > Actinopteri > Beloniformes > Adrianichthyidae > Oryzias > Oryzias curvinotus. The sequence goes on from CM043720.1 coordinate 6,593,725, forward strand.
ATGCTTTAACAGCAAATTTTGCATGTTACTTAAATGTTTTTGAAATATCTTTAACTGCTTTGTTGTTGATTTGACAGAGATTTACATATATGTATGCAAACACAATGTGTATGAAAATGTAACCAATTTTGTTTGGTTTTAATTTTTCTTTTTTTGTTTGTTTTATGTCAGTCTTTTTCGGCGAAACACAAGGAGTTTACAGATAAGCTGGAGGACATGTGTGACAGTCTCACGCTGACAGAGAATCGACTGATTGGCCACAAACAGGAGGCTAAAAGCATTGAATGCATCCCAGACCTGCAGCAGTACCAGCAGGAGCATCAGGTTTGGCCCTAATTCATTTTCTTTTCTTAAAAGAAAGCTTCCTTCAGTCAAGATCCTTTTTTTTTCCTTCAAGGCTCTGCAGAAAGACGTACTGATAAATGCCAGTGCCTTAAACGAGGTAATCAGCAGCTCTAAAAAATTTTTGGAGGAGAACCGCAATAAGATGACACCAGATCAGATCGTCATTGTTGAGAGCAAGTTGGAAGAGGCTAAAAGCAAAGCCAGCCTCATAAACCAGCAGGCGGAGGAGTCCAAGAAAGACTTGGAGAAAATTGTTACAACGACCATAAAACAGGAGAGCGAAAAGGTTCTTATTACTTTCACCTGCAAAAACTATGTAAAACATTTGAAAGTGATATTTGGCACAGTGAATCATTGATCCTGATGTGCGGTCTGTTTGCAGGCTGCAGCTGTGGAACGACTTGAGGAAAATAAGAATAAAATTGAAGGTCTCCTGGACTGGATATCCAACATAGGGAATGAAAACAAGAGCAGTCAGGATCACACTGACCATATAAGTAAAGAGAATGGAAACCTGCCGGAGGAAACATCAGCCAAGGGGCTCATAGACGAGCATGATGATGCCAATGGAAATGCAGTGCAGACCTCTGAAACTGATTTAGCTGGAAAGAACGAATGCCAGAGCGAGTCAGGCCTGGATCTTGATGACCAGTATTGCAAAATAAAGGTATTATTCGTCTTTAAAAAAAAAAAAGTACCTTTTGAAAGATTGTAATGCTTTAAGTTTAATAAGTTTAAATAAACACCTCAAAGAATGAATAAGAAAAACTGTAGAAACTGAAAACATCTGTTCATTTGATTACAAAAATCTATGTATTTTCAAAATATTGATTTCTTGTTATTATAAAGTTTTAAAGCAGTAATGGATAAAAGTGTGACTAATTTTTTTTCCACAGGCACGCCATCAGGAGATTCTGTCCCAGCAGCAGAATCTGATTATGGCAACTCGCTCCACTCAGGCTCTGCTTGACAAACAAGCCAACGTTCTGTCCTCTGAGGAGAAGGAAGCCCTGCAGAAGAACGTTGAAGACCTGCAGGAGCGCTATGAGGCCTCGCTGACTCAGGCAGAACAGCAGATGAAACAGGTGCAGTGCATTCAGGAGGAGCTGAAGAAGTTCAAGGATGACTGTGAGGAGTTTGAAGGCTGGTTGAGTGAGGCTGATCGAGAGATGGAGGAGCTTGGCGCTCCGTCAGCATCCCTCAATATCCTGACTGATAAGCTCCAGCAACAGAAAAGCTTCTCAGAGGATGTGATTTCCCACAAAGGGGACCTTCGCTTCATCACTATTTCTGGACAGAAAGTGTTGGATGCAGCTAAAGCCTGTGGTTTGGCTGATCCCAAGAATCCTCTACTGCACATAGACACTTCAGGGGCGTGCTCTGCTGTCAAGGAAAAACTGGATTCAGCTGCAAATCGATACAAAACTCTTCATTCTCAGGTATTTGTTTTATAGCTGACAAGCAGTTTTTGACTTGGCCACTGGATGGCAGCACTGAAATGCATCTTCTTCAATAGATAGTTTTGGATTCCAATAGTGATTTTATGATTCTTTTGTCCATTTTAGTGCAACACGCTTGGCAGCAACCTCAGGGAAGTTGTGGACAAATACAAAAAATATGATGACACAAGCACTGACCTTCTGAAGTGGCTCAACAACTCAGAGGATGAGGCAAGGAAGCAGCAATCAGAAGCCATAGCTGCTGACCTACAGATGCTACAGAAGCAGCTTGAGGAGACCAAGGTAAGCAAAAAAGCAGGTTAAATCCATAAGTTTGTGGTTAAATGCACAGATTTTAATCTTTAGCTTTTTCCACATTTCAGTGATTCGTTTCCCTTCATTCTGAAAGGCAAAATATTTAAATCTACTCCATGTTTATTTTATTATAAATGATTCTTATCCAAATGTAATCAGCAGGAGTTTAACTCATGCAGAACTTGGATTACAACAGCTCATCTATAACCATGACACCATAGATCTGACTTAAAACAAACATGGAAAGAAATCCAGCAAAACTGTTTGAAGCTCTACTTTAAAATTCTCTTCTGCGTGCAAAAAAGATTAAAATAGGTTATTTTTAGCTTGCACGCTCTAACAAAATGATAAATGAACTGTGTGAAAGAGCTGTCTTTGTCAAAGCTTTTGGCCGCAGCTATTTCCAGCATTTTTTTGTAGGGAGGTAGTTACTTACAGTACAGATAAAAAGTAAATGTGAGCCAAAGAGGAAACACTGTTCCAACAGCTTAAATTACAAATCAGAGCTGAAATCATAGGCCTCTCTGCAAATGAAGTAGACAGTTACAATTTATCCTGATTATTTTATCTGTTCCACAAGTGAAATACATTTTCCTCATGGCAAGAGGTCATGCAATTATACAAGGACATTTTCAGCTTTTTTGACTTTTTTTTGTTTGCACATCTTCAGGCTTTACAAGGTCAGATGATGGGACATCAAACTGCTGTTGAGACGCTACGCAAAACTGCAGAGTCCTTGGTAACATGTGAAGGAAACCTGTTGAGCAATCAAGACGAGATCCAGGAGATAGTAGGTGAGGGAAGATCAAACTCACCATATTCTGTTTACTGAAGGTCTCAGGAAGTTTTGCATTACATGTGATGCTCATCGTGGACTTTAAAAGAATTTCTTTGGTGAATTACCGGTAAATGAAAAAGTTCATGTAAAAATGTTGTAATTCAAACATCTGTTTATAGAAGACACATCCCATAAAAGTTAGTTGCTGGCATGAAATCCTCTGCAACGTTTATGACTTTCCTTTTTGATTAGACAGCAAAAGCATTAACGACACAGCATTTGCTGTTTTTTGACATACCCATAACTGTTTAGCAGATGGAGAGATAAATGCATTTCTGGGGTTTTTTGTATTATCTGTGTTTGCTGCAGACGACATTGTTGAACGCTATGACAACCTTTCCAAGAGCGTGAGTGATCGAAATGAGAAGCTGCACGTTACCCTGACTCGCTCCATGAGTGTGCAGGATGGTCTTCATGAGATGATGGGATGGATGGAGGGAGTTGAGGCCAGTCTGAAAGAGAATGAGTCCATACCCTTGGACTCTGCTGTTCTTGGAGATATTCTCAGTAAAAAAGTGGTGCGATTTCTTTTGTTTATCTAAGTGATTTAAAAAAAAAACACTATTCTCTACAAACTAAATTAAAAATCGTTTTTTTTAACTTGTTTTAGGCTTTAGAGCAAGATATAGCAGGTCGGCAGAGCAGTATCTTAACCATGAAAGAAAAGGTGAGGAAGTTTGCAGAGACGGCTGATCCTTCCTCAGCCGTGGCTCTGCAGTCCAAGATGGATGCTCTCTCGCAGCGCTTCTCTGATGCTTGCGATAAGCACAAACAGAAGATTTCCCAGCTGGAAGAAGTGAAAGAAAAGGTCGAGCAGTTTGAGAACACTGCAGAGAAAGTTCAGCACGTTGTAGAGAAGCGTATGAAGGAACTGCATGAAACCGACGGTCCTGGGAAAACCTTTAGTGAAATGTCTCAGCTAATGCAGGCAAGTATAATGCAAACAACCTATAATATTTACGACCGTTTTTTTTTTTAAATTACATGTAGCTGTATATTTTAATCTGATCGTAGAGCATTAAAGAAGAGATATCTGGATGTGGAAATGATATGGAGAAGCTGCGTCATTTGTCCAAGGACTTGTCTGGTTTAAATTCTGATGGAAATAAAACAACACTTCAAAGCAAGATGGACAATCTCTCTGGCATTTTCAACACTTTCAAGGACACCGCCAAGGAAAAGTAAGTCAGAGGATGAAAGACGAATCTCAATTTGCTTGTTTTTATTGATTTGATTGTGCAGATGAAGGCATGATTTAACCGATTTGGCTGTCTTGTGCAGAGAGGAAGAGCTATCATCCTGTCAGGACCAGCTGGGAGAATTCAGACGTGCAGCCACCGAGCTCAACCAGTGGCTGGAAGAGACCAATAAAAAAGTGCCTGCAGTTTTGCCAAGCAGCAGTGAGAAAAACCTGGAAAAGGACCTGCACACGGTCAATGTGAGTTATGGGCCTTATAAAAGGTTTACAATAGAGACAGTGTTATCCCTACTCTCCTTCTAACAGAGCTTAAAATGCTGGAACAGAAGTCGCAGATGATGCTTTACACCTTTGACATTTGCAAGAACAGATAGAAGTGAGCATGTTTTAATAGATAGTAGTCCTCCCTAAACTGTCCACCGTCCCAAACTGATTTCTATTCCTGGGATTAACAGATAAATAGTGAAAGTATTTACAGCACATGAGTAGGAGGAGGATAGACAGAGTTCTTTCATCCCAATACATTACTCAAAGCATCCCCTTCTTAAGAAAACTTAGCATATATTTTAAGAAATCCTTTATAGCTCATATTCTAAGAGTAATTCCTGTTCCTGCATTCACTGTTTTTACGAGATTCTTCCCTCATCAGGGGCTTTTGGAGGAATGGACATCCAAAGGCCCTGCTGTTCAGGACCTGAACTCGAAAGGATCAGCTCTGTGCAGCCTCATCACTTTTATCACATTCCCCGCTAAAGCTAAGATCCTCAACAAGTCAGGTAAACATCCACCGTCACACGGCTTAATCAGGACTGCATCACCACTAACTATCAGTGATTGTAAATAAATCTGCTACCAATACTCGTGACGTTTTGTCTTGTGTCTTGCATCAGCTCTTACTAATGGTGGTGACCCAGCAAGTCATATCTACCTAACCAATAAAGGTAACCAAGTGTGGATGTTAATTGTTCTGTGCCAAACATTGCATGTGATGACTTGTGACAGCACTTTGTTAAGTTGGTAATTTATAATCAATGCAGTTTTCCAAATAACCACGGGAGCATGCTCAGATTATAGTCACATATTTACTGCATGTGCACATTTTTGTTAGACAATTATTAATTAATTGATTGATTTCAATCAGCTTAAAAAAAGAAAGAAAAAAACTAAAATAAAAATAAAAGTAGAAATATGTAGATATCTATTTTAAGATGTTAATTCATTAATTGGGGCTGCACGGTGGCACAGTGGTTAGCGCTCTTGCCTCACAGCAAGAAGACCTCCAGTTCAAGTCCCGGCTGGGGGACATGAAAAATACATCAACGGGGGACCTTTCTGTGTGGAGTCTGCATGTTCTCCCCGTGTATGCGTGGGTTTTCTCCGGGGTCTCCGGCTTCCTCCCACCATCCAAAAACATGCTTCATAGGTTAATTGGCAACTCTAAATTGTCCCTAGGTGTGAGTGTGAGAGTGAATGGCTGTGTGATTGTTGACATTCTAGCCTGCGACAGACTAGCGACCTGTCCAGGGTGTCCCCTGCCTTTGCCCACAAGTGGCCGGGATGAATGAATTCATTGATTGATAGTTAAAATAAATAATACAAAAAATTATGCTGTCATCTTGACATTATAATTGCTCCTAATAATAAATAGATATATTTGCACATATACATTCAGTACACACACGTCCCATTCAATCCATCAATTATAATTATTGTCAAATAGGCATTCATAAAAATGTTTATGTCATACATTAAAAAATGAAAATATCAGGAATAAAAAAATAGATACAAAGAAAAGAAAACTTACAGGACCACATTTGAACATATAGAAGAGCTGCAGTAAATGAAATGGAAAACGTCATTTCACCCATTTGACTTAAGGAAACATTGTTTCTGCCTTATAGGTAATGTAATTTTCATAGTTTGCTCCTAAAGAAGTCAAACATTTTCCCCTGAAAATCTTAAAATAATACCCAATTATTGTATTGTTCATTGTTCTCTTTTTATTTTCACTGTGAAGTTTTCTTTTAAAACAACAACATATTCTTTTATATGTTTTGTGTATTTTGTGGCAAATGGACCTTGAGTCTATAATAAGGTGGATTAATTAATGAATCATCAATATGAATGAATGAATTCATGAATTCATTCATTCATATTGATGATGTTGCAGTTCACAGTTAAAGCTTGACTAAACCTTTTTTTGGGATGTCCTCAGAACTGATGGGAATCCAGCAGAACATGACATTTGTCAGTGAAGGATATGCCAAGCTCGGGGAAACTCTGAAGAGCCGAGCTGAGCAGATGAGTAATCTGCTACAAGAGGTCAAAGAGGCCCAAAAGGAGACAGAGGACATGATGACATGGCTGAAGGGCATGAAAAACACGGCAGCGTCCTGGAACGATGCAGCCACCTGAAAAAAAATCTGTGAAAACACAGCTTGAGCAGCAGAAGGTACAACAGTGGTGTTGCTGACCTAATGGACTTTTTCATCAAGTTGTGTTCCAAAAGTGCTGTTCTTGCTGACCTTTCTTTTCATTTAATGAAATGCTGATAACAAAAATGACTGAATTCAACTTAAATCCATTTTTTTTCTTCAGTCATTTGAAGATGGCATGAAGCAGAAACAGGAGCAGCTCCTGAAGCTCAGAGAGAAGCTTCTGGGCTTGATTACCACCCATCCCAACTCCCCTGAGGCAGCAAAATGGAAGCAGATGCTGGCTGAAATAGGTATGCAGTAAGACGTTGGCTCCAGATGGCCCTCCAGTTAATTTGATTAGCTGAAATTGTACCAAGTATGTTGAAGTCCAATGACCAAAGAAACACGTCGCATGATTAAAGGTTTAGCTAAAACAAGAAATCTGTTGTATCCTGTGAGAAACTGTAACAGAATGTTAGCATATCTGAGCGTTGCCTCTTTGCTTCACCATGTTACACATTTGCAATGTTGTCATCTCGCAGTAGGAGAGCAACAAAGCGACAGGAAGCAGAAAGCTGTTGGTGCTGACTAATGCAGAATGGTGTGATTGCTCTGCTTGTTGATCAGATACTGCCTGGGCAGAGGTCAACGGCTCTGTGGAAGAGAGGAAGCTGCACCTGGAACAGTCCAACAAAAACCTAGACTTCTTTCAAACAGCTGAGAAGCAGCTTTGTCAGTGGCTTTCAGAAAAGGAGCTGATGATGAGTGTGCTTGGACCGCTGTCAGTCGACCCAAACATGCTTAAAATGCAGAAGCAACAAGTTCAGGTTAGTGTCATCTACAATGATGTATTGTTAAAGACCCACTCTGATCATCTTTTGCTCTATACTTGTAGTACATGTACTTGTAGTTATGATTATGCAGCTTTGCGCCCCCTAAAACTGCAGTTTTCTAGGACAGTTTCTGCAGAGCAGCAGGAGTTTATTGGAAATTTATCTCCGAAATCTAAATAATTATTGGTGCAGAGCAACCCTCTCCCCCCAGTGCTGAGAGCTCTCTGTTTAAGTGGAGCACGGTGCTTGTGACCCACCCAGCATATTTTTACGACATAAATGGGCTCTTTTTGAAACTGCTTTTTTTTTTCTTTAGCTCTTGATTTAAATAAATACTCAAAAATGGAATTTTCAGCGTAAATTTCTCTATGTTTACTTTATGTTAAAAAGACCAGAAAAAACAACACAATTTCCATCAGAGTTGGTCTTTATTCTTTTACATGAGATGTTCACTTTGACCCTCTATGTTCATATTTACCCTTCGGTTTTTACTACAGATCCTGCAAAATGAATTCAAGAGTCGCAAATCTCAATATGAGCAACTTGAGGAAGCGGCTTCAGCCATCTTGAAGTCTTCAGCCAACCAGGAGCCTTCAAGTGGAAAGCTGGTGAAGGAGCAGCTTGCTGCTGTCACTCAGAAGTGGCAAGGCCTCACGGGTCAGCTGGACCAGCGAGATAGCCTCATTGATCAGGGGGTTGTGAAGACTGGGCAATTTCAAGAGTTGCTAAAGAGCTTGAGTCACACTGCCAACCAGCTGGAGAATCAGCTTAACAACCATCATGCTAGCAGCACTCAGCCTGATGTTGTGAGGAAACAGCTGGAGGATGCCCAAAACATCTCAGCGCAGCTGAAAGAGGAACTGAAGAAGCTGAAGCAGGCTGAAGCCATCAACGCAGAGCTCTCAGCGATGGTGACTGAGGACTATCTTAAGGCAGACTTGGCCAGGCAGCTGGAAAGTGTCAGCAAGCCTATAAAACAGCTTGAAGACAAAGCAGGTTGGCCTTTCACCTTGGTATAATAATGAATTTGAATTAGTTTTGAGTCAAAACAGCTCCCTTTGGGTTTAAAATTGAAAGTGTTAGCACTTTACTTTGAGCTGTCAGATTAAAAGACTATTTAGACTAATTTTTCCCATTCAAAAAATCAGCAATAACATAATATTTCCCTTGCTAATAATCCTGTTTTTCTCTGGCAGCCAAACGAATCAAGCAGCTGAACCTAACCTTCGCCAGCTCTCAGCAGTTCCATAAGACCTCCAAAGACTTTGAGTCGTGGCTGGGTGAGAAGCTTCGTCATCAATCTGAGCCTCAGCCCATCTCTGCCAAGGTGGATGTTCTCCAACACACCATAGAGGAGCACAGTAAGCTACAGAGGGTTCTGAAGGAACAGGAAGAGGCTTACAACAGAATCGTTGGTGAAGGAGAGAGGCTTCTACAGAACACTGATGGTGCAGAAAAGTTGGCACTGCAGGGACAGCTCACTACGCTCTCCTCCAGCTGGGATGAAATAAAGAAAAGCTCTGCAGAGCATGGGGACAAGCTCAGAACTACTCTGCTGCGATCTCAGAAGTATCAGGAGCATGCAGAGAAACTTAGCTCTTGGATTCAAGACTGTGAAGCTAGTGTGGACCAAATTAAACTCGTGCTTGATCCTGTTCGAACGGAAAACTCAATGTCTCAGGTGAAAGCGCTTCAGAGGGACGTTGACAAGCACAGGGGGTTGGTGGAGCAACTGAATGCAGATGTGGAGAGCCTGACTGAAGTGGCCAACACAGACACTGATGCAGTAAAAGAAGAGAAGGAAAACATCAACAGAAGAGTGGAGAAATTAGGCGAGGGTCTACAAAGCAAAAGGGAATCCCTGGAGAAAATCTCTTTCACCATTAAAGAGTTTAATGAAGCCCTCAGAGAGGCAAAAGGACAGCTTGAAGGGGCTAAGAAACAGTTGAATTCTTATGAATCAATGGGAGTTCAGGCGCACAGCAACAAAAACTTGGCCAACATGAAGGCCCAGCAGAAGAGCTTAGAGGGAGTCCAGAACCAAGTGGAGCACATGAAGACTTTGGCCAGGGACCTTGTTGTAGATGTCCCAGATGCCGAGGGAGTGACTGACCTCTTACTGCAGTCCGACAGTGTAGAAACGGATTACAGGAGCCTCAACAAAAAGCTTGAGGAAACATGCCAGGAATTAGAAAGTAAACTGCAGGGAATTGGACAGTTTCAGAACAGCATCCGGGAGATGTTCACCTGCTTCACAGAGCTGGATGATGAACTAGATAGCATGCCTCCAGTTGATTTGGACTTAACTACACTCAAACAACAACAAGACAATGTACAAACATTTGTGGCAAAGCTGCAAGGGTTGATGGCCAACACAGTTAATGCTCGAGACAGCTGTAGGAAGATGTTGGAGACTGAATCATCTCCTGATCTGATGGGCCTGAAACGAGATCTAGATGCTCTGAATAAGCAGTGCGGCAAACTCTTGGACCGAGCCCAGAGAAGAGAAGCCCAAGTGAAGAGTACTCTCACCAAGCTGGGGGAGCTGTATGACAAACTTCATCACGTGGAAGATAAACTGTGCACAGCTGTGGACAAGGAAGCATCGCAGGAGGCGGTCGGCATGGAGACAGAAGTAATCAACCAACAGCTGGAGGCTTTTAAGGTATGACTACCCCAGTGTGATGCTTTGTTTTCATGTCACTGGTGAGAAAGAGATGACTGGAGATGACTGGATTAAACCATTGTGCAACAGTGGGAGCATGTATGGCACAGCAGTTGCCATTTTTTAAATCTTAATATGCTGCTCTCTCAAGGAATCTATTAGAGTTTTTGTTAGCTTACTTTAGAGATCCACTCCAAAGAAAATCATGTTTTCTGTGTTTTTAACATGTTCATGTGGCATTTCTTTTTATCATTTATTAAGAAAAGTAAGCTTAAAATTGAATTTATGAGTATTTTTTATTCAAATTATTGTGAATCAGGAGCAGATGAAAAGATGCTGTTTAAAAAAAAAAAAAAGCTTATTTGTGCTATAGAAAATACACTGGGTGGGCCCCAAGGCGGGGTTGCACTGCACCAACAATCCCAGACACAATTCAGAGGCAAATTTCTGATGGACTATTCCCTTTCTGCAGAAATTATGTTCTAGAACACCAAAAAGGTTTTTTGGATTTTGGCTAAGCCACTGGGAACACTTAAAATAGCTCAAAAGATGGTTGGAGTGAGACTTCAAGCATCATTATTTAAAAATAGTTCATGTTTTCTTTGTTCTCATACAATGCTCAAAACTTCAATTATCCTGTTCATGATCTGAATATTTAACTTTTGTTTTCATGTCATCTTTAAAAATATATTTTTTAGCATTTATTCATGTTTGTTTCTTATTTAGCTGTAGTATTAAATATTAATTTTTAACATATTAAACATAACATATTAAATACTCAACTTAAACATTATTTTCCTCCTATAAATGCAACCCAATTAAAATACTTAGAAATCTAATTAGGTGTTTAAATGATCAAACTTCAAACTTTCCCTCTTTTGGTCTTTGTTTTCCTAATCATAAACATATATATTACACACAGGCTGCTTACCAACAGGCTTTCACACAGCGTGCTTGCTTTATTCATAGGAATCCTCTGGGGATTGTGGGTTTTTCAGGGCATCTGCTGTTAACAAAAGAGCTGGAGTGCATATGCAATGATAGGGCAAGTGGGGCAGACCCTCAGAGCCAGGTGGTGGCCAGCAGGGTGTCGTATGATTCAGTGATGAGGCTAAGCCCCCGTCCTGCTCACTAAGCACTTATGTGGCTGTTTTCTGACCTGTGATTTAACATGTAAACGTTAACCTTCCTGACTTAAAAGCAACTTAGTGCACCTGATTATAAAATTGAAGCATCTGCTAAAGTGCATGCAAATATATTTTTAGTCAGTTCAGTGTATTGTAATGAGTGCTAGTCTGTTGTGAACTAACTATGGCAAATATTTTCAGACAAACTGACTCCAATGCATATATTGTGTTTTATACCCATTGGATTTTGTCTACCATGTTTCTGAATATGAGGTGTAAAAAAAAAGAAACATATTTGTTTGCTTTTAGATTTTCAGCTTTACAGATATTTTGAAAGCGCATATACTCCTCTGGAGTTCCCCGCAGGAAGATTAACCCATTTTTAGAGGTGATATTATGAAATGCTTCTTCTTTTCTCGCTTTATATCGTATTACTGAACAATGTAAACAGCTGTGTACAGGCAAATGTCTGTCCTGAAATGTAGGTCAAGGGATTTTTGTGAATTAAGGGGTACAGCACTCATGTAGGAGGGCCGCATCCTAACCTCTGGGTCACATGCTTGGATTAAAATATCACTGGTGTAGTAGTTGGGGGTGGGAGTGTCAGCCTATCATGCAGAAACTGGTTTGTGGGCTCACTATTAAGGAAGTGATTGATTCAAATTGTTGCTTAGCAGCATGTTGTCATGGTGCAGACCCTGTCTTTGTCCTGCCACAGCTATGGGTTGAGAGGGTGTGTGGATGGTGTCAGCTGCTTTTTTTAAAGTCCACTTTGGCGATTGGTAGCCCCTGGTGCACAATTGTAAAAAAAAAATCAGGATTTTGCCATGACTTTTTTCTTTTTTGAGCTGTATTTCTTTCATTCTATTTAGGAAAACACTTATGATCTTGGTGTAATTAAGTTATCCTCACCAAAACTAAAAGAGTAAGACAGAGTTTTATGTCTTCATCTGCTGTTTTGGCATTTTTGGACATTCACAAAATTATTTTTCAGATGTGTTCTTGAATTTGTTTAGATCGACCTGCTGTGTGTTTACCTTCATGTATGCGTTTGGAGGTTTAGTGACTACTGGGGGGGTAGCGTGGGTGTCTCTTCTTACTGTTCAGACATGACCTCAGTCTTTCTTTCAAGAGTTTCCACCCTCTGAATCACACTTTAACTACTCCATTGATGATGAGTGTCACTGGAACCATGAACCAAATGAAACGTGAAACTTCCGTAAGCCAGCTGCTAATAGGTGCATCATCTGGCTTTAAGGCAGTATTGTCAACATTTCCGCTCATAGCCTTTTTGTCGCTTTGGTTTTTAATGCAGACTTAAGCATGTGACTGGAAGAAAGTTCCAACACCATACTTCAGATTTAAGCCCGGTAAAAATTTATGTTGAGTAGAGTAAATATCTTTAAGCCAGGAGAAACCAACAACAAATTTATTCAGGGCTTCTAAAGTTAATTAAATACATTTGTTTTTGGTTTTTTTTTGTTCATCTTGGGAGGCAGCAGTTAACAGCAGCCAAAAAATTAAAAGTAAAAACATTAAGATAAAATAATAGAAAAAAAGTAACAGAAAAGGAGGTGCCATTTTTGGCTTGTTGGTTCTCCAGGGTTAAAATTATGAGACATTAAAGTATTCCCCTAATATTTGAATAAAATGATATTTCAATTGTTAACTGCTTGTGCTGATAGACACTTATGTTAGTCACACATATAAATAATAACAGTTAAATCAGGATCAGTGAAAAAAGAACTAAAGAAAAACATTAATTACTAGTGAAATTTTCTGAAACTGTTTTGTTCCTATGTGGTGCTATTCTCTCTTAGTCCATTCTGATTCTTTTTTGGGGGAAAACTTGTGTTATTTACTGAGGTTTATCTACCTTTGTTTATAATGCAAAATATATTTTCTAGACTTGAAGTGACATACTTTGTCCTAAAATGACAAGTAGATCCAACCATTTGAGCTTATATGTGAAACAAGCAAAAAAAGGAGAAAGGTAAAGAAAAAGAAAGCAAAAGAAAAAATCCTTGAAATTTAAGAGATTTTGTTTCTTGACTAAACCAAATTGCATCTAATTATGTCATAAACTCTATAAGGTTTAGTTTTCCCCCATTCTGTAATGTATTTAAGTGCAAAGAAATGGAAGAAGTCCAGGTACTCAGCAAGCTACAGATATCTAAAGAAAACAGCCATAAATTCCTTTCATGGTCTTCCATATCCCACTAATTCTTCTACAGCCCAAGTTGCTGGACGTTAAAGCCCCATCGTGAACTTGGCAGAGCCCCTGGTGTTAAATTACCTGGGACCTGTGCCTCCTTCGGCATACCAGAGTAATTAAGGATATCTGCAGGGTCCAAGGCAACTATTCACGAGAAGAAAACAGAGGCTGAGGCGAGAATAAAAGCAAAAATGTGTGTCTGTCTTCAGGATTGCATGATGTCATTGCTGGGAGCCGCTGCTGCCTGTCGGTCAGTATGCTTTTCTTGTGTGTGTTTGAATTGGAGGAGGCTGTGTGCACCCCCTTGCTCTGGGGGGAAAAATGAAGTAAAGTTAGTGGCTGTGTCACGATGCAGAGAATGGCTCAGATGTGAAGTCATACGCGCAGAGGACAAATAAGGGGAGAATTAGAAACGGGAAAAGAGGGTCATGCGTCCACCAATCAACTTGTGCCGGAGCGGCTCTGAGCACAAATGGAGTTGTGGCAGATGTTGTCTGAATAATGAGCGGGGGCGGGGCTTGAAGCCTTCTGCCAGGAGGGTGTCTGACAGTGTGAGGAGAGCGATGGGAAAGGAAGGACAGGTTTTTTTGTTTATCTAAGAGTACCAGCTCTTCTCTGAACCTGCCTGCTGCTTGTTGGATTTGTTTGGGGATATTTTCACTTTGCCCTGACCCGAGGATTTCTGGAAAAGAAAATCACAATGGAGTTGAGGGTTAAGTTCTGCTTTAAGCCTATGGAGTTTTTTTTTGTTGTTGGCATTTTGGTCTTCATAATAAATCCTGGTTTTTATATGGAGTTTTAAAGTTTTTACATTTTTTTTTCTTCTGAGTTTGGCATATTGGTGTCTTAAGTCGTTTTTACACAGATTGTTTTTTTCCACTCTGAACTTGGATGTGATTTTTTTAAGTCCTGAAATCAATTGTGGATTTATTTTTTGAAAACAAGGGAAAATGCTCATCATTCATTTGTTAATTAGTCATTTTCTAACGGAAATACATTTCTTTTGACACGGCTGCTGCTCATACAAGTTCTCCTCCTTCTCAACTTGCTCTGAGTGCTCTTGATTAACTTCTGCTGTACTTCATAAGGATTTGCATCCATCTTTAATCTTTTCTTGGACCTGAGCACTGACAGTTGTTTCATCATGGGTAAACCACTAAGCAGACCAGATTGCCTCAGACAAAACCCCTCCTGTGTTGGGAAGGGGGAGGAAGAGGACCTGAACATTGATGACTGCTATGTGCCACAGAGGTCAATTTATGACACGGTCCGGCTTAACGAACAGATAGACTCGGGCTCCAAAGGCAGCCTCTCCTCTCGACACTTCACAGGCACTTTACCTTACACATACCGCACTTTAGAGGTCAGAAGTTTGTGTGGCAATGGGGGTCTCTCAGCTTCCAGTTCATTTGAGCTTCGGACCAGAAAGCCTGCCATGCTGGATGAGCGAGCAGTCTTTGATGGACTTAAACTCAATGGGAATGTCATGAGGGTGAGCGATACTGTCCTTCCGAAGTCTCGTCTTCAAGGTGGAGACAAGAAAGAACCAACTCATCACCGGCGATCGTGGCGGACTTTTGCCCCGGCTAATTTGGGAGAGTATGTGAGCCGCAGTGGAACGCTGGGCTCAGGGAGTGTGGAGAGGCCTGGGCTGATCAATGGCAGGAGAGGACAGAGTAAAACCAGCTCACTGACATCTGAAGAGGACTCGGGGCTATACAGTCCCTCAGTAGAGAGGGACCGGCACAAACCCCACAAAAGATCGGGCCCCGGCACACGAAGCCTGTCATCCTCAGAGGCCATGCACACATCCGGGGACCTGAAAACGAGACGATCACTGAGCTCAGGGCAAGAGGACTTTCCTTTTTCTCCTGTAAAAGAGAAGCAGCCTCTTTACCACAGCAGCAGTTTGGTTCAGGAGCCACAAGCCAAAGAATCTGCCACTGTGAAACTGCATGAAAAGGAAACTGTAAGCAATGGAGAATATCAATACTCCACAGCGAGGTCACCTTCAGGGTCGGCCGCCAGAACTCAAAATGACAGTTCAGGCTGGCGATCCAGGACTCTAACCGACTATGATGAGCTCTCCACGGCAGAGCTGTTCGAGGATGTGTCACCTCAGGATGACTGCGAGTTGGTTAGTGTGGTGGTGACACAGCCGGAGACACACAGGAACTCTGTAACTCTACACACAGCCAGCTGCCAGCAAACAAATCCATGTACCTTGCAACAAGCAGCATCCAAATACAACTTGGAAGAGCTGGAGGAGTTTCTGCAGTCTCTGGAGGCTTGTCTGCCTAACAGCATACAGACATTCCAGCACACAGAGGAGCATGACATTGAGGCTTTACTGAGTGCCATTGCAGCCTGCACTGAAATGGACCCCACGGGTTATTTCTTCTCACAGGTGCCCCAAAATAGCCACTCCTTTCATTCCTGAATGTTTCTCTGTTCGGTTTCTGGAATATTTCTGTTTATAGTACATCCCTTTAAAACTAGTTTTACCTCAACAAGTCACAGTTCTGGCTACGAGAGGGATGTAATTAAGTTTACTTGGCTGTCCAGCCTGGAATTTTGTTGTACTTTAGCTGATAAAAGTGTGTTCATAAGGTCTCCTGACATCATGGAGGAGGTAGTGTCAGCTGGATTTTTACCAAAAGAACTATGAGATCAAAGATTGTAAATGTAATGGAGGCTTTATCAAGAACAATCTTGTTTCTTTAAAAGCATAATATAGACATAAATGACATACAGAACAATCAAACATTTGTGTATATTTATTTTTTAGTAACAAAAATAATATTCTGTATGACAAATTGAGTTAAAGTTGCTTTAAAGATCCACTCTGATCCTCTTTTGATCTATTTTCAAAGTGTTCCCAGTGGCCTTTTAATCATGATAATGCAATTTTTAGCCAAAATGTTATTTTTAGGACATAGTTTCTGCAGAGTGGCTGTAGTTCATTAGAAATTGTAGGTTGTGTGCGGAATTGCTAGCACAAAGCAACCCCAACCCTTTTCCCCTCCCCATTGCTGAGAGCTCAGAGCAGGGATCTTCTTTCCACTAATATATATCACATTTAAATCCTTAAGGCTCTCCAGAAAGAGAACATTGAACCACTACAGACTCAACTTCAGGATATCAACTCCCTTGGCCAGAGCCTCATCCAGAACGCTGCTAAAGGCACGAGCACTAAGAAGCTCGAGGACGACCTACAAGACACCAACTTCAAATGGAATACCCTCAATAAAAAGGTCAACAGTACCCTGATCGTCACGTTGTTTTTGTTTCCGCACATCATTGAATCTCATTATTAAAGTCAAAAATTGACTTTGTGCAGATTGCTGAACGATCTGCTCAGTTGCATGAAGCCCTGCTGCATTGTGGGAGGTTTCAGGATGCTCTTGAGTCCCTGCTCAGCTGGCTGACAGACACAGAAGAGCTTGTAGCCAACCAAAAACCGCCGTCCGCAGAGTTCAAAGTGGTGAAGGCCCAGATACAAGAGCAGAAGGTAAGAAGTAAAGCAAACACAGTTTTTTCCAACAGTTACCAAGTCGACACATTTACAAATAATTTTAGCTTTGTCATTCATCTTATTTAATTGACATTCATTGCCTGGTGGGCACCTAATTTGTGTCTGTTAGATTTACTTCCTTTTCGAGGCGATCAAATCAACAACACTAGTAACTCTGCCGCTTTGTTTGCCTTTGACAGCTCTTGCAGAGACTGCTGGATGACCGAAAGCCGACCGTAGAGCTCATAAAAAAGGAGGGCGGAAAGGTTGCAGAACTGGGAGAGTCCGTGGATAAGGAAAAGGTTGCAAAAGAGATTGAAAGCCTAGGGCAGAGGTGGGACACTCTGCTAAAGAAAGCTGAAAGCAGGTCTGTATAAAAACACAAATACTTTCAGTGGCCTAAAGTTGTAAAGTTAATTACATTTATCCTTTTGTCTTTATTTGGAAACTTCACTTGTCTGTTTAGTATAGCTTAGAAAGGAATTTAAATATACTTAGGCATGTAAATAGCAGACACTTTTTTGGGTTTATTTGTGAACACGCACATAAAAAAAAGGACTTGGTGATGCTATACAAGTCTGTTTTTCTTTTTCTTTGGCTTGTCAGCAGGTTTTGTCGCTGTCTTTAACAATTTCCCTGTCTTTATGTTGTGCAAAGCAGCCAAATAAAAATAAAATAAAATCTATGTAGGCTTGTCCTTCTTCTAGGTTGGCTTGAAAAGGGGGGACATGTTCTGCAAAGTCCTACAAAAAACAGGGATGGGTTTTATTTATTATGATTCTTAATGACAGGCTTTGAGACCGAGCTCATGACAGTGTGTTTGAATTACAAGAAGATTTGAAGTTAAATAGAGAGAACTTGCAATATAACAAATTAAATGTTTTGTCATAAATTGATTTTAAGGCAATTTATCATTTTGAGTTGCGAACGTTGATGTAACCTTCAAAGGGGTTACTCATCTTTTAATTGAACTCATGGTAAACCACTTCTCAACGTCTCAGACTATTTTTGTCAACATGGTCAAACCACAGAAAATCAGATCTTGTGAAAGAAAATTTACCCCAAATCTCCAGGAAGTCTTTTTTTTTTCTCTTCTTATGACAATTCAGTGTAGTGTCTCTCCAACCCTTTTTGTGTGCTTTTACACATGTGGTAGGCAAAGACAGCTGGAAAGCATCTTAGTGGTCACTCAGCAGTTCCATGAGACTCTGGAGCCTTTGAGTGAATGGCTGGCAGCGACAGAAAAACACCTCGCCAACTCTGAGCCACTTGGCACTGAGACTTCTAAGCTAGAGGATCAGATTTCTCAGCATAAGGTAATACACTCCATGTAAAAAAATAACAATTTTGTTTTAGATGCACTTTGATTTTGTTAGATTCTTTCCTGCTCATTTCATGCTACTTTTGTCATTTGTTGCTTTTAATTTGAGTTGTCATCATCTCCCATTTTTATCTGTTTTACATTTTGACTTTTTTTTTGTTTTGTTCCATTTCTCACGCCCCATGGTCAGGCTTTAGAGGAGGAGATTATGAATCACAGTAAAGACCTGTTTCAGGCTGTCAGTCTGGGTCAGATGCTTAAAACTGTGAGCTCTGTGGACGATAAAGAGTTTGTTCAATGCAAACTGGAGACCATTCAGGCCGGTTATATAGAGCTCCAGGAGCGATGCAGGAGGAAAGCAGACATGCTGCACCAGGCTCTGGCAAATGCCCAGCTGTTTGGAGAGGATGAGGTGGCCCTCATGAACTGGCTCAACCAGGTGCACTCCAGGCTGAGCGAAGTGTCTGTGGAGGACTACAAAACAGACACGCTTGAAAAGCAACTAGCAGAACAACGGGTACAAAGCTCCCCTCAGGCCATCCATGATTTTTTTTTGTCTTTTTCTTTACATCAATCATCTTTCAGTTTGTTTCGTTTTGAGTCTTTCTTTTGTTTGTGCGGGATCTTCTCCTTTGCTTCTCTGTGACCGAAGTTTTTCTTTTCAGAACCTTCAAAGCGAGATTGAGTTCCAGAAGAGGAATGTTGATCAAGCCATCTTTAATGGAGTGGAGCTGCTGAAACAAACAACAGGCTCGTCTTGATTACTTCCTCGTGTTTTAATGAACCGAATTCAGCTAATTCAAAGATACAACTAATAGTTTTTTTCTAGACAGACCAACAGTCATTAACTTCAACGTAGCATAAAAAGCAAAATTTTCAGGTCATCTTAAGAGTAAAATGTGTAAAATATTGTATCAGAAATGTATACTTTGTTAAATTAGCCAAATAAACAAGATTTTTTGAACACTTTACAGTTGATTTTGGGTGGCAAAAATTAACAGGAAAATAAAAAAATAAAATAAAAAAAGTAAACGCAATTAAATTAAACAGTGGCTAAATTTGACCCCATGGGTTCTCCAGGGTTCCAATATTAAGTGGAAACAAGAAGTATAATACTTTACTTACACCTTAAGTTTTCTTGAATCCTAATGTATACAAGGGTGTGCCCTCACATGGCTGGGATGTAGTGCAATTATCTGTAATAAATTATGCATTGTGTATAAAAACACTTTCATAAAACATGTTTTAGATCTGTCAAGACATTGTTATTTTATATCCTACAACCCAAACTGATTTGTTTATTTATTTATTTTTGGTTTGCAGGTGATGAAGTTCTGACCATTCAAGGAAAACTGGATGGAATAAAAACAAAGTATGCTGAGATCAACTCAATGAGTGACAGCGTTTTGAAGACCCTAGAGCGGGTTTTGAGTCTTTCTTCCAGGCTGCAGCACACTCATGAGGACCTGAGCGCCTGGCTGGAAAAAGCTGAAGCTGAGATAAGCCTTTTTGCTGAACAGGAGCCTGTTGGCGAGCAGCTCATTCACTCTCAAAATAGGCAGAAGGCAAGGCTTTTTATGCTTCAAACATTCACTAACTCCTAAAGACTGACTTTGGAAGATGATCACTCACTAGTGTTTTTGTTTGTCTAACATTTCCTCTTGTTCAGGCCTTGCTGAAAGAAACCAAGGACCAAAAACCAGTGGTGGACAAGCTGAATGAGTTGAGCGGTTCCCTCCTGGACCTGATCCCATGGCACACCCGAGAGGGTTTGGACAAGCTGTTGAATGAGGATAATGAGCGCTACAGAGCTGTGTGCGACGCCATCACCTGGCAGGTCGACCAGATCGACGCTGACATCCTCAAATCACAGCAGGCAAGTGTAGTGAGCTTTTTTTTCCCCAGTTTCACTGCATTTTAAAAAAAAACAACTTTTATTCTGTATTCCTACAGTTTGAGGAAGCAGCAGATGCTGAGCTCTTATGGCTGACTGAAGCTGAGAGAAAGCTGCTGTCAATGGGTGAAATCAGACTAGAGCAGGACCAGACAACGGCACAGCTCCAAGCACAAAAGGTCTGCTTTCAGGACCATGAGTATGGGTCTTTGTGTGTGTGTTCAGTGAACTGACCCAACTGGTTTAACAGGTTTTCTCTATGGACATCATGAGGCACAAAGATGCTGTGGACGAGATTGTAAAAACAGGAAAGATGATCATGAGCAGCAAAAACGCAGAGGAAAAAGAGGCTTTGAAGGTAAATAAATTGGCTTAAAATTCTGAAACAATAACTTATATTAAAAAAAATTGTGCACATAAACTAAATGTAGTGCCCTTTTTTTTAAACAGGCCAAGACTGACGCCATCTTGGAAAAATATGGCATCATCAGTCAGCTGAATTCAGAGCGCTACTTGCAGCTGGAGCGTGCTCAGTCTCTGGCCACACAGTTTTGGGAGACATATGAGGAGCTGTGGCCGTGGCTTCAGGAAACCATAAGGTCCTTTGGCCAGCTTCCTGCGCCTGCCATCGAGTTTGACACACTCAGGCAACAGCAAGAAGAGCTCAGAGTAAGAAGCCAGCATGGGAGCTTTTTTTGGGGACTTTTGTCCAAATGAAAAAAGATTTTAACAAAGCATCTGATGTGTTTTCCAGCAAATGAGAGAACTGATCGCCGAGCACAAGCCACATATCGACAAGATGAATAAGACGGGGCCTCAGCTTCTCGAACTTAGCCCAGTGGAGGGCGCACCCATCAGAGAGAAATACACAGCTTCTGACAAACTATACACCAAACTCAAAGCTGATGTCACTCAGAGAGCTGCAACTCTGGATGAAGCCATCTCCAAATCCACACAGGTCAGGAGCTGATAATAAGACCTAGACAATAACATGTTATGAAGCCCACATTGTCTGCTATAATGACACATTTTTGCATTAAAACGTTTTTAAGAATGAAAATCTATCAAATGTTGTTTTAAGTATGCTATTTTTGATGCTTGATGAGATATACATTGAAGGTATGTAATTTTCTGTCCTTTTTTTTGTTAGTTCCATGATAAAATCGACTCCATGATAGAATCCCTGGAGCGGATTGCTGAACGGCTCCGCAAACCTCCCTCCATTTCGGTAGAAGTAGAGAAAATTAAGGAGCAAATGAATGAAAACAAGGCTGTCTCTATGGACCTGGAGAAGTTACAGCCCTCTTATGAGACACTGAAGCAGCGAGGCGAAGAGATGATCGCACGATCCGAAGGACCAGACAAGGACCTCTCAGCCAAAGGTTTGCATCGTGCTGAGATCATGACCAAAAATAGTTTTAGTAGGATTCTGTTTAATGCTTTGCTCATCCAAATCTCAACAGTGATATAAGTCATCCTTTTTATGACATTTTTTTCATGAGCAGCCGTACAAGACAAACTAGACCAAATGGTCTTCCTTTGGAGTGATATTCAAGCCTTGCTTGAGGAGCGAGAGGTGAAGCTCCTGGATGTGATGGACCTGGCTGAAAAGTTCTGGTGTGACCACTGTGCTCTCATCGCCACCATCAAAGACAGCCAGGACTTGCTGAAGGAGCTGGAGGAACCCGGGGTGGACCCTTCTGTCGTCAAGCAGCAACAGGAATTTGTGGAGGTGGAGCGATTTAAATTCAGATTAACTTGAAGAATCAGCTAGTTTTCTGTCTTTTCTTTAATTAAAATGATTTTAAAATGTTTTAGGGGTTTAAGGAAGAGCTTGATGGGCTGCAAGAAGACCTTGACGTGGTTCAAAATCAGGGGGCGGAGCTTTTGACTGCCTGCGGGGAGCCTGACAAACCTGTCATAAAGAAAAGTATTGATGAGGTAACATTTAACATAAAAAAGATGTGAATCAAAATAATTAAATGCAATTTGCTGCAGATATGTCTCCTACTGATACTCTGCAGGGTTCATTTGCTAGCATGTGTATATGATGTCGTTTTCAGGTCAATTCAGCATGGGAAAATCTGAGTAAGACTTGGAAGGAGAGAGTAGAAAGACTGGAAGAGGCCATGCAGGCTGCTGTGCTGTTTCAAGATGGCTTGCAGGTACTTTGAATAGCACAGATGTTTCTGCCAGATGTTGTGGACACAAAATAAACACGGAAACCTGGATGTAGTTCCTTTTTCAATATTTAGCGATGGCAGATTCTGACTCATACACCAATTTTAAAAACTAAACACACACCACAAGCCAAATCATTTTAAAGCTGTCAAGATGACGCAACAGATCGTAGAGCAATCAACCCTGGCAACTTTATACAATTCGACCCCAATAAATCTGCTTTAACCACAATCTGCTTTATGTTTGTCTTACATTTAAAGCTCATATGCATATTTTCAGAGATCTTTTTATAATATGGGAAAAAGTCTTCTTTGCATCTGGTTGAATTTAGTTTGAGAACATAACATGCATCTTCAAAGCTCTATAAAATTAATTTTGTTTACGGAATTTGTGAACTGCACAAACAAGCTGACAGGCTGTTAGATTTAGTGTGCAAGTCGAAACTTGACTCCTGTTTTTTAGTCAGTAACAATGGTTTTTCTTCACAGGGGATGTTCGACTGGGTGGATATTCTGGAGAGCAAACTGGATTTAATGTCCCCTGTAGGCACAGATCTGGAGACGGTCAAGCAGCAGATCGCAGAGCTCAAGGTACATCCGTGTGTGTGTTTGTATTTAAGTATATGATGGCATTTCAAACACAGAAAGCAGGATAATCCCTTTCTGTAATGGTTCACTGACCCAGTTCTTTATCTTCACTACATTGTTAGCAGGCGAAGCAGCTATATCAAACACCACCTGTGTTTATATTGCATGCTTTATCTGAAACAAAAGACTCTCTTTATGTCTAGCTACAAAAGTTCCATAAAAAAAGGCCCATTTCCTTTGATCTGACTGAAGACTAATATTACCTACTAAAGGCAAAGATAGTTTTTACAGGTTTGCTTTATGTTTTTCTGACTGAGTTTACCACCGCTTGTTCTGGTTTGTCAGGAGTTCAAAGGGGAAGCATACCAGCTGCAGATTGAGATGGAGCGGCTGAACCACCAAGCAGGCCTGCTGCTAAAGAAGGTGACAGAAGAGGCTGATCGGTGCACCATTCAAGACCCGATGGGCGAACTCAAGATGCTGTGGAACAACTTGGATGAAAAAATCATCAGCCGACAGGTCAGGAATTTTGAAAAAATGTTAACACAGTTTCAGGGAAAAAAAATGTTTTTTTCTTAATCTTAAATGTGCACATGTTAAATTCTTTCACTGTCTAACGGGTCAAACTGTCATTGATCCAGCACAAACTGGAGGGAGGACTTCTGGCTCTGGGCCAGTTCCAGCATGCTCTGGATGAGCTGCTGGCCTGGATGAGCCACACTGAGGAGATGCTCACCGAGCAGAAAAAGTCTGCAGGGGACCCCAAAGCCATTGAGATCGAGCTTGCCAAGCACAACGTACGACAAATATTCACTTATTTGATGTGTCTTTTAGCCATGTTGAAAACAGCTGCTTTAGTAAACAAACAAGCTGTTGCATACATTCATGTAATCCTTGAAAATGGGACAAGACTGGAGAAGATTAATCTCTGCTGATGTATAGTTTACTCCTACAATCCTTGTACAAAGTGGTATTTTTTATAAGCTGGTTCAATTTTCTAGTTTACATTTTTCTACGCAAAACAAACAGAATTAAGCTCCTAGAGGGACCCTATTATTTCTGTTGTACCTCCTCTTCCAGACTGTGTCTTGTCGGAGCTTAATGTAAAGCTCTTTGCTTCTACTAAAACAAATGTAATGTCAGAGAGCAGTCAGGATGTCATCTTTACTTTCACAAGCTAAAAAAAACTGTCCATTTACACTGTTTTTTGGCCTTAACTTTTAATTTATTACATGCATTTCCTCTACAGGCAGTTAATACCGATCCCCTTCCTTCTAGTTAAGTTAACTCTGCATTAGATTTAGATGTCATTATTAAAAGTATTTCACACATATATTTCTCTGATGTTTAAAAATGCTAATTTACTGGCACACTCTCATCCTGCAGTGATGATGTCTTCAGTAACTGTAGAAAGTAACATTCTCCAGTTCACTACTAGAGCGTAATTCCCTTTATGACTTTGCATTTTCTAAAATAGAAACTATATTATCACAGGATCCTCCAAAACCTGTACTGTATTGTTTTATTTTCTTGGTATTTTTGCAGATCCTTCAAGTCGACGTGTTGGCTCATAAGGCAACAGTGGAGACAGTGAACAAGGCAGGTAACGAACTGGTGGAATCCAGTGCTGGAGAAGAAGCTTCCAGCTTGAAGAGCAAACTGGAGAACCTGAACCAGCGGTGGAAAGCCATCTTGAAGAGGACCGAGCAGAGGAAGCAACAATTGGAGTCTTCTCTCCTTCAGGCATGAAGATTCATTTCACAACATTTGAACAACCTGTTTTATAGTTATTGTTTAAAAAAACGTTGACTCATTTGTTCCTCCCCAGGATACGTATAGGTATGTCATGTCAAATTTGTAAAGTTTAAACCCTGAAAAATCCCCCCATGCATCCTGTGGAGTTTCACACGGATCTGTGACACCACATGTTGGATCTGAGGGCAGGAAGGGAACTTTGACTTCACTTTTCCCTCAGCTATTATTAGCATCCATTCTCATCTCAGTAGCAAAAAAAAAAATAGCAAAAGTTGAAAACCCATAGAAAAGTTCTAACAGTCCCAATGATTCAGTTGTCATTGTTCATTCTGCTTTTATACTTCCCAACACCTCAGACATCCTTTTCAGGGAACTGATAGAATTCAAGGAATTAATTACTCAGATATGCTCCTCTCTGAGTGTCAGATTTCCAACAATGAGTGTGTGTGTGAGACACCTTTTGTCCTGACTCAGGTTGCATTGTGTTGCAGGCCCAGGGTTTCCATGGTGAGATAGAAGATATGCAGCAATGGTTGAAAGACACAGAACGTCAGCTGTTGGCATCAAAGGCTGTGGGAGGCTTACCAGACACGGCCCGGGAGCAGCTTAACGCCCATCTGGTATGTGTTTAACAATATGAATGCAGATGGCAGGCTGGCAATGAGTTGTCTTTTCTGTGTTTTATCCAAAGTGTGAAAATTAGATGACACTACAAAATTCAAAACCTACACTTCCCTGCAGAAGATGACAAAAAGCCCTGTAGGCGTTTCAAATGGATTCAGCCATGTCTGGCTACAAAGAGCCCAGGAATGTTCCCCATCTTTGTTTTTGCTCTCAGTTTGGGGGACACGATAACAAGAACTCTCTTCAGAAGCAGCAGCGGTTACAGTTAATGAAACTCAAAACTGAGACTTTATTGGAACTTTTATCAAACTAATGACTTATGTTTAAAGGTTTGTGGGAAACATGCTTCTCAGATCTCCACATGTTCTACTTTGCACATCTTTTCACCATTTTTGGACCGACTGCACTCACTGCGATCATATTTTGATCTAATGTAAAAGCATTCCCAATGGACATGGTTTCTGCAGAGCGGCATAGGGCAGAGTTTGTTTCCCTTTGTTTCCTTTGATTTCCCACTAGATTACAGCCCCTCACAACTCTAAGCTAACATTAACAGTGTAACAAAAATGTCAAACAATGTAGGAACTATCCAGCTGTACAGTTTTGAGCCAGATGCCAGCTCAAACAAGGAAAACAAAGACTTTAACAGATCTATAGCTGGGAGAGGGGGCCTGTCGATTGTAGTTTTTACCTTACAACTACAAGCTTTTCCAACAGTATTTTTTATCTGTTCCTGATTCACCACAATTTAATAAAGAAATACCCAGGAACGCAGTTGTAATTTTATTTTATTTTCTGCATGTCCTCTATTATCAGAAAAAAGATACAAGAACATGTTAAAAACTTAAAAAACACAACTTTCATTGAAGTGGGTCTTTAAAATCCAACTGAACAAGTTACTTATCATTTATAAATTACTTTTTTCCTGTCACAGGAGTTGTGTTCCGCCCTCGAGGCCAAGGAGGAGCTCTATCAGGAGCTGCTCAACAAGGGCACCCAACTGCTTGCACTGACACCTGAGAGCTCAGACAGCACCACGGAGCAAGACCTCACAAATCTGAAGGAGAAATGGGAAGCAGTACAGGCCAAAGTGGCTGAGAGGAAGGTAGGAAGCGAGATGATGAAGGGTTTTCACTGTTCCTAATGATTTACCGCTTCTCTGTGAGGGGTCTCTGACAAACCCTTAAACCTTGTCCCATCATCTCCTGAACGCCCCGTTCTGGTTAGGTACGTATATGTTGGCAGTGACACACAGGATGTCGTCACACTGTAAATTATTGTTTAAGCAGCTCTGAAAGTGGAACAACAGCTCCTTCAAAAAAACTGACAAATGCTGACGATAAAGAAAGAGCTACACAAGAAAACCCTAAAATAACATTTTCTTTCTTCGTGACAAATTAGATAAACTTATATACTTCCTAGGAAAAAAAAAACCCTACTGCCTTTTTTCTTCTCTCACTCCAGATATGGACTTTTTTATTCTGACAGTTTCAGTCTTTGCTGAAACATTTGCTTTTGGTGCTTGTTTACTTTGGCCATGATTCCTGGAATTAAAACTCTGATAAATCCTGTTGCTGGCCAGCTGCTTAAATGTGATACTCTTAGTAAAAATAATGCTGTTTTCAACCATTTATCATTTCAATCTGATTTTTTTTTCAGTTTAAGTGCAAGAGCTGAATTGATGTGGAAAAGAATTTTAGGCATAACTGCAATGTTGTAAGATGTTTGTAATATCAGATGTTTTTTTTTTTATTCTTTGTCGTATTCAACACAAACGTGAAATACAAATTCAAAACACTTCAAATTTTCTAAGTTA
Organism: Oryzias curvinotus; assembly: GCA_023969325.1. Lineage (NCBI taxonomy): Eukaryota > Metazoa > Chordata > Actinopteri > Beloniformes > Adrianichthyidae > Oryzias > Oryzias curvinotus. Next base: position 6,620,809 of record CM043720.1, read on the forward strand.
AGATTTAGAATTAATGAAAGGGAGGAAAAAAGTGTTTACTCCGCTGTGATTAGCCACTGGCCTTGGCTCTGATGAACGGAAGTATTTCCGTGTGGATCCCTCTTTTTCTCCAATTAAAACCTCATCATGGCCATCAGCCTCTGCAGAGATGTTATCCTCCACTTACCAGGTAGCTTCTGTGCACCACAATATGGAGCTTTTTGATACTTATCACCTTCTTTCTCTGTGCTTTGTGTCCACAGAACAAACTAGAAGAAGCGTTAAAGTTGGCCACAGATTTTCATAATTCACTCCAGGACTTTATGGTCTGGCTCACTCAGGCAGAGCAGACCCTGAACATGGTCTCCCCTGCGTCCCTTATTTTGGAGACCATCTTGTTTCAGATTGATGAACATAAGGTAATATTTGTGCTGCCAAGATGTCTGCAAAGCATTTGAAAGGAAATTCACTGTTGTTGATAATCAGGCGTACTGAATAATTATCTTATTTGTTAAAAATACTAAAAGTCTTGTTTTTTTTTGCAAGTCTTATTTCTAACCTAAATTTGTGCAGATGTTTGTGACGGAGGTGAACTCCCACAGAGAACACATTATTGAGCTGGACAAAGCAGGAACACATCTAAAGTACTTCAGCCAGAAGAAGGATGTGGTTCTGATCAAGAACCTACTGCTCAGCGTTCAGGGCCGCTGGGAGAAGCTGGTGCAAAAGTCTGTGGAGCGAGGCCGTCTGCTGGATGACGCCAGAAAGAGGACGAAGCAGGTACAACTCCGTGCATATTTATCCTCTGTCCCAAATAAACATTTACAGTAATTAAAAAACAAATAAATATCAGTAAATTGTCACTGTAAATTAGTTTTATTTGGATCATTCTGTCCTTTAAGCCTGAAAGCCTAATTTGTGTGAGAGAAGAGTAGAACTGTGATGCACCTTGGAAAAAAACTTTACAAAAATGTTTTATTATTTTTTGATTAGTTTCACGAAACCTTCAACAAACTGATGGAGTGGTTGGATGAGTCCGAGAGGACTCTGGACTCTGAAGTGGAAATTGCCAACGATCCAGACAAAATCAAGACACAGCTGGCTCAGCATAAGGTAACAGAATTTAATATCATGTTCACATTATTTTTTATGGAAATAGGAACATCAGGTCTTTTTTGACAAGAAATGTGTATCCATTCACTCTAAATGTTTCCATGTAATTGATTGATTGATTGATTGATTTCCTTTTATTTTCCAACACATAATAAAATATTTAAATAAACATGGTAAACAGAAAAGTGATAAAGAAGTGGGTGGAAGAAATATATTTAATTTCCACCTACGATCTTACTATATTTTAGGCATACATTTTTACAGATTACACAATATTCAGATGAACACAAAAGAACTAAAAAAAAGGAAAAAGAAAGCATAAAGTTATTAATAAAATGCCATAAAGTCATGATTGCCTCTCCGTAATTTCCTTAGTGTTATTCCGCAGCTTCACCCCCCACAGGCTACAAAACACAGACTTGTTAATGTTATCCCTACACAAGCTTGTTTTTATTTTTGTCTTTTTGTTTTCTTATTAAAATTCCTCTTCACTTTCTGTAAACAGTTTTTCTGTGTTCTGTGAAAACTGTTTTTTAGGTTTATATATATATTTGCATTGTATTATATTTTATTGTATCTGTAACTTTTATTCATTTTGAATTATAGAATACAACTTTCATAATATCCCACTTTATGAATTCTTCTTATGGTTCCTTTTTATAATATGCATGGTGGCTGGTAAAGTAGGTGTTTGTGTGTGTGTGTGTGTGTGTGTGTGTGTGTAGGTGTGTGTCTGTGTTAGCCTGGGGGCGGTGCTGGTAGTGCAAACTCTTCCTGGAAGGGTTTTACTTGACTTTTTGACATCACAATGTAGGAACCCACACACACACACACGTCCAGAGCGCAGGTTTTTAGACGAGTACTCAGATTGGATCAAAATAATTTATTTTGTGATGAATGAACATTATAATACACTTTAAAACTGTGTTAATCTTTCAATGATAAAAAACTATGTATTTTGTTTTGCCTAGAAAATTGTTTTATTCAAACCATTTGATTCAGCATTTTAAAAATGAAGTCTCTCTTTGTGTTACACTAATTAGAAAATTATTAAAGGAAACACTGATGTCTTCAGAATATAGGAACCAGTCATTTGCTGGTGTCACTCTTCCCTCTGGTTATGTTTGCAGTGTTATGTAGAGAGACTGGGTTTAGGCTGTCATAATCCTCGGATGAACCAAATCTATCGGAGATCGGATACGTTTAATCTTCAGGAAGCAATGGCTTTGAGTTTTCACCCTTTTTGGCGGTTTCCCTCACAGGATACCTAACAGTCACAAAATCAATTGAATTTGTTTGTTGACATGCCGACTTTAGTTAAATGTGTTAAAAAGTTGTACGTGGTTCATGGCTGACAGCATTTCCTTTGGATAACAGGAATTCCAGAAGGCTCTGGGCAGCAAGCACTCTGTGTATGACACCACTGCTCGAACAGGACGAGCTCTGAAGGACAAGACCTCGCTGCGAGATGACCATCAGAAGCTGGACGACATGCTCTGTGAGCTGAGAGACAAATGGGACACTGTTTGTGGCAAGTCAGTTGAAAGGTGAGGACACGCCACACCCAGTCAGATGACTTTTAAGGCTCTCTGAAACTTTAAAGAATTTTTAAATGGTCTGTCTGGCAGACAAAACAAGCTGGAGGAGGCCCTGCTCTTCTCCGGTCAGTTTACAGACGCTCTCCAGGCCCTCATCGACTGGCTCTACAAAGTGGAGCCCCAGCTTGCTGAAGACCAGCCCGTCCATGGAGACATAGACCTGGTTCTTCATTTGATAGACAACCACAAGGTAGGAGGACTTACCGAGCCAAGGTTCCCACAGCCTTCATCATTTTTTTAGCTAATCTTCTTTAAGACCAACTCAGATGAAAACTGGGTTTTTATTGTTTCATGGCCTTTTTCAGAAGATGGATTACACATATTAAGACAATTAGGCTTAAATTGCATTTCTGAGTATTTTATTTATGCAAATCGTTCTGAATCAGGAGCAGACGTAAAAAAAAAAGCTGATAAAGACCGTATTTGTTATGTTGAGGGCTGACAATCTCTCTGCTCCTCTCTATTCTGACAAATCCACTTGTAGGAGACTAGAGACGAGGATCAAAACTTTACAGCTGGATAGCTTCAACATTGCTCACCATTTTTGTTTTTGTTAATGTTTAATTGGGGTTGTAAGGGGCTGTAAGCTAGCGGGAGAGCATGTAAACAGATAGCTCAGTTATGGGCGATGGGAAAAGGGGGTTGCCCCACACCAACAGTCCCACCCACAATTCAGAGGCGAGTTTTAAAGAACTACTATCACTCTGCAGAAACTATGTTTTAAAAAACGACACAAGCTAAAAACGGCATAATCATAATAAAAAGACCAAAACAAAAACAACAAAAGATATGCTGTTGTATTACCCTGTCTTTGAAAGTCTAGACTTTCATGGGTTTGTGCATTAAAGAAGAGTGTAAAAAACTAAAGTGAAACTGAAAAACACCAGACAAGCAACATTTATGTCTGCCTTTTCCCTAATTTTTTTTTTTTTAGTATTTCTTATTCATTTTTACACCTGAAAATAAACAAAAAATTTGGGATAACCATTTTATTTGGTCTCATCAGGGATGGCAGCTTTTAAAGCCAGATTTGTATCTTATCATGTCAGGTTTTCCAAAAGGAGCTGGGAAAGCGGACAGTCGGCGTGCAGGCTCTCAAGCGCTCAGCAAGGGAGCTGATAGAAAACACTCACGATGACTCCTCCTGGGTTAAAGTCCAAATGCAGGAGCTGAGCACTCGCTGGGAGACAGTGTGCAACCTCTCTGTGTCCAAGCAGGCCCGACTGGAGCAGGCCCTGTGCCAGGTACTGCAGAGCCTCATCGGATGGAAGATATATTTGCTGCAAACCTGACTGGTATGTGTCTTCTGGCTGCAGGCAGAGGAGTTCCACTCCACAGTTCATATCCTGCTGGAGTGGTTAGCTGAAGCAGAGCAGAGTTTGCGTTTCCATGGCAGTCTGCCTGATGAAGAGGAAACATTGCTTGGGCTAATTGAACAACATAAGGTAAAGGTTAAAGATTTTTTTTCCGTCTAAATGAAATACATTTCTTACTGAAATTGCATGTTTGACAGCTTTTAGTTTGACAAAATAAACGAAACATGGCAGCATTCCTTCGCAATTAGGTCTTTCCAATGAATAAAGAGTCATAGCTCTGCTTGTCTCCCCTACCATCCTTCGTGCCAAAATTGCTGTCCAGTAGATATTTTTCTTACCTATGATCTCATCTCACTGAAATAAGCCTGCCTTGCTCAGTTATTAAAACAAGCATGAGCTATATTACTTTTTATGCCGTTGAAGATGATCCAAATAGAAAAAAAAACTTCTTTTTTTTTTGTTTTTTGAAGGAGTTCATGAAAAAGTTGGAGGAAAAGCGAGTATCTGTGAATAAAGCAACTAGCATGGGGGAGGCCATTATTAGCATCTGCCATCCAGACTCCATCACACCCATCAAGCACTGGAACACCATTATTAAAGCCCGCTTTGAAGAGGTTTGTGACAGTTCATTTTGGTTTTTCAGGATTGTTCTGCTTGTTTTTGGTTTGAGTACCGTGTTTGATGCCTTGTTTCAGGTGCAGGCATGGGCCAGGCAGCACCAGCAACGACTGAATTTGGCCCTCAAAGAGCTGTTAGCCACACAGGAGCTGCTGGAGACTCTTCTCAATTGGCTGCAGTGGGCCGAGGCCAACATCAGCAATAAAGACATGGAGCTACTGCCTCAGGAAATTGAAGAGATCAAAACCCTTATAGCAGAGCATCAGGTGAAGTCAAAACACAAAGAAAACTGCCTACAACTCTAGGGGGTTTTGAGGCTATTTTAAAACTAGCACTTAATCTTCTTATCTGAAGGTCTTCATGGAAGAAATGACCAGGAAGCAACCAGACGTTGATAAAATCACCAAAACACACAAAAGGAAGGCAGCTGTGGAGCCACCGATCCAGTCTCACATTCCTGTGCTCGACAAAGGAAGAACTGGAAGTATGTATCCCACAAATGTCCCCTTACCGATCAGGCCCCGAGCCATCTGGCCAAGTGCTGAGTCACTGCAGGGTGATGCAACATCCTTGCTTTACTCAGTTTGACACCTGGGATGAAATAATGTTTTCCTCTTGGTTAATTTGATGTCTTTCACGACAGGAAAACGCTCTCCCACTCAAGCAATGTATGCATCAACAACACAAACTCCCATAGAAACCAAGAACCCACGGGTCAACCTGCTGGTCTCCAAATGGCAGCATGTGTGGCTTTTGGCTTTGGACAGGAGGAGGAAACTGAACGATGCTTTGGACAGACTGGAGGAGGTAAACTTGTCTTTCAGTTTCATTGGACGTTTAGGCTCTTGTTTGCAACTCTGTAACCGCCTTCATTTCTTGCGTTCGTAGTTAAAGGAATTTGCCAACTTTGACTTTGATGTGTGGCGAAAGCGCTACATGCGATGGATGAACCATAAAAAGTCTCGGGTCATGGACTTCTTCCGCCGCATTGACAAAGACCAAGATGGCAAAGTGACCCGTCAGGAGTTCATAGAGGGTATCTTGTCATCAAGTAAGTGTCCAGCACACAAACGGACCGCTCAGCAGAGCAAACCAGGGATTAACTGCGGCTCCTCCATAGAATTTCCTACCAGTCGTCTGGAGATGAGCGCTGTGGCAGACATTTTTGATCGAGACGGTGATGGATACATTGACTATTACGAGTTTGTAGCTGCGCTGCATCCCAACAAAGACGCTTACAAGCCACTAACAGATGCTGACAAGATTGAAGATGAGGTACCACATACAGTTTTTAATACTTTATTACTTAACAAGCAATCAAGTTTAATAGCGTTGTGTATTTCTAGGTTACACGCCAAGTGGCAAAGTGTAAATGTCCAAAGCGATTCCAGGTAGAGCAAATTGGAGCAAACAAATACAGGGTAAGAGCTTATCATTTTTTTTGTTTTGTAAAAAGTGTTGGGTTTACTAAAAGATAACTCTGAAGGAAAGTGTTAATGTACTGTAAGGATATATGCTAACCTTTTCACATGTTTTTTGTTGTTTTTCCGCACCACCAGTTCTACCTCGGAAACCAGGTACTCATGAATGTCCTTCTCTTTATTCTTTGGTCCTTTCGATCCTTGCTTCCCTCTGCATTAACCATGTTTGCCGTCCAGCTAACACTTTTTGCACAAAATCCTGCCTTCTTTTTGTAGACTGGAACTCAAAGGTAGAATTCAATAATGCCCTACTATCTAAATAACAAGACTTACAAGGCTCTATCTCGATCTTTATTTTTCATCCAATGCTTTGTTTGTGCTGGTTAGTGTTAAATTTAAATGTAAATTGTTTGAAAAAAAATTATGTTTAGTTTAACATATTTAGTTTACAAATCTATATCTGCTTTTGAGTTTCAGAAATGACAATGTTGGCTTGCCAGCATCATTTCAGCCATGTTTTGTTTTTTTGCAGGCTTGTTAAGCACATAATGATGCGTTTGGTGTGCTTGCCTTGTGCTTTGGTATTATTATTTACTTTGACAAAACCCAGATGTGCGTCAGCTTCTTTACTGATCAGTTCATTTTTAAAGTGGGGGGAGTCTTAATGATTCCAGTAAAGTTGCTTTTCCTGTGTGGAGGTAATGTTTCCTAACATACTGCATGTTGCCCAAAGAGGATTTCTGATCCTGTCCGTGAGAGGGGGACAGGAATACTATTATGTACTACTTTGCAATAATGTTTCCTGTAAAACTGAATTTGAAATAACTCTTTTGACAGTTTGGTCTGGTTCACTGCTTACATGACTCCTTAATCGGCGATGAGACAGTAGCAAACAGGGAAAATCAAAATCTTACCCCCCACCTACATGTTGCAGTTTTGGAAAGCTGTATTCTGGTAAATGGTTACTGTTTGTTCTGCCTCTATTCAGATCATCATCACCTTAAATGTATCTGATCACTAGAAACCACCAGTTGCATTAAATCATTTTGATAATCATACAAGTGCAAGACCAGTTTAAAGAGCACCATAATTCAGAACGTCAGCAGAGGGTCATCAGTGTTTGTTTACATGTTGCACTGTGGTGGCTTAGACAGAGAAGACTCGAACCATCTCCTCATATTGTTCTCAGTGTGTGGCTACAGCCAGCCGCATTTGATCTGCATCATTGTCAATGCATCTCGAGTGTTCTGGTCATAGCTGTAGAAACGTGCAACAAAAGATTGCAATAGATTGATGTGCCTGATCATGATGTAAATATGTTTTTGACGGAAAGCATGCTGCTGTGATTGTCACGTGCAACTGATGTTTGTTTTCTCATGGTCACATCCAACTGGCTGATACACGTCTCATCTCTTCCATCAAGCTTGAATCATTTTAATCAATAATTTGCTGTGTTCTTGTTTGTGGTTGATTAAATGTGGGCATATAATTATACACTAGTGCCCCCTAGCGGTGTAATCATGTGTCCACTGCTGTTTTTGTTGTCTTAAATCCTATTTGTTGAATAGATTTGTGCAATCAAAATAAACTAATAGAGTTTTTAGTAAATTGGTGTTCAGTTCTCAAAGCTGTGGAAGTTTTACTGCCCAGCTTTACAATATCATTCAAATTTGGATTTCAAATTGTAACAAGTAAATACATTTTACCTTAAAAATAATTCAAAAATGGAAACAAATGTTACTAACACTTTTTATAAGATACATAATAATGACATTAATAAGCCAGCCAGGCTCCACATTGACTGACTGTATGTTTTAGAGGAATAATATTAATATTGAATAAATAATAATATAGTCACGATAACGATAACTAAAGGCAGCTGCACTCCCTCAAAAAAGAAACCTAATTACATTCACTCTTGTGTAAATCATTCCTATAAAAATAACCCAATTAATGTTTTGTGTGGAACTCTTTTGTGTGTTTCATGTCTGATCAGTGCAATTTAGAAACCAGAACTGTAAAGCTTAAAGACTCATCAGGAAAATGATGAAATTGTATTATTAGACACAAGGGCATAAAAGATCCCAATACAATAATCTGAATTAATTTCTGGATTCTAGTTTTGCACAGCTCCTAGTCTGCAGTAGGAGCACATTGATGGAAAGACCAAAGTTTTTGCCCTTACCCTCTCTGTTTACCTCCCCTGTTGCAGTTTGGAGACTCTCAGCAATTGCGTCTTGTGCGAATTTTGCGCAGCACGGTGATGGTGCGAGTAGGAGGAGGCTGGATGGCTCTGGATGAGTTCTTGGTAAAGAACGACCCCTGTCGTGGTGAGTTCAAAGAAACAAGCTCAAAGGATTTGAGAATACATATTAAATAACTTTATCATCCATACTTTTAATATGTACAAAAAAAGGTATCAAAGCCTCAAATTATCTTTAAGGAATGCTTTTTTAAATATTGAGAATCAGTAATTATATGTTTGTACCTGCAGACAGGACAATCAGTGTTCCCTCTTCTGCAAAAGCTTTAGCAGTCTGCCCTTCTGCTGTCTTCTGTCTCAATAATCCCTTTCTGTCTCTCTTGCTAAACCCTCCTGCTGAACCTGATACTATTTCTTCTAGTTCATCACTACGGGAGCAAAATGTTGCGCTCGGAATCAAACTCTTCAATTACTCAGTCTCCTATAGGTTGGCAAATATCACACTTACTCTCCTTGCTCCATGAACCCACCAGTGGTATGTCTGTCTGCACATTTGAGTGTGTGCTGCTTTTGTTGGTCCTGGTGTGTCCGATTGGTGCAGCGTAGCTTTGCGTGAGCGCTCATTGTGAGAAGATGGCATTGGCAGACGGAGGCCGCGCTCACAATTCGCCTTCACACAGCTGTGGCTGCTTTTTCATGCATGCAGTTGTTGGTCTGAGTCACATCAACCGCTGTCATTCTCACTGAGGCACGAGTGTTTTAGACCTTATAGGAACAAAAGCTGCTTTCCTTTTTCTCAGCATGTATTAAGGGTTGAAGCATCTTTCTGAAGTTACCAGGTAGATTGTATTACAGTCTCTGAGGACACTTTCTGTTTACATTAGAAGAAACCACGTAAACCGCAGTCATTGCTAAAGAAAAATGCTGTATTTTTATACTATTACGTAGAGTTACTAATATACCTATTTCAACAGTGTTGTTTTTTATAACTGCATGTTTTTCTTTAGTAAAACCATAACTATTGTGTGCAGTTTGTATATATGTATGATTTTAAAATTCCTCCAAAGTGGACAGTTTTAGTCATAACATTCTTCAGGACTTGTAGTGCTTACAATAGAAGAAGAGAGAAGACAGTACGGACAAAATGATTTTTAAAATTATTTTTAAATAAAAAGAAGACCATCACATCGTGTTAGCACTTTATTTAAGTTTGCATCCTAATAATTTCATCCATGTTTCCTGGAAATCCTTGAACTCCTTGGAACTCAGAATTCTATCATGGAAATATCTTTATTCCCTTAATAAAAATTGTATTATAGTTTTAGAATAGAGAGGGAATATATATTTGAGTTAATTAAAAGTCTTTTTGGTGAACTTTGGTCTTTATATGTTAATAAATTGTTCAGGAAACCCTCTTTAAAGACCCACTCCAATCATCTTTTGATCTATTTTCAAAGCGTTCCCAGTGGTCTTTTAATTATGATTATGCAGTTTGTAGCCCAAAAAATCTATTGAGATCCAGGACATAGTGTCTGCAGAGCAGCAGTAGCCCATTAGAAATTTGCCTCTGAGTTGTGGGAAGGACTGCTAGGGCAAGGCCCTTACTACTACTACTACTTGTCTGATTGTAGCAACCACATCACTGCTACAGTTGTTTCTACTGCTCCTGACTCACAAGGATTTGAACAAAGAAATGCTCAGAAATGCAATTTTAAATGTATCTTCCGTCACCAGAGAAAGGTCACAAGAAACAAGAAAAACAGGATTTTCATTGGGGTGGGTCATTAAAATATGAAATTATTAGGAAAATCCAGACTTGACAGGAAAAATAAAGTGCCAAAATCATCAACACCATTATCATCATCTCATCACCAAAATGAGTATTTTTGTGCTGTTTGGCTCATTTGGACTATTGTTTTTCCAGCAAAAGGCCGGACCAATGTAGAACTGCGAGAGAAATTCATCCTCCCAGAAGGAACTACGCAGGTGATGGCAAGCTTCCGCTACAGAGGACGCAGGTCTCGGCCGTCGTCCAGGGGAGCTTCTCCCAATAGATCCACCTCCAGTCAGAGTTGCCTCATCCCGGTGAACCAAGCAGCAACCAACACAGCCAAGGTTCGAGAGATTCCAGCCTCTCCACACATTAGTGCTGCACTCTCAAGCAATCCCTCCCTGTTCTGGTCTCATGTACCTGACTCTGATAAGTTCATCATCCTGTTGATTATTTTTCTGCTTTTTTCTTTCTCCATCTAGTGTTCCATGTAGTTTTTGATTTGTAAATCCATGTGTTTTGATTTGCCATTGTTCCTCAGACTCCCCAACACATAACCCGCAATTATGATAAGCCATGGCTTACAAACAGCAAACCCTCCACTCCTCTTAAATCATCAGAGTCCTTTGAAAGCCAAGGTTCATCCTCTGAGGTATAGTCATAACCAGCACATGACGAGCAACCTTTCAGTCATGTAACACAACGGAAATCTGCTACAGAGCATCAAAATAACACATAAGCATAAAAAAATATGTCACATGTGTGATTTTAAATGTTTTCCTAAGTTTTATTTTTAACTGCATGTCTGACTCACTCTAACAAGTTTGACAAATGCAGATTTCAGTTAAAGTTTTAACCTTAAAGGTCAATGTCTGCTTAGAAGAATGTCCAGCTTCACATTAACATGTTATGCCAGACTTAATACAAACGCTAACTATCACACACTAACACGCTTAACTGTTGTATAATGTCTTCAGATTTTTGTCCAACCTGAAACTAACTATGTCACACTGGGTCCTGGCTGTTGTGTCTCACTATGGAGGATTAAAACTGATAAGAAATTTAAAAAAATGGTATAGAAAACTGCCAGTAAAAACTACAGAATTTCAGGGATCAGTTAATACAGAATACAGTATTAGCCTAAAATTATTTTATTTATCTAACCTTCTGTTTGTTAAAGTTGATTTTATTCAATGTCTTGTGTTGTTAAAGTTGATTTTATCCTGATCATTTGTTGTAGATTCCATCATTTTTGTCTTATTTCTAATAGAAATCATTTCCTCTTTTTCTTAAAAATATTTTACATCATTCTCAAACCCCCTGAATTTTTTTGTTATTGTTATTTTTTTTGTAATGGCAGTTTCAGTCCTCCACACATTAAACGGTTAATCTTCTTTTATTGATTGAAAGAGAAAAAAAAACTATCCAAGTACTTTACGGTCTGTCTTTTACAGAGCTCGACAGTGCAGGGCAGCAAACTGCGTCTTCCTGGTTATTTATCAGGGAAAGGGTTTCAGTCGGCTGAGGAGGGAACCTTGATCAACGCTGCTGTGCTGAAAGCTCGAACACAAATGGCGGGAGGTGAGCAGAATTTTTTATATTTTTATTTTTAACAACATTGCTGCAGGTTTAAAGACCCACACCAATACAAATTGTGTTTTTGGTGTGTTTTTATAATAATAATAATTAATAATAATTGGTACTTTATTGATCCCTCAGTGGGGAAATTCTTCTCCGCATTTGACCCATCCCCTGGGGGAGCGGTGAGCTGCAGCCTAACTGCGCTCGGGAGAGCGCACCTGTGTCATGCGCACCTTTCACCTGTTGTAACATTTTTCTAATGATGGAGGACATATAAATGAAGAAAATTAAGCTTAAAATTGCATTGTTATGTATTTTTTTCTTCAAATAAATTTAATAAGCACTCCAATTTGATACTTGTCCTGTGATATGCATATAAGTTGCTCTTTAATTATGAGTTACAAACCGACAGAATAAAACAACTGTGTAAAAAATAAGTTAAAAAAGTTAAGTAAAGCATAATTAGAGGGTAAGATCATATAAATGTGCTTCCTCCCACTCTCTTTCAACCAACTAATGACAATTTTTCTGACTAACTTTACATTTAATTGGATTCAATGTGTCATGTAAGGTATGTATAGATACAAATATTTCTATTTATGATCAAGAGTAATTATAATGACATTATTTTCATGTTTATGGAGCAGACAAAAAAGTTATTTATTAAAGTGCTTATTTGTCCACAAGCTCCATATTCTGCTTCACTCCACTCTGCAACGGGGAGGGGAAGGGGGTGGGGTCGATCCTCGCCTCTTCCTACAACGGCGAATTTCTAACAAACTCCTGACGCTCTGCAGAAACTTTGTCCAAAAAAACAAGACAGGTTTTTTATTTTATTTTGGTTAAAAACTGCATATTTATAATATAAAGACCACTGAGAACGATTTCAAAATAGATCGTAAGATGATCGGTGTAGGGCTTTAAAGATTCCTTTAAGCATTTTTTAGTCACAGAAACAGACTTGTAATCAATTTGGGAATTTGTTTGTAGAGCCAAAGAAAAGTTCAAGCCGACCAGGAAGTAAAGCCGGAAGCAGAGGAAGCAGTCGCAGAGGAAGTGATGCCTCCGATTTTGACATATCAGATATCCAGTCTGTGTGCTCCGATGCATCCGAGACAGTCGGTGAGTCCGCTCGAGGGACGCCTCGATCCTCTGCTCGCCAACAAGGAGGGAAACCCTCCAAAATTCCCACTCCCCAAAGAAGATCCACTCCCACAAGCAAACTGGCCAAGGTATCCAAGCGGTAGTCAGCGGCCTTAAGACAAGCAACCCAAGAGCTAATTGCACCCCAATAAAAAAATAGACACTGGAGATGTCTAACTGAAAAAACTGCAAATGTTCTGAGTGTTATTTAAATTGTTGCAAAGATGTAAATTATTCTGTTAAGAGGCAATATGATTTTACGTTAAGTGAGAATGGAATGTCAAAGGCCTTCTGTATTTTTTTCATGTACATTATTTTTGTGTGAAGATATCCAAATGTTTTTTTATCGTATTTTATTTTATTTATGCGAATCCTGTAGATTTTTCATAAACACTAGAAAATCTAGGAATGACCCTTGTTGAACTGTTAATTAACATTTCATCACACTAATGAAGGACAGTTCTCAGGCTAATGCTTGGAGAGTTACTGGACGTAGTGTAATTTAAGTTTGTGGATGTGTGGAGTAGCATTAAGGTACTGGTTGACGCACTGCAATTACCTATTTAAGTGGTATGTTATACTGCCAACTTGCATTTAATGTGCAATGCAATATGCTAAAATAAGCCCTTGTAAGCACTGCAGAAACCTTGGAAAATCTCCTTTTTAGAAGAGAGTAGCAGAAACCGTGTAATCCTGAAGCTTTCAAGCCATGTTTGTCTGTCAGCCGCTGCAGCCCTTCCTTAGATCCACCACTGCTCTGCAATGTGTGGCCTTCATGAAGTGCCACTCCATGTAGCCATTCTCTGTGTTCATGTCAATGTATGGTTCATTTGGGTAGAGCTGAAATTGTTACTGTAAAACTACTTTGTAATAAACCTGCTTGCAGAAAGCCTCCAGAAAATGCTGGCGACCACATTGTTGTCTCGTGTTTCTTTACTTCAGCTGTTTTTAAATTCAGTACTTGTATTTATGCTTCTTTTGTAAGGCTTTTTTTTTTAATATTCTTTCCCCCTGCAAGTTCTTCTGAAACTGCTGCTCTAGTCTTGCTGGAATGTTTGCTCAGGATCTTGTGTTTGACTGTGAAATACAGCATAGACTCAACATTGACTCAAACTATGTGACCATTTTAAGTTGTTTTGCTTAAAAATTTCACTTAAAAATTAAAAATGATTTTGCAAAATGTAATATTTTAAAACTTTCTAAGAAGTGTTTTGAGTAATTTATCAAATTTAGACCAGATCCAATTACTTTGCACTTTGTTCTCGTCGCCTTTCTTCATTTTTCATGTCTTCAGTTGATGTCAAAGCTCTAGAATTACTAACATGTCCCTGAATGTCAGCATAACTGGCCTATGGGAAGACACAAATCCCCTCAGGATCTGCAGGTGGAGCGGAGCTCAGGGGTCAGAATGGGCCTCCTGTTCAGCCCAGACACTTGCACATGGATGGCACTTTAAAGTGGGGTATATCTTCACAGAAGGAACTGAAAAAGATCCTTCAGCAGGAGGTCTGGGATTTTTCAGGAATATGTGAGTAATTCCAGCATTTTTCTATAGGTTTAAACATATTTAAGGTAGGTAAACATGTTTATATCAGATATAATTTTTAAGCTGATACTGTCATTGCAGCAGCTGGATGACTTATTTGTATTCATTAAGGACATTAAAATAAATGCGTCCTTTTGAGTCAAAGAAAACCTTTGAAATCATTGCCCAAGGTATGTTAAATAAAATAGATATTAAGTAAAAAAAAATATGTTTTAATTTGTCTCCTAATAAAAAAGAACAAGTTCGGAAATGTATGGTATTTTTATAGAATAAAATAGAATAGAATGCCTTTATTATCACTGTACACAAGTACAACTTGCATCATACGCATATACAATGAGATGAAAATTATAGTTTGAGTTAAGATTGAGCTCATTTGACATGCAGACCTGTAAGAGCGCCCAATGACGTTAGTTAACACCTGCAAGAGTTCATAAAATTTGGAAAAAGGACAAGAAAAATGACCCAAAAATTTAGTGTATTGAAAATATTTGTTATTTCTCTCAGGGTTTTACATTCTTGCTCATTTAAACCAAGGTTAAACTTTGCAGTGCTGAAACATATTTGAAACAATTAACAAACACAGAGAAGCATATCAGTGGCCTTGCTTGTTAAATATGTATAAGACAAACTTAAAAAAAAAAAAAACTTTCATTTTGGAGAGATGCCAGAAGACACCCTGTTATGTCTGGAGGGTATGTCTACAAAAAAATCGCACTTCACTTGTTATTAGTTACTAGTTAAAAATGTTTATTAGCCCCGCCACCCCTAGATCTGAGGCAAACCTACACCAGAATGTCTCTAATATGGTCTATTTTCCCTAAAATGATACAGACAAATACTACATTAAATAATAGCTTTATAAGCTTCTGATTTTTTTTTAGCATTTCATATAAACCCTGATTTTCTTTTTTAAACAATAGTATTGTGGATTTTTTTTTTAATTACTATTCCACTATCTTTTGTATCTATATGCTTATTGCATTTATTATAATGTTCCAAGTCTTCTTTTTTCTAAGATTAAAAAAAAGAAACAAACAAATTCATAATCAATCTTTATCCAGTCTGACGGATTTATTGGACTTTTGTATTACAGGCAATCATAGCTCTTGGTTTTGCATACGTCAAGAATGCCAGCCTTCAAAGAAGTGCTGGGGATTGCAGCCCTCATTTTCAACCTGGGACTGACTCGGCCCCAGACGTTGCCCAGTAAGTTGCGTTGTATTCTTATCGTCTTGAAATGTGTACAGTTAAGCATGCTGCTATATTTTCTATTGGGTTTCAAAAAGCACTTCATACTTAATAAACATATGCATATTGGTTTCTATGGGGTTTATAACTTTTAGCACGAACACTGACTGCACTAATAGAGTACGACCAGCAGATGTCAGTGGTTTTCAGCCCTGCGTTTCTCACTATGCTGACAGCAGTGGTATTTTTCTTTCTGTCAGTTTAAGTAGGACCACTTTTAGGCCATTGCGAAATTTACGCAAGGTTATAGACCATTGAGATCCTAAAAAAACAAAGTGTCCTGTTCATATATATTAAACCAGTCAATTTAATCTACATTGAACTGTTTCCCAACAACAAAATGTGTTTTTAGGGACTGAGGCTGAGGCCGTAAAGCCCACTACATGAAAGACTAGGCATAAATGACATATTTTTTGGGAATAAAGATGTTTTTAAACCCTTTGATTAAATCCCCAAATATTAGCCCTTTAATATTTCTATGAGATATTATAAAGTAGGATATATTGGGTGATTTGGTAAGTTGTTGCTCACAACAATGTTAGTTCAAGATGCAAAAATATTGACACGAATGTTCAGGAAAAAGAACCTTATTCACCCACTGTCTCAAATTTGAACCAGACATTTCAGCATGGTGAAACTGCATTATAAATAATTAACTATCAATAAATTTAGCTTTTTTTTAATACAGCATGTTATCTTGTAAACAATTAATAACAATAGATGAGTTATAGTCACAAAAGAAAGTTCTAAAATTTGCAAAGCAGTTTTCCGCCAAAAGTATTTTTTTAATTTCATGAAAGCTGTCCTTTTGAAACGATTAGGGAAAGCCTTTCCACTGCCCCTAGTGGTCTGATTATCCACTAAGGGTCTGAGAAAAACAAACCAAGCTCTATACAATGGAGTTTTTAGCAAAGTTTGGATCCTGATAATGAGATAGTGGTCTCAGAAATGTATGTATCAAATTTGATATGAATAATTACATAGGGTTATTTAATATTTTTCACACCACAAATCTAATGTAAACTGCAACACAAAGAATTCAGAGTTTTGAACTGAAAAAGCTAAATTCACCATTAATGGAAAATACAGAGAAATGTTATAGTTTTTTTTGATGGATGACAATATAATAACTGTGTTGAGATCATGTGTAAAGATGTGAATAAAATTCTGAAGAAGTTCACCTCCTTTGATGCGTGATGGATGCAATGTCAAAGTAAATGGATTTTGTGCTGCGAGGCTTTGATCTGCTGGAGGAGTTTCATGTGCATGAGGCAACTGGCGTGTGGAGAGTGGATGGATCGCAACCAGAGGCTGTTGCCTATCGTGTAAACCCCTCCATCCAGCTGCAAAAGGCTGTAAGGTACACTTACAAACAAGAGCCAATGACCCTTATAACAGAAAATGTATTTATTGAGAACTGAAGCTGCCAAGGGTACAGATACACTAACCCACAATCTCTAGTCAGACAAAATTATCTGGTGAAGGTATTTTTCAAAAGTAGATTTTTGATGGTATACCATTTCAATGTTCTTGTAATATTTAATTATTTTAAAAAAAAATTTTCTAGCTTAGAGATTTGGTCCCTAAATGACCAGAAATTGTTTTCTAAGAAGATTTTTGTATAATTTTAAAGATCTGATTTTAGCGTATGTTGTTCTAGGAGTGGAATACCTTGCAAAACATAAAAATAGCAAAGAAAAAAAAAGAAGGAATCCAATTTCAAGCATTTACACCTGTTGCAGTACCTGTGCAACCATCCAACACATTGCACTTGTGTTTTTTAAACACATGATTAGAAACTTAATGTGCTAAAGTTGTGAAAATGTTTCATGAACAAATTTGTCTTTTGTGTAATGAAAAGACGACTTAATAATGAATTGAACAAATAAATGGCATTTAAATAAAACTGTTTTAACAGCTGTCATTGTTACGTTATAGTGGAAGAATGTGAGCTGAAGTTATTCAAGCACCTGGATTATAAAAGGTGTGGACAGAGTTGATAGAAAAGAAGAATATTTTAAGACTGGTAGCACAGTGAAGTGTTTGCTCCTCAATTGATTATGAATTATATGTTTAAGAAAGCAGTAAAAGTTTGTTTAATTTTTTGCCTTTTCAGGTTTTCAAATATAATAAAAACTTTCTCTATTTTTTCTCCAGGAACTAAAGGTTTCATTCTTTTAGCTTATTGCTCTTCTTCTTACAATGAAACTACTGTGTTTGCTATAAAGAATATACTTTGATAGAAAAAACTTTATAATGTCTAGTCTTTATCCATTTGTTTTGACACAAACCTTAACATTAGACACGCTGTAATGACATCAGATATTGGGCAAAGTTTGAACATTACTGAGAATCCCATCGTTTGACCTTTGAGTGCACTCAAATTTTACTTTAATTTCAATTGAAGATGAAGAGATAAAAGATTTATACCTTACAGGATCTATGCTTATTTGTGTGTGTTTTTATATACTTTGTGCAGACTAACAAACTGTTAAAGTTTCTGCTTGTTTGGTTGGCTCCTCCTAGCTTTAAACCTTTTAACCTTTAGCTGAGAATTTTTCCTCTGTGGCTGTATTTAGATCTTTTGTTAGCTTTTTCTGGTTGACTGTAGTGTCATTCATTAACAGGCAAAAATACATTACTAAGGTTTATTTCTTCATTTTTAAATATTGCAGAAATTTGATAAGTTTTTTAATAACATACAAATACTTTTCAAATTTAAAGTTCATGTGAAAACAAATTTGCCAAAATATTTGTTTTCCTGAAACAAAGCCAAAATATATAATAGAGTTAATTTATGTCTTGTGTGTCCCCACAAGTGCCCTCAACTCTAACAAAGACGGTTTTGTTTAAAGTGGTCAGCTCCCTGAATCTATGTTTTGTGTCACAGGGATGTTTATCCAGATGGACTTCCCTCCGAATACGCCATCATTGCAACATTTAAGGTGACAAATGACACTGCTCAGACATCATGGAATCTGTGGGAAGTCAGCGACGCACAGGGACAAGAGAAAGTTGGCTTGCGTTTCCATAGCAACACACGCTTGTTAGACTTTTTCTACACCAGTCCCCATGGGAGTCACATGTTGCGGTCTTTTCACGGCACGGAAAAGTTATTTGACGGAGGTTGGCATAAGCTGGCTCTGAGTGTGAAGGGCAGGCAGGTGAGGCTGCTGATAGACTGTGAGGAGGTAAGAGTGGAGCCTATTGAGGAGCCAAGACCTGTCATTCGCCAAGGATATACTTCCATTGTCAAGAGGGCTATAGGAGACCGTTCAACTTTGGTACATCAAAACTAAGACATACATTTTCCTCTGATTTGACACAGCTTTAGATTTTCATGCATATTCTTTTACTTTTAGGTGGATGTCCAGCAGATGAAAGTCTCCTGTGACCCAGAGCAGGCCTATTCAGAAGGCTGCTGTGAGCTTTCCAATGCAGTGAGTCACCAACTTATCAGCCACTTTTTTTATGGAGTAGGAAGATTCCCAGCCATCCTGATCCTTGTATGTTTATGGCAGTGTGGAGGGTATGCAGAAATAGGTTTAACAGGTCGAAGAGCATCTTGCAAATGTTTGCATGGACAACCTGGCATTCAGGGCCCCCCTGGGACAAAGGTGAGTGTACTTATGGAAAGAATTTGATTAACATGAATACAAACCCAAGCTGTGGTTGTGCTGACATTTTCTTTTCTGCAGGGTCACCGGGGTCTTCCAGGAAATACAGGTGACCCAGGAAGACAAGGCAGTTGGGTAAATAAATAGACTGCTCTAACATTCTCAACATGAGCATTAAGATGACTTGTTGGTGGGTGTCGCCATGTGAGACAGCAGCAACGGAGACAGGCCAGGATGTAAACAGATCTGGAAGCAGGAGCTCCTGGCAACAGTGTCCAAGGGACTCCTTTGATACTTTGTACACTCTTCTGTCCATTTTTCAGAAGATTTGGGAAGGATCCAAGATAAACTCAACCTTACGTTGATGTGACACAATTTATTTTTGTAGCTGTGGGGGAACCACATCTGTTTTAAAACACATGCCCTGCTGGTTTAGAATATAAGATTTAACTCAAACTGGCTGAAGTTCACAAGATTTCTAATGGTTTTGCTTTTCCACTTGGAAAAAAGGGGAGCCAGTTGTAATGAATCCCATACATAGGAAAACCAAGTGGTTAAGCAACAGCTATACTCTCCCAAGAGTTCAGTAACTGTTTAACCCTCCTAAAGCCGTTCAAAAGTCTTGTTTTGCATTTTGCTGTTGATAGTCATAATCTACATGAGTTTGCCTAAGGAATACCGTATTGATGCACTACAAGAAAACCTTTTGACCCTTAAAAAAATATTCAGCTAAAGCTGACAGATCCACAAACAAAAGTAAATTAACATAAACTCTCTCATCTTTACCCTTCTGGGGATAGCAGACATGAAAATGCCCATGTCATCATTTATACCTCCTTAATTTCTTTGATGCTCAGAAGTTATCACTGTTGGCCACATCCCGAAAACCCTAAAAACAGGAAAAATTTGTTCAAAAACATGGATATTTTTCAGAACATTTAATTCATGTTTAATGGTTTGGCATGCAACTTACCCTGGAGCTAAGAGAAATCCCCGAATCTGCACCAGGAAACACATGTGGACCTCAAGACCAACACATACCCAAAGCATTTTTCCAGAACTGTAAATGCTACATGTTCATGTCTTGAATTGCAGCTGTAACTCATCTGAGAGCAAACATCTGTCACATGTAACTGGTTGGAGTTTTGGCCTTTTGCCAGCTCAGGATTCAAAAAGGTTTGACTTGTTTATCTCTTTCTCTACTGGCATCCAAGGAGGGCATTTGCTGGCACAGATATGTGGATTGCCCATTTCAGGTGGTGGGTGGTCCTTCGTTTGCCTGAGTTTTCCTGCCTCAAAAATGTTGTAAAGTTCATGGTCATGCCATCTCTGAGGTTAACCTCTGCCTAGCTGACTTTGGTTGACATACACTGTTAGGTGAGATTGTCAGATAAACCAACAAACTAAAGGCCTTTTGGCCTCTTTAAATGTGTCTGATGGCTCGGTGTGATGCAGGCCAGTGGAAAACAGTTTTGCATTTTCTACTGAAGGAGTCAACATCTGTGTAAAGGATTTTGATCCATGTTGTTGTTGTTTTTATGAAGAAGGCTTTCTGCCTACTTTCCACTTAAGCTTAAGTGACTAATGAGATTCTGATTTCTAAAAAAAGCTGGGAGTGTAAGTTCCATGATATAAACAAAAAAACCCTTTAAAAAGATATTATTCGACCAAATGTTATAACAATACATAAACCATCAGACTTGAAGTAAGAAATTGTTTTACTTTAAATAGATTTAAGCCCATTCTAATCAGAAACAGCTTTTTAAACAAATGCATCTTGACCTTACAGTCATTTTCAATAATAGTTTGATCTAATTATCTAGTTATACTACAGAACACTAAATTAAAGCAAGAAGTATGACTTTTTACAGTCAAAATTTATAGTTATGATAATGTTCCATGTCCCCAGGCGACAGGCTATCATGTTTGTTGTGTTCAGAGGCAGATTCACTTGAAGACCCACTCCAAGAAAATTCTGTTTTTGCATGTTCTTGTGGTATTTTTCAAATGATGGAGAATATGTATAAAGAAAAGTAAACTGAAAATTGCATCTCAGAGTTTTTCCTCTTGCTGATGACAATAAACATTAAAATAGATACATTTTCCTCATTCGAGCTGGCATCTGGCTCAAAACGGTACGGTTGGATAGCTTCGACCTCCTCGCCATTTTTGTTGCACCGGTAATAAGTTGGGGGTGTGAGGGGCTGTGAGCTAGGGGGAGAGCGTGTAAACAGATGGGTGATGGGAAGTGAGGGCAGGCTTTCTCTTCACTAACCTTAGAGGCAAATTTCTAATGAGCTTTTACTGCTCTGCAGAAACTATGTACTAGAAAACAATAGCTACTGGTCAGTTGGATGAAACTATAGACCAGCAGTTTGGAGTAGACTTAGGACTCAAGCTCATAGTTCCTCTAAATATTGCCACCACAAACCTAAGGCCAGATATGGTGTTGTGGTCTGAGTCAGAACATCCTATATGCAGAACATTGTGTCTTTCATGGACCTCACACTTCCCTGTGAGAACTCTGAAGAAATGGCCTGTGACAGGAAAAAGCTTAAACACACAGACTTGGTTGCAAAGGCTAGGAATGTAGATGGAGAGCTGCAGTCTAATCACTGGAGTATGGTTCTGTGTGGTTTAAAGGAAAATCATCTCTCTGCCCAGAGAGCTGAGTATTATAGGAACAAGCCTAGAGCAGGTAATTGACAACATGTCTGACACCGCTGCTAGCTTTAGTGAGGAAAAACAGAAATTATACAATATGGGGCAGTGTCAGGTGAGAACAAAAATCCATGAAAGGTAACTTAACTTTTGGTTTTAATGAAAGAGGACTATTTTATATAGCTTGAGGTATGGGAGCAGATAAAGTGGGGGTAGTTCTGGGCAGCTAGAACATGCTGTTGAGCCATGTCGGTGTTGTGAAGCTAACTCAACAAAACACCAATTGTTGTGAAGCTGTCCAGATGAAGAGCCCAGTGATGTGCTTGCATTGTTGGACTAAAGACAGTTAAGTCTGGAGCAGAAATGCCACCCATTCATCCATCTTCTAAACCCACTTAGATCCTTTTGGAGTGTTGCTGGAGCCTATCCCACATACTGTTTGGGAAAGACAGGGCACACCCTGGATGGCCTGGTAGTCCATCACAGGGCCATACACTTACATTCACACCTAGGGGCAATCTAGACTCACCAAATGATCTACAAAGGATGTGCAAATAAAATAAAAGAAAATAAAAAGAAAAATGTAATGGACTGGTCTGACAAAATGCGAAAATGCAGACTTGATTTATGGAAATATGAAAGTATTTCCTTTTGTTGCTTTTCTTCTGTACAGAATTTCCTTTTTTTTTTAACATATTTTAAGTGTTTGATTCAGAGATTCAATAATTGTACATTCTGATGATTACTGACAAATCTCTTCAAATGTCTTAATATTTTCTTATGAAACTCATTTCAAGACTTTGGCCTTACACTTCTACGCCTGTAACATTCAAATCAAATATCAATACATCCTGATTGGGATTTTTTCTTAGGGAATCCGGGGAAATACAGGAGACTACGGCAACATTGGTGAAACTGGACCAAAGGTAATCTTTTTGGCCAATAAAATGTTATCAATAGCTGCCTTTAAAAAGCCACTCTGTACAGTTTCTGGTGCATCTCTGTGCAGTGTAAAACTGGTCGACTTGTCATGCATTAAACCAAAAAGCAAGTTCTAATCAGTGTTTTTAAAGCTTGTGTCCTGTTTTCAAGTTAGAGTAGGTATGGCTTGGTTAAATTCAGATAATCATGGAATGCCTAAAAGCTTTGCTTGTTGTTGGAGTTTTGAGTAGAGGTGTACTTCATTATAAATATCCAAACTGTCTTAGGATTTCTTTAATTGCTATATAAACAGCTATACCCTACATCAGCTCTGATACATTCTTGCATTGGATGGAACTGGCCTTTTTTGTCACACATTTTCGTGTGTGAAAATGTTAAATAAATGGGAATGTCTGTCTCTTGTCTGTGTTGTAAGTGAAGACATCAGAGGAGCTGAAGCAGAATAAAAAGGCGCCTGAATTGGATGTTTATCCTTCAACAGCTGTGTGAAAGTGGCTGGTGTCACTTTTCAGTCTTGCTCAACAACATTAATAAAAACCTCTTGTACACATGTTCGCAGGGTGAACAGGGAATCAGAGGCGAGAAAGGGATGAGAGGACCCTGGGGCCAAGTGGTAATTTGGCTGATCTATTTGTTAAGCAAAAACTGGTCAACAAAAACCAATAATATGAATATTATGGAAACTGTTGTGTTTATAGGGTGACAAAGGTCCAAAGGGACTGAAAGGACTGAAGGGGGCAGCAGGATTCAAGGTAACTCTGGCTTTGATTCAGAACTTTACTGATGACAGAAAGTTATTGAAGTTGCACAGTTTTGCATCAATAAATTTAACATTTTTCCTATAATCAAAGGGAGTTCGAGGACCTCATGGAGACATTGGAGAAACGGGAAGACCAGGAGAAATTGTAATTTTTATAGAGACAATGGAGAAGTTGTTCTTTTAAACCATTGAATAATACTGATAAGGTTTTGGTCTTCTTGAAGGGTACTAAAGGTGTCAAAGGATATGGAGGGATTCCTGGATTTCAAGGCATTAAGGTCCTTGTGTTATTATTTTTGCTTTGACTCATTAATTTTTAGGTTTAAAATAATCCGAAATTACACTTTTTGTATTACAGGGCCAAACGGGGCCCACTGGTGCAACAGGTCGGGCGGGACCAAGAGGAAAGCAGGTGGGTCATTGTTTGACGCCTTGTTGCATCGTCAAGTGAGGAGTGCCGAAAAGCATATTTTAGATGTGCTCAAACTTCATTAAAACTATGTCTTCAGTGGCATTCACCTGCACAGCATTTGATCTTGTGGGTGGATTTTTTTCTGACATCTGAAGGATATAACTGTAACAACAAAAGTTGACAAATGAAAGACGAGTCTGAACTAAATCAATAAACCATTCTTATGTGTTTAAGAACACGTTTTATTTCAGAAAACTATTTTCTGTATGCTGCATGTTGAGGTATGGTTAAAATATGGTTTGAAACGTCACATGTAATGGTTTTGCAGGGCATTGTGGGGGATCCTGGAGAAAGGGGAGCTTCTGGAGAGAAAGGACAGCCGGTAGGTACCACAGAAGAATGCCTTTTTATGACTTAATTAAAACACAGTTGATTTTAAAGTTAATTTTATGTTATTTGTGTTTTGTGTTAAAAACTAGGGTGTCCAAGGACCAGTGGGCAGAATTGGCACTATTGGAGCAAAAGTAATGTACTGCGTTTGTAGTACAACATTAGTAAAAGAGCACTCAAATTTGCTAAATATTTTAATGCTAACTGCATGTACAGGGTATTCTGGGAGATCCAGGTTTACCTGGCAGAGATGGTGATCCCGGAATAGAGGTATTATCAGCTCATAGTTACAAATTCGTGTTAAATTTTGACAAAAGATACATGTAAATGTCATAATTTGCTTGCAGGCTTATCAAGGACCACAAGGCCCCAGTGGAAAGCACGGACAAAGCGGAGCCAAGGTTCATTTTAACCCCCCAAAAAATGTGCAGTTGAGTTACTTTGGCAGTTTCCTTTATTGCCACTTGTCTTTTTACAGGGGGAAAAAGGTGCCCAGGGGCCAACAGGAGAAATGGGTCCCCAAGGTCGAACTGTAAGTCAAATATTCAGACATCTCAACAGCTAAAGTTAGGAACACAACATATTTGAATAGTGAAAAAGTTTGCCATCTTAAAGACAAATAACAGGAACAATGCAGTCCCTTTAGACTGGCTATTATTTTCAAGGGCCTAAGAGGCTACAAGGGTTCAGCAGGGAAGCCAGGAAGACCTGGATTCATTGGCCCACCTGGGCCTACTGTAAGTGCGCCATATGAATTTTCTTACGTCTTCTAAGCGCCAGATACATTTCTCTACAAGTTATCAGAAAATGTCATCTTTTTACAGGGTCACGTGGGTGTGCCTGGAAAACCTGGAGCAAAGGTAATACATCCTACACATTACCTGTTAGAGATATAAAATAAGAGCAAAAGGACCATTTTATGGCACAATTACTGTGGCTATTGGGGGATTATTTGCTGTGTCATTGAGCCAAGCAGAACTATGGTTGTGCTCCAGTTCCAAACCAAGACTTTTTCCTGGTTTGGAAACAAAGTCTAGATCTTAAGAACAAAGCACTTATCCCCCGGTGGCAGCAGACAAATTTGTTGGAAAAAAAACATTCTAAACAGAAGCAGGAGAAGCATATCATTGTTTTGTCATCTATAAAAGTCTTGCACTTGAGCTAGTGTCCTCATGTGTTCTGCCGGGTAGATGGTAACATGCGCTGAATATCTCCTTAGGATTCTACATATGTAACAAGAACCAAGCTTAAGAAAACTACAGATACTTGATCAAATCAGTGTAGGTCTACTTATTAAACAAATACAACACGAAACTACACAAATTTAGAGCAAAAATAAGTAGCCACATTTCTAAAAAACAAACAAACAAACAAACAAACAAAAAACTTTATTCAGAAAATGTCTGATTAAAAGTACTGCAAAAACATCCACTATTTTTTTGGATACAGAAAATTGTAACAGAGCCATACTTGACAGATGTAATTATAATGAAAGAGTACAATCTTTTTCAGCTGGTATTTTGAAATAAAAAAAACAAGTAATTAAAAAAAGAAGTGACTGAAAGACTTTTACCAACTTCACTTCTGGATATGAAGTGACATTTCCCTGCTCCATGATAGGCATGATAGGCTTAGAGTAGATCATGTGACGTGTTTTTAACAGTAATGTGCATCTCTACCACAAATCAGCTGCAATGAAGCAGAAGGCTACAATTTGAAACTCTTTCGATTGTATTGATATTCCAATGAATTAAGTCAAATGCACATATTAAAAGCATCAAAATGTCAAGTAAAAAAATCCCTTTTTGTGTGGACATCATGATAAAAAGAAAAATTTGATTCTAATAATAGAAATTATGTAACTTCAAAGATTTGAAGTTTCTGTTTGTGACTTTCAAACAGTGCTGATGTGAGAAGAAAAAAAACACTGGATTTTCAACTTTCAGTGGAGAGTTGGTG
Source organism: Oryzias curvinotus (assembly GCA_023969325.1). Taxonomy (NCBI): domain Eukaryota; kingdom Metazoa; phylum Chordata; class Actinopteri; order Beloniformes; family Adrianichthyidae; genus Oryzias; species Oryzias curvinotus. The sequence goes on from CM043720.1 coordinate 6,647,090, forward strand.
CTCATTTTGAAACTATTATTGTTACACTTTGCTTTTCCATTTATTACTTCTCTTTATCAAAACAAACGGATTAAGACTTGGAAACCGCAGTGGTCTTGGCTAAAATGCACCCTTTATTAATGGCAATCACATGTTCCAAGTTAAACGTTTGCTGGAGAATAAACAGGCAGTCGCCTGACTGCAGCAGCATTGACAGTAAAAAACACAAAGTACGTCTTTAGTGTGCTACTGAAGGGTCGTAGCCACACGTCCATATTTAATGTAATGAAAGTGAATGTTTCAAGCCCTGATTACAAATGAACGTCCATTACTTTACTTTAAGTTATAAGACTGACATGTAGCTAATGTTCTCAAATATTAGTCATTGTCTGCTAGCTATTTGTCATTAATATCCAAAAAAAGCTTTTTTTTTGTTGAAATTTTATATTAAACAGTTGCTGCAATGACATTCGGTTCCTATCAGGTCATGAAAAAAATATTCTATTTTAGACAAATGTTTTGCATTATCATCACATTCCGTATGAATCTGAACACTTTTTTTTGATCTAATACATGCTTTTCTTCTTAGTAAGTAAAAAGCACATCTGTGAAAGTCTTTCTCACAACTTGCAGAGAATTTATCTCAAATTATTTGCATTTGATTTGCCTTGCACAGGGTGACACAGGAATCCAGGGCATAAAAGGAGCCAAGGGTGCACAGGTACAGCCAAGTCCAAACTTCAGTGCTCATCTTCCTGTCATTTTTTTGTTTTTAACAAGAATCCTCTTATTTTTACAGGGGGAAAAAGGAGTTAAAGGACCCAAAGGAAGGGTAAGTTGGGATTCAGTCATAGTGCACAATTGTTTATTTATTAAACAATTGTTTACTCTATTTAAAAAAAAAAAAGATGCCCTGCAGGAGAACATGCATGGCCATGCATGGTAAAATTTATTATGAATCCCTTAGGAAAAATAGACAAATACATCATTCATTTAGGGCTCTTTCAGACCAAACATGATAACTGCAATGAACTGTGTTATTAACATGAGCAGTCAGGCATGGTTATAGATTTTAGATCTCTGCTTTTATATCAGTTGCAATATCCTCCTCATGTTCCAGTGTGTTTTTAGAGTTAATAGTAGGAAAATTCAAAATGAGCCCATCAAATAGCATTCCTTGCATATTCAGGGCATCTGCAGATGCGATAAGAACGGTGACTCCCACCACTGTTCGAAAAAGAATCTTGCATATTTCTCAAATGGTGTGTGCCAGATTTGGTTTTTGTTTTGAAACTGACATAAAAGATTCCCATTTTGTTTTACACAAGACATTTATATGCTGTCAGAGCAGGCCCACGTGAATCTCATAACTTGCAGTTTTTATACCCAACAATATCACGTTACTTCCTTTTATACAATTCTGTCTGTTGTGCTTTATTCTCATCTATGTGATGTAATATAACTTTTTACCCTCTTGACGATGTAGATTGGAGACAGAGGAGAGCAAGGTCCTCAGGGAGGACGAGGAAAGCGTGGCCCTGCAGGCCCAACTGGTCGTTTTGGTCCAGTTGGACTAAAGGGAGTCCGAGGTGAAGGTGGACCGGATGGGTTTCAAGGGCTCCCAGGCCCACCAGTAAGTAAATAATGACCAATAATATCCAAAAAAACAATCAATATATTTTTAAATCACTGCTAGGAGTAAAGTTTCTTTTGTCTATTGCATACTGTTTCATCGTTTTTCAATGTTTTTTGTCAAGGAAGTGACAAATCCGAAATTTGCCTTAAAAAAAATGCTAGTTGCAACAATCTTTTGGTAGATATTCCATAAAAGTCCCACTCTGATCATCTTTTGGTCTATTTTAAAACTGTTCCCAGTGGTCTTTTTATTATGACTTTAATTAAATAATTTTAAATAATTTTAGCCCAAATCAAACTTATGTCATTTTTTGAGACATAGTTTCTGTGGCGTGGCAGGAGTTCATTGGAAATTTCCCTTGGAGTTGTGGCGTATAGTAAGCCCACCTTGATTTCCCATCATCCATTTGTTTACAGCTCCTCACACCCCCAACCTAACATTAGCGGTACAACAAAAATGGTGAGCAATGTTGGAGCTATCTAGCATACAGTTTTTGGTCAGATGCCAGTTCAGATGTGGAAAATGAAGACATACATGGATCTAGTCGTCTCCAAGTGGATGCATCAACATGGAGTGGAGCAGGGAGCTCAGAAATGCAGTTTTAGGCTTAATTTTCTTTATATCTGTCCTCCATCAATGGAAAAAGCTAAGACCGTGTTAAAAGCACAAAAAACATGATTTTCATCACATTTTTATGAATCTCTATCAAAGAGGAATTCAACAAAAATCCCGTTTAGTGTGGCTGTTAACTCTAAGCACTCCTCAGGAAACACGTCTGGCTTTCTCTCTCGCTCTACTTTGAGTTGCAGCCATAGCTTCAGCATGCGACATCCTACAGCAAGGTCACCTTCAATGATGGATGTGGTGATGATTTCTTCCACAGGGCCAGACACTCCCAGCTGAGCATGTGATCGAAGTCTGTAAGAAAGTGGTTCTGGAGCAGATGTCCACCTTTGCAAACTCAGTGAAAAGAACATGTGCTGCTGTTTGTCCTCTTTATGGAGACGTTCCCATGGGTGCCCCGGGTCCTCCGGGACAGAAAGGACAACCAGGTCCTCCTGTGAGTTTTACAGCTTAGATGTTTGAGATCAGAATGACTATGACAGAATGACAGACATTTTCTTTCTCCATTCTCTGCAAACCTTTGGAACCACACCATAGTCTGAGTGCTGTGCATACATAAATTGCTCAGTGTGTGCTCACTGGCTTAGCAACATGCAAACATTCTGTAAGGGTCTGGATTGGACTGAAAAAGCTGAAGTATTTGACAGAAATATTGGAATGAAAACCATCTTTTTCCACGTTTCCATGAGGACAAACAAGTAGCATCAGACTAGACACTTGGTCTGTGTTGACTGGTTTTTGGCTGTCTTGGGCTGGAAAACCTTTTCCACATTACTATACTATGTAGAACCAGTTCATGTTCCACAGCTTCTAATCAGAGACTTTAAGGCAGTGTGTTTTTTTCTTGAAGCCATTACAAAATGAAAATATTCCACTATATTAGATTATGGTCAGTAACTCTGATTTAGCTGTCACTGCCAGAGAGAGTGATGCACCAATACAGAACAGTGTTTCCTTTATTCTAAACTTTATTCACTCATTTTTGTAAAGCGTTGGTCTGAAGTAAGCTATTTTGAAATACACTGTCTTTCCTTAGAAAAGTAAACAAATGTATAGAAGTAAAACATTTCTAGGTTTTTAGGTGAAATAAGAACTTTTGCGTCTTGACTTATTGTCAGGGGGAGCCTGGGATTGATGGTGTTGATGGAGAAATAGGTCCACCAGGATTCTATGGAGAAGCTGGAGAGCCAGGCCGCCAAGGAGAACTAGGTGTGAAAAACATGAGCAATGAATTCATAGTAATAGATCCTAAAAACTGCAACTCCCACAGGGTTGTTTTGGGAAGCAGCAATGGAAGAACACACAAGATCCTTGCTAATCTTTTTTTCTCCTATTTCCATTTTTTGGCAAAGATCTGCAAAGATGCCATTTGTGTGGAGCACTTTTTTTTTAAAGCTGCTGATATTGGAAAATTGCTAAGGAATGAAATTATTTTTCATAAGCTGAGAAGTGTCTTGGTTTTGGAATCAACAAATATCACAAACTTTCCAATATTAGCCTAAAATCAACTGTCACCATAGAAAAATAATTTTAAACTTTTCCACATTTGATACATAATGTGTCAACCTGTGTCTTTTAACATTTAAAGTCTCCAATTTCAGAAGTAAATTTGAAAAATGCAGTTTTAAAAACCTGCACAATTTTGTTTTTAGTCAGTTTTAGTTAAGTTTTTTTCAGAATCTATCCTATTTTTTTTACCTTAAAATACTGATGCTTGGCAGCTGTTTGTCAGCTCTTTGAAAATTTATTTTTTTATTCCTTTATTTCTTTTCATTTTCAGTTTTTAAACAAATTTTATACTAGGGTAATGAAAGAGAACAGAAAGCCCTTTTACATACTTAGAAGAAAGCAAAAAAAGAAATAAATTACACATACACACACATATATATATACACGTATATCTGCACAACTGTGATACAGGGTTTCAAAGCTGACAACGTTTCTGCTGAGAGTATTTTGTCTTTGTGGATTGCAGGTAGCAGAGGAGAGCGGGGTGACAAAGGAGCCAAGGGTTACAGCATTCTTGGCTACACTGGAGATCAAGGACCATTGGGTACATTTGATACTCAAAATCCTCTTGTTTAAATTCGTCAAAATGAGGCATAAATCAGGATCCACCTGTATGGCAGAGCATCATTCTGCTTTAGAAAATATCTGGACTTGAGTCAGAGCTTGTCTGATGTCTGCATTTAATTTCCAGGAAAATAAAGGTTTTTACTGTAGGTTTGCATGATTTGCCAAAGAGTAGAATTACTTATTCTGGAAGTTCCCATGAAAACTCTTAAAACAGTCCTAACCAAGGTTTTTTCATTTTCACTTTGATCCCAGGTCAGCGTGGCCGCCCCGGCAGAGCCTTTGACGGCCAACCTGGCAAACCAGGTGAGAGGGGACACGTAGGCAAGCCTGGACTCAGGGGCCACGCAGGTCTGAGGGGATCTCCAGGTGTCTGCGTCACCTCTGGGTGTTTTCAGCCAAACTCCAGTAGCGGGACACCACGACCAGCACCAAGGAGAATGAGGAATCGCACCTGAAAGAAAGCAATGGCTGTGTGGACGATAAACCAAACATAAAACTTAAAAAGACCATTTGTGTCAAAGTCGAGACATGTTGCTTAAAGCATTTTAGTGTAAATATGAAAAAAAAAGGGTTCTCGGTAACTATAACATGTATTTGGTGGATGGAGATATCTAAAAAAAAATGTATCAAAAACTGTCTAAAAATACACACTTCTGTTGAACATTTTATTTCATTGAAGTCATTTAAGGTGTTTTAAAATACATATGCTTTGTAATAAAATTTTCAAAAGTACTTGAACATTGGATTGTTTATTACATTAAGTTACCAAGACTTCATTGATTTACAGTCAGGAATTAATTCGAGTCAAGATCTTCTTTTATACAGAAAATGTACTTTAGCTTTTACCATTATCTGTAGGTTTAGGTAGAATTGATTTATACTTCCCTAACTGGAACAGGAGTTTATGTTGTATTGATTGTTGTAATGTTACCTGTACTTCTCTGTCTACTTAATAATTCTTGCGATAAAAACTGCTAAAACCCCCTGGAGACTGGAAGAGACTGACAAAGAGAAATAGAAGATGGATTTGCTGGAAAGACATGAAAGACATAAAAATAAAGCATGTACCTATGTTAAAACTGATTTATATCGTGGTCCGGGTGAATACTTGATTCTGATTGGCTGCAGGGTGTGGATTAAGGGATAATGCCTAATGAGTTGTGAAGTCCAATAATTTCTGAAAATGGACACCTTGAAGAGCATTATCCCGCTTTCCCCAATGATCGCTTACACAGTAAATAAAAATTAAATCAATTAATTTTTATTAAATAGTTTTCACAAAAAGTGGACCCACCTCGCTCTGCAGTAGTGTAGGAAAATGGCATTTGCTGATTCTCATGGGAAGTTAAGCCAAGCATAATTTAAGAGGGAATGTGATGAAGCAAAAGTTAATTTTAGAGAAAACCAAGTCTAAATTGTTCAATTCCTCTGGTGTCACCTCCTCGTGTCTCATATCCTCCTTCTTATGTTCTTCTCTCTCTTCCGTTGCATCTTTGAAATTATCAAATTCACCAAACAGGATATGGAAACCATAAAACCACTCCTCTCTCGACTCCTGTCTCGCTGTTGTGAGGAACTGTGGAATAACGAATGTCAACCTGTGTTTTGAGTCGCTGTTGTACCAAGTGGCAATTAGGCCAGCTCAATCCTAAAGAACATTTGGGCTATGTGACTGTAACATATTTTTAGGTGTGCATTATCACCCAGGAATATCCGTTTTTAATCCACATACTGCAGCCTATCAGAATACAGTATTCACCTGAACCATGGTGTATAAAGTCCATTCATTTCTGATAATGCACACCTCGTCAGGCATTATCGCAAATCTCTTTACAGCAATTTTCATAACAAATAGTTGTAAAGTTTGGCTAAAAGTAATCAAGTTGATGCAAATGGAAGAAATGTGTTTGCTGTCAAAAATGTTTGAACGGCTGTGCCTTGGAGGTACAGCAGTCGTTAATAAAAGGAAGACCCTGCACTTTTATTTGCCTCTTGTGGCAAAGGTTTAGGCAGTACTGTATAATTGCTGCCCCATCGTTCTCATTTGTGCTATGGTAAATGAGAATCACTGTTAAATGAAAAGTACAAGTTATCTAAGTCCTAACCAGTTACCACTTCAGGAACTTCATTTAAATCTGATATTTTATTTTACTGAGTTATCATCATTGTATGCAGCAGCAGATTGTTCCAAACACTAGCATGAAACAATAATTTAATAAGAAAAACATATTTTCTTTTTCTTTTAATTCCATATTTTCTATCTAAAAAAAAAGACAACGTCCTGGCCTTCATTTAGGGACATCACTTATCCTGTGGATCTTCTTTCTCTGTCACGGTGCCTCCGGCTAACCCCTCCTCCTCATCAGCTCCACCTGATGCCTCCAGCTGCACCTCCTCATCCTCGTCAGCCAGCAGACTTTTAAGGAGACCGCGGACCTGTAACCGACGCTAGTTCGTTGTACTCCTATGGACCTCGCTTACCGGTGGAACTAAACCTGATCACGGTTCTCCTCTCGCCGTCTCGCTCGGACATTCTCCGACCCCAGTCACGGATCACGCGGTTGCTGCCAGCAAGACCCTCCAACCACTCCTTGGACAATCTGGACGGATACCGGAGCTCAACTCTATCCCGACATCCTCTTATTAAATCTCATTCTACTCACCTCACTGTCTGCCGAGCCTCTTTCCGGGTTCCAGCACCTGAGTCGACCACGCTAGCTTACCATGACAGAACGAACTAGCCAATCCTCCGACTCAGCTGACCCGGAGGAGCTCCGCCGTGTCATCGTCCAACAAGGTATGTTGCTCAGTCGCCAGTCCGACGCCCTCTCACAACTATCCGCTAATCAACAGGAGTTATTCCGACGTCTGGACAGCATCACGCATACCCTAGCCGGATCTTCGGCCCAAGCTGCTAGCCCTGTCGCTGCCGCCCCCCCCGCTTCGGATGACGTCGCCACCGTCACTTCCGTCTCTCCAGAGGAAAACATCCGGTCGCAGCCGGAACCATTTCACGGTGACGTAGAAGCATGCGGTGGTTTCCTATTACAATGCAGACTGATCTTTCAACAAGCACCCCAGCATTATCATTCAGATCAGCGCAAGATTTCCTTAGTTGTCAATTCCCTCCGCGGCAAAGCTCTTCAGTGGGCTCAGGCCTTTTTGGCCACCCATCCACTCTCACATCTCCCCTTTGACCGCTTCATAGGTGAATTTCAACTAGTTTTCGATCAACCACGCAAACAGGAGGAAGCGACCCGGCGGTTACTCAGCCTTAAGCAGCGTAACCGTCCGGTGAGCGACCACATTGTAGACTTCCGGATTTTGGCGGTTGAGGCGGGCTGGCCGGACATTGCCCTCAAGGGTGTTTTCTATCAATCCCTGAACGAAAAAATCAAAGATCATTTATGTACCCAACCCGAAGCGGATAATTTTGAGGAACTTGTGACCGCCGCGCTCCGCTCTGACATACGGCTCCGTGAGCGCCAGGCAGAACGGAGTTCTACTACACACCGGCCTTCCTCTGACGTCCCTCACCGGTCCTTCCTGGTTCACCATCCTACAACCGATGGCGCTAACGCCTCTAGCAGCTTCACTGACGAACCCATGCAGATTGGACATTCGAAACTCTCTCCTGCTGAAAGGCATAAACGCCGCACCGAGGGATTATGTTTTTATTGCGGAGATGCCAGTCACACCGTTTCACATTGCCCCAACCGTTTAAACCCCCGAACCCCTCGCTAAGCGACAGGTCGCGAGGGGACCTGTCGGAAAAGACCACCAAGCCTTTCCTGTTCATGCCTGTCAAGTTTTCATGTCCGAATCATGTCTATGAATGTAATGCCCTAATTGACTCTGGAGCTGAACACAGCCTCATAGACTCTAATCTCGTTCGTCAACTTCAACTACCGGTTGAAACTCTAGTCACTCCCGTTAAGGCTGCCGGTTTGGGGGGTAAATTACTCTCAAAGATCACTCAACGTACGGAACCTATTCAGCTTATTTCATCCGGTAATCACCGCGAGTACCATCAGTTCTTCATTACCGACTCTCCTCAAACCCCGGTTATCTTAGGGTTTTCCTGGTTACGCCAACATAATCCCCAAATAGACTGGTCTAGATCCCGGGTAGTCAACTGGAGTACCTTTTGCATGGCTAATTGTTTACATTCTGCTCTTCCCTCCTCAGTCGCTGCCAAATCCCCAGAACTGGAGGATGTTGACTTGTCTAAAGTTCCGTTCTGTTACCATGATCTCAAGACCGTGTTCAGTAAGTCTAAGGCCTGCGCTTTACCACCTCATAGGCCTTATGACTGCGCCATTGAACTCCTCAGTGGAGCCCCCCTTCCCAAGGGAAGGTTATTTAATCTGTCGGGACCTGAAAAACTCTCCATGGAGAGTTACATTCAGGAGGCGCTCTCTCTCGGTCACATCCGCCCTTCCACGTCTCCTGTTGGAGCTGGATTTTTTTTTGTTGAGAAAAAAGATAAGACCCTCAGACCCTGTATTGACTACCGTGAGCTAAACCAAATAACGGTAAAGGACAAATACTCTCTTCCCCTTATTTCTTCCGTCTTTGACTCCGTCCAGGGAGCCAAAATCTTCACGAAATTAGATCTGCGTAACGCTTACCATCTCGTTAGGGTTCGAGAGGGGGACGAGTGGAAAACCGCCTTTAATACCCCTCTCGGACACTATGAATACTTAGTCATGCCCTTTGGTCTCACCAACGCCCCTGCCATCTTTCAACGGCTCGTAAACGACGTCCTGCGAGACTTTCTTAACCGCTTCGTCTTCATCTATCTGGATGATATTCTCATCTACTCCAACAACCCAGCTGAACATCGTCATCACGTCCGGCTTGTTCTCGAGCGCTTATTGGAGAACAAGCTTTTTGTTAAATCCGAAAAATGTGAGTTCCATGTTGATTCTGTAGCGTTTTTAGGTTACATTCTCGAGGCTGGCCAAATCAAACCAGACCCTTCAAAACTACGAGCCGTGGCGGATTGGGAAGTTCCCCAGTCTCGCAAAAAACTACAACAGTTTCTGGGTTTCGCCAACTTCTATAGGAGATTCATAAGAAATTATAGTAGCATCGCAGCCCCACTCACTCAACTAACCTCCGTCAAAGTTCCCTATGTTTGGAACAACGCTGCTGACTCTGCTTTCCTTAAACTTAAAGAACTGTTCACTTCTGCTCCCATCCTCATACAACCTGATCCTCGCAAGCAATTTATTGTTGAAGTGGACGCCTCGGACTCTGGGGTAGGGGCTGTATTATCCCAGCGTGAATCACCTTCCGGCAAACTCAAACCCTGTGCTTTTTTTTCAAGAAAACTCAATCCTGCAGAGCGTAATTACGACGTTGGGAACCGGGAACTACTGGCCATCAAGCTTGCACTGGAGGAGTGGAGACATTGGTTGGAGGGGGCAGAACAACCGTTTATTGTGTGGACTGACCACAAGAACCTGGCCTACCTCCGTTCTGCCAAGAGACTCAACTCCAGACAGGCCCGTTGGTGTCTGTTTTTCGATAGGTTTAACTTTACCATCACCTATCGCCCGGGCAGCAAAAATGGCAAACCCGATGCCTTGTCCCGTAAATACTGCACCACCAACGGATCTGCTACACCACCCATTATTCCGGAATCTCTATTCGTGGGCAACCTCACGTGGGACATTGAAGCGAGAGTGCAACAGGCCCAAGGTGAGAAGCCAGACAATACTAACTGCCCGCCTGGTACCCTGTTTGTGCCCGATAGGCTCAAGTCGGACGTCATCACCTGGGGCCACTCGTCTAAGATCGCTTGCCACGGTGGGGTTCACCGCACCCTCATGCTCCTTAAGCGCCGTTTCTTCTGGCCTTCCATGGAAAACGACGTACGCGAATATGTTTCTGCCTGTACCACCTGTGCCAGGGCCAAGACATCCAACTCACCTCCAGCTGGTCATCTCCATCCTCTGTCTACGCCCAGCCGACCCTGGTCACACATCGCCGTTGATTTTGTCACTGGACTGCCTCCTTCTCATGGTTACACGGTCATTTTTACCGTCATTGATCGCTTTTCTAAATCTGCTCATTTCATTCCCCTTTCTGAACTGCCCACAGCCACCGAAACAGCCCAGGTCCTGATTGATTTTGTGTTCCGTCATCATGGCATACCATCCGACATCGTGTCTGACCGGGGACCTCAGTTCACGTCCCAGGTCTGGAAGGCCTTTTGCTCCGCCCTCGGGGCCTCCGTCAGCCTCTCGTCGGGGTATCATCCCCAATCAAACGGTCAGGCCGAAAGGGCCAATCAAGAACTTGAGGCTTCCCTCCGCTGTTTGGTGGCCCAGAATCAAGGGGATTGGTCGGATTACCTCGTGTGGGTGGAGTACGCGCACAACAACCATCCTTCGGCAGCGACTGGTATGACACCTTTCGAGGCATCGTTGGGTTACTCACCACCCTTGTTCCCTACCCAGGAGCTCGATCTGGCGGTGCCCTCCGTACAGCTCCATCTCCAGCGCTGCCAGGAGGTTTGGCACCAGGCTCGGGCTGCTCTTCTGCGTTCCAAGGAGAGTAACTGCCAGATCGCGAATCGTCACAGGGTGGCGAGTCCCTCGTACCAGCCAGGGCAACAGGTTTGGCTCTCGTCTAGGAACATTCCTCTCCAAGCAACCTCTCGTAAATTGGCTCCCCGCTACATTGGACCTTTTCCCATCGACCGTGTCATCAACCCCAACTGTGTCCGCCTCAAGTTACCTGCTGCCCTCAAAGTCCATCCCTCGTTTCATGTGTCCCAGATCAAGCCCGTCCGCCACAGCTCCCTTTGCCCACCGTCCGCTTCCCCACCTCCCGCCCGGCTCATCGATGGCGCCCCCGCCTTTACTGTTAGCCGGATTCTGGATGTGCGGCGTCGGGGTCGCGGCTTCCAATATCTGGTGGATTGGGAGGGTTACGGCCCAGAGGAGCGGGCGTGGGTGTCTCGCTCCCTCATTTTGGATCGCTCGCTCATTGACGACTTCTTCTTGGCCCATCCGGATCGTCGTCCTGGCCCGCCTGGAGGCGGTCGTTGGGGGGGGGGTACTGTCACGGTGCCTCCGGCTAACCCCTCCTCCTCATCAGCTCCACCTGATGCCTCCAGCTGCACCTCCTCATCCTCGTCAGCCAGCAGACTTTTAAGGAGACCGCGGACCTGTAACCGCCTAGTTTTGTACTCTATGACCGCTACCGGTGGAACTAACTGATCACGGTTTCCTCTCGCGTCTCCTCGGACATTCTCGACCCCAGTCCGGATCAGCGGTTTGCCAGCAAGACCTCAACCACTTGGACAATTGGACGAATACGGGCTCAACTCTTCCACATCTCTTATCTAAAATTAACTCACTCACGTCTGCGAGCTCTTCGGTTCCAGCACTGAGTCACAGCTGTGACCTGACATTCTCCTCTCTTTTAATTGGCTGGTGCATTATTTATCCCACACTACTCTGCTTTATTCCATTGTGTTTGTCATTTTTTCCATGGAAAATATTACCACTGTGAGACTTTTTAGGATTTACCCGACCCTAAGACTTGTTTCAGACATGTTCATAATTTATATCTGTGGTACACAAAGAAGTGGCGACAATATTGATGACTTAACACAGACAAGCTAATTATAATCTCCCAGCATGTTGGGCAATTTGGCCAAAATCAAAGTGATGCCACCAACTCTAAAGTTATTAGAGGTTTCATGTTTTCATCTACCAAAACAGCTTTTCAAAGTCTAAAAGCAACAGGCAATAAGTTATATGTGTTGTTGACTTTGGAGTAAAAATGAAAGAAGTTTTAGTAATGCTCAACTCAAGGTCGAGCTCCTGGTTTTTGTTAATGTGTCTGAAAAAAACTAATTTCCCACTAAACCCATTAGCAGAAAGAAACTCAACTGGTTCTTTTTTCCCCATTTCATCAATTTACCAATGTATGTAAAACACATTCCTCTTTCTAAGACTCAACATGTTGGATTTTTGCATTTTGATGTGCTCCTATCTTTATCATAAAGCCAGAAAAAGGCAAGTCCATGTTACATGTTACAGATAATTTTTATAATTATCTTTATAAATAATTTGTGAAACTTTCAAGCTTTTTCCCTCAGATTAATCTAGAGTTCTGTACTGTAAAGGCAAGAATGAAAGCTTGTCAAAGTAGAACTTGAGAACTGTACTCCAAATAGGGTTTATTCAACCCCTCAGATTCACTCAGCTTCATTTAGCCACATAACAGCTGACAGATTGCGTTGATAAAGCTGAATAACACTGATTATCTCATTAAATAAAAGTTGTTTTTTGGTTTCTGAAAGCTTTCATCCAACCTGAAATCCAAACATATCCCTTTAGTCATGTTGTAACAAAACAAGCTAGATCCACTGTAAGCCAAATCTAGATAAAGGGAGACTTGTTGTTGATTGATGACCCCAGCAACAAGCATGAGGGGACATCCATACAAAGACAGGTCAGAGCTGTTGAGTAGAGAAACACTTCAAGAGGAAGTAGAGATTGAAAGTACTCATTGATCATGAATAGTTAATCATGGGAAAAAAGATTTATGATGTGGAAATGTTTATAGTGATGCACTCAATTTATTTTTTCCCTTTAATAATAATAATAATAATAATAATTTGTACTTTATTGATCCCTCAATGGGGAAATTCTTCTCTGCATTTGACCTATCCCCTGGAACCCCCGGTGAGCTGCAGCCTAGCTGCGCTCGGGAGGCAGTAGCGCTAAGGGCCTTGCCTAAGGACCCTCACTGGGTGATTGCTCAGTTGACATGGTAATTGCCGGATCCCTGCGTGGTAGCCACTCACCTTACCAACTGAGCCACCCAGCCGCAGGGACCCTGCTTTAACCAGCAGGGACCGTTGTATCTCAACTAGTTTGTTTCTCAAGCAAAATGGTGTAGGGCCTGCCATTAAAACCAGGAAGCAACTAAATCACACCAGCAGTTAGTTATAAAGAGAGTTAAAAAAAAGGTCTGTGTGGGACCACTATGAATTCAAATAAGTTTAATGTTGTTTTCTGAAAGGTCTTATACATTTTCAATATAAATGTTACTAACATCCACCTGAATGTGGTAAACAAAACCTATCTAAACCTATTTAGGATGAAAATGCTGGCTTTGAGAGTGTTTTGATTTCTAAGGTTTTCAAGATTTAATCAATTTAATGAAACTGGCCGACAGTATCCTGTCAGGACATACTTTTAATATACTTTTAAAACAAATGGGTGTGCTAAGAAAAATTGTACCCTATAAGACACAACCAAAGTTTAATACACAGACATGCTGATTTTTTTTCAACAAAAATCCATCCATCCATTCATCTGATAAACCCACTCAATCTCTTTCAGGGTCATGGGGTTGCTGGAGCCTATCCCAACCACTATTGGGCGAAGGCGGGGTACACCCTAGACGTGTTACCAGTTTATTGTAGAGCTACACAACTGCACACACTCACATTCTCACCCAAAAATAATTTTCAGTGACCAACTGTCCTACAATTCCTATTTTTCAACCATGGGAGGAAACCAGAGGGACTGTAGAAAGCTTGCATGGAGAGAACATGCACAGAGAAAGGACACAACCATGGTTCATTCACAGTTAGACTAAAATTAATTTATGTCACAGATTAGTTTAACATTTCAAAGTTTTTGTTTTTTAATTTGCATTTGCAGGTTTAACTGCCTTTTAATAATCATTTTCTTGTAAGTGGAATCCTTTGAGATAGATTTTCAAAATATGACAACTGAAAACATTAGAAGAATTATGTTTTTTTTCAGGTATCAACATACATTTTTTAAAGTTTCCATCTCTAACAAGAAGAAAGACTCTGATTGTCTTCATTGTGTTTAGCATAATGACCCATTCAACTATTTAAACTGGTCATCAATGAAACCAGGAACAAAATTGTGCCAATTTCTTGTAACATTATATTTTAAATAGACTCCCAACCACATCCACACAAGAAAACACAAAAATGTCTTGGCTTCTTGTGGCACTAAAATAACAAAGTTTCCTGCTTTGTGGTTCCCCTGGCCTCTTTTGCTTGGAATAACTGTGTGCTAACACAGAAAATGAATTCAAGTCTTGATGGCACAGCAAGCTAGCCAAGTATTTGCCTGTTTGTCTCACCACAGTATGCTCAGGCTCGAGTTCACCAGAAAATCAATACAGCTCTCAGAATAAGTGGACTGCCTTTATTGCTATGGATTCATTCATCAAAACTCCACGTGTTCTATAGTAGAAATTTGATGTTTGAGGAATCCAATTTCTGGATAGACTTGACTGTGGCATCTTTATTGATGATGAATAAGCATGTACATGTCATGTCATCCTGTCTACTGAAATAAGGTGGTTCAGATAGTGGAGATGTTGATGAAAGCCTTTTGCAGCAGAAGTGTAAATGAAACTGTTCCTATTAAATTATTCTGATTGTTAAATAGTAGAAAAAACTGAGCTCTGTGCCTGCTCTATGAGATCAGAGACTGGCTGGGCGCCATTTGTTCCGCATAGTCTGGACTGAGAGCTGTCTGCGATACTGCATGGCTGCAAATCTGCAGAAGACAACTGAAATGGTGACAGGGAGAGGAGAGGGTCCTCTTGGGGTTTTGTCTACCTGGCATCCCAAATTTTAGGCTTAACTCATATTCTCTGTTATATGAAGTTTAGCCTTTGGTGTGAAATGAGTCCTGTGCCCTAATTTGCATAATAACAAGACTGCAACTTAATAATAAATGTGACATGATTTTGACAGGTGGAAAAACAAGCTTTCCAACAGCATAAGATTTAGTGTCAAATAAACATAATTTCCTGCTTTTTGCAAAAAAAACAAACAAAAAGCATTTAAAGTCAAATATTATTGCACAATGTTATTCTACATTTTTTGGGAGGCATGAACTCAGATTTGTGCACTTTTCAAAACAATCCTTTCTGTTGCCTTTGTAAAACGTCCATATTCCCTGACTGCTGTTAGAAAATGCATTACTGGCAGCAGCTTAGTAGAAACATGATAAAACTTGTTAGAGAGGATAAAACTGAATTTAGCCAACTCCACAGATAGCAGCTGCAGCTCTGCATTTCTAATGATTTCCAGCTGTCTGTGCAGAAATAGCACCACAGTAGCTCCTCACACCTTGTTCTGCAAAACACAAGCTGCTGTTTCTCTAAATGTCACAATGCAATTTATCCAGGAGTAGCTCACAGCTCAGCACTTTCAATGCTGTTGAATGCACTGTGAAGTAGTACAGTTCTGCACCCTAGTATGGAGAAAGTTATCTGCTGATCATGTGTCTGTCCCTCATCCAAAAAACTCCATGTTCTTTGCTTTGCCCCCGATCAACCCAGTCATGATCCAAATCCCAGAAGACCATGAAAAAGGTTTGGTCATGATAATTATTTTCCTTTTGGACTCTCAGAGATGGACTGACTGTTTAACCATTTCCACGCTCCCCTTATCTGCTGCTCTTTCCATCCATTGTAACAGTGTGGCTGAGGGCCAAAAAATAAAAGCGAAGGGGTTAGGGGTGTGTGGGTGGAGAGGAATAAGGACAGAAGCAGTTGAGACACAGAGAGAGACAAGGGCAGACTTTCATTCAGCTGAGAAACATGCACACTACTCCCCAGTTTCCAAATCCAAGGCTGTGTTGCTTTCAATGAAAGGATCAATGGGAATTGCTGCAAAGGCTTGGACACTCACTGGTAAATATTTTGCATTACCTTCAAAAAGCTTTTTATATTTCAACAATTGACATGTTTGTTTGCTTAAAAATACTTGTGATATTAAACTGTGCTTTGAAAAGAGAAAGTGGCTTTATGGGTATTTGTTGATCCCTCTGGGCTCACAGTAGTTGTCACTGTCAATGCAGGTATTGGACTGAAAGGCATTTATGCTGGTTCAGGAAGCTGTGCAGTGCAAAGCTACTTAATTGTAGTTGAGATACATTTCTGAAATACAAACTCGTTGTAATTTTTTTGCGCATCTAACTTATTTAAGTACATTGCAAGAAAATATATAATTAGGACGATGAACAATACTTTTATCTTCAATGTTTCCTGAACTTTGACTCACATTTTTTGTAAAAATAATACATTTTTACCATACTGTCTCTACAATCATGCTGGATCACAGTAATTCATTTTCAATTTTACACACACAGGTGGCTACAGGTGTTTCACAGACATAAAGTCAAGACCAATGATTTTTGAGACATTTGAAGAAACTATAGAACTCAAGTGATGGAAAACATGCTGGCTGAAAAGACTTTGGGGAAAAAAAATATCCCACAGAGAAAAATGCATTATAAAACATTATTTAACTGGACAGGTTTCTGTGGAGAACAATGCAGCAGTTGGCTTTGCATTGAGGCTAAAAGAATTTGGCTGCAACAACTCCTCCAAAATCTTGGCAAGCGCTATGAGTGTTGATCAGCAGTTGTTGTTTCTGGATGGGAACAGTTTTATCTTGCCAAGTTGATATATTTGACTTTTAGAGTTCAATTATAATTAAGCTTCTTGTTGCAAAAATAGGAATTTTATGATCTATTTTTTTGTGTTCAGCGATTTAAAATAATGAATGGTCCGGGTTCATTTGAGATAAAAAGCATTTTCAAGTCTATTTTTGTCTAGAGCATTCATTTTATCTGATTGATGACTCAACAGCAGTTTTATCTTGGGAAATGTGAGAAATCATTTGTTCACCGGCTTCCTGAGCAACATCTGCAGCTGGAACTCCCTTGCCACAAAGCTAAATCTCACATAAATCTGAAAAGGCTCAGTGTTTCAACCTGCAAAACAAAAAGAATGTCATGTGGAAGTTATATGTAGAGCCTTTTCCATCTTTTTTCAGACTGAATGAATGGTCCACTATTACTCTTCTGACAGTCAGTAACCAATAACTGCCTAAACAACAAATCAGTGCTGACCTGTAAATTCTGCAATGACTGTATATGCATGATCATGAGACACATCTGTAAATTTTGTTGTTTTTTGGATGTTTTAAATGAAAGACAGAAACAGAAAAGTAGCATCTGAATTATTTAGTGAAGACTAATTTCTTTCAAGGGGACTTCATGTTTCTGGTTAATGTTCTCTGCTGGAATTTCACTGTCTGATCCCATTAATTAATTCCATGTGGCTCAAGGAGAAGTGCAGAAATACTAGTTTGGAGAAAGTCAGTGGGGAGGAAACGCGTCCCTGCAGCTGGATGCTGCCAGTGAGGGGGTTTTCCAACAACCTCTTCCAGCTCTCTAGTGGGGAAAAATTCTGGGGAGAACGGCTTACATTTCTACAACAACTTAACACCCCCTCCGACTGTACTACTTTCAAGCAGAGTGAACATGGTGGAAAAATTCAGTCATGTCAAAATGTCTGACCCCAGTTTAGTTGCATTAAAGTACTTTCAAAACCAAGTTTTATGCCCTATACACTGACTTTTATGTGTGACCTTTCACAGACATACCCCAAAATGCTCCACAGTCTAGTCAGGTTAAGCTTTATTACACAAATAATCCGCTTGTATTTGTCTTTGATGCTATTTAACTGTATCAGCTATTTAAACCCATTTTATTCTTTATCAATAACAAAATTTCATTATACACAGGACTAACAAACATTGCCTCTCTATCTACTAACACCCTTTTCTGACAGTCATAACAAGTCTGCCAATCAGCTAAGATATGTATGGTCTGCTTTATCAGTGCCTTCATATATTAATTATTTATTAGATGTTATTATGTATTTTAGCTGTTGAGTAGTGCTGATGGCCTTGGGTTGTACAATGCATAAAAATGGAAACCAACATTGGCTGTGATGTTGCGTATTCACTAGGGATGCCACAATTGAAGGTTTAAAATCCTGTGTTACACCATTAAACCAAATCGTGGGGACAGTGAATTTCTACTGCATGCCTTTGCATATTTTTATGTTGAAAGTGTGTTGTGGTAAACACCAGGCCTAGTACAAGCCAACTGAAAGGTTAATGTTCATTGTTACTTGCTTGTTAGCAAATTTAAGAAAATATTTTTCTGAATTTTTCATTTTTTGTTGCTGTTTTATGATACACAAATTGTATATAGAACCGAAACAAAACCGTAACACAAACATTGAGGTTTGAACCGAATAATGGGGAAAGTAAATGGTTGCATCACTAGTATTCATATATGTATGCTTTATTTACATTTGTTATTTTTGTTGTACCTATATCCCTTGCCAGATAAAACATTTCCTGATTTAAGATAACTTGTTTTGTTTACAAAGCAAATTTTTGTAGAGAAACTGGTCAGAGCCAGATTTCTAAAAAAGAAAATACGCTGCATCCACCACTGTCTGGTATTCTGCAAAAATCCGTTGGTAGAGCCCAAAGATCTGTACCATCCAAAAAAGTTGTGTTGTTGCTTCTTCTATGCACAACAGCAAAGACACTCAAATGTTTTAAAGTGAATCCTACAACAAGTTAATCCCTCTTCCCCTGTGGGGTATTAGGATTATCATAGTCTAAGATTTCATGACTTTGGAGGATCGGAATGTTCTCAAGAGAAAACAAACCTTTAAAAAAACTACAGTTAAGGTGTTGGGGGTTAAAACTCTTGAGAAAAACACAGACATTTTGAAGTTGAAACATTTCTTAGTGTAAAAATTGAACAATTAGCTCAAAAATAGACACTTTATCATAAGGAGGATCATTTTAGAGATCTTTTAAGAGATCCTAGCAGTTTTAAATGGAAAAACCATGTAAACTGACAATTCAAACTCTTTCCCAAAACATTACAAAAAAGGAAAAATAATTTAATTTGACATTTAAAGAGAAAATTTTAAACGATGTCAGCCAAGATGCTTAGATCTCTTTTGCACTTTGTGTTGCCCATTTATAAAATAAACAAACATGTAAATATGAGGTATTTGATGGATGATCTTAAAAAGCAGAGGAGCTGCAAAAATATTAAAGAAAATTGCAAACTAATTACTTAAATTTTTGAGAAAGACTGCTCCAAAATGTTGGATCCCCCTCATGTTCAGACCTGCCAACATTTTGAAACATTCTGACTGGAAGACAAATAATCTTACACCAAGAACGGCACACCTTGTGACACAGCTGTGTGATTCAGCGGCACATGGCAGGCACATGTTAAAAAACACTTCGTGTTCTAGTGGAAAGAAAGGTATTACAACTGGTTTTATCCATGAGGGAGGAAAAATGTAAGAGTGAAGCTGTTTTGGGCAGGCCCTTTGTATTTAAGCCAAGAGCAGGCAGAAATTTAAGGAAACAGCTGATAATTCAACAGGAAACAGAGGGCTCTGCTTTTAGGGTTAATGTGGCCAGAGGTACTGTGAGCTGAGGATTAAGTAAAGCTGACTGTCATTTGAGAATGTGGGAAGGAGTCTATAAAGGAAAATGAAAGTGTATGATGATGGTGGTAGAGGATTCTGAGGGGGAGTTGAAAAGATGATGGGTTGTGGGAGTAATATTGGTGTAAGCAATTGAATTATAACTTTCTGGGGAATCTCTTGAGGAAGTTAGGAGAGGTAGGAAGCTAATATAAACAAACAAGGTGGGATTTGCAACTGATCTCCCATCTCATATTATTTAAAAAATGAATTAAATGCAAAACAGATGAAAAGAAATCAAATGTGAAAGCCTCCACCATTGTGTGTGGGATGTTTCGCTGGCGCGAATCAGATCCATCCGTCCTTGTAAGTCATTACAAAGTTGTTCGGAGCAATCGTCTTTATCAGATTTCTTTTTGTGTGGTCAGCCGCATGATTGCAATGGGGGCGTTTGTTTGGCACAAAGATTTGAATCAAATTACGCTGCGCCAGATTCATTCCCCACATCTGGACTAATTTGGACTAATGCGTCTCACAGCCTTCTGCAACATCAACAACCAAAAAAGGACTGTATTCTGCAAAGACAGTAGTGCTTAGTTCTTTGTATGGATTTCTAGAGAATCACAGAATCGAAGCTAATGAAATATGAAAAATAGTCTTCAATTGACAGTTAAACTAACTTAATGCCAATTTACTGAAATTATTGTATCTTAATTGTTTGCAAGGTTTTACAATGTTTTAATGCAAAATTTGAAACCGCTGCATATGCTGTTTTAAACTTTAATGTATTTTTCCTCAGTGATCCTAACTTCTGTTATTAGCATTTCACATTAATATGTCTGATCTAAACTATAAATTCCTTAGCCTTCTATTTAACATTTAGATATTTTTGATCATATATTAAAACAATATTAACCAGTCTGGCTGGAGTTTTAAGTTATTTTTTATTTTATAGATATTTTTTGTTGGTACTAAATCTGGTCCTTGGTTAAGCTGGTTAAGCAATTAAGAAAGTAGAATACTTGTTCAGTTGGATTTCTTAAGATCACTATTAAAAAACACAGCCAGGATCTGTACATGATACTTAAAAATGTCAATGTTTTAATCTTTTTGACTTTATATTTTAACCATTGACTGTACAAGAGAACTGGACCGAGCGAGTGTGACGTCACCCATAGAAAATGACTTTCTTCCGGGTCCAATGAAATGAAATGAATCCAGTTGTCATTTGTGAAATGGACACCGCCATGTTGGAGTCACACGACATCAGTAAGCAGTGAATGGTCCAAGTTGCTCTGAGTCAACCCCTCTCACCAATCAGTGCTGTGCTTGTTAGCCCACACCCCTACCACTTAAAGCATTCTCGGATAATCTGTCAATCAAACGTTTTGAATGTTCGACGTGAGGGACAGCAGGATACTTTTATTGAGGAATCTGATTGGTCGGTGTATAACTTAAATATCTTCCAATAAGTAAAAAAAACATCAAGGACAAAAATATGATTAGCAAGAACATGCTAAAAACAGGTAGCCGAGCTATAATGGTTGTTCTGACAAATATGACTGAGTAATAGCAACCTGTTTTAAAGGCCAGGGGGGAGGAGTCACTAAATCTAGGACTCTTATACAGTCAATGGCTTTACCTTTACCACGTGATAAAATAATAACAATTTTTGATTATGTAAGCTAAAACACTGCTCACTCCCTTTCACCATATATTTTAATATTTATTAAAATATTTAATATTTTATATTGTATCTACTAAAGTGAACAAAAATAACTTACGCCTGTCAGTGCAACAGAACAGGCACGAGAACAGAAGAATCCCGTGTCCCATTCTTGCAGCCATTTCACCTTTTTTCATGCAATATTTGGCTTTTTTTTCCCCGTCTCACTTTAGGTGCACAGCTGGGAATCCAAACCACAGCATGATGGGTTACAGAGTGACATCTATTCGTAATGTCTTAAAATGCACGTGTCTCATGCTTCTTCAGTTGTTTAGCATGGCTCAAGATGAAGACTTAAGAAGTAAGAGTCCATGTGCTTTTTTTCTTCTCTAATGTTCATAAAAACAATAAAATGCATTCAAACAGACTGATGTCAATAACAAATTTCATCCATAATTCGACAAATTTCAGATTTTATTTTCTGCTTCCAGGTTGCCGGACAGCGCCGTGTGATTTAGTCTTCATTCTTGACGGATCATGGAGTGTTCAAGATGTCAATTTTGAGTTAGTAAAGCGATGGCTTGTCAACATAACAACAAGCTTCAACATTGGACAGAAATTTACCCAGGTTGGAGTAGTCCAATACAGTGATGACCCCATTTTAGAGATACCTCTGGGGAAGTACTCTACAAACAGAGACCTCATCACAGCCATGGAGTCAATTGAATATAGGGGAGGAAACACAAGGACAGGGATTGCAATAAAGTTTGCAACGGACAGACTATTTGGGCTGTCTGAAAGAGGCCCGCAGGGTGTTTCTAGAATTGCAGTGGTCCTTACAGATGGCAAGTCTCAAGATGAAGTCCTCAAAGTCGCAGAGGCAGCAAGGAATAATGGAGTGATTCTGTTTGCCATCGGCGTCGGTCCACAAACAGAGGAGGCTGAACTGAGGGATATTGCTAACAAGCCATCTTCAACGTACGTTTTTTCTGTAAAAGACTACAAAGCTATTTCACGGATTATACAGATCATACGGCAAAAACTGTGTGAAGGTAAGCAGCTCCTTCTTGCTTGATTTTCTTCTTTTCTCCGTAGCCCTACCAACTGTAAATCAATATGTTTGTCTGTTACAGAGACAGTTTGTCCAGCCAGAATTCCTGTAAATTCTCGGGAGGAGAAAGGTTTTGATCTGCTATTATATTTAAATTTGGCCAAAAAGGCCAAGAGGACACGAGGAACATTTTATGGCACTAATGCTTTTGAAGTCACAACTCCAGTTGACTTAAGTGAAGCGACACGGTAATCTGCAATGTACTTTATTTTTGAATAAAAATTAGTGAATTTATTGGTAGACCAGCTTTTGATATTTTTCAGGTCTCTGTTCCCCGATGGTTTGCCTCCATCGTACGTCTTTGTTGCCACACTCAAGTACAAAGGATCAGTAGCCGTGGAGGAGTGGGATCTGTGGAGGATACAGACACTTGATGGTAAACCTCAGATGGCAGTGACTCTGAATGGTGTGGATCGTACTGTCATGTTCACCACAACCAGCAGGGCACCAACTGAGACTCAAACCGTCACATTTTCAAAGCAAACAGCAAGGGTAAGTTACCACTAAATCACCAAAAAATGAACACAGTCAACTTGATTCATTAAGTTTGGTCTCAGAATATCAATATTTCAACACCACATAACATTTTTTACTTTAGCCTTCAAAAAAAAAAAAAAAAAAAAAAAACAGGGATCAAGCAATTAGATCTGAAGAACGAAACCAAAGACCAAAACTAGCAAATTTAAA
Organism: Oryzias curvinotus; assembly: GCA_023969325.1. Classification (NCBI taxonomy): domain Eukaryota; kingdom Metazoa; phylum Chordata; class Actinopteri; order Beloniformes; family Adrianichthyidae; genus Oryzias; species Oryzias curvinotus. The sequence goes on from CM043720.1 coordinate 6,670,211, forward strand.
TCAATATCTTGGTAGCGATTGGAATTTAAAGTTCCCCTGAACTGCTTGTGAATTCGACTCAAACACATTTTCTTGGAATAATTGGACAAAAGACACATGATCTTATAAGGAAAAAGTCATGCGACATTCCTATAAAAAGTTCTTGTCTTTGTTGATGTTAACTTCTATTAGTTGTTGTATATTATTAGATTATTTATGCACCCCAAACTTTTTAAACTCACAGAGCCCCCCAGTGGCACTGACAGGAAAAAACATTATGTAATATTAATGTCTGGCCTTGAAAATACACCACAATCCTTAACCACTAACAGCGATGGGAGGGAATTAGTTGTTAAGTCGTAAAACTCAAAAAATGTTTTGCAGTCATGGTTTATGAACTCTATAAATGTCAAAGAAAAAGCTTCCTTTCTTGGACAGTACATTTTAATGAGACGTGTTCTGCAACTGTACTATTTGGTAGTGGAAAGGCTGATTAAGTTGCTATTTTTTGGGCCTCGTTGCGTTGTATCACATTTTGCCCTAAGGCCGTAAATGTGTCAGCTTAGGTCATCAAATTATGTCTTTGGGCTAAGAAGACACGAATTGCAAAATCTGGAATTAAGAAAAATGGCATAATGAGCTGCCATGGATTAGAGTTTCGTTTTATTGGCTTCTCTACAAACCACCTAGCAAATAACCTAAAACTGATATATTTTTTTAATGTTTAGCTTTATTTGAATATTCTTTTGAAGATCTTTAGAACAAACACAACAGAAACACAAAAACGTAACAATGCATCAAGAACTATTGTGCCATAATTTCCCCAATAAAGTAAACAATGGCTTCAAAACACAACAGGTACTCCAATCTGATTTGTATGTGTTGTTGTTCTCGTAGAAATGCAGTTTAGATGGGTTTATCTGTTTAATAAGCAAGAGTACTAACACTGACTTTTCTTTTAAACAACAGATGCTCTTTGATGAAAAATGGCACCAGATGAAACTGTTGGTCACCGAAGAGGATGTCACTCTTTATGTGGACAATCTGGAAATTGAAACACTGCCACTGGAGCCCTCTGTTGGCATTTTTATCAATGGAAAAACCCAAGTAGGAAAATATGTTCGAAAGGAAACAACAGTGCCCGTAAGTCTATCAGCATCAACAACCCCAAACTCATTAAAAACATGTTAGTTGGTCCCAGATCCATGATTTAAAGTACATCAAACAATACCACACAGTTTATTGCTGCTCCTCAGAAACACGTTTAACTGTGTATATTACATTTTGGCAGAGAAGAACACTTTTATCCACAAGGCTTATTAATGGTTGGTTTATTTGTTTTCAACTGAAAGAATCTGTGACAAAAATGCTGCATTTGCATTTGTCAAATTGACAAACCTATGATAAAAGGAGTTTTCTGCATAGTGGAGCAAAAACATCACTCCAAATACAGTAGAACACTTAATGCACACATAATTATGGTTTATGGAAGGAAGAATTACTTTTTTGTAGCAAAACTGTTCATTAAACCATGTGATGTAACACTGTTTATGGCCAAACAACACTTGGCTTGGCTCTTTGGATCCATATGGAAGTCGTTACACAGAGTTGTCAGAAACACACAGATCAGTGGAAAAAAAAGACAGAAATAACCTCTGGTTTATAAACAAAACCCTTCACTACGAGCATATTTATTTGTAACATAAAAGACAACAATGTCCTGAAATGTCAAAAACATGTTTGTAATTATGGGTGATCTTTATGAAGGGTGTTCCTTCAAGGGAACTTTTGTTGAACCAGTTACAAATTTCTTTATTTGCCATTGAAGCTGGAGGGAAATTAACATTTGGCATTATCAAAATTAACTTTTTAAAATAAATTTAATCCAAATATGTGTGCATTGGAGATCAGTTTCATGAGATTTCTGTCAAAAAGCATGCAGTTGCTGATCTTAAATGTTGCCCATTTAGCAGAGCCAGCAAGGTTGATATTTCAACCTAACAGATATTTCAGTTAGGATGATATTGGTACAAGCCCCAAATTTGCACGATGTACCTTAGGATCCACTCTTTCAGAATAGCATGAAAAGAAAGGTCTATAATGGCAGCCATTTGTTAAAATAGCAGCCACACACTTAATTGTTGCAAAAATATTCATTCTGCACTTGTCCCAGACTAAAAAATGTGGGCTGTTCTTGCACATAATGCAGTCTTTAAGCTTGAGGGGTAGCTCAATACTATTATTTGTATATCATATATAAAAAATGCCCCTTTCAACCAGCACAGATTCATTTTTGGCCAACGTACAACTCTTCTGAAAGAGGGGATCCTAAAGTACCGTACTGTACATCCATGCCAAATTTGGTGCTTATACTGTAAAAGCATGTTTATTTTAAAAACCAGCTCCAGTAATTAACTAACTTATATCCAAATGTACTTGTTTAAATTTCATGCTAGTGTTTCTCTGACAATATTTTGAAACTTTGTTCTAGTTTGAAATTCAAAAACTCAGAATCTACTGTGACCCTGAGCAGAACAGAAGAGAGACTGCTTGCGAAATACCTGGAGTTGTAAGTAAACATGTCTTCTTGCCTCTGCACTTTTTTCTTTAGCTCAAGAAATCTTTTCTTTTCTTCTTCTTTTTGCTTTATCCAACCACATCTGTTTCCCTTTTAAAGACAGTGCTTCATAAGTGCAGCCAAGCATCTCAATCAGTTAACACCTCATCTTCCCATGCATGAGGCACAATGGTACTTACCTTTAGGATTAACAAAAAATGTAACTATAGATTTTTACTTCATAAAAAGCAAAGGGCATTAAGACTTTAAAAACTGGCATCACATCAAACAAGTCACCGAGTTCACTACTTTCACAGCTTTGGATTTATTGCCATAATCTGAGAGATAGCAATTTTTACCAATACATGTAGGAAATTCATTTTTTTGTTAATAAGTATCATTTTCAGTTGCCATGGCAAGGTGAGGCAGGGGTGTGATGCACTACCGTTTATACCTAGAGCAACCAACAAAAATAGGCCCTTTCTTAAAAAAAAGATTGTGTATAAATGCTTCTTTTGTAGTTATGTGATTATAGTTGTATTGTTTGAAATGCATTTTGTAAAAACAAAATACATAAGTAAATATACAAATAAACAAATGAATTGTTGACAGATTTCTGTGATGCATTATTTTAAACTATTTTTCAATATTTCCTGAAGGACTGATCAGTTAGACACCAAAAAAAGAAAGAAAGAAAGAAAGAAAGTAAACAACATTTTTATTGTTTTGCTTTTTTTTTTTTTTTTTTCAAAAAATCCAAAAATAAACATTTTACACCTAGTGGAAGATTAGCCCCTTAAAAAAGGTTGATGTTACGTCCTTCAACAAAAATCAGCAACCAACAAAAAAAAAACAAAAAATCAACAAAGAAGACCTGATCTCAATCATGCAAATGGAACATTAGGCCCTTTTAGACATGGGGGGTTGAAAAATACACACAGCATAAGACCCAATAGGATAGAACTCCATGATGTCACCACCTTGGTGTAGTCCACTTCCAGTGTGTCATGAAGCTTCTCAATCATGCAGGTCACATTGCCTTGAAGTTGAGTGATGACATCTGGACTTAAAATCTACTTTCTTTAAGAAAGAAAGTTTTAAATCCAGATGCTCAACTTCAAGCCACTTACTGTGGTCTACCTCTTAAACTGGCTGCATCTTTTGCCACCTTTTTGTGCCTAAAGGTAAGTGAAAATCATCAAGGAAACTCATGAACTAAATGTGGACACTCTGTCTCGAATGCACTGTTCTCAAATAATAAGAAAAAATACATTATTTGTTTAAAGAAAACAAGGTCCGTGAAATTGGAGTATCAAAAGATAACAAAAATGTGATTTTATTTAAAAAAAATTTTTTTTGATAAAACAACATTTTTGTTCTGTATGTTTTTAGGGATTTGGAACATGGGTACATAAGTTTGTTTATTCTAGTCAAAGATTAGACAATATTAAAATAATAGATGCCATCCACACTATTTACAACCTTTTTTTTTGGTTCTGTAACATCAAGTTATGTCTTTTTTTTTCCATCTTTACAGTGCATTGATTACATAGAGCCAACTCGAGAACCCTGTGTTTGTCCTCCTGGACCATCTGGACCTCCAGGGATGAAGGTAAGTCTTCCAATATGTTTTTTTTTTTAATCTTTATGGTACTATGTAGCTTATCTAATTCCAATAAGAATATTTGTGCTAATAATGCCATGAAAAAAATGAAATATAACCACTCTTGCTACATTTCCCACTAGGTCTTTTTTCAGACATTTTCAAAATGTAAGTAAAATTGGAAATTTGAAGTGGGAGATTGATTAAAATAAAACAGTTCCAGCCATTCCAATACAAGTTAGAAGGGAATAAAAACCTAGTAGGTAATAAAAATGTGATAGAAAATTGTAAACACTCAAAGTTTCATAAAGTAACAAAATACTTCTGTTTTAAGAAGCAGTTGAAACACATCCTTTTTTATGTTGGAAAGACTTTTCAAAAGCATAGATATACAGGAATTTATGGTAAAAACATGAGGTGCTCTACAAAATGATCAAATGTGACTGTCCTCACTGCCTGTAAATTCACGTTTCTCCTGTCTTAGAAGGACTTTGTTCTTTTTTAATAGTTTCTGTGCTCTTTTTTTCTCAAAATGCAATTAAATCAAGTTGACAGTATAAAACATTTCATGTGCATAGAATCATGTAAACTGTGGTTTGCAAATGTAAGTTAGTTTTGGACGGGGCTAAACCAGGCCACAACATTGAACAAACATAAGCTACAATGGAAACTTACCTACCAAGGAAATAAAACCTCCATGTTAGTCTTTATTAATCACACAGTGGATCTACTGCAGAACAACAACCCTGGTAATAAAAGTATTTACACAAAGAACTCACAGAGAAATTGGCTTGAAAATCAAAAGGGGGGGGGAAGAAAGTAGTAACAAAAGAAAACCTACATGGTTTTGACCATATTTTTGTTAACAAGGTTGTACAAATTCTTCACAATAGATCTTAAAATGCTTGAAGCATTGCTGGCTTGCAGATGTTCCATATGGCCCCACAAGCACATTGTATACTAGATAAAATAGCTCACTCAGCATAGTTTATAGATAAATTAAATCCACATTTATAGGAACCATGTTCTGACCTTTGCTGCTTTGCATAGATGAACAGTGCTGCTTTTTGTTTGCAGCAAACAAGCAATTATTGAAGTCAGATGGGACTGAGTCACTAATTGAATCTTTCTTTAGGGTGAACGAGGTAGCGCTGGTATGCCTGGCCAGCCTGGACCTGCTGGCGCTGATGGTAAGCCTGTGAGTACTACAGAGTTCATAATGCAAACACACTGTATATCACTGGCACCAAGAATGGAATGGAAAAATCCATCCATCCATCCATCAAGTTAACTTGTCCATTTGATCCTGTTTGATCATGTATTTTTTTTTTTACATATATGGAGGAAAATGCCTATGTAGGGACTTTTCCAAGGAGTAAATAAAAAACATTCCCTATTATAGTAACATTGGCAGGACTTTAGTGATTCCTTGAGATGAAAACCATTCCAAAGCAAACCACATGTTCTGCTGCATGATTAAAACCTCAGAGGAAGAACCCGCCCACAGCCTTGAATCCTTTCAAGAGCATGCACACAGTCCAGGAGAATCAATTGTTTAATCAGCTGTGTGTCTCTTTGGTTAAATTTGAAGGGTATCCCTGGCGCTAGAGGAAGCCCAGGGCTGCCAGGTTCACCAGGAATACAGGTAAAGCAAAGAACAACTGATGCACCATGTTTACTTAAATAATCATAACCAAATTCAGGAAATTTGAAGATGATTTTGGGGGATTTGTTTGTTCAGGGGCCGCGTGGAACAGATGGATATAAAGGTGAACCAGGGGCGCGAGGTGTTTCGGTAGGAAGGATCAAAAACCATATTTGTGGCAGATGAGATGCCTTAACACTTTGGATTTGATTGAGTACATTTTAAAGCAAGTCTGTTATTTCAGGGTGAAAGAGGTTCATCTGGATTGCCAGGACTGCCCGGACAGCCAGGAGAGAAGGTTCAGATAACTTCATTTCTGCCTTTTTATAGTTAGATTTAGTTCAGTAATGTTCTAGATTCAAGTTAATATCTGAAAGGAGGTCAGTACAATTTCTGCATTTCTAAAGGAGACTTTTAAAAAAAGCAGTGTGATGGAATTGAAGTACAAAAACACATTTAGCTATTGAGGTTTTATGGGATAAGATTGGGATTTTCAGGAAGTTCCTGTTAGAAGCATCAGCCTATGATTCAAACATGGTTACATCAATCACCTGAAAGGCCATGTGTTAAGAATATAAAGTCAAATCCTTTGGGAGAGAGAAACAAAACACAGGTTCTATACTGAGGGATAGAAGATTTTTACTGGGAGACCATGAGGGCCACAGGACAGTAAATGAAAAGAAAATATTATCATTAATTAACATTTTCTAATTTTAGAGTTGCATCTTCATTCTGATTTTTTGCAGGAAAAAATGACTAATTAGCATTTATAGGTCAGACATTATAAAACCTTCGAATATTGTACATCACCCCAATCACTGTCAAAAGGTATCGGAATGAAATCCATGTTATTTAGTGTTTCTCATATGAAAACATATCATAGAAACCAAACACTGGAATTAAAGAAAAACTTGTTTCTCAGAGAACATGAGTCAGAGTTTGGACAGCTTAGTTACCTTTAAACCCAATGTGAGATTCTTTAAAACTGCTATTTCAATAACTTTAAAGAACCCAAATGTTCATGAGTTAATTTCGAAAACGTGGTTGGCAACAGAATTCAACTGAGTTTTGTTGTAGTATTCTCAAACAGTCTGATGTGTTGGGCTGCCCGGGAACTTCACGCTTAGGCCTTAGTCCCAACTGCCCAGGGTGGATACAGACTCACAAATAGCCAAACCTGTACGAGGCACACAAGTCATAGACCGCTCAGTGAGCCCATAGAGCCCAAATGTTCATGCACATGTTTTCTATGGGCGTACGGCAAACGGTGAGGGTGAAGTAGGTGTTGTGTAAATTATTCATTTTTTCAAGTCCCTTGTAGTTAGTAGTGCTATTAAAGCGATAAGTGTGCACTCCTTGCACTCTCCTTGCAAGGACAGCGCAAGGAAACTGTTAGAATTTAGGAACTTAGACTACCAGAGTGTAGTGTCCATCTTATGGGCGTCCACCAGGCACTTATGTATCAGCTGCACACCCCATGCATGCAGCCTTTGTGCACGGTCAGAAATGAGCCAGTATATGCACCTTACTGACAACTAGAGAACGGTGCGAGTATAACAGCATTACTCTAACGTCATAAGTGTTTGCAACTTACTTTTATTTTACAAATACTTCATGATGCACGTACCACATGACACACCTGCGCTCCCCCCTAAACACCCACTCTGATGATTTTGGTGTTTTTAACACGTACGTGCAGCCTTTTTCTGATGATGGAGGACATATATAAAGGAAATTAAGCTTAAAATTGCATTCTGAGTATTTCTTTCTTCAAATTGTTGTAAACCAGAAGAAGCCGAAAAAAATTCAGTTTGAAAGAGCTTGTAGCTGTTGCGGAGACACTACAACGATAATCCACAAGCTCCCAGCTCCACTCCATTCTGATGCCATCTCGTAAGCATGACTAGATCCATCCACGCTTCTGCTTTCCTCATCTGAGCTGGTTTCAGGTTCAAAACTGTAGGACTGGATAGCTCTAATATCGCTCGCCATTTTTGTTGCACCGCCAATGTTAGATTGGGAGGGGCCGTAAACTAGCAGGAGAGCGTGTAAACAGATGATGACGGGAAGTAGGGGCAGGCTTACTCAGCGCCAACTTAAATGGGAGATTTTTAATAAACTCCTGCCGCCCTCCAGAAAATATGTTTTATTAAAAGGACAGATTTGCTTTATTTTGACTAAAAATGACACCATTTTAATTAAAAGATTACTGGGAGCACTTTTAAAACAGATCAAAAGACGAGTGGGAGTGGGACTTTAAAGGGTAAACACAGTCATCAGAGCCCCCTCTCACATAAGAGGCTAATTAGAACATTAACTGTATGTTGTTGACTGTGCAGAAATATAAATACGATGATGCCAAACTGTTAAACTGGATTTGATTGCTCATCAGTGTTTTAAATTAGCTCATCTGAAGCTTGACAGGCTTAAAAGTTTCAAAATATCATCTTGTTTAAAAGACATCTATAGTTACCCTAAACTTCTTTTTTTCACTTTTCATAGGGCTCAAAAGGATCAGCAGGAATTACAGGATTACCTGGAAAGGATGGTCAAATGGTAATCCTGAAGATTATCCCAAACACTGGCATCATTTCAGCTGCTGAATGTGTTTAAACTGTTTTTTTTCCAGGGAGAAAAGGGAAGTGCAGGATCTCCTGGTTCACCTGGTTTTCCTGGAAAGCCTGTACGTTCCAATAAATTCGGAATAAATCCAAATCAAATTTAGCTTCATTGGGATGTGAAAATTAGGATTCTGTGATTTCAGGGGGTACCTGGGAGAGACGGAAAGGATGGAATTCCAGGGAGAGATGGTCAGAAGGTCAGCTTGTTTTCAACATGGTGCAAACTATAACTAACATGAATTAATGGAACATTGAAGGCAGGAGTAGCTGCATAAGTGCACTCATTCTTTGTGGAATTAACTGTTCTGAAAGTTTTGCTGTTGATGCCTGACAACCATGGAAACTGAACACATTAGTGTCTCTGTTGACCTTCACAGTCACATCTGACAAGCACAGTAAACATTAGAAATGTTTTAAATGCTTTACATTGTAAAGAATTCAACGTGATTTTCAGAAAGTCCATTTTATAACTTGAAATATGTTTGACTTTAAATGGTTTAAAGGGTGAAACAGGAGTCCGCGGCACTCCTGGTTCTGATGGACGGGGAGGACGACCTGTGAGTTGTCGTTGCACATTTATTCAATGTAACTTTTTACTTGAACAAATTCAATAACAAAATTGTATAGATATATTGAAACTGAAATGCACTTCTAATTAAAAAAAGGTGTTTATACATTTTCCTGTCTGAAATATGTTCCCTGCTTTGGTAAAATAAGAAAACCGTAGTTTGTTGAATCTATTATAAAGAGATGCATTTGTAGAGTTTTAACTGCATCACAGTTGTTGTGCACTAATTGAAGCTTGCAAGATGAGGTACAGGATTTCCCCTGTAGTCCATCCCAGGAAAACCTTGTTATGCAACAGTCCTAGGCTACATTTATGATCTAAAGCGGAGAAAGCCGTGCAGGGAAATGCTCTCGTACTCCCACAGATGGTTCTTAGTAGGAAACTGCTTCAACCAGGCAGCCTTCCCACTGATCATTATTTAAGGTGGTGTCCAAAAGTTTGTGATGGGTTTGCTAAAGATGAGTCAGTTCCTCCAGAGGGCTGTGAGCTATTTCCCCCCCACAAGAACAAGAGATTTGCAAAGAGACTGAAGCAGCTCTGCTCCTTTTTAAGTTGAAAGAAGAAGCTGCTCTTGAGTGAAGGCCAGCAGCTTTAGGACATCTTTTAACATTGAGCCAGATAAAATCTGTGTTTATTTAAAGCAAAACTAAATAAAGGAAACAAATGAAAACCCTAACTTAAACACAAATAAATTCAACTTTCCCCTTGTCATACATGTAAGTGACTTTTTAAACCATTTTATGTGTTTATCAGAACGTTTTTATTCCTTTGTTTGAAGAATTTCAATTGTTACCAGTATTTGTTTTTTGTTTATCACATACAGTAAATGCACTGTAACAGAATTTTCAGCAAACAGCAGAAATTGACCTACAAAGACTCACATCTTAAGTCAATTTATGTCAGCAGGACAGCAATATATGTCCTAAATGTATCTGGCAGTTTTTTGGCATAGAGTTTCTGGGACTCCACACATTTCTGTGACCAACTGTAACTTAATGATTTTGAAAACTCTTAAGGTGACTTGAATTTCATTATTTTTAAAATCCAGGGATTGCCTGGATTATCAGGAGTTGCAGGTCTGAATGGACAAAAGGTGAGATGTTTGCTTTTATTTATGCAGAACACTTTGGAGCCATACAGTGTGACTGTTTGACTGATGTGATTCTCATTCGAGGGGGACATTGGTGAACCTGGACCAAAGGGCTTCAAAGGATCTTCTGGACCGCCTGTAAGACTGAATATCTGCTGTTAATATGTCTTGTCTGTCAAAGTGCCCAAAGATGAATGGAAATAATCTTTGCCATCACACAGGGTGAAACGGGTTTACCTGGCACACCTGGTTTGAGAGGACCAACTGGACCAAAGGTATTCGCTTATGACTGAATTAAGGGTCCTTCTTCACAAATGTCTACATCTGTATGAGAAATGATATGGATACCACAGATGGCTACAGATTGTTCTGAGATGTTGGATATAAGTCCTGTTAGCCGTCACAAATTCAAAATGTGCTTTCTTTTTTGAGCATTCCCCTTAGGGAGCAGTGATCTACAGGCACAGCTGCACCCGGGAACCATTGGGTTGTTCAATCCCCCTCCCGATCCACCCTTAATGCTGAAAATGGAGTAGGGAGGATTCCCACATATTTTGCTGAACATGTCAGCATTGCCATTCAAATTGTTACGCATTCATCTGAAGCTTTGCGTGTCATGAAGACACTGAATCTCAAAGTTGGTTTGGTGCAGTTTAACAAAAATCAGCTACTTTTTTTAATTTTAAACCCAGATGGCCTCTTTTCCATTCTATTTCTATAATCTTTCAGTAGTCAAACAGATATTTGACACACAAAAAGTTGTGAACTTTCCCTGAATATTTGAGTAAAAGAAACACATTTTTGTTTTTTTTAAGGGAAATAAAGGTGAAAGTGCAAGTCCAGGAATAAAAGGCACACCTGGCACTCCGGTAAATGAAAAAAGGAAAACTATAGCATGTAACTTAACTATCTGATATTAAATGAATGGAATGAGGATCATTTTTGCCTTTTGACACTGATTTGAAGGGAATTGCCGGGGATCCAGGAAGACCAGGCCAGCCGGGTCACCCAGGTATGCCAGGCCTCAAGGGAAGCAAGGTATTTATTTTTTTTTATTATCGTCATAATGTAATTTAATGAGCTTTACTGTAGTCATAAAAATGTGTTTATCTAATCTAATGAAGAGGAACTCTTGGGCTTTTCATCAAAATTGTCCATAAACTGACAATGTGTGTTTTTATTTTCATCAGGGTCAAAGGGGGAATCCAGGTGAAAGAGGAGAAATGGTAAGACTCATGTAGCAGTATCAGTGTTGTTTCAAACATTTCAGCTCATGCAACACTGTGAAGATTCTTTTAAACAACTCTGCATTTTCTGTTTTAGTTTGCAATACAGACCTCAAACACAACGTTTGCAGTTGAGAGGCCTTTTTATTGCCTTAAGACAAATGAGGGTCCAAACTAACCACATTGCCTTTAAGTGCCTCCTCAGGCTTCTGTCAGTTTGTTCTAAGACACTTCCTGCTTTTTAGCAATTTGTCTCACATGAAAAGTATGTCTTATTTTCAGTAGAAGTTTCCAGTCATGATCTGTAGGAAGATTTCCCCAATCTTTACCACAATATTCTCCACATTTTTTCCTGTCCAATTTGATTAGCACATTTTATTTGCATAATGATAAAAACAATCATTTCAGAAATGCAAATGTTTAAATGCGTTTTTTAAATGTCAACAACTTAACTGATGGTTTTAGGCAAAAAGCTAAACTTTTCTGAAACTGGTGTATGTTGCCAATAATTATGAAACTATATCTAAACTATTGGTGAATTCCTTAATGTTTAAATAAAAACAATGCATGTTACCTTAAAACCAAATTAAGACTGTTTCATTCAGTATGTTAACCCAATGATTACCTCACCAGGGAGGAAAAGGTGAACAAGGGGAACATGGCCGACTAGGGCTCCAGGTCAGATCCTTTTCATTTTCTTGCCTTTCTGTTTTATGATGATTTCACCTGAAAAACAATTTAAAAAATGTTTTACTCAAATGTATCAGCTAAATGAATCCTGTTTACATCAGGGGTCTGCAACCTGTAATGCTAAGAGAGTCATTTCGTTATTGACAAAGAAAATACAACACTATTTATACTGTTGTGGCCGTTCTTATAAATATTATAAAGCTTATAAATATTCACAATAATTAAATTATAACAGTTGTATTTTTCTATATTTCTTTGACAGCAGAACAAGCAGTGTAATATCACCAGTGAAAAGAAAAGACAGTTAATTTTAACTGGTGTAAAATTACCTCAGTTTAAAAATCTAAAAGTAAATGACAAGACTTAACTCATTCATCTATTGAAATTATAATTTTATTCAAAGCTGAGGATCCACAATAAGGATACGAGACATGTGAGGCTCCAGAGCCTCAGGTTGCAGACCCCTGATTTAAACCAATAAAACATGTACAAACAGCAACTGTTGTGTTTATAGCTAATAAAAGGAAACAGACTTTAATTACTGAATACTGAATAGCAAGGGACAGTTGCAGTTTCATTTGAGTACATTTTAATAGCATGCTATAAATCAACAAAACACTTAAATTAGTGAAATAAAATATTGTCTACATGAGCCATTTTATTAATAAGACAGATGCAATTTTATTAGACTCATGTCTGCTCACTTCTTATTTTTTGCTTCCTAGTTTATGGTAGCAAAACCCCAAATTAAAACAAAATGATCTAACATGAGTAGAATATGATAATCTAAAATAAGCCAGATGGATAGTCAGATACTGTCAGCATGCAGAAATCTTTCTGAAAAAGTTATTGTTTTATTTTAATTAGCAATTTAAATAAAAGAAAGAAAAATAAAGTAGGAAATTCGACATAAAGTCTAGCAAACAATTATTTTAAAGTGAGATTTAGAACAAAATATAGAATTTAGCCTCTGGAACCCCCAGGTTAAAAAAAGTAAATAAAGGAAAACTATCATGACATGTGGTTCAGTAATAACCTGCAAAAGGGTTACTTTTTTATGTTCGATTACTTAAAAAAAATGAAAACAGACTAGCTAGTTAGTTAAAGACCCCATTTGTTGCTGAGAGCTGGGAGCACAGAGCTTGCTGCCCACCCAGCATATTTTCTACGTCACAAATATGACCTTTTCCAACTGCAACTTTTGTATACACCTTGAAAGAAATACTTAGAAATGCTATTTTGCGTTCAATTGTTCTTAATATACGTCGTCCACCATTAGAAAAAAAAATTCCACAAGAACATGTTAAAAACGCCAAAAACACAATTTCATAAGAGTGAGTCTTTCATGAACCAAACCTGTTGCTTACAACTAGATCTGCTTATTCGTGTCCTTTCGTTCACAGCAAGTTGAGGTTTTCCAGTTCGTCTTGTAGTCATTAGATTATGCTCCAGTCCATGAATCTGTCTCCTGCATTAAGGGATCTCTGACATCATGAGACTATAGTCTCAGTTTTGATTTCACCGTGTAGCTCTGGGGTTCTTCATAAGTCTTGTGAGTCATAGTACCTGATTTAGATGGGGATGAATGTTGTGATTTGTACAGCTGTGCGCTCAAACACTGGAACACTCGTAAATAAATACCCTTAATGCGTTCCCAACCGGCAAAACCTCACAAAGAAAAAGAGGATTTAAGGGAGGTTACTCTGTGTACTTCATTGCTTCTTGTGCTTTTTCTTTTTAACAAAGAAAATTTGTTTCATTATTTCCTCAGGAGACATGAACTCAGTTGTTAAAAATATATTTAGACTGTAATTAATTTCTCTCATTTGTACTATAGTTTTCATGCATGTATATGTAGTAACTTGTAAATATTGTCAATCTCTATTGTCATTGTCCAGTGCAATGAAATTGAAAAAAATTATTCCTGGTCTGTGCAGCCATTATACATTAAAACAGCTATAGTAAAACCTATGACTAAAATATTAAATAATACATAAAAAGTGCATTATTCTGTCAATAAAAAGGGAATTAAAATGAAGTTGTTGCTAGATATTTATTTATGGTATAAAAAATGCAATAAATAAGTGTTAAAACTATTAAAACCAGGAAAAAATAAATACAAATATAAAAGAAAACAATGCATAAACACATTACTATCAATATAAAAATCTCAGAAAACTTGCTGCTACTCACAAAGCTAGTAGTGATTCAACATTACTAACTTTGTGATTCAAAAATGTTAAACTAACCTTAATTTAAAAAACATTTTGGGTTTTGAAGAGAATAAGATATAATCTTAAAAAGTATATAATCAGGTTCTTTTTGTTTGTTTTGTGGGTCATCTGATCAGATGTCCTGTTTGTCCTGCATGGGTGGGGTTACTTAATAAAAGAAAAAAATCCAAAACATGATCAATGTGTCAAATGTGAATATCTTTTAAAATACTGCCACCTAGTGACCAACCTAATATTTCATTTGATTTAGTGTCATAGGGTTACACTGTGTTGAAATATAATTTAAGATTCCCTGCTTTTGAGAACTAAATGTAAATTGACTGATTTGTTCTTGTTTTGGTTAACAGGGATCACCTGGTCCAATGGGACTAAAGGGAGAGGTTTGTTTTGATAAATAAACAGAAACTGGTCATGATAGCATTTGACATTTTTAACATAAAGAATATTCTTCCTAGAAAGGGACAGCAGGTGATTCTGGACAAAGAGGACCAGAAGGTCAAATAGGACGACCTGGACAACCAGGACAGTCCGGTCCACCTGGCCCCCGTGGTCTACAGGGGGATGGCGGACCTCCTGGTCCACCTGGCCCTGAAGGCAGATTTGTAAGTTTGATGCATTTTTCTGCAAACAAAAGGGTTTAGGGTACTGGTTTTGGTGAGTAAAATTCTTTCATGTCGTTGTGTTACAGGCGAGTGGACTGTCAGACAATCATATTCGACAAATCTGCAGGGATATTCTCCAGAGTGAGTAGCAGCACCCTGGTGGATGAGCTGTGTCTGCACTACTACACCCTCTTAATACCATCATCATCATCAATCCTCTCAGCTGAGCTGCCTTTGTTGCTGCGGATGAGCAACCAGCAGAGTAGCTGCGCCAGATGTCACAGCCAGCCGGGATCTCCTGGTCCACCAGGACCAGCTGGGCCACAGGGACACAGGGGTTTCCCAGGACTCGGTGGTCCTAGAGGTCAGCCGGGTCGCGTTGGTCAGCCAGGGCATCCTGGGATTGATGGACCTAAAGGTAAGGCCAAAGTCGTTTTTCATTTTGAACTACTGGAAAACACTTAATTTCCGACTTGTGTTTTTCAGGGGAGGTAGGTTTAAAAGGTGAGAAGGGAAGTCCTGGTCGAGTCACAGTTGGAGACCAAGGACCACCAGGACCACCAGGTAAAAAACAAAACAAAAACAAAGCTATCCTTGATACTTTGCAAAACTCCTTCTTAAAAAATCTGTTTTTTGTTTTTAGTGAGACAAATTTTCTTTAAAAGTTATGTTTTCCAGCCTTTATTTGGGACTTTTTTTATTAAGACTTACTGTTTTCAATTAAACAACAAGCTCTAACTAAAGTAGAAATATCCTTCTAGATAATTAAAGTATTCTTCTGTTTGCCTATCTGGGAGTTCCACTCATTTTCCTTCATTTCCTGTTTATTCAGAGTTACTCTTTAGTAAATCTTAGGTGGCTATTGTTGTTGGTTACTTACATTACATTTTGAAGCAAATTATATTGATTTGATCCTCACAGGTCCAACTGGTCCCCAGGGACACGGCAAACCGGGCCCTCCAGGTAACCCTGGACTTCCCGGTCAAAGTGGAGCAGGGGGCAAAAGTGGCAGTCCTGGAGTTCCTGGTCAACCGGGTGTCTGTGACCCATCCCTCTGCTACGGGGGAATGATGGGGAGGGGTCCTTACAGCAAGGGCCCAAACTATTGACCCAACCCAGAATCACGGCAGACGCAAGTCTGACGCTGATGTGGAACAGCCATTCTCAGGAAGATCTCCTGTTTACAGTTAATTTTTTGTGTTAAGAAAACAAAGCGTACCTCTTCTGACGCGTGTGATCTCAGTCGACATCCCAGCTTCTCTGGTCATGATTTTTGTGTCGTAACTCCGATTTCTCTGTACACATTTGAGATTTGAATATAAGAAAAAAACAAGTGACCCCCTTTGAATACCTCTCATCTGATCACCTTGATCTCAGTGTGGCTGGTACACTTTCTTTGACTGATCCTTTATGTTGATTTATTGCATGTTGTTGTTAAGACAATACGCAATTGTGGTGCTTACCATCTTGTTCAAATACTAAACCTTATCTTCTACTTGCTATGAAGCTCTGCCATAATTTATATGTCAAGAGTAATGGTTGTAAGGAAATACTGTGAATTTGATTTTACTTTCTGAAATTATGAGGTGCAGGAAGCCCGCAAAATACCTTTCTGAAATTAAAGCATAGCCCCCTTTGTACAATTAAGCATTCACATGTAGTATTTTTTATTATTCAGAAGTTAAATTGAATATGTACCATATATGATTATGGTGAGATCTAATGTATTTGTGTGCCCTACACGTTCCTTCTATTACTTTAGCTGGTATCTTATTGTTATTTATAAGAGTCATGGCATGTGTATTTCTCAATTAAGATAACTTACACACTTTTTTTTACATTTTGAGACCTTTGTATGTTTTTTTTTAAAAATAGAATTAAAATATCTCATTAATTTGTGATTGTTTTTTTATTTTTAATTAATGTACCTGAAACTTGACAATATAAACTCAAATGTTTTAGGCAACACAATTCCTGCCTCATAACATGTTTTTGTTATTAAAATAAATAGATGAGTTTGATTTTGATGTCAATGACAGAAACAAATCCCGACCACACCAACATAGTTTAGTTGTCTACAGGAAAGATTTGAAAGAAGTAGGCCTGCACAATATATTGCATATTTATCGTTATCGCAATGTCAAGCTGTGCAATATGCATGTCGCAAAAGACGGCAAAAATTGCAATAAATGGTAACCTTAAATATGCTAAAACATTCTTATGGCAGCTTGAAGTATTTGACGAAACAATCAAATCCCTTTATGTATTTGACCAATCGAATGGACTCCTTTACATCATAGACCAATCGGATGGAGCCCTTTTATGTTAGATGTTGTCTCCTATGTAGATGGGGGTCATTTGGAATGTAACTTTTAAACTGTTGCGTAAAATGGAAATTATGTTTTTGGTTGTTTTTCTATATGTTCATATACCTAATATCACTAATATTGCAAATCGTAAGTTTTCCTCATTTCATGTAGCCCTAGAAAGAAGTAACCTTTGCAGTTGTACACCAGAGGGCACCATTGAGTAATATCTAAAAAAGACAGTCTAACATCCATCTGAAAGGCCAAGTAGCCTTATAATTGCAATTCTGCTGTCAGTAAGTTTTCTACTTCAGTGTAAAAAGGTATGGTTGCAGGTTAAGTCAAGGTATAGGTTAGTTAACTTTTGAAAGTCTGTAGCTGTAATGGAAACCAGAATGATAGGAAAACAGCACAAATTTGTTTGTGATTTATAGTTTCACTCATCACAATCACAGGAAACCAACAGTATGGGAAAGGACAGCAGTATTATAAATGAACTTAAAACTCCTCAAAAATTTCTATATAGCCTATACCTAAATGTGCTTTTTGTATTTGGCTGTCCACAGCAAAGTAAATCTTGATGGTATGGAGTCTGATGGGAGTTTTTTCAGCGTTGTGTTAAGTGTTTAACCTATTCTAGGTTCAAATTCTACTTTATTTTATTCTCTTTGCTTAAACTAAAGAACCTCTTACAAGCAAAAACTCTATACATGGCAGAGTTTGTTTTTTATTTCTTTCAAATATTGATTTATTTACCTTCATCAAAGTTATCAAAGTTTACTTTAAATGACTTATTAAGACTTTATCTGTTTAATTTTCTAATCTCCCCTGAGCAAAAAGTATTCAATTTAATTGTACTAGTATACTTAGTTTTTACTAAAAGTGAGGCGGTATACTTTAAGTTTACTTTTCATATACTACATTGTAAACTTAAAATGTTCAAATTTAGTCTGAAGATGTATTCAGTTAGTATCCTTACATGTACATGGTCTGTAGTATACTTGGGATACCTATACTCAAGTATACTTTAGTAAAATAAACTTCATGGGTAGTACATTTTGCTGAGGGTCATCACATTTAAGTCTAAATCCTGTGAGAATAGCAAAGGGGGGAAAACAGGACACTCAGTGTGATGCAGCTGGAGCTTTCTCCAAATAACACACTGAGTTCCATAATAAGTTGAGGTGATTCAAAGCCTCTCGTTATTCTTTGACTCGTTAAGCCGGCCTCTCAGATTTCAAGTGTCTCCTTTTACACTGGTGAGCCGCCGCATTTATCATGGGACCGGCCTGAAGTTTCACTGCGGCCGCCAGAGGAGGGATGCAGAAACTAAAGTTAGTTGTGGGTTGGACCCAAATGCATTTTACCCAAATACACATTTGGTGAAAAAAAGAAGAAGAAACACTTTGGATGTGACTCGTCTGTTTTCTTTCGTTTTTGACGCACTTCTTTGCGTTTCTTTCCACTTAAAAACTCCAAGTTATCCCTCGACATCCTGGGCGTACCTTCCAGCTTTTTTTTTTTTTTTTTTTACAGAAGAGTAAGGTGAGGGACGTGGGTCACAGCTTCATAAATACTTGTGTGAGCGCACTCTGGATGGACCCAGGAAATATTCTGCCTCCGAGGGAACATTACGCACAGAAGAGGAGCGTCGATTTTTAAACATATCTAGACTGCTGAAAACAAAGCATCTTCATGTTGTGAAGACCAATGGAAAGTCTATGATTTGCTATCGGAGGACTTGTAAATATGTTTTTTTCACATAGTGCAATGTAGTTTACCTCCACATCTCCCAGATAGCTCCAGGTCAAGATGACAGCGCTAACATCTCTGAACCTCATCGGACTGGCGTGGAGCTGTTTGAGTTTCCTCTCCTGTGCGCACTGCGGTTTAAGTGACAACCATGTGCACTCCAGCTTTATTTACAGGAGGTTGCGCAATCACGAGCGCCGGGAGATCCAGAGAGAGATCCTCTCAATCCTGGGATTGCCGCACCGTCCGAGGCCCTTCTCTCCCGGGAAGCAGGCGTCCTCTGCGCCGCTCTTCATGCTCGACCTGTACAACGCCATGGCCGTCGAGGAGGAGGAGGGGGGGTTGCACCAGGGCGCAGGAAAGAGTTTCAGTGCCAAGGCTCAGGGGCACTCCAAGAAAAGTTACTACAATGCCCAGCATGCCGCCTACTCCCGTGTGACACAGCCCTACCGCGCGGCTCCCCTCCTGGGACACAGTCCATCCTTGCGCACGGCGCATGACACCAACTTTCTAAATGACGCCGACATGGTCATGAGTTTTGTCAATTTGGGTAAGTCATGGGGGTACGCTCAAGTCTAAATGACATAAACTGCATGCCATCTTGTTAGGTGTGAATTATTTTGATATAAATTAAAAATGTTGCCTTCCCTCCACTTTATTTCTGTTCCATCAAGCAATTGGAAACATTTCTGACTGAATTAACTCTTTGGAAAGAGCAGTCTTTGAGATATGATGTGACATCTTTATAGTGAGATATTTTAGTACCCCAAACCTTATTGATTCAATTCTGTAAATTCCCCAGTCACGCTGTCATAATACATTTACACATTAAAACAAGTTGAACTGACACACTTAAAAAAACGCCTAAGTTCCTCTGACATGATGTTGAAAAATAGTTTTGCATTCTGTGTGAAATATCTCAACATTTAAAATAATCCAGACCAACATTATCAGTTTGTCTCAGTTAAAACATCTGTGTAGCGGTTTCGTTTGTTCAGTAGCTGCAACCCTTAACCCGGTGGTTCACAGCAGCTTATCAGATGACTGACCTTGAGAAAATTGCCCTCAATTATTTCCTGTTGTTGTTAAAAGGGAAGTGATATTGATGGATGTCGGGATTTGTGGCTTTGCAACTTGGAGACAGCTCCATCTTTGTTTCCTACAGCACTTGCCATTTAAAAAAAAATCATGTTAATCTGTTAAGAATCAGCACATAAGCGTTGATTCTGTAGCATAACATTTATACTGTGAGGAAGCTGTTATATATGATAATTCTGTAAGACAGGGTTTGGTGCTGCAGAGGGAAAACATGTAAAGCTGAATTTGTGTTGCTTTCCTTGAAAAGATAATCACTCACCTTGGTCTGCGCCCATCTGTTTCCACTTACACCGAGGGCATGTACACTGTCAGCCGTGAAAGGTCTGCTCTCATTCTGGTGACTGTCAGTGAGCTGCTCAATGGGGCTCTTTCTTTATTACAGTGCACTCAGAGTGGCTGACCTCAACTGTTCTAGAAAAGTCTATGTGGCCTTTCATTCAGTTTCATACATAACCGATCATAATTTCAGTCAAAAACTCAGAAAATGTTCCAAACATCAATCATTTGAAGACGCTGTAGGTGTCTTGGAGTAAACAGAATCTAAGGAATATGTTGGCAGGGAGTGAAGTCATTATTATGAATCTTTACTTGAAAGGTCTCTGCTCTCAGTGGCACTCCTGCTTCAGATTACAGCCTGTGGCTAATATAATGGGACACAGTGACCGGGTAAAAGTCAGGCCTGACCCCTGACCTGTTTGTGCTAAGTAACCACAGGCGCTCTCCCTCGGTGAAGTACCAGAGAAACACAGTGTATCATATCGCCACTGATATCAGAACATCCGCTGAATCCTCACAGTCCTTTATGTGGTCATTAAAGGCTTGTTTTAGGAAGTAAACCCTTCAAGAGAAAACAACAACAACAAAAAAGATCTCAAATGACTAATTTCATTAAAACAAAAATTTGGTTTTGAATGTTTTGGATCAGTGAACACTCCAGGGATCCTGGCAGAGGTCGGTACGAGGTCAGCTTGGAGGTCAGAGTAGACGCTCACATGACGCTGAAGAATCCTGTCTGGTCCTTTCTCTCACTTAAGGAGCAGACGAAAGTGTCTTTAATTGAAATCAGCCTGTTTTTTTAACTGACAGCCCATTCATCATGGCAGGAGAATGCAGTAAGGCGCACAGTAGAGGGCCTGTCTGGGAATGGCTACCTGTATTCAGCTGACTGATTAAATGAACTGGAAAGTGCTTTTGTTGGGAGTCAAAATGTTTGGATTGGAACCTGAATGTAAAAGAAGATGTGATAAATTATTCTTTCTGTGGACATTTATACGGACTTTTTCCTCACAGAAAGAAAGTTCAGGGTGTGAGCTCAAATTTTCTATTGGGATTAGGCGGTCATAAAATAAGAAATATCAAATGTTTTCTTTCACAGTGGAGAAAGATAAAGATTTTTCTCAACAAAGAAGACACTTTAAGGAGTTCCGCTTTGACCTGACTCAGATCCCTGATGGAGAAGCGGTAACTGCAGCAGAGTTTCGGATATATAAGGACCGCAGTCACGCACGCTATGAGAACATTACCCTGAAGGTCACGATATATCAAGTCATCAAGGAGTATCAAAACAAGTAAGTATGAAACCCATCAAGTCCACCATTGTGTCCATGGTTTTCTACTTTTACTTAAGAGCGTAAAGAGAAACATGTTCCGATTGGACCTCGTTTTGACACTGCAGATGTAATTACATCTCTGTGGGGACCCCAAAACACAAATAAAACGTACCATAAACAGTCACAGTGAAGACAGGTCTGAGCAGTCACCCTGTGCAAGGTCATGTTGAATCGCTGGAAGCAAATGCAACTGTAGCACAACAGAAGAAAGGCCCTCTTTTTCTAGATTTATCGCAACTGCTGCATAGCCACAACCCAGCAAGGTCAAATGCAATTAAAGCATCTTTTGTATGATTTATTACCTTAAATTTATAGTCTTACAATGCGGGTGAAAGAGGCTACTTTGATGAGATCACAAATGCATTTACGCTGGTGAAATACATCTACTATATTCGATTTTTCCAACGTATGTGTGCTTTTCTCATATACCTCATCAAATAGAAAAAAAAAAAAAAAAGATCTTTACAGTGGTCAAAACCCACCATTGCAGTAAAAAAGTAACTGTGCAAAAAAAAGGAAGTTTTGCAAACAAAAAGAAATGATGTTGGAGATAAAAGAAGCCCCGGAAAAAATGTTGCAAATTGTTTGCCAAGCAACTATTGTTACTCATGCCTTAGATTATCGTTAGCATGACTTTTAATGATAAACATATCAACCACCACACTAATAAGCTGTACATGTAACTGTGTTTTGCTGCATATTGGAGTGAAGCTACAGACCTCAATTCTCCTCTCATTAGTGTCTTTCTGCACACTGGGTATCTTAGCCAGGCTCACAATAAACCAGCATTCTCCAGTTTACCTTTAAACCTGGGGCTACATGGCCTAACCAAGTACCGGTAACACACTAAAAAGTGCACATAGTGACCTTGTGCTATCTTAGATGACCCCACCCTTACTTTAACGTGTTCTCCCTACCATGACAAAGGTGGATAAAGGTGGAAAAATTTCATGTAATCCATTGAACCAGTTAAGATCACAAATCATTGAAAAAAAAAAGGTTCAGCGCACCGTCTAGTGGGTCTAGATGACCCAACTCCCAACGGTAAAGTGCCTAGGATAGCACAAGGGTTACAAACTAACATCTTCACTTATTTTCTTATTTGTTTTCCAATTCATACTCTAGTTCGTTTTTCTCCTTCTCACAATGGTGCATGGCCAAAAACCAAGCCACTTCCGTTTTGGATTTTTTGTTTACAGCAGTGTTTCTTTTTTATTTTTAGCTTTTATTTTATTTGCAAGATCCTTTGTTTTTATTTGAGCTTGTTTATTTTATTTGAAGACTTTCTTTTATGTTTGCAGAGCTTCTTTGTTTTTGCAGTTACTTTTTTTTGCTGTGATGGCCTGGTCTCAGCCACCATGTCAACACCATATACCATATTTTTTATATTAGGCAAGGCAAGTTTATTTGTATAGCACAATTCGTACATAAAGTAATTCAAGGTGCTTCACAAAACAGAAAAATGCATTAAAATCACAATACATCATAGAAATAATCAACGTAAAATTTACTTTAAAAGAAAAGATCAAATTTGAAAATTGATTTAAAAATAAAGGAAGGAAAGGAAAGAAAAGTGCAGATAGGACCTTTCAGTCATATACACGGCTAAACAGAA
Source organism: Oryzias curvinotus (assembly GCA_023969325.1). Lineage (NCBI taxonomy): Eukaryota > Metazoa > Chordata > Actinopteri > Beloniformes > Adrianichthyidae > Oryzias > Oryzias curvinotus. Next base: position 6,693,407 of record CM043720.1, read on the forward strand.
ATGCTTTAAGTCTAGATTTGAACATGAACACAGAAGAGGCCTGTCTGACGGCTTAAAAGATAAGCCAGCTCCAGTTGACCGCTATTTTAGATACTAGTTTGATGTTATATACCTAAAAGAATCAGAATTTACACAGACACAAAAAAGTAATGCATATCTTTGAAAAGCCCCTTTGTAACTAATGAAAAAGTGTCAGTTCCCATGTGTGGGTGAAAAAAAGTTTATTTTGCAGAAAAGTTCATATCTGGATCAGAAATCACCACATTGAACAAATCAGTTCAGGGGTTTAAAACACTTTGAGAGTGGTCATGTGATTCGTAAGAACCCTGGAAAGGACTTACATCTTTTCTTACTTATCTGAAATCCTAAAGATCTCAAGAGGAAATTGCAAATCAGATAAAAAAAAAAAAAGAACACAAAAATGTTATCAAAGTTCCTGTTTTTTTATGTTTTTCACAAGACAAATAGCCCATCAGTCATTGTCATCTCATTGTAAAAACTTTCCACTTCCAATAAACATCCTTCTATCTGAAACTCTGCTGTCCTTCACTAGCACCATGCCTGCTTTACAAATATAGTCCTCGGATAAAGAGGACTCCATTAGCAACTTGGCCACTTGTGTGGCTTGGAAAGTCCATCAGTTATCACTCGTTTTGTGTTGCTTGCCAAGCTGGTTGTGTCCCGGCTGAAGCCATCAGGGCCCATATTAGGGGGGAAAAGAGTTCCTTTGGGTGTTTCCGTGATAACTCTTATGCCCACCACCTGCCTGTCCTAACAATATTCAGGAAGTTTAAAGGCACGACATAGCTGAATACACAAGGGTGTACTTATAAGTGGGCCCACATTTGCCTGCCAAAATGTGTGTGGTTGATTGAAGGGAAGATATGACCCCCTTGGGCTTTGAAGAGGTCCGAGTCAATGGACTCTGCCATCGTAAAGAGGGAGAGCGAGCAGTTCATGTTTTCACACATGTTTTCAGCAAGAACAGTCCATCGGAATTAATGTTCACAAACAGAAACAAGCAGTTTAAAGCTGTAAATGACAATTTATCTTTCTTCATGAAATCCTCGTGGAACATGACCTCATCGTGGATGAGGAATTAAAATGAGTTGTTTGGGTTTTAGATGAGACTAGTCAGTTAATTAGAAAACTTTTCAAAGTTTTAGGGAAGTGTTTGTTATGGGGACCCATGGTAAAGCCTTTTGTTTGCAACATTTTAGTTTTATCTTCTTAGACCCAATATTACCGGTAATTAATTATGGGAAAATAGATTTTCTTAATGAAATTAACATATAAGCACAAGGTATTTATTTTCAAAAATGTATTTTAATTAAAAAAAAGGTTACAATTTTGCATTTTTTGTTGTTTTTGTTCAGTAGTTATTACTTGTTGCTACTTATGATGGATTTAGTTTTAATAAATAGCAGGGTACCATAAGTTTTAAAGTCTTAAACTTTTAACCAGATTGCTCTTCAAATTCAAACTTACTCTTTCAGCAGAGCGCTTCTTGTCACCATATTATAGAGGAAATAAAGAATTCTCTTTTTGAATATGGTTAAAGGATTAATAGACTTTATTTGAAACAAAATAAGGCTCTAACTGTTGCTTTTAAAGTATCAAATTGTACTGTATATCCCCCATAAAAAGGAATCTGGAGGTTTATTACGTTTAGAATAGACACATGAACAACCTCTGAGCTGCTGGGGCCACGCTGGAAACCTCAATTGTCTCCAACTGGTACCGTGTAACCACAAAAACCTAACAGCTGCTGCCTTATCCACTCTGCCACTTGAAAGGAAGGCAATGCAAATTGTAGAGCGGTAATTTCGGATTGATGCCTTGTATCAAGATTACTCTGAAAATACACACAAAACAGATATACATAATTCATAACTCATGAAATGTTATGTCCATGTAAAAGACACAACCTTGGTACTGTGACCATGAACTCGTGAGGACTGTTAAAGTTACAGATTTTATGACAAAAGCTACAAAACTTTTTTTTTCTACTTGTTTTTTTTTTGTGTCCACATCCAAAACAAAAAATATAGTTATTCTTGTATTTTTGCTTGAAGCCCTTTTTAAAAAGTGTTTGGGTTTGTTTTTGTTTCTGCTTTTTTATGAAAAAATAAATAAAAATAAAGCAAAATTAAGTTGGATAAACTACTTTGTGTTTAAACTTTTTGGATCAAAAAAGTTAGGAATAATCTACATTCGTGCTCTGGTCAGTTAGCTATTTGTAACTAAGCATTTTATTGTTGTTTTTAATCACTAGAGATGCAGAGACATTCTTGCTTGACTCAAAAAACATCCAGGCGTCTGACGGAGGCTGGCTGGTGTTTGACATTACAGCAACTAGCAACCACTGGGTGATGAACCCTCAGCAGAATCTGGGCCTGCAGCTCTGCGTGGAGACTCTAGATGGCAAGTGATGTTTAGTTTTTCTCACTCTCTTATATTTTGATGCATAAACAATTTAAAGTACAATTCTTGGAAAAAATAGGAAAAAGTTGTTAACAGATCCATAACAAGACAAACTAATGTTAGTGCTTCAGTTACCTTTAAAAGTTGCTTTTAAGGATAATTTCATGTCTGTTTTCTTAAAGGACGAAGTATCAACATAAAAACTGCTGGAATCATCGGCAGAAACGGCCCTCAGTCCAAACAACCGTTCCTGGTCGCCTTTTTCAAGGCCAGCGGAGTGTTGCTGCGCTCTGTCAGAGCCGCGGGTGGGAAAAAAAAGAACCAGAATCGCAATAAATCTAACAAACAGCAAGAATCGGCAAAGCCGACCAAAACTGGAGGTGTGTCCACTAACAATGCATATCTTTTGTGTGCCACTGGACATATTTAGTATGGTGGTTGAACCACCAAGAAAAACAAAAATCTGGTTGGTTTTTTTTTTTTTTCCTTGGTGTCATCCTAAAAATAAAAATGTTCGTATTACTGTTAACTTTATTAACTTTTTAATATGGCTTAAAATAATATACTTTTTGTAAATGTCAACAGGAAAAAGCTTTCTTTTTCTTTTTAAGTTGTTATGGTAATATTCTATAAAGCATATTAAGGCTTTCAAATTATTATATGTCACATAGTTCTTAACAATGCAGTTATTTCCAACACTTATCATTTAGTCTCATTTACTAAAAATTGATTGCCAAAGGCTCTGTGCTTGTGAGCGAGCTACAGAATTTGTATGAGTCATATTATTTTGGTTTAAATATCATTCTCTTTTAGATTACAACACCAGCGAACAGAAGCAAGCCTGTAAGAAGCACGAGCTTTATGTTAGCTTTCGAGACCTGGGCTGGCAGGTAAGGCACCTTTCACCGTTGTTTTTTAAAACTACAGAACATTTTTATGTGCAAGGAAAAAAAGTGACTGTTGTTTCTGTTTTTCAAGGATTGGATTATTGCTCCAGAGGGCTACGCTGCTTTTTACTGTGATGGCGAATGCTCCTTTCCTCTCAATGCGCACATGAACGCAACAAATCATGCAATCGTGCAAACGCTGGTGAGTTTTCTTAAAAGCATCACAGCAAAATCCTAAAATGACCTCAAGATTTCTTTGCTCATTTAAATCTATTTGAATTGTATTGCTCTTTCTTCTGATTTAAATCAACTTTATGTTTGCTCTCACTCATAGGTCCATTTAATGTTTCCTGAAAATGTGCCAAAGCCATGCTGCGCCCCAACAAAGCTCAATGCTATTTCCGTCCTTTACTTTGATGATAGCTCTAATGTTATCTTGAAAAAGTACAGAAACATGGTAGTCAGATCGTGTGGATGCCATTAGTTGTAAAAGATTAATTTAAGCAGACTGATATTGGATCAGATGGAAAACACATCTGTTGGTTGTGATGTACAGTATTATGTATATAAAGTTTTGTTACGTAATTTATTTTCCTTTTTTTTAAATAGCACTGAAAAATGTAATATTTAAGGATTAGGACTCTGATCAACATCTGTGTCCATTGGCATATACCCTTATCTGCATGGCAATTTAGTAAACAGTTCACTGGAGTGATAATGAGTGCTTCACTTGTTGGGGATTTGCAAATTTAATTTTTGAAAGTAGTGTAAGATTTTTAGTTAAAAAGGTTGTTGGGAATATTTTAGATTCACAGAAAAAAATCAATTCAAGTTGCTTTTCGTAAACCAAACAAGCTCTTTTCAAGCTGCTGTCTATTATGGATTATGCTTTTTTGGTTTTATTCATAAGAAAAATGAGTTTTTCTTTGGCATGTTTGCCAGTCCTACTTCATATATATTGTTAAATATAAAAATTCTGTATTCAAATTGTGTACAAATGCTGTTTCTTCTGAGTGTACCTTGTCACAATTGCTTTTTTGTTCTACTCATTTTGTTCTATTTTAAAGTGTTTTGTTTACTTTAATAAATGTACTACTTTAAAGCTCTTTTCTGCTGGCTTGCTTTTACTTAAATTTGCATTTTTCAAGCTGTTTAAACAGAAACTTCTTCAGACTCCATGAATTACTCTTGTCCTTTTGTGTTTTACTGGCGTGCGGATGTTTTGCATTCTGAGGCCGGACGATGCTCTAACTTTTATAAATGTTTAGCGAGCGCAACATAAACTGTTGATATGCTCCGGGGGAGCAGTGATGTTATTGTGCCGGGAAAACAGACATTGTCTCCATGTTTGACACAAAGAGTCGCTTCCATTCATGCGAGTTTATGGAATGTACATTCTGAAAGTTAAATTTCCCCCATTGGACAAAGTACATACTGTAACAAAAATGTCAAAAAGAAAACCTGAAATTAGTCCCAATTCTGTTTCGTTAGGGATACATTTCCAGAAAAGTGCTGAAGATTGTGCAAATTTCAGAGAGGTACTGTGATTGCTGGGAGATTTGAAATGTAGGGATTAGGTTAAGGATTAATAACTATTTACACAACTGTGTTGACCTTCACCAAACATAAGATACGTACTGTTGCACGTTTTCTGCCTTTTTTTAACGTCTTTTTTCTCTGACATGGCGAAACATAGAGTGACTGTATTTCACTTAATTAAAAGCAGTGGCTGGCCTGCCCAGATGTTATGTGGACTCCGTCTTATAGGAGTGTTGACACTGAGGGAATAGAGGAGGCCACCTGCTAACCTAACTCCTGGCTGTAGGGGCGATTTGCATTCCTGCGGTCTGCTGCTTGGCATGATTACTCGTAGCACTTAACAAACCCATCTACTGTTTAATATTACGGATACTTTCCAATTCAGCTACATTTCTTCTTTGTCAGGACTGTAGGAGCTGCTCTGAATGAGCCTCTATTTAGGTTCACCAGAAGCGTGCAACTGTTGTGACAGCTACCTCCTGACTGTGCAAAATGAAAGGGTCACGATTGCCATATCCAAGATAAATGAACGTACGGTCCCTTCTCCAGGGAGACGTCTGTGGTTTAAAGCAACCTGGAGTGCATCAGAAGGGTCTGATCAGCACAAAAAGGGAAAACCTTTTAAAAGAGCTGGAAACGGCCAGTGTTTACTTCTTGTAAAGACATTTAAGCAAAGCAAGTCATGCATCTTCTTTTTCCTTTTATTAAAACAGTACACTCAAGCACTACATAAATATAGTTACCTACAGTCCGGATGAGTTTCAACCTAATTAATTTTTTTTGTGCTTTTCTATTACAAATCTGTTTTTCTACTTACATGATGGATAAGATTAGACATGTTTTCATTCAGCAAATGAGACGTTGTCTTCATTAAGTAGGGCTCATCCCGAGACTCAGAGCAGACTGAGCCCATCTGTCTGTCAATGGTCTCAAAATGCTTAATGGTTCTTGACTTTTTAATGTAATCCCAACTGTCAACAGCAGGAAGAGCATTGACAAGTAGTTCAAAACGAATACAAAACACAGATAAAGCAGAACACTATTCTTGTCAGACCACCAACAGATATGGTTTTAGCACTGGGGGGCATGTAAATATGCCCTGAATGATATGAAAAGCACAGATTAAATACAAAAGAATGCCTTTATGGGGGAATTTAGTGATTTATTAGAAAAATTGAGATATTTTTGTCATGTGTCAGACCTTATCTTTGCCATTTAGTGATGACTTTGTGCAGTAAAAAAGTATTAGAAAAAACACATAAAAACTGTATTTTATATGACGTTTAACTACTCTTTTTATGCTTCATGTAATTTCCTGTTCCTGCTGATTTATTGCCTTAAAAAATATTGAAATAGTATTCATTCAATCAGAGGTTCAGTCTCATTTACTCCTTATTTTTTTGTTGTTGCAGAACTGTTTTCACTCATCTAGTCGATGCAGGGAATCAAACTGTTCAAATCAATCCTATTCTATTCTGATTAGTCCACAAAAATATCTGTTACTGTCCATGTAGTTTAGAAGTTCTCTGTTTTATCGAACTTTTCCTGTGTTAACAAGGGATTATTATCTTTCCTTGGCTAGAAGTTTATTTTCCAAGTGTCACCTTGCAGTCCATTGACGAGGCAAGTGAAACTCAAATCTAATAAAAATGTTGTGCAGTTTACCTAATTCATCTCCTCACATATGGTTCTCTTTATTCTGATTCTGTGGGTGGGCTATGACTTCCATACAGCTCAATCAGTCCTTCTTGAAAGGGAGACCATATGGGTCACATTTTTACATGTTGTTTGGTATGACAAGGCAGCAGCAGGAATGTGTCCTCACAGAGGGCAGCAGAAACACTGATGTTTGCTTGTTATTCACATGTGCACGTTAGCTTCCCAAGCTGGAGAAGACACCATTTGGGGTTCTCAAGGTTATTGTTTTGAAGCCAAACCGTCACTTCCTAGTAACATTTGACCTGGCACCTGCAGAGTCATGCTATCATGTCTATCTTTAAAGACAATGCCTTTTTAGTAAAAAGTCTGAAAAAGTGTGTTTCTCATCCAACCTAATAAACAGAGACCGTAACTGTCAGATTTCTATTTTGCGTTGTTTTACTCTATAAAACAGATTTACACAGAGTTATTACTTTCTCGCTTCTTTATTTTTGCCAGATACAACATATTTTTCGTGACAACCCATAATGCATTAGGCTTGTTTATAGCCCTACTGTGGTTTTGTCAAGTCATAAAAGCTTCTTGCGTAATTTTCTAGCAAAGCCTGATCTTCATTTGACGCAGGTTAGTTGTGTCCCATTTGTTGACCGTGCACTCCACAATTTACATCAAAGAGGGCATAAAATTTAAAAAAGAGCTCGGAGGGTAAAATGCAAATCAAAGCAGACATTCAAACAGTTTCCAAAGCTATGTCTATCCTTTAGTCATGCCGGTCTGTTGAATCCCAGAGCTTTTTAAACCAGCACTTGATGTAAAAGCAGGGGAGGTACACTGAAGAGTCTATCTGGGTACAATTATGAACAAAGAGAAGCAACATAAGAAAGCAATGCAGAAAAAAAGCCCAAACATCTCAATTGTAAAGATAAAACTGAAAGACAAATTAAGCTCAGACTCTCGAGGACTTACTGTCTGCTCTTCAAAGAACGTCTTCATTCTGTACATTTGGTATAAAAACAACAATTGTCAAACTGATACAATGTAGAAAACACAAATACCGTTCACTTGTTGAAAAACTTTGACTTTAACAAACTAATTGAATGTGAGCTCAAATACACTTAACTTACACTTGCCATATCATAATGAAAAAGGCTAAAATAATGTAAATTCTAGTTTTGAAACAATTTACCCTCCAAGAACTGGTGAATGGTAAAGAATATGTACACCCTGACACCTGTATTTCTTAACATTTCACTAATCCTTTTGCTTTCAAATTGATGCAACATTAAGGTTATTTTGGAGCCAAAGGGGTTTGATACATATCTGCATCAATAGGCGTCAAGGGGTTAAAGTGGAACCATGGGGTTCCATGATACCAGTGTAATTTTCTGCACAGGAAACATCTGCTTAACTAAATCAGTTACCAAGTGGAGTTAAAATGACACTGGTAACATGAGGCTCGTCTTGCTTTAAATCCCACTCTCTGTCCAGCTTTGTTTATGGATGTGACCAGATGAGTCCCGCAGATTCACTTCAGAATTTATGTTCTCGTTTGGTATGTAGTAAAAAAGGATGCTCAGTAGTGCTCGGGTCTATTCATGTGTTTAGACAAGAGAAAATCATCGATCAGTGGCTTTAGTGACAGAAAGTCATCGAGTCCTCAGTGGTGTAATAACAGGAAGGATAATCTTTAACACACATGCTGTCTCCAAGGGGTGATGTGGAGAGCTGCTTCAGTTTTCCTGAAGACACTGTGTGATAAACTTCTGTTTTTACAGAGTAGGGTACACTTGATAAACAAAAAAAGATTTAGAAACTCTGTCTTATGACCAATGATTTAGCTGTATAAAAATGAAGCCTTTATGTGTTAAACAATAAATGCTACCATGTGCATAATTTCTCTTCTTGTCCAAGAAGCGTGATATCTGCAGGTGTGTCAGTTATATATGATTAACTGCTCCGTTTGCTGTGGGACTGAAATCCTTCAAACCGTTCTTTCATCCTCCTTTTGGACACCAGTTGTTTCTCTCATGGTGATAATACCGAGCAATTCTCTGCAGAACCCCACAGGCCTCTTGTGTTGTTACAGTTCACTTAGTTCCATCAGAGAAATTGAAGACGGATGAAGAATGAAAATTGATTTAATCTGGTTCCTGTTTTCTTTCTTACCCTTCATTTTTGCTATATATCTGGACGCTTAAAATCTCTTTCATGCCACGCCGAAATCTGTACTCCATAAAGTCCTTTTTTTCACATCTGTTTCTTTCTCAGTCTAATAGAGAAAATAGCCTGCCCTGTCCATATGCAACATTTATATTGAAACAGTCGTCCTTTAAGTCTTTTGAATCCTCATATAGAAGGAGGACACTCCTTTTCCTTTCAGGTTCTTTAGTTATTCATTTATGCATTACACTTTTCCATTTTGTTTTATTTTTAATTGAATTGGTAAGCAGTTAAAATCACACTCAGATCATCTTTTGATCTATTTTCAAAAAGTGGTCTTTTGATTTTCGTTATGTCATTCAAGACGTACTTTCTGCAGAGCAGCAGTAGTAAATTAGACATTTGCCTCGGATGCCACAGAGCAACCCTTCTCATCATCTTTCTGCTTACATTCTCTCCCAGTAGCTTAAATCTCTGTCATCACTGTCCCTCCTCTTAGTGTGCCCAAACCATTTCAGTCTGCTTCCCTGCACTCATTTTCAAAACCACTACCATGAGCTGTTCCTCTGATGAATTCAGTCCAATCCATCCTGGTCACTCCCAAAGAGAACCTTAACATTTTCATCTCTGCTAACTGTCATGATTCAGCTACGAGACAGATCAAGATGCTGGAACCCGGAAGGAAACACACAGGTAAGTGAATAGTTAGGTAGAGTTTATTTCTCCGTTGAGGGTTTCTGGCGAAGAATGAGTTTTGGGCGTGGCAAGGCTGGAGGTCTTGACGCGGCGTGGCTTGAGGTTTTGACGAAGTGGGGCAAACTCAGGAAGCTTCAGGAAGGCTGGAGCTGCTCGTGGTGACTTCCACTCAGGTGACACTCATGGTGTGAGGATCCTGAGACAGGGAAACAAGATTAGCGAGGTTCTAGGCACAAGAGAGCAAAACATGAGCTGAGACTAGACCAGGTTTAGTCACCATATGGGGCAACGAACTGGTGTTGAATGCTGGAGCTGGGTCTCCTTATGTAGATCAGAGCATGATTGAAGTGAGTGGTCACAGAAGGTGGAGTCGGGAGCAGCATGATAATGCACGGCCCCATGTTGCAAGGATCTGTTCACAATTCTTGGAAGCTGAAAACATCCCAGTTCTTGCATGGCCAGCATACTCACCGGACATGTCACCCATTGAGCATGTTTGGGATGCTCTGGATCGGCGTATACGGCAGCGTGTTCCAGTTCCTGCCAATATCCAGCAACTTCGCACAGCCATTGAAGAAGAGTGGACCAACATTCCACAGGCCACAATAGACAACCTGATCAACTCTATGCGAAGGAGATGTGTCGCACTTCATGAGGCAAATGGTGGTCACACCAGATACTGACTGGTTGTCTGAGTCCCCTGACCCCCTCAATAAAACAAAACTGAAGATTTGAGAGTGGCCTTTTCTTGTGGCCAGTCTAAGGCACACCTGTGTAATAATCATGGCGTCTAATCAGCATCTTGATATGGCACACCTGTGAGGTGGGATGGATTGTCTTGGCAAAGTAGAAGTGCTCACTATCACAGATTTAGACAGATTTGTGAACAATATTTCAGAGAACTGGTTAGTTTGTGTATGTGGAAAATGTTTCACATCTTTGAGTTCATACTATAAAAAATGGGAGCAATAACAAAAGTGCTGCATTTATATTTTTGGTCAGTGTATCTTATGTGCGCATTAAAAAACACAAATAATTAACCCCCACCCCCCACCCCCAAAAAGGGATTTAAACATTTAAAGAGCGGCATCCGATAAACATCAAGCTTGAATTCCCTCAACAAAAAAGTCTTTTTTCCAGGCTGATCATTTGAATCCCCTCCCCTGAGAGAGAGGCAGGGGTCTCTCATCACAGAGCAGTTTACTGTGGTGAGATGGTTGAATGCAAGCACTTCATTAAGCCTCTCTATTGTTAACATCTGGGTTCAGAATGGCTTTTTCTTTGGTGAATGTTGCCCTGCCTTAACAAGGGATTTTATTACACTGTGGAGTTGACATTGGCAGCAGTGGCATGTCTGGCATTGGAAGCCCCCGAAGCCTTTAGGTCACAGGAGCTCAATTCAAGCAGACTGTTTCCCTGAAGTCTTTGCTTTTTTATTTTTTGTAATTTTCTGAGCTTCATTTCTATTCTTTTTTGGCTGTATACAAATAATGACTAATAACTAAATGTTTATCAGCCAAATGTTGCCTGATGTCTTGAAACTCATATCACATTGACACATTTATTTTTTTCAGTCATGATTAAGTCAGTTTCTTATCAGTTCTAGCCTCTTTTAATCCTAAAAGAGAAATGCTTCCAACCCCTCCCGTTCTTGCAAACACCCATCTGCTAGGGATGTGGTTGCCATGGCAGCTGCTGAGTCATCGTCCATCATCGGTAGCCATCCACATACTACCTAATGCAGTGAGGAGGTTCAACTAAAGGCCTGCATTAGCATTCTAGCACATCTAAGCTGGTTGTTGTCACAGGATTGTGCTGCCGGCTAAGCTGCAGCAATTTGGATGGGTAACTTCCCCACCGCAGTAAAGCACTGCCTGAGCTATGAGCAACTCATCAAGGACTATCCCTGGCTAAGAGGCTGGCTACAGGAAGAGAAGGTGGGTGTTGTTTTCTTTTGTTTTTAATCCTGAACACATGCTAGGCCACATGACTGGCTCCTGACGGGAAGGCTGCATACAGACAACCCCTCATGTCCTGTTTGCCATTTTAGTTCAAATTCAGACCAAGGTGCAGTCACATAGGAAACATCGAGATTTGATTAAACAATCACTGTTAAAGATGTTATTATTTTAGCTGCAACTGATCTTTAGTTTAAGTAATTATCCTTTTTTTTATTATACTTTGACTGCTAACAGTCTTGTATAACTTGATAGAGGTTATGCATTGTTACATTGTCTTCTGTGTTCATTTCAAAAAACAAAAGCAAAGCTGGTGTTTGTTTTTTTGTTGTTGTCAAATATTTAATTTACCTTGGAAAATTTCAACCGCTTATATAAAATGTATTAAAAATGTGCTTTGTTTTGAAGAAAATTTGCAGCTAGGTTTGCATAAACAGCATCTTTAATCTTAATTTGTCTGAAGAAAATTCAAACCAATAATACAGAAAATTTCTTCAGAGAAGTTATTTTCTCACAGGAGTGTGATAGCTTGCAATGAGGTGCAGACATAAAGTTTTCAAAATGCACAATAGAGACAATTATTTTTTTGCAGAACTTTCAGGTTTAAGACAACATTTTGAACACAATTCAATGTGGTTTTGTATGTGTTACACATTCTGAATGTCTTGTCTTTGTCTCAAAAGCAGTTGTGTTAAAATTCCAGCAACACACTCTCCAGGAAATCCAGTTCTGTTTGCACTTTGTCAGGAGAGGCTGCATCTCACAGAGACCCCACTCTAAGGTTTTAATCAGCAAAAATAACAACAGAGTCTATATAGTGGCAATGTCTTCTCAGTTTTTCTCGCTCACATCCATTATGGGTTTTCCTTGAAAATGACAAAACTGATAACCAGAACATTCTCTGTGGTTTAAGTGGAGTTACCCTGATGATGTTTTCTGCATGACACATCTCCAAGTTTGCATCTACATGACATGATAGGCTTTGGCTCTGAGGTTTTCAGATACAAAGTCATGGATGTCTGAGGTCGCATGCCCTCGGGGATTAGGCATGCTGACTGCACTCTTGAAGTCTAAAGCATCTCCCAATAAAGTCTCTTTTCTGTTCCTAATAGACCAAGTATCCAGAATTTGTAAAAATTGTAGAAGTTGGGCCTAGAGATGGACTTCAAAACGAAAAGGTACGCTGCAATTTTATTTGTGTTTTTTAAGATGAAATTTTATCCAAAAATGTTATGAAAAAAAACCCCACCGGTCTTTGTTGTAGTCCACCTGCAATCCCATTCTTATACAAATCTACTTTTTTTTGTTTCATTTTTGCCTCAGGAAGTTGTTCCGACAAAAGTAAAAATCCAATTGATAGACATGCTCTCAGGAACGGGCCTTTCTGTGATCGAGGCCACCAGCTTCGTCTCTTCAAAGTGGGTGCCGCAGGTAATAAATGGTGCATGGAGGAGTGCAGAGTGATTTATGGAAGCTAGACCCATCAAAGGGTTTGCAAAGTACATTTCATTCTCTTGTTTATAGTACCCTCATATGGAAAAGACCAAATTCACTTGAAAAAAAGACAAAATTATACAAAAATGTTTTGCTTATGAGATGGATTTCCTGCTTCTTATAGAAAGTAGGAACATTTGTGAATGATGTCCTAAAACACACTCCTGTGATGTATTTAGTTTATTTTAATGCATCATCTGTTTTTCTACCTGTTTATAGATGTCAGATCACAGTGATGTCCTCAGAGGAATCCAGAGAGCCCCGCATGTTCAATACCCTGTTTTGACACCTAATATGCAAGGCTTCCAGGATGCTGTACGTTTTCGGTGCTCTTTTACTGATGAGGTGTACAATACCTAATTATATTTAAAAAAATAAAAAATTTACTCTGGCTTGTCAGGTATCATCTCTAAATTTTTTACCCGTCGCATCAGCCTCAGGAATTATTTAAATACCCTGCAGCACATTTCCAGAAGGTTTTCATTCCTCCTTTTTTTACTTGAAGGTTGCAGCTGGTGCCACTGAAGTGGCTGTGTTTGGGTCTGCGTCAGAAACCTTCAGCAGAAAGAACATTAACTGTTCCATTGATGACAGCATGCTGAAGTTTGAGGAAGTCATTAAGGCTGCCAAAGAGCAACAAATTCCAGTCCGTGGGTTAGTGTTTCCTACGTGTTCTTTTGAATGTACATTAAGCGATCAGTCTAATCACTTTCTGATTTTCTGTGGAGCCATACCTGTCTAATATAAGAAACGAAAGAATAACAGCTGAAGCACAATGCTATTCAAAAGCATGATGAATGCTTTTTGTTTTTAGATAATTACCAAGTATTTTTTAAGGGTTGAGAGCCCATGAGGAAAATACAGCAGCTTTTTGCTTGTATCTCATTAAGTCATTCCAGCTGTTTGTAGTATTGTCTTTCCTTACAGAAGCAGCAGTTAATTGGTCATTTGAATGTTGTTGGTTCTAAGTTCTAAGTCTCATGAACATTAATTTCAAAGAATTAGTGAGCCCATCAAATGGTTTATTTCTTTGGCTGTCCTGTTTAAATTTGATTTATTGGAATGTCTCATTAAAGAAAAAAAGCTTTTTTTGCTTTTTTGTTCATGGAATGAATGAACATTTTGTGGTAAAAGATAAAAGAAAAAAGAACATCAAACTCTAATAAACTTGTTCTGGTTTCAGGTATGTTTCTTGTGCTCTTGGATGCCCTTATGAAGGTCGCATTGAACCTGCAAAGGTTGCTGAGGTAAAATGTTTAAAAACTTTTTTTATGTCAAATTCATGAAAACAATGAAGACAAAATAATTATCATTTTTTGAGGATACATGTTTACATTTCTTTATTCTTTTGTTCCTAAAGTCACTACATTCCTTTTTTGAAATGCAAAATAACCAGATGCATATTGTATTTATTGAACAAAATGTTATGAGGTTCAAATGTGGGTGGAGGGAGTTAAATTAATTTGAGTAACTTCTTAAGAAACTCTACTTCCAAAGGAAATTTTATACTGTTACAGAGTTGCAATGCATTCATCTTTTTTGTAGTTGCTTTGTTGTTGTTGTTGTTTTCATTTTTCTTTTTTGGCAACGGCATCATTTTTTAATATTGAATTAATATTTCAACATTTTCATTATCAGTTTTACAGTAAAGTTTCATTTTCTTCTTATTTTTCTGAAAACCATGTAGGCATTCACTAAAATAGAGTTTTTGGCTTCGTTATCCACAGCTGTCTCATATTACATGTTCGTTTTACACTCTAATGTTTGTCTATTTTTGCTTCTGTAGGTGGCAAGTAAGTTATATGGAATTGGATGTTATGAGATTTCGCTAGCGGACACTATCGGTGTTGGAACACCAGGTTCCATGTTGCAGATGCTGCAGAGAGTAACGCAGGAAGTTCCCATCAGTGCTCTTGCCGTTCACTGCCATGACACGTATGGACAGGCACTTGCTAACATCCTCACAGCTCTTCAGGTAAGATTTTTTAAAGAAATGTTGACAAGATATCCCAGAAAACCTGTTCTACTAAAGAAAAGTGAAAGATTTTTGTATATGAGAAAAAAAAAATAGCAAAATAGTGAGCACATTGATGGCATTGACAATGTTTTCAGAAGCTATAATAGACATATTCAAAAATCAGTGATCATTTGATTGTAGAAACAAAAACAGCATAATTTGACTAGCTGAAACATCATTACATTTCAGTCAATCAATAATCTTTTTCATTTATATATGGCTAATTTTGCATTGATGATGAAACAGTTTGACCCTGAATTGTTATCAGTTATAGAATAGTGGTGGCGGCTGAAGTCTTTGTCAGCCATCTTTACGGACAAACTCAGTTTTAGCTCAATGCATCCTGAAATTCTGCAATATTGTTGTAACACCAGGAAGGAAAATTCTGCTTTCCTGGCAGTCAGCAGACCTCTTTTTTTCCTGACATATCAGTGGTTGTACTTAAACAACAGAGGCACTAATGTAGATCACCTACATTAGTGCTCTTCTTGCACAGATGCTCTCATCACAGTTAACAAAATTAATTAGTAACAAAATTAATCTGAAGTTAATAGTTTTATGTTTATGGCTCCTATCAAATCCTCTTTTGGTAGATTTGTTTTGAGACTCTCCTAAAAGTAAAAACACCTTTAACCAGCATTCTGGGTACAATACGTTTGTGGAAAGTTTTTGTTTAATTCAATTTATATTTTAGACGCCAAGCTCTTAAGAATAAATTTTCTACTGTTCTTAAAATCTCAAATTTACTTTCCCTTAACTTTACTCATTTTTATATGAATGTGACGGTCCCAAAACAGAGCAGCATCTTTCCCACAAACTCAGAATATGTCTACCAACCGGGTTGTTTAATGAATGAGGAGCCACTGGGCGCTAAATGAGTTGTTTCCATCTGAAACATATTCATCACTCGGGCACTTTTCCACTTGGAGCCTCGCATCCATTTGTTTAGTTAAATCCAGGTGGTGACTGTTATTTTTTTCTTCTTCTTTTAGACAGAAAGTATATTTGTGTCGTATAAACTGCTCACATGTCAGATAAGACAAATTGCTGCTGCCGTTGCTGCTAACCAGCTAATGGAAACAAGAATTCAAAAACAATCTGTGGATGATATCTGTGTGGAAAGCATAAAGAAGAAGGAGCCCCCTGTGGCCACACAAGAGTATGTTTATGCACTTGTCTTTCACTTTGTCATGTGGGGTGAGGGATGAGTTTTAACCTCCTATTAGCTGACATTAAAAGATGTGATAGAAGAAAAAAAAACTGGAGACTAAAAATGTTCTATCATTTGATTTTGTAAGCCGCCGTTTCTGTTTTAAACCAAAAAAAGACATTTATACACATTAGTGCTACTGGATTTTTACCAAAACACAAAAGCAGTCCAGAAAGCTTATTCATGCAGTCAGCAATCAACGATGTAGAATTGAACATACTCCTCTTTTCTGCACTCTTACAATCAAGACTGGACTTCAGTTGTCATCAATTGAATACACGAGCAGAAATTGGACATTATTAAAATTAAGGCTAAAAACCTTTTAGGCTTGCATCCTTCTTTCCAAAAATAAAAGAGAATTGGCAGAAGTAAAATATGCAAAACTAAAAAGCGGTGTTTTCTATCTTTTTTCTTATTGTTTAAAAGACCCACTCCAGTGAAAATGCTGTTTTTAACATGTTCTTGTGACGTTGTTCTTATGATGGAGAACGTACATATATAGAAACGGCTGCATGGCTCCAATATTGCTTGCCATTTTTGTTGCACGGGTAACGTATATGTTGGGTTAAGGGGCTGTAAGCTAGTGGAATAGAGTGTAAACAGATGGATGATGGGAAATGGAGATGGGCTTACTCTGCAGCAACAGTCCCGCCCACAACTCAGAGGGAAATTTCTAAAGAACTATCGCCACTCTGAAGAAAGAATGTCCTCGAAAACGACACAGGTTTTTATTTTTGAATCATAATTTAAAAAACGCGTTAAAAATAGATCAAAAGATGGGCGGAGTTAATGACAGCTCACTCTGCCTTATTTGATGCAGGTGGCTTTAGTGAAGTTATGTTTATTAAATGAATTGCTAAAAATTAGTTAGGACAACTGGAAGCCTGATATGAGTTAATTTTCTTTTTACAGAAGATAAGCTAAGGTAGTAATTGTACCACAACGGTTGCTTACACTAGATTTATAAGACAAACATCTCTTTAACACTGTGAGTTTTTTTCTGTAGGACTACAACGTCTGTAACATAATTAAATTAAAACAAAGGAAGACCTTGTCATGGTCTTAATAATACTTGGTTTCGTCACCTTTGAGAATTCTGTCTGAAATTCCTGACATGTTAAGGAAAAGTTCAAAGACTTCTCCAGTGCTGGAGAACCTTTCCACTCTTGGGAAACCAAAATCAGAAAAATAACAAAATCACTCATGTGTGAAACATCTGACATCTTTAAAAAAACAGGAGCTCGCCATATGGCTGGTGAAGAAACATTAGGAGACATTTGAAAATTCAAATTTCTGAGGCTTTCAAGGGGAAAAAGGAAGTCTTGAGAATTCTGGAAGGATAGAAAACAGACTAATTTCTCTTAGAGTGATGTCACATGTTTAGGTCTGGAGACAGTTACATAAGTTAGTTAGAAAAAAAATCACTTTTGGGTTGGCTTTGGGGACAATACAAGACAACAATGAATCACCACCTTGATCGTGCTCTGATTTTGCAAAAGCTTGGTAAGAATTTTGTGGTTCCTTTGCTTTCACGAATGCATCCATCTTTTTATAATAAATATGAATGTCCTATTGAAGAACCACAGGCCAATTATGGATAAATGGTGCGCCAGAGGGGCATTAAGTAACATGATCTAAGGATACTCACAAAGCCAGTTGACTCAAAAAACTTGCATCCTAATTAACATCAGATATTTCCAGCGGGCCTCTGATCTCGGCTCACATCCTGTCAAGTCTTGACCACAACTTGCTGAGCTTCAAGACAGCTCATAAAATTGAAATTGATTTGCAAAGTTCTGTCGAAACTCCATAATTGGGATGTTTTTTTGCCACTTTGCCAGCAACGACTGTAAACCTGACATGCATGCAGGCATAAAGTAGAGGGAACGCAGATATGAGTTCTCCGCGGCACATTGTTGCTGAACAGGAGGAAGCTCATTGGGGGAGTGGGGGGGTCAGCAGATGGGAGTGGGTCAGCACAAAGGATCACCTATTCAGTGTCTGTTGGACAATGCAACTGAGAGTGAGGTGGATAGAAGGCCCTGGGGGGGCTCCTGACTCGTCTGTCGCTTGGCTGTTGAATTTTCTGACAATGCTGTGCTTAAAGGCCCGTGGAAAACGATCCCCTTGTTTGCTCGACGCTGAGCATGAGATGAATGGAGCTGCAGCCTCTGAACGTGCCCCTAAACTTTGGTGGTATGATGTTTCTCACAGATTCTCACTTAAAAAAAAAAAATCACTAAAGTTGATTATATGAAAGAAAATATTACACAATTGCTCAAGTTGTTGTCTGATTTATGATTCTGTGCTGAAAAAAATCACTTAAAGATGGTAAGAAAATATTTACCACTCCCTTTGATGTTGCACGGTGATATAAATGAGAGAAACATGGTGATCTGCTGATTTGCATCATATTCTGAATGATTCCCACAACCACTGCAAATAATAGCAGCAAGGGATATTTAGCTTACTATTTGCTCACCCATAAACAAGACGGAAATGAGAGATTTTATCAAACTTTTTCATTATGGTGTGCCAGAACTCCACACCACCAACTGTGAGAGAAATGAATTCCCCCGGTGCTGTCAGGCCTGAATCAACTCTTTTGTTCTCAATAAAGACATTCCTTATTTTTTCTTCAATAGGTGCGAGGGAGGGGGGGACTTTGTCGGGAACCTACTGTGGCAGGTCACACAATGGCAATGTATGTACTTAGATTTCAGTGGCTTGGCAATGGGGATTGTTTTACTCATACCTGCATTTTTCTGCAGGTTTGTGTCTTTTGACCCTAAAATATACAGCTATATATTTCATTATTATGTATTTCTCATTGTCAGTGCCTTCTAATAGCCATAATCTTGCGTTATAATAAAGAAAAAGCTCATTACATTTTTTTTGATTGGGTGAATTACAGTTAAAGTTGACACTATTAAAGTTACATTTTTAGTATTCAGAGATCTAATAAGCTTCTTCAAGTTTTCAAGAAAATGTTGCAGTAGTCTTGAGAACTAAAATAGCATTTTAATGTTTTTATTCACAAAATAAATCTTTTTTTTCTTTCAAATCAGCTTCAGTAACTTTAAACTAAAAGATACAATTCTTAATGATGGACAACCATCAACGAGCGCATTAGCAGTTAGATAGCACCACTATAGCACTCCTGTGATTGGATCTTGTTTAAATCAAAAAATATCAAAAACTAAAAAATACATGTTCTAAAGGTTGAATAAAATAAATATTGTTTTTTATTCATCTTAAATTGTATTAAAACTTTCAATAAAACATTTTTAGGACCAAACTGTGGCTGCAGATTTATCATCTGTAGACCGAACATTTTTGATATACATCCTAATATATCTAAAGTTATGTATAATTTTAATTTTTGCATTCCCAAAATGTATGTTCTGTTTATTTTGTTAGACAATTCTCTTTAGAGCTCCTCCCTTGTGTGGGGTTTGCTCTCTCACTGCAACATTATTTATGTCTTCCTGGAATGAAGTGATATATGTGTCAGCAGTGTCTGAATCTGTTCCTTTCAGCCTCTCTGTCGTGTAGTAGGTGAAACTTTACTGCTTTATACACTCATCTGAATACTCCTTTGTGACGCACTTGCAAATCCATAATCGGAACATGTCCATCTCGAACCTGATCCAGTCAGAGTGTAGAATGTCAACAAGCTGATCCTAAAATCGTGCCGGTTTTAAAATTGGCCATGTCTTTACCCTGGAATGCTGTGTTTTTATACAGCCACAGCTCATTCAATATGGTTTTTTTAACACATCTGGTTTCTGGACAATGTGAACCTAACTGGGCATGGGCTAGCTCAAGCTCCTGACCACCAACTCCTGCATGATTAGTATCCAGAGCTACAGGGGATGCTGCTGAACAGTGAGTGCATGCTGAAAACGTGAAGATAGCAGCTGCAAGCAGGAGGACTGGCACGCTAGATTACAACTTTGTGTTTATATATATAAAAAAAATAAAATGCGCCGTACAATTTCCCGCTCTGGCTTTCACCAAGGTCAGGAAATCTTGTGCGCGGCACACTAGAGTAGCACACACCTCCTCCTGTTCCTCTGCCAACACAAACAGCAATTACAGCTCTCTCAGACAGTCCCTGAAAGAAGTAGGTTCTTGTCTGGAGAAAAAGAAACCAATTAGTATTATTGTTCCAAAAGAGCTATAGAGGTTCTTTTAATTTAGCCTGCCTGGTCCTGCTCCACAGGGTGGAAGTAGCTCATAACCCCAGGCCACTGAGAGAATCAGTGTGTTAATTTTGCTTCACTGTAGGATCTTCTGACATCTGGCTCAACCATGGAACCTGGAGAACAACTTTAATATTCTCATGATAATCCTGAGGACATGTGGAAAACATCCTCAGACATTCATAATGTTTATGAATGTCTGAGCATTATGAATTTCACTTAGACATTCATAATGTCTGGAAACTGAAGGTCTGGCTTCAGATTTTCTTTCAGAAGAAAACATGCTGTACTTGTTGTAAAACTTTATATAAATTAAATTAAAAAACAAAACAAATGGTTGAGGGTTTTGTTTTGGTCAGTAGTTCAAAACATGGAAATAAAAATCCCAAATTCTTAATTTGTCAGGCAATTGAGCATGCTTTGCTTCCTGAAAAACAACTGCCCTCTAGTGATCTTTAAACATCATTAAAATTTTATGTAAAACAGGAAAATGATGCAGCTTTTGACAGAAATTGAATCTTGGACTCAAATTGAAATAAAATAACAATTGTGTAGTTTTTGCATTTATTTAAACAACCTTTTAAAATAAGAAATATACAAATTATTTGCAAAAAAAAAACAATTATGCAGGACAAGGATCCTTCTTAAACACCCCTGTGAGACAAAGTTGCAACAATAAGTATGTTAACGGGAAAAAAGACAGCTTGTGGCCAGAATGCAAATTCCTGTAGCCAGAGACTGTAAAAATAAAAGTAATAAGGAGAAAAATCAGAAACACGTGAACTGTTCCGCTCAGCATTTAAATGCTCTTCTCGTAGGAACAAGGACATAATTGTACAGTGCAGGTTTAAGCTGACAGAGGGTATGACTAAGCCACACTGTGGGACATTCCCACTCATCTTCAGCTGCAAAGCCCACAGATTTCTGGAGCAGCTGTAAATCCCAACCACAGGTCTGGCAAGGTGCTCCAGACAGAACAATCCAAAAGGAACAAGGTTCATTGTTCCTGTACTCTCCCCGAGGTGAAGTTTGACTGTTCCCGTTGTTGGCCGTTGCAGATGGGGGTCTCGGTGGTGGATTCTGCAGTAGCAGGCCTTGGCGGTTGCCCCTATGCGGAAGGTTCATCTGGGAATGTTTCCACAGAGGATGTTGTCTACATGCTCCGTGGCATGGGCATAGAAACAGTACGTATGTATCCATCTGCTGTATTTTTAAGTCTGGACATATAGGATCCCATAAAATCTAAATCGGTACAGTCTATTGGGGTTTATTTTAGTAAAGGTATGCTTCTGCAGACATCCTGCTCTAAAGGTGTTTGTTTGTATAATCTAAGAGGATTCAAAAAAGCTTGAGCTTGGACAATTCACTGTTCCCCTGCTGGTGAAGCATCGTCAATGCACATTGGTTCACAGGTTGTCTATGTAAATCTACATCAATGTCTATACAGTGTAGAAATTTCTGCAGTTGGTATTAAAAAGTAAATATTAGAGATGGGATTATACAAGTTTTGTTTCTTCACACTTTCTTTAAACCAATTAATCAAACTCTATCCCCAAACTCTACATGACAATCCTATTTAATAGGTTCAATGCGTCATGTAAGTGTGCTGAATGAATAAGTGCAAATATTTTAGGATTAGGAGCAATTATAATTTTAGGAAGATAACATCATTTTCTTTTGTTTACTTTCCAGCCAATAATTAAAATAATATTCTAGATTTGATATTTCTGTATATTTTTGTTGTATTTTTCCTTTGATTTTATTCATGAAATTTGCTTGAATCAGTCAATGCTCTGTTTACAATCAACCTGCTACTCTTATTATATTTATTTCACACAAAACATGACTTTAAATTTAGCATAACTGGAGCAAATCTTTCAAGTTTATATATTTTCTAAACAGGAATTCCTTTTTCTGCACCTTGCAAAGACAAAATCAACATGCATTCGACTGATGTTTTTACAGGGTGTGAATCTTGATAAAGTGATGGAGGCCGGTGACTTTATCTGCAGCGCGTTGAACCGCAAGACCAACTCCAAGGTCTCCCTGGCAAGAAACAGGAAGCTGTGAAATATTTCTGCAACAGAAAAGATGCTTATGGCAACCAACCAGAATACTGGAGAGTTATAGCTGTTTATGAACAGGTCTACAGAGCAACAACATGTGATGAGAAAGGTTGGCGTAGCTTGATAAGCTAAGAGCTGGTTACACTATTGGACTGTTTTGAGAAACTGAATGGAAAGTAGAAAGCAAATATTTTTATTATTCCAAATTAAAGAAGTATATGTCTTGATAAAGATGCTAAAAGTGTCATTTTATTTGACTTCAGTAAAGTAAATATTTTTGTTCTATAGAATTTTAACAGGTTCATGATTTGTTTTGCAGCTCTTTAAACAATATCCCATTTTTAAAACATTTCCAATTTAACTTTTTTAAGCCACAATTAATTTCGTATGTGGCATTCACATGCGAGGACATCACATTGTGGGTTGTTACCATAGTAGTTTTTGTTGTTCACCTTTTGGCACATCCCATCAGGGATCGCCACAGCAAATCAGCTTTCACTGCTTCACACAGGTGGTTTGGTAGAGAGTTTCCATCTTCACTTCTGCTTAACTGGAACCCTGTGACTACAAAATTAAAAAAGCAAATCAACAAAGAGCTAGGGCCTTGAGAGATACATCACAAAATTACAGTTTTCAATAAGCTGTTTTGCATTTTCTTTCAATACTGGTTTTGAATATTTCCAAAGTGCCTCTGCTGGTAATTCTTCTTTAGTGGTTGGTTTCGGTGTGTTGGCTGACATTTCAAAGTCTTAAAGCAAGGACAGGTTTATTTAAAAATTATTTAAAGTTCCAATTTTACTTAATGCTGCAATGTCATTTATTTAGCTATAAGGAATCAAAATCAAAGAGTTAAATTATGCTTTGTTATTATTATTATTATTCATATATTATTGTGATATTGACACTGTGTGTTGATCTGAGAAGTTTGAAAGAGCTTTACCAACCAACTGGGATTCTGCAAAAAAAAAAGCAGGATTTTTATAACCAAATCCAAACCATACAGAAATCTGGGGACTTTATGACATTAGCTTTGTTATATGTCCCTTAAGAAGGGTGCCTTCATGTTAATTCATTTATGGATCTGCTTTATTTTCTTCCATGTCTGAGCTTTTTGAGCTGCAAAACAAAATAACTCTGATCTTAATGAAGGAAAATGATGACTGCAGAAATAAATGTTGGCTCTTTTTTTGTTCTTTTTTATGACTTGACTTGTGAAATAAAACGTGAGATTCAACTGCAAAGATGTTAGTCGTTTTTTTTGTTTTTTTTGTTTAGTTTAGTTTAGTTTAAATAACAAATTTGAATTTGCTTCTTCTCCTTACAGGAGTCTGATTCTGTTTCTGTTGTTTTTCATTTAAACTTTTATCCCAGCACGTGAAAAAAAAAGTAGTTACATTCCACAGTTACCATCTGGTAAAGGCTGGAGGTAGAAAGAAATTGAATTTTTGATGCTTTGATTACTTGATCATAGCTTGTCCAAACAGATACTGAATGGTGAACATGGATTCAGAAATGAACAAACCAATTTCTGGTGTCTGGTGGAGTGTTTGCTTATGAGGGGATCTTCACTGGTGATTCAATTCTTTTGAAATTGCACAGATGGTTCCCTTCCATCTTTTTGTCCATCCTTGTTCATTCAGTCACAAACGCAAAGCCGGAATACATCATGATATGCAAATATTGTGAAAAAATATGTTTGAAAGAAATTCCCAAGTTTTGCACGGCTTTATTTCCAAATCTGCTGGTATAATGGCAGGGTTTTTGACATAGCAATACATTCAATTCCATCCTCCATGTATTTGTAACAGTACAGCTGTTTTAGGCAGAAATCATCTCCAAACTCAGAGCAATTTTGACTTTGAGAAAGTCAGCCAGGCCTCCCTAACATTTCATGCAGATTACAGCAACTCTTAATGTTCTGTGACCACTCTAGCTCAATTATCGCGTGTAAAATCAGTTCACATCGCAAGAGAGAGAGAGGGAGCCCAACAAGGTCAAAAGAGATTAAATAGGTCTACATATGAGTGCTTCACTGACACTGATTGATGTAGCTCTGCTTCAAGGCTCTTGTTTTAGTTCATCACAGCGTAAAAAAATATTAAAAAAGGCCTATTCTGGGACTGCAACCAATTACACCTATTTTTTAAGAAAAACTATTAGAAAAAAATCCAATTTAAAGAGGTCAACTTTTATTATGTAGCACTTATGTGAACAAAAGTAACAAAAAAAAACTTTTTTTTTCATTTTCAAGTTGCATTTTATTTAAAGACATTTCTTTAAAAACAATGAATCATATTTTTCAGCTGTATTGTGTGAATTCTTTCACATTTAGAAGGTTGAAGTTTGTTCTTTCTAGTTGTGAAACAAATCACTTTTGTAAGATAAAAGGAGCCCACACAATGTTCAGCTTTTATTTTTAATAAAAATGACAAACTTAAGCGTTTTCATTCAGAAACTAAGCTCATTTGCAGCTTAGTCAAACTGTCAACCGTCAGTAAAAAAATAAAGTAGGCAAAGAAAAAACTTTTGAGGTTTTATTGTCTGTCAAACAGAAACTATACTTCTTTGTGATATGGTTTGACAATAATAATTGCATTTTACTTGCTTTTATCCCAAACTGAAAACTTCTGTCTGCTCTGCACCTTAGGCTCAGTGCTTTTCTTTGACAAGCCTCGAATATTCATCCTAAACAAAATGAGCAGATCTGACACAAAATTCCCCAAAAAAAAAACACCTGGGACTTTCCTATAAACTCACTTTTTAGAGTTAAAAAAGTCACTCTGTGTCACTTCTAAAGAATATTGTTCAAATGGTACTTTCTAGAGGGAAATTTATCAACACGTACAGGGGATTACAGACATCTGAAAACAAAACATGAATGGATTCTTAAAAAAGTGTCATGTGTTGCCTGTGTTGAAGCTGATGTAGTTTTTCTAAATATTCATTACTGGAAGTTCAGTCCAAAGACAGCGCTTAAATAAAAAACACAATCCTTGAAAATTCAGAAAGCGGGAAAAGCTGTTATTTTCTTTTTTAATTATCTTTGTTTGAAACAATAAACACAGATAACAAACGATCTCTCTGATGTAAGTATGTATCATTATATTTCTCTCTCTCTATGGTCAACTGTTTGGTTGAGCAGACAGTTATTGAATCAATAAAAAACTGTTTGCACAGAATTGCACAAACATTAAGTGTTAAAATCATTTTGACAAATGTATCTTTCAAAAATGTTGATGCAAAACTGAACTAAAATTAACGTTAAACTTTAAAAAATGTGCTTTACTTTAAAGGGCAAAACCAAAACTGAAATTTCCACGAAAGTGGTAAATAAAAACACAGTTACATGTCTTTTTTATATTTGTTTTTGTCTAAGCTTCATCAATTCTTACACCTATGAGACTAAAAGAGTGTTAACAGGAAATCAATCTTTTGTTTGAACAAAATAGTCAACAAAAGCTCAAACTTGAATTTCAGCTGTTGTGGAAGCCATCAGAATGAGTCTGACATGGATGCTCGCTGCCATCTACGTGTGAAAAGAGGAATGGAAATGAAACTTAAAAAGGATTTTAATGAAAGTGTCAAACAGTTTCTTCTGTTTTTGCATTAAACTCAATCATGCATTTTTTATTGATTTAGCCTTAAAGTTTATGATGCAGTTCTACTGATTTGTTGGGTCCTTCAAATTCCGTCAGCCGCATTTTCAAGAGCGATGTTATCATTACTGTATAGAAGAAAGCAGAAAGGCAGATCCTCAGTAATGGAAGAATCTCAGCATTGTGAGATTCAATAATTACATAGCAGGTTACAGAGTCCACGGCTGGGTTCCTCCTGCATCATCCTCCAGCCAGGAATCACTGGAAAATGTGAAACATAGACAAATTTTCTGATGAAATAATTTTACACAGTGTTGTAAACACAACACTTGAAATTCGTAATAATTCTGTCATTGATTTTAGATTCACTGACTTGCATATCAATAGTTTCATTTCTGCATCATGATCAATGCTCATCACATCCTCTTTTGTCTTCTGGACTTGCTATAAAAATGACGTGGTAATAAAGGTTTAGCCTGGTTCAAATACATTTTAAACATTATCAGATCGATGGTCCTATTTCCTTGACATACTGGCTTTAAATTGAAAAAATATCCAGCTTGCATCAATCTTTTGAAGAGTACCTGCAGTCGGGTCTTCAGCACACTGGAGGTCTTTTCATACAGATCTATTCTTCACACGTCCCTCTGCAGACTGGCCCTCATGAGCTGACAGCTTTAATCCAAAACCTCACATTCACGTTTCCTGGGCATTTTTTGCTTTACCTTGACGTATGGAGCATATATCCAGTGTTTTTAGCAGTTGTTGCTTTGGTCCATCATGCACCCCTTAGGAACAGGAGCAAGGCTGCAAACTGACAAAAGTACTTAATCAGTCCATGCAGGAGGTAGTAATGGTATACACTGAATCTAAAGGCTTAGTTTTATTATTGATAAAACGTCACTGCAGATTTTTTTTTTTCAATGTCCTTTGAGATATGCTATCATAATAAAATTTAATTACCAATGTCTATTAAGGCGCCTGTTCTCCAGTCAGTCACAGTGTTCCTCTTCTGCTGAATTACTGTTTGGTTTAATGGAGCAAAGATTGTTATCAAAGTGTTATCAACACTGCCTGTGGGTCACAGCACATAGAGATCAATTGTCATACACAAGCAGACAGACAGGAATGAGAGCTGGCGCTGATGTGTGGGGGCAATATGTGATCAAACCTTCTACGGAGTCAATAAGCTCTTCTGTCAGGCACATTAGAGAAGAAAAACTCAAAATGGTCATGTTACGGCCTTCTGAGGCCTTTATTTCGCACTTTTCATCGTCAACACCACAACTGCACAGAGAAGGCAGAAAAGAAAAAAATTTTTTCCAACGGCTTGTTTTGTACCATAGCAGCTTCATGTTTCACACTGCACCTGCCATGTCTCTTCATCTACGCAGCGAGTTGCAAATCCTGTTACATTTGATTGATTTTTTAAAACACTCATACTTCTATATTCATTTTAAAACACATAGAAACTTTAAAGCTCCGCTGTATTGAGTAACCTTGAGCTGCAATCATTGCCACACCACATTAGCATTCTGCCAGCAAGATTTTAACAAAAACATATATATATGTTTGACCCTTTCAGCTGGAACGGTTTTCATCTTACTATCAACAGCTCAGCGGAATTTGTTTTTGCTTGCTTTGACTTTTTTTTATGTTGTTGACTTAAAAATAAGAATTATGTTCTCATGATGCCAAAAGCGTTTTCTGGATGTTCCCACACTGTGGCCACTGCACTGAAGAAGAATGAGTAGCTTTCGGTCCCTCACATGTGTGTCTTAAATCTTTGATTTTTTAATTCAGCAGCTTCCTAGACATATTTAGCAGCACAATAAACCTAAGTGGTTCGGTCCCCTCTCTTAATCACACTGGCATAATTGGTCCACCGGCAATTCCCAAAGGTGACTCCCCCAGCAAGCATGCACGGCAGGTGACCTACTGAGATCAGGGGGTGCAACCTAATTAGAAACTGTTTCAAACTAGCTTTTCAAAGCAAGCTGTATAAAGCTGGAATTTTGATGAATAGATTTTATGCACATAAGAAAGGAAATAATTGCTAATGAGGCAAGGTTACTCAAAGGCCCATTCCCCTGGTCCCCAATTCTAGTCACCATCTCACGGGACCTAAAGTGAACCTCCCATCCCTCCAGTAACGACCAGTCACAGAGTGTGAAACCACAAACGCAAGGATTGTTAAACCGGCTTAAATGTTGTACATATTTTTATTTTTTTCGCTATTTCTATTTTTTACACCTATATTTGCTTTGTCCTTGTGCACAAGAGCATAAATCATTGAAGTCAAATTCCTTGAATGCACACTCGTACAATAAAACTGATTCAGTGTCAATTATAGACATAACGAACGTGGTTGTTTGAAGGTGACGCATCCTCCCTTCAGGAAAGCATGTTTCCCCTGATAGAAAACGTACTCCTCCTTTACAAATGTTTATCACATTTTACCTGTCGCACAAAAACTTTGGAGCCTAGCTTCTCTTAATACTTTGCATATTTTATTTCCACTTCTTCAGTTGATTCTGTTCTATCCCCTACCTCTGTTGAATCTACTTTTCACACATCCGTTGCCTTTCTTTCTAGTAAACATTGCATGTGTTTATTCCCTCGGTTGTCTACCAGTCTTCCTCTCTTTTAGTGACAACAAATTCTCCATTTCCTTGCATTTCTTCAAACACCTTTGTTCCTTTTAGCTCTGCCTTTTGCTCTTTTGGGTGCCTCTGTCTGATCTCCTGTGTTCAAAATAAGCTGATTGAACGTTCCTTTTTACCAACACAGACAATTTGAGGAAAATGTAAAAGGTGAGTCTTAAGCTGCTACCTCTGCTTAGAAATATTGCAGTTACCGTGTATTCATTTTTCTTGATGTTTTGTTATATGTCACTGAGTTTCTATAATGTTTATGAATTGCTGGCGGAAGGATGGAGGATCTGGAAAACGTAACTTTAGTAAACAGTGCTTTCACATCTTGTCAGTGAAGCTGAAGTAAAAAAAAAAAAAGCTATGAGTCGCAAACTTTGTCTTTTACACACAAACAAACACACTGCAAAGTCTTCTGCCTGATTAATAACATAAAATACTGTCTGCTACCTTTGCAATAAATATGATGTAAAATGAGTTTTTACATCTATGACAATGTAATAACTATGTAATGCAATTAAAAATGTGCTTCTATTCAAACACCTATAATATTACAGTAAACATTTGAAGGTTGGTGATATCAAGTGGGATTATCTACAATATCTTATTTTATAATTCATACAAACAAAAAATGTTTTGTTTGTAGTAAATAAAACCAGAGTTTGCTGGCACTATTGACAATTCCTCATCTTTATTCTCACAAAGTCTCATGCTGATCAAATGTGAGGCTTAGCCTTGAGTTAAATAAGAAAGGACTTAGATACGAAAAATGCAAACAGATTCTGTTTAATAATCACACAAAGAATTGACAAATATTGATCCAAGTTTTGCACCATGAAACCAAAGGACCTAAAGGACCTGAATAATTAAATCACAATAGATTACATAATGGATGCAAAAACATGTCTCAAAGATTTGCACAAAAAAAGTCAAGAATTTCTGTCCTTGAAATAACATAGCTGTAAAAAAACTAGATAAAAATGGAGATGTACCCACTTCACATCCAGAGCTCTTTTATACGCCAACATCACAAAATTATACAATAGGTAAATAAATAATGATATTATTTATGAAGAGAAGCAAACACAAAATGTGAGCCGGTGCAGAAGGTGTCTTAGATTGGGATTGGTATCTGTATTTTTTTAGAGAAAAATCTAACTTGTCTTCACATGTTTGAGTCAAATACAAGTTGAGATGAAGTCATATTGTTTATATACAAAACATAACTTAACACTTGAGTTTCTGGTGACAAAAATAATAAACAAAATATATTTTTTTGTTTGACTTTTGTAAAAAAAGTGGAGTAGGAAAGCAGACTGGGGTGGTGAGAAGATGAAACATTAAAAAGAACATTTTTAATGAAAAGACAGACAATTCTAATATCAATAAAACAGGAAAAATCACTTTTTTTTCCAGTGCAGAATGTTATATAGGCAGAGTGACTATACGAGTCTTGGTTTTCTATTATTCTCACATCACTGCACCTTTCCTGTTGTGTCTTATTTCTTTGTATTTAAGGAGAGATTCTTGCTTTTATTTGTTTCTTTTCTTTGGGCATCAAAAGAAGAAACCGACTGTTACTCTGGCTGTGCTTTGATTTATTAAAAGTTTTGCCATTTGTTTGTGTTAGATGCAAAAAAGTGTAAATATTGGGATTATTTTCTGTTTGCCCTTAAACTGCACATTTCCCACCGATTGTATTTATTCATTTTCATAAAAACATAAAGTTTAACAGCTTTTACATTAAATCTGGATTACGGGCAAATACATTTTTGCCCCCAAAAGAATTAACTGAATGTGAATTTATGAGATTGTCTTTATAAACAGTTAAGGTTGCAGAGGACAATAATAATGAGATCCAGGTCTGGACAGTTGCCACCTCTGCTCCAAAAGCAGTTGCTACAACCATAGCGGGTAATGGGAGATGGCAGGATTTTCATCTTTCATCTCTTAACACCACAAAGATCATTTCGGCCTAAAACTGCCAAAGTACAGCTGCACAGCTTAACAAGCATTATCAACATCACCAAATATCAACAGATTTATTTGCAGTAACAAAAGATGAAGAAAACTCTTATAGGTAGTGACTTTTTTCATTAAAGACCCACTCTGATCACATTTTGATCTATTTATAAAATGTTTTCCCTGGTCTATTAATTATAATTATTTAAGACAAAAAAATGTCATTTTCTAGGACATAGTTTCTGCAGAGCAGCACTAGTTCAGTAGAAATGAATCTTTGAGTTGTGGACAGGACTGTTGGCACAGAGAAACCCCTTCTACTCTTCAAAATCACCCATAGAGGAGAGCTATCTGTTTATACACTCCCACTAGCTAACAGCTCCCACACCAACAACCTAACATTACTGGGGCTACAAAAATGGTGAACAATACTGGAGGTATCCAGCTAGACAGTTTTGAGCCAGCTCAGATGAGGAAAATGAAGATGTACATGGATCTCGTCGTCTTCGAGTGGATGAATTAAAATGGAACAGAACAGGCAGCTATTTAAAGACCACTGGGAAAGCTTTTACAATTGATCAAAAGATGATCGGAGTGGTTCTTTAAAGTGTTTGGTTCCTGTAAGGGTTTGGAAAGAAAAAAAACTACTAATCACTCCAAAACAGACAAAAACATTTGGTTTATTTTAACGTTTTGGCTATCTCTTCCGTCTTTTTCCGCATCTACTTTAATTGTACACTTTCAAACTTTCTTTTCATAGCCATAGAAAAGATAATGTTGCTAAATCTACATGTAACAATGGAAGTAATTACCACTTATTTCAATGTAATAACCAGTAATTTCATCAAAGCAGGTAACGTATTATGATTATTTCCCCCATTGCTTTTGCATAAAACTGTATATTTGCATACAAATTCCTGGGATATCAGGAACTGTGTTAATAACCATTCAGAAAAATTGGCTGTTGTTGATTTTTTAGATGATATTTCTGTAAAAAACTAGAATTTTTAAATCACAGTAATGAAAATAAAGCCTGTACAAAGTACCAACATTCACATGCCTTTGGTGCATTTGTTCCCACATTAATGGGAATTAATGATTAAAAAATTAACAAACAAAAAAACCACATTGGACTATCACAAAGATTTAACACCTGCTTGTCTTTAAAACCCCACAAAAATCAATGAATACATTCAATCGGAATTTGCAATATTGTTGCTAAAACAAAATTATTCATACGGAGAAAGCAGAAAGCCATACTGCACTGTACAGCACTGAACAATATTTTTTAACCAGTTGTTACTGAGCTCATCTTATTTTATTTTTTTGTTCAAGTCAAGTCAGAAATCAATCTTTTTAAATTCATATTTTGAACAAAGTCAGACATTTAAAATTAAGATATTTCTTTTCTTTTTTTTTTTTTTTTGTAGTCCGTAGGAATCAAAGTCTGCATTTCAAGACAAAACGATCTGCTCTGACACGCGAGACAGATTGTCCATGTTGTTAAGCTGAGTTGACATAGACTTTTTGCTGTCCACGCTGGCTCTGGTCGTCGTCCTTTTTGTCTGAATTTGCCGTTGGCCACAACATCTGCACGAAAAGGCTGACTTGAACTCCTCGCGGAACTTCCCTGAGAAACCAAAAGGAAACATAAGTCTCTGCTGAAGCCACATTTTATCAGGTCTTTTTGCCTTACTAGAAATGCATTTCATTGCTTCTGCATGACTGATGACAAATGATTCTCATGTTTAGCAAAGGAGGACCAAAAAACCGTCACGACACTCATGCTGATGCTCACTAGAGGGCAGTAACAAACTTACTTTTCTAAATAAACTTTCTGAGACAGGCTAGATAAGAGGAGACCAAAACTCACCACTCAAGAAGTTATAGATGATGGGATTGGCTGCACTGTTTGCATATATGAGCCAGTGTGAGAAGGTGAACCATGCATACACTGTCTCTCTATCATTTGTGTTCTTAAAGGAGCCCAAAACTCTGCAGAAAAAAAGCAAACACGGAAAAGTTAGTTGAAAGATGTGCTCTGATATCATCATAATAAACAGTATAATCAGCACCTAAATTATCAGCATAAGTCACTGCAGTGAGAGAAGAAAACATGCAGAGTGTGGATCTCTTGGAAGCTGTGCTTTTATAGGCAGGCCAGCTGTAGAGGTTCTTACCGTTTCATAATATTGAGGACGCTGATTGGTAAGTAGCACAGAGCGAAAACAAAGAGCACAACAATCAGCATGCGAGCTGTTTTGCGTCTGGCTCTGACTTGCTTGATCTCTGCACAGACCGTGCTGGTCCTGACCCTCGCTGCCTCTCCGAGAGCCGCACTTGGAGCCGAACACTGAATAGACTTCCATTTCCTCTGAATCACTGATGTGTTTCCGGGAATCTGGTGATTAAAATGAGATACCATAAGCAAAAAGGACCTTAGACTCCCATTAATTAGACACAGCCTTGTTTAGTCTGTAACTTTTGCTGTGAACCGAAATTTTAGGTTCAAGGTGGGGATTTCAGGTCTCACTCCAGTGACTTGCAAGCAATATTTTTGAAATGTTAATGCAAAAAGAGGAACAAAACTTCTTTCCCCTTTTGTCTCTCTCAAAAGGTAATTATCATCTTTGCCTTTGGCTAATTCTAGGTAAGACAGATATATCCGCCCTCAAAGCTGAGGGAGATTATTGAAAGGCCTGCAGTTAGAGTTTTTTCACTATTTTAATCAATGGGCTCGTAATAAATCACAGGAATATTTTTCATTTGAAAACATTTCTAATCTTAAATAGCAAGAAAAAAAAAAAAAAACATTCTGAAGCTGATTCTCTTTGAATTTCGCCTGAGGTGTTTTCAGTTTGTCTCTTTCTAGGGTCTATTCTTCCATTTCATCCCAATATCTATTTTAATGAGTTGATTTCGTTTTTATTATACGTATTCTGCTGCTTTATTCAGTGATTTCCTGACACATTTAATGGCACAGCAAAGCTTCAAAGTGTGTCAAAAGTAGAGACTGCCAGAGGCTGTTTCACTGCTGCAATGATTTCTCTAAACAAGAAGCATTATGAGTCATGTTTACTTACTAATAAAAAGATATAAAATATGTGGAAGCAAGAGCTTTTTCAGTCGCATCTCATATTTTTTTTAGTCACATTTAAATATGACTTGACGAGTTCCCCTCCTTCATTTAAGGAACAAAGGTTGTGACAACTGGGACGCTCCATGAAGAAAGAATCCCTGTTGTCTCAATTTTGCCAGATACACTGAACAAAAAAAATGAAAACTGTTTATCAAAAACTGCATATCAAGAGTCACTTCTCCACCAAAAATGGAGCAAATTATTGAAACATTTTTGCAATAAAACTGTTTTTTCATATTTTATTTGTGCAAAAAACTGTAACTTTAAACTTTTTATATAAAACTCTTTTTTTAGCCAATTTATTCTGTCTTTTCATCTGTAGATTTTATTTTCCTGTAACATATCTATGGTGGCCTTGGAGTGCAAATCACATCAACATATCACTATACTCAAGAGTATATTAAAGATCACAACAAAAAAACAAACAAATAATAAATACATAACATTACATTTTAAAATACATAACAAAATTTCAGGACCCAAGACATAAAAAAGAAAACATTTCAGAAAACAAAAGTAATCTCCAGAAACCAAAATAAAATTAAAAAAAAAATGAAACAAAATAAGAAACTGGTAAAGGTAGGTATTATGGGTCATGACTTTAACGTTTTAAAAGGATGTTTAATCTGAACTGTGGTAAAGAGAATGAGAAACTATTAAACTTTTGCAGTGGCTGTGCCAGAAGTTTAAATAAATATCGTCTGTCTGATGATTTTACCATGCATAACTTCCAGTTGAAAAAGTAAAACAATGCAATCATCCAATCAGTGATCCCACAATGCGTTCTCTAATTTTCTTATTTTGTTTCAGTTTGATTTCTGCAATCTCCCAAGAACATTTCCTATGTACATTGTTTCTATTTATTTCTTTTGTGTCTTGGTTTTTCTGAATTTATTTCTAAAATGTAATGTTGCTTTATATTATTTGTTTTGCTTTTTTGATTGTCATTGTGGTCTTTCATCTGTTTTTGTGTTGAGTGATTTGTTGATGTTATTTGCACTTTAAGGCCACCATAGGTCCCCTTAGAATGATGCTCCACACGTGTTAGATTGGACACACGCACAGTCGGATCAAATGTAGGACAAGCTGAGCTGATTGTTGTGGACAGTAAAGGTCCCTGATAAGCCTCTTTGTAATGACACAGGTAACGTTGATGTACGCACCTGCTGACACCAGAGCTTGTGGCATATTTGAATATATGCCAGAACCATGAGGCACAATGGTGCAAAGTAGGTAACAATGAAGAAGCAGGTGTGATAAATCTTTGGGTAGATCTCATCTGGGAAAAAAGAACAGTTGGCAACTCAATACACAGAGGTGGGTGGTTAATTGATGTTTGTCAGTCTTACAAAGTAGAGATAAATAAAGACTCAGACAATAAAGATTAATTGGCATCTGTATTTGGATTACAGGTGAAGCATGATAAGCCCTGTTTTCAACACATATTTCTGTTTCTTTTTGGCAGCTGAATTTGGGTGGTGAAAATTGGTCGTAAATGAATATACAAGGAAAAATGAGAAAAGTTGTCATTCTTTATGTGAAATTTTAACAAAATAAACCATGTTAAAACCGGGAAGAAGAATGAATAAACAGTGCAAATAACTCATACAGTGGGGAAAAAATGTTTTTAATCAGGCAAAGGTGCAAGTTCTTCCACTTAAAAAGATAAGAGAGGTCTGTAATTTCTTATTATAGGTATACCTCAACTATGAGAGAGAAAATAAGTGGCTGTGTGAACCATTTGAAAAAAAAAGAAAATGTGATTTGACGTGCCTTTCAGGTAATTTCCAGTGCACACAGTTTGGCCTCTAAAAGACTGAAAAATCAAAATGCTTTGACACATTTAGAAAACCTCTGAGAGCACTTACCTCCCCAGTGTTCATCGCACACTGTGAACAGGCTGGTCTTGTTTGTAAGTTCAGGCAGCAGACTGCTGCACTCCATCACAATGGCCTGAGGAATCATGATTATGCACGACACAACCCAGATGGCAACAATACTCTTGCGAGCCCTCCTGGCTGTGCTCTTGAACATGAGCGGGTGACAGATCGCATACCAACGGTCCTGGGCGATGCAGCTCAGTGTCAGAACTGACACACAAACAGAGATAGTCTGTAAAGGAGCCAAAGAAAAAAGCTGCTCAACAGAAACATGATCATTCTGGGAACACAATTTTTTTATGCAACCAAAGTAGACGCCAGTGTTTCTTCTTTGCCACATAAGATAGTCACTGAATAAAAACATTTCACTGTTTGATGTATAATAAA
This sequence comes from Oryzias curvinotus, assembly GCA_023969325.1. Lineage (NCBI taxonomy): Eukaryota > Metazoa > Chordata > Actinopteri > Beloniformes > Adrianichthyidae > Oryzias > Oryzias curvinotus. The sequence goes on from CM043720.1 coordinate 6,729,337, forward strand.
TTGGCTCATTAAATCATTTTAAGGTGAAACCATAGACTTATTTGAAGTTATGGATGAGGTCAAAGTTTGTCTCTCAAACACAGTTTAGTAGAGCGTGACCCCTTTTCCTTTTGTGGAAAAACTCAAGCATAACATAAGCCTAATGAGCTCCAGGGCTCACTCCAATTCAACTTATTATATAGCCAATTTACTACACATTGTCTCAATGGGCTTCACACCGGTAATTGTACAAAACGGGGTCATTCTTTCTCAAAATGATATTTCTCATCCATGAGCTTTAAACTAACCAAAGGTCTATTCATCTGACACTCAAAAACTCACAGTAGAAACAATTTTTTTGTGTAATTGTTCAACAAAATTCAAATAAAAAATGCTCAGTTTATTTCAAACTTCCACTTGGTCATGGTCAATTACTGTCAATGCCATGTTAAAAATTCCAATAGTCATGACTGCTTTGCAAATCTCATCTGCAGTGTCTCTTCACAGCATTTGACTATAAATGTATAGTTTTCAGTTATTTCAATTACTTTTTATCATTTTTATATCAGTTCAAGATGAACCCTCTGCATAAAGTTGGAAGGTTTTAGAAGTTAAACAAACATTTCAGAGCTGCATTTTGTGTGTTTTTCAACCCAAAGTAAGTTGTATTGTCATTTTATTTTATTTTATTTTATTGATTCACGTTTTTTTTCTTCTTTTACTGGAAATTGTTATTGTGTTTTAAGACTGTCTAAGATTTTTGTCAAAAAGATATAACTAAAATGAGCTGCAATGTCCTCAAACATTTTCCAGATGTGTTATAATTCTTCGAATTCAAAGATCTCCTGCAATCTGGTGCTATGTTTGATTTTTTCCTATGAGGTAAATATCCTCATCTTTTTTGATGATGTTGGATAAAATGCATTAAATGTTCTGTCTAATGTTAATTTTATTTCTGCATTCATATGAGAAATGAATGCTGACAAGAATCTCATTATATGAGTCATAATAATCTAAAATACAATTAAGTTAATTTCAAAGTTAATTTTATCTAAGAGACTCATGAGCTGAGCTCATGATTAATTACAAAATATGATGATGCAAAGACTCTAACACCTAAATAGTCCTTGCAAAGATCAAGAAGACTATTATAGTGCTTATTACTATAATTTTCCTCATTTAAAGCATTAAATAAACCAACAAAGCTTTAAATGTCAGTGGTTTAGGTTCAATGGAAAAAACCAGGTAGCTACAGTCAGTGGACCAACAAGTGACACATTTAAGAAAAACCGTCAGCCTTTGAGTATTTTTGATCAACTTTGATCCAAGTCTGGACACTCATAAACAGGGCCGTTTGTATGACATAACAACAAATGTGACCTCTTACTCCATATTTGTTTACAATGTTTAATAAATACACGAAAAAAAACAAACAAAGCAAAAAAAAGACTAGATAATCCTAAAAATAAATAGACTAAAAAATTTAAATTGGTAATGACAAGAAATCAACAATATCTTGGTTAAAATTTTCAATTTAAACAAGCAAAGAAATATATTTTTCTAATTTAATTTTTGTCTTTCACTAACTGGAGGCATCAATTGAACCTTCCAGCACACCAAGGTGTTCCAGTCAGTCTGTTATATAACTGGTAAATGGTTTTTAGAAATTGTTGATGACATCTTGGACACATCTACTGTAAGTCTGCATGCAGATGAGCCAGTTTCTGGCAGTCTGGGACAGACATGAAGATCAGCAGCATTTCTTCCATGTAACTGTTTTCTTAGAGCACAGACTCTCAGCGTTATCTAAATTGCACAGCTGTCTCACTGTGAAGGATACTTTAAAGAAGCTTGATGTGTGAAACCAGAACAACATCAGGCCTGTCGTTGAACAGGAAGATTCCCATATGAGACACTTTTCCAATTTTAGGATGTTCTAAGATGACTAGAATTTGAATGTCCACTTGGCTGAAACTTTGGCCAATCATTAAGCAGATGAATCACAAGACATTAAGAGAGACCCATTTACTTTTTTGCTTTGCTTTATCTTTTAAAAAAGTGGACAAAAAGACACATTTCTAAATTATGTTCATTCCTAATTTTTCCTTCTTTTTTGTCCTTTTTAAGCTACGAGCACGGAAAACAAAACACTTTCCATTTTTACTGTCCATTTTCAGCAATGTGTGCACTTACTTTAACTTTGAGACCCAACGCTTTAGGTTAAACAATTAAAATAAAGCTTTAGTAGCCTAAAAGCTTGCTGACCGATGAAAACAAAATCCCTTTATAAACCGTGTGTTTTGTTTAAAAACACAAATAAGTCTAATGAATACTCCAGCTGCTTTTTACAGTCCAATAGGGTCTGCTTTTTCTCCAATCCTTTCCTCAGTTGGCATGACCTCAGCTTGACTAATATTGTTTTATATTATTTGCAGCTTGCTTCAGCCCACAAACTGAGGAAAATGTTGTGTAAAAGGATGCAGTTTGTGAGAGTTATTTAATGCGCAGAGATTAATGTCAATTTTCAGAGCTCTGCAGATGGTTGTTAGAAAAAGAAAAGGGTTTCTTTTAGAGTGTACATATAACATTGGATCCAGAAAGCAAAATCTTTTGCTGTTCTTATCAACCATTTTTTGCAATTTAAAGAGAATATGACAAAGTGTTCGATTTCATTTAAATCCACCATTTTTTAATGTATTAAAGTTAACTGATGTTTTCATCTTAGCTTTATTAACATTAAAGTGCAAACAATAGAGATGGGTTTGTATTTCAGCTACAATACAAAACCAATATTTTCAGTTGTCAGAATTAATCTGCACATACAATGTAGACAGATCAAGGCTGCAGTTAATCGTTTTAAAGGCGTTTGATTAAAATAAAGACTTAGATTAAAATAGCATGAGCTGTTTTAGCTTTTTTTGCACCCTGCTGTTTTCCTTCGAGGTATTTTCAGACTTATAACATTCAGGAGCAGCACAGCATCAACCAAAAAAGTCACACGAAATGACAAGCTAAATTAGACTTTCCTGGTTCCAAAGAACCAGCAGGAGGCAAATACAAAAGTAGCAATGACACTGACACCTTAAATAGGACATCATAAAGAGTCAGAAATAATAATCCCATAAAGAGCATGGAGCTTGACTTCATTTATCGTTTGATGTAAACACTTTTGTTGTCATTTCAGATCCAGCTGTACTTACTCGCAGATGATTTTTGACTCGGTCAGATCTTAAAATGTACTTCCATTGAACACAATCAGCTTAGTTCCGTCTAAGTTTGGACAGGATTTGCAAGTAATGACAGAGCTCATCATGACGAAAAGAGCAATACTTGACTTTCAGACTCATCATAGATAACAAAGCATCTGGTATGTAAAAATGTTTTTCTGCAATCTGCACATATAAATGATATTAAGATGAAAAAAGAAAGAAAGAAAGATCTATTTTCAGCACGTCCAATAAGTCTTCTTTTGAGGTGGGCACAGAGTCATACTGAGTTTAAAATCTTGAGATATAAAGCAGGTAAAAATTCAAAATAAAAGCGAATATGACGTCTAAGAAAACAAATAATTTCATCAATGTGGTAAAAATATGCACACAAAAAAAGCAAACCCACGTGACCTCTTACCTGAAGATAAGGGACAACTTTGCAGAGTGTGTTTCCGAAGAACCATGTCTCTGTGATGTCAACCACAAGACTGGCAGGCAGGCAGATGATGGTGACCAAAACGTCCGCAAAGGAGAGATTCACAATGAAGTAGTTGGTCACTGTGCGCATGTGGCGATTTTTCCACACTGAAAAACAAACTGAGAGGGATTCACAACCAAAAATTTAGACTCAAGAAACTACATCAATCAAAGTACATCAATCAATCAAAATTGTGAAAAATACCTTTTACTGTGTGTATTACAGTTTGGACAAACAGAACTGAAAATGTGTCAAGCTAATAAAAGAAATAAAGATTTTGTTGGTGAAAGAAAAGTTTACTAAAGACAAAAAGTAAAAATATTCATTTTAAATTGGCTTTCTTTAAAAATCATGCCACTGATTGACATAAAATACATAAACAACTAATCATATTTTTCACAAACAGTATAAGTGATTTCGACAAAAATTTGTTTATTTCGTTTTTTTCCTTTAAAATATTGGTGTTTAAAAAAAGAGAAAGCTTCAGTTTAGGGGAAAACAGCAGAGTAACAAACAAAGCAAGGCAGGTTAATCAGAGTGACTCAGCTTTGAACGTTTTTCTGTTTCTAAACTTTGTTTCTGCCTCAACAGTGCTCTCTTTCAGTGGCAAAAAGCCTTTTTAGTGACAGCAATGACAACAGAGTCAGTTCGTTGCAAAAGAACAGCATTGACAGCAGAAGAGTATGGCAGAATATCTACTAACGTTTGTTTTATGCATCTCTGCCGCGTTGTATTTGTCTTAGAAATGCACTAATAAGAGTAACAAATAATAAATATAGAATGATGCTTAAATTAAGCCCGTTCTGCATTCTTGATCTCTCTAAAAATTGCAAAGATTATGAGCATTTTCATGACAAAATGTCTGCCATTTTTGTATCAGACAGTTTTTTGCCCTGGAGCTGCAAACTGTCCATCATGCAGTGAGAGATTTTTCAATTGTCCAAGTCTTATTTGGAATCCCACAACATTTCATTTACCGCTAACAATAAATCAGTCAATGAAAAAAAAACAATAAATTCTTTACAATGTGTCAATTAAAAGGAAGGGGAGACCTAAGGCGTCAACAAAAACTGTTCATACTCATCCGTCTGACAGAGCTGGTTATTTGCTGTTAGATCATCCATGTGCAGGATGTCCCCTGCCTTCACCCACGAGTGACTGGGATAGGCTCCAGCAGCCCAGTGAGCCCGAAAGGGACAAAGCGGGTTTAGAAGATGAATGAATGCATGCAAATGTGTGTTTTTATAAATTTAGTTTTAAATGCTGAGATGTGTGTGTCTGTACACACGGGCCCCATTATTAGACACACCTGTCCCACTGCTCGTTAACGCAATTTTTTAAATCAGCCAGTCACATGTCTGCAGTTTCATTTGAGTCAGAAACTCTGCAGCCTCCTCTCCTGAACACGTCTATACCTCAACAAGTGTGTTTTTAGGACCAGCTGCCTTCCCACTCTTCTTTGTCTTCAATGCCTTTCTTACTTCCTCTTTCCTGATCTCTGCTACTTCCTGCTCTAACAGTCACCTCCTCTGTGTTCTCTAACATTCTCCTCATTAATCAGCTCTTCAAAATTCTCCTTCCATTTTTACATATAATATGGCTGTCCTTCGTGTGTCGAAGTTGACTGTCTTGAGTTTGAGGATTAAAAATGACAGGCTCTCATGTGGGCTGCTAGTCCAGCACGGGATCTGCAGAAGTGACGCCGGTGATGTGCCTGTTGGTATTCACGTTGGCGTTGGTCTTCAATGGTTGTCATGGCTTTCTTTAAAGTTTCACGCCATTTGGATTTTTGTAGGGCTTCTTCTTCCCAGTTGTAGTGTGGGATGCCTGCTCTCTTCATGTGTCGCTTTAGCACATCTTTATAGTTTCTGTCCACCGCGGCTCCTTTTTCCTTGAGAAAGTTCTGAGTAGAATACTGCTTTGGGTAATCTATTGTTGGGCATCCGACATACGTGCCCTGCCCATCGAAGTTGTGACAATGTTATTAGGGCATCAACACTAACTGTGTTGGCACGTCTTAAAACCTCAACATCTGGGATACGATCTTGCCACTTGATGTTAAGAATGAAGCGAAGGTGGCGAAGCTGAAGACGTGTTAGAGCCTTGATATGTCTGCGGTAGAGAGTGGTACACTCGATGGAGTATAGCAAACAGGGAATGACTGCGGCTGCATATACCTTCACTTTGGTACTAGTACTGATGTCATGGCAACTCCACAGTCTCTTTTGTAGTGCACCATAGGCCTTAGTGGCAGAAAGTATTCTCCGTTCCACTTCCAGATCAGCTGAGTTTGAGTTAGTTAAAGTACTGCCCAGGTAAGAAAAACTCTCTGTTGACTTCAGTGGTTCATCATGGACCATGATCGTCTCTGGGTGTTTGTTGGATAATGTGGGAGGCTGATACAGTAGTTCAGTCTTAGAGATATTAATCTTCAATCCAAACATCTCAGCTGCAGAGGAAAAGCAATCTACAATCTGAAAAAATGGATCAACAGATTGTAGATCCAGTTTTACAATAAACATTTGGAACTGGCAAACACATTTCCATCCTTGTCCTTATCACTGAACCCTCTGCACATCCTTCCATCTCTATCTCAACTGTACAGATCCACCTCTACCTCCTTTGTGTTCAACCTGTAATACAAGTTCTCATATGTTTGGTTTTTACCACCTCCACCTTCACCTTATGAAGCATCTCCCTGTGCTCCTGTCTTATGTCTCCTTTTCTCTCAATATCCCACTTTTTTTCTTTTAAAACACTTCTGAACTTCTTCATTCCACCACCAGCCCTTGTTATCTGTTTTCACGACTCAGACACACCAAGTTTCTTTCCTTTGATCTCTCTGATCGCTTTGCTGAAGCTGTCCAGTTATCAGAAAGAATAACCTGATTTCTCAAAGCCTGTTTCTCCATATCCTCCCTAAATACCAAAAATAACTCGTCTCTGCTTTTGTCCTCTTCATCTTCCTCACACCACCATATCGTCAGCCTAATAGCATTTCTGCCTAACTCATTTTTTGCCAAATTGAGATATTGGCCTAACTTGACTGTGAGTGTTGAAAAAAAGGTGTTTTTTCTTCTTTTAAAAAAACCTGAAAAAATGAGTTAGGCAGATATGCTATTAGGCTGACGATATGCTGTCTGGCCACACTCTCCCGAGCCACAACTATGCAGTCACTGATCTCTTTCAGATTAAGTCTACACAAGATGTCATCAAACTTGTGTCCTCCACCCACTGCCATTTCCATTCCTTTGACAAAGTTCACCACTGTCTCTCCATCTGTGTTCCTGTTCTGAACATTAACTGACCGTCATGTCCTCTTCACCTCTGTCTCCTTCACCTTCATGTCCATTAAAGTCTGCCTCAAATGCCATTCTCTTCCCTTCTGGGATAACCTTCGATCACATCTTCTCCGCCAGCTCAGATCCTAACTGGGGGGCAAAACCCCTGACAACATTAAACATCACATTGTCATCTTCCAGCTTCAGCCTCTTACCCCTATCTGGTACTCTCTTCATCTTCAGAACTTTGTTTGCATGCTCCTCCCTTAAAATCACATACTCTGTTCGTCTTTCTATCCGCACCATGACAAAACATCTTGAACCTTCTCCTAAACTAGAAACCTTGCTGTCTTTCCATCCTGTCTTGAACATACAGGAGATCCCCCTCTCATCTTTCTATTATGTTGGCTAACTCTACTTTTCAGTCAAAGTTCCAACATTCAAAGTTCCTATAATCTAAACATGACTTGTACCTTTTCTTTTCTTTCTTTGCCTATAATTTTGGTGTCCTCCTCTTCTTCTTCTGCCAAGAATTGTCAGATTTTCCCTGGCGCCCTGTAGGTCAACAGCCCCTGTGATGGTCATTGTCAAGGAAACCATAATCAATCTCATATGAAATATCGCTTGGGATTAATTTGGTTTTGATGTCAATTGCTCTTCCAGACACAATCCTCTGCTTTTAGCCGGACTTGGGACCATCTTACGAATGCATTGGCTTGTGCCCTCTTGTGATTTTTTTGTTGTAGTTTAATAACATAGCAATTCTCTTTAAGAAAATACAAAAATGAGCTGAACCACTTCAGTTTGACAAAAATGAACCAAGCAGACAGGGAGTCTTTTTAAAAGACAGACAGAGAGAAAGAGGTACTAAGAAAAGAACATCTGCTGAATTTTTACTAAACTGAGACACAACTGGTAAATCCTTATGTCTGTTTTCATGACAGACAAAAAAACTCTTACAAAGCAAGAGCAAATCAATGTTTCAATGCTTAACCGCCACACGTTTAATCTGCACAAAGCATGTTGTATGTTTGGTTTGATTTTTATTTCCAAAGCTACTTAAACACTGATTCTAAACTGCTAAAGGAAGATGCATAATTTTGTGAGCAAGAAAACAAAAACGATGATAGAAATGTTCCAGTATCTCCAACAACCATTGTAGCAGAGAAAATCGACTTTGTTTGAAAGAAGGTTAAACATCAGTCATTGTTTTATTAATCTTTGAAGTCCAACGTTTAAGAATTGTAAAATATTTTTAAAACATTGTTAGTTTTTGAAAATATTTTTCAGTAAACAGAATTATGATAAAATGTGTTTATGATCTCTTCTTCAAAAGCATTTTACTCTTTAGTGACTTATATTCTGACATAGTAAACAGCCATGAAACAAATACTTGATATGATAAAATGCGGACTGAATGGGGCTTCATATTCAATGGTGGACTGGAACACGATCTGATGGGCTTTAGAAAAAAAGGTCAGAGTTTTTAAATTCTATCTTCTTTGACATCCTTGCTTTGAGATTCTTTACGTGAACCCTTTTACTCTTCTCGACTCCACACAATGTTTCCCTCAAAGTTTTCAGCTCATCCACCTCCACAAATGGTTCAACTGTGTGCCACCTGTCAATGAAATAATCCACTAGAGTTGATATCTCAGCCAAATATGATTTTTAAAAGATCTTATCAGCATCAGTGCCTGTCTTTTCATTCTCACTCGATCTGTCTTCATTCAACTATCTTTTAGATGGAGAAGCTGCTCCTTGAACCTCCGTGCAGCATGATTACTTTCGTCTTCACAAGGCTTCAATATGTCTTGCACTTTACAAGGAGAGTCAGTTCAACTGCATGACAACTGGCAGCATGACTGTGAATTATTTAAAGAGGAACAGGTCAACAAGTTAAAGCCGAGACAAAACCTGACCAGTTTTTTTCATCATTGCAAATTCTCTGCCAGAAAATAAGATAAAAGCTCAAGTAATCTGTGATCTGGTGTGTTTGTAAAACAATTGTGGTATGAGGTTAAAGGGGGAGTATTTCCTCAAAATGTGTCACAGTCTGAGTTAATAAAATATTTATGACTTAGATGAAAGACTAAAGAGGTCCGTCCCCCGTATACATCTTTTGCAATGGCCTCTGCATCCAAGTAGATCACAGTGATTGCTTCTATAAGCAAGCAAAAAGAGAATGAAAAAGTAGCTTTTTTTAAGAACCTTGAAAGAAAGAGAATCATACATCACATAGATTTTAGTCTTTCTATTGTTTTTTTTCTGCTTTTTGAATAATACATATATTTGTAGCCATGCATTGAAACAGCAAATTCACTACTTTAATTTTTTTTATAATTCTGTAAAACCGTGGATTTACTAAAAAAATGACTGGTTGAGTCATGCTCCAGACATTTTTAGGAGTTTTTCCATTTTTTTCTCCCTCCTTTCAATGTTTAAAACCTCCAGAAGTACTAATCTGAAGTATCTGTACCTGTTTTCTGACAACATCCCAGATGTGTTTGGTCCATCTGGGTCTGCAAAGCACTTTGCGTTACAAAGTCTTTACGAGAAAGATACTTTAGAAATAATGATTGGCTGAATTATTATTAATGTATGCTTCAAGTGCTGTTGATTTAATAATAATACATAACTTTCTGCCGTCAAATGCATTCTAATATCTGTGATAAAGTATATTTTCTATTCTTGATCTGCAGTCGCAGTACTTTAAGATAAGTTAGAAGTATATTTCAAAAGAAAGGCCACTTTCAAAACTAAATGTTCTTACTTTTTGAATGAGAACAGCTCTTTAACAATTGTTTCATTGTCTTCATTTGGTCATTAATCTTCCGTTAACGTTGAAATCCTTACATCATGAATGTTTTCAAAGCAAAAAGTCTGTGTTTGATCAGGTTTGATTTTTTTTAAATCAATGTTCATAGAGACAACAATACTGACTCACAGAAGAAGCTCCACAGTCAGCTGCTAGATAGAATTTGTGTGGGCTGTCATACAATTACACACTTTAAAAAGCTTCACACAAAAGAAAAAAACTTTCCATTAAATCTGACAGAAACCTCACTGATGCAAGAGCACATCTTTCCACTGATATCAAAATGAGTCAACCTTAAGAAATAAGACATTACTGCTTTCAGACAAACATCTAGTGTCAACCCACCTGTGATTTAGTAACTCTTAAGTTCCTTCTTCCATGATAAAGACCATGCTTCAGCATCAGACAGTAAAATTACTGAAATCAGTGTCACAGCTCTCAGCTTGTGTTGAGTTGGAGGTATATAAGTCTATCTGCACAAAATTGTCTGTGCAGAGTTCTAACAAATAGTATCAGCAGATGTTTTTCCAACATTTATTCTTTTTTCTAAATAACTTGTCTCACAGCTGAGCAAACAGATAGTAGCTGAAAGCCTCCTGTTTTGGACAGATTTTATTTTTACAATTGGTTCATATTTATATAACCTTCTTCATGTATTTGAAACTAAGAGGCTGTTAGCCCTTCTTGTTTGCTCTAGTGACTGACAGATGGACGGATGAGTTCAGACAGGAATCTCTGTATACCATGTGTTTGTGTGTACATGGGAGGAACTTAAGTGGAACGGTGAAGCTATAGGGAGCAGAGGTGAAGAAGGTAGACAACTTGAAGGATCAACAATCCAGAGCAACACAGAGCAACTTTGAAAAAGGTGAAAAGGCATCTGCAAGCAGGTTGGAACAGGTGAAGGGAAGTTTCAGGTGTGATGTGCGACCAAAGCGTCAGCAAGAAGGAAAGAAAGGGTGTAAAGAACTGTGGGGAGAGCCACCATGTTGTTGGTTTAGAACAGGATTGTGCCCAGATTGGGGAAGCAAAAATGTCCAAATTCCTTCACTACTCATTACATAGTGCACATATAATGATCATATTATTTTTGTTTTCTGAAAAAAAATATATGGAAATGTATTTTTTAATAAACCATCAACATTTTCATCATCAGAACACAGTGGATTCATAAACAGTTATTGCATAACACTCAAATTGATTAGATTTTCACTTTATGAAATCGATGACTTCATATTCGCCGTTAAAAAAAAAAAAAAAAAAAGTAGTGAGCACTGTGTCCGAATTGCTTTTAAAATCCAGGGCTCTAGATATTCCTGCACTATATAGTTTTTTAGTAGTTGTGAATTAGGGTGGGAAATCAGACATAACTTTTGTGTTAATTTTAGATTTGATTAATATGAATATAGGCATAACAGATTCATCTTACTTTGAGCAGTGGACCACATGCGTTGTAACTTATTGCCATTTTTCCCACTGTTGTCTGAATTCTAATGAAGCCAGGTTCATACTTTGCACGAGGTTATTGCTTTTAAAATAAAGGTAAATGACAGTCAAGAGCATCAGTGTGCAAACTGACCAGGGTATGATATAGGTCCTCTATGGGGCCAACCATTCAAACTGACATTCTTCGACCTATTTTAATAACATTAAATGCAAATAATTTCATCAACATGAACATTTTAACTTTAGCTTGTCGCAGATAGCATGTGTTATGATGTTGAACTTCTTGAAAACAGTTACAGTCTATTGGAATTTTAGGCAGTTGTTTCATATTTCACTAAGATAAAATGTCAATTTCCACATGTCTTGGAAGCAGTGACTGTGTCACAGAAGGGTCACACGACAGTGTTCTGATAGGTTTACTATGACTTAAAATGTAATTTTGCCAATCACATAGTTTTTAGGAAATGCTTGCATGTTATTGATTTTATGAAAAAATGTTGGTGGACTCTGAGAAAGACAGAAGGCAGAAATGGAGGTATAGTAGAGGTGAAGATGCTGATTTTCTCTTTGGGAGCGATGAGGAGGGATAGGATCAGGAATTGATCCATCAGAAGAACATGTTAGATGTTTTTGACACATTGATAGGAGGCATACAGGGGCATGTTGGTAAAGAATGCTGAGGTTGGAGCTATCAGGAAAAGAGGCCTTGTCCAAAGAGTAGGTCGACAGATGTAGTGAAGGACGTGAGGATGGTTGGTATATGTGAGGCGAGTGCAGAAGAGAGGATTAGACAGAGGCAAATGATATGCTGTGGCGACCCCTGAAGGGAGCAACCAAAAGGCAAAGAAGAAGATTTTAAACTCAATTTAGTTATAGTTTATTAGACTTTTGCTTTTTTTTTTAAAGTGAAACCAATTCATTTAACATAATATATTAAAAAAAGGTTTCTTGTTAGATCATCTTCAAAGAATATAAAATCTAAGAACAGCTAGAATGAAAAAGCCTGAGTGCCGCTGCTTTAATTTCTTTCTATAGTCCTTATATCTGTTCTTTTTTCATCTTTATTTTTTGAATTAGAGATATTGTTTTTCATTTTAAAGAAATATATTCTGTTGAAAATGTTCAATTTTCCCTTCCTCTGCAGAGGACTGAGCATCACAATGAACTCACTGCATGTTGCACTTAGCTTTAAAAAATTAAAATACATGTATTTTGAGGTTACACATACCTGTGATTCCTAGTCCTTGTTTAGAAGGAGCTTTCAGCTTTAAAAGCCTCTTTGCGCCACTGATCAAAGGCTATGCCTTGTATTTATCCAATCGATTGCCTTTTCTCTGCAGACAGTTACTGAGTTTTGAAGCCTGCCGTAGATGACCTTAGAGGTAAACTCAGTGCAATTCACCTCAAGGATGATGGCAGGACAAAGTCAAGCTGCACATTCAGTGATGTCAACAGCTGCAGAGCTCAGAAGAAGCTGATGCAGGTGTTATATATCTCTAACAAAAAAAGAAATAAAAACGCTGCTTGCTCAGCAGTTTTACAAAATCCCTGCTATAACAAAGGGTTGCCTACCTTTCTGCAGTAGTGACATTCTGATGTTGTCACCTGAAATCTCTAAAAATAAATTCTAGTGCATCATCGTTTTACTTTGTTTGTTTTTTAGTAAATAAAAAGAAGAATTTCTTAATTTTATTAGTGAAACCTCTTTAACAAACTTACATTAAAGATACATTTAGAGCTGTTGCTATTTATTTTGTTTTGTAATAAAAATAATTGCTAGACTACCATCCATTTGGTTTCAGTTAATAATCTGTCACAATAATGTTTCGATTATGTTCTCCTGACTACCAGCAGTGCAAAGTATTCCTCTGTAGAGGACATTTCTAAACTGGAATATCTCCCAACCACCGCATATTATTATTATTATACTGCAGTAACTCATTTTGGTATTTGCAGAGGACATTTTGGGCTTTTCAAGGATACCAAATGTGAAGAGGAGGGGTTGTGGGCTTTATAGCTTTTAGTGGATTTAAAGAATTTGGAGCTGGAGACTTGAGTTTTTTCCCCCTTTGTGGTCAGGGGGATGTGGTTTAAGGTGAGGATTCCACCAGAAAAAATTTAACAAGAATGTTTTTTTTTATTAAAGTTACCACCAGTCAGTCACATTTTATCTGCTGTTAATCAAAATGTTTTCAAAATGTGTCTTTTTTGCTCCTTTTTGGTCCTTTTTCCTGGAACCAATAGGAATAGTTGTATTATTATGAAGTCTTGAATTTTAGACAGCTTTCAGATAAAGTTATCACAAGAATGGCTTACTGCCAATTAAATAAATATGAATTATTGAAAGATATAACTATAGGGTATCTGAACAAAAGAAAACATTTTTATAACATAGCTTTTTTATGTTTATATTTTAACACAGCCTCTTTTTTTTTTTTTACTTGATTGCAGCCATTTCTGCTTCTGATTTTGCCAACTGTGCCACAAACACCATGGGCACTTTATGCTAACAGCTGGGGCGCAAGGTTCTTAGTGAATGCAAAATGTGATTTAAAAACACCAATCCAGAAAGAAAACCCAGCTAAATAAGCACATTTGGTTAAGTGTTGATTTTGGATACAGGCAATTTCCCCAAACTAAAACAACTTTACTTTTTAATAATTCAAAACAAGTGAAACGAAAAGGAAAAACAAATATGGTACAGTAAGACATGTTCCTTTTACAGGTGAATTTATTTTGAACTTTTTCCACCGCCTTTTTAACTGAAAAGGTATTTGTTGCTCAAACATATAACCAGAGTAAAATAGAACTAGGTCACCTTTCATGTGAAATCCCTAAGCAGTCATGACTACTATAAGCCTAGCAAGTCAGGTTTTTCAATATGGCAACCATATTATCAGAGACAAATTCAGATGTTGTCTTTGACAGTTAATGGGATCAGAAATTCTACACATATCTAAACATGTCTATAATTACATATTCTATGTGTTTTTAGTAATTATTTTTATTTTACATTTATTGTTTTACTCTCTACCACTCCACTGACTTGTTTTTGAATTTAGTAGAAGTTTCAAAAGCTGCTATGTTTTTAACAGAGAGGAAAAAACTTCTGAATGCTGAAAGGGGCTTTTTCTCTGACAGGTTTGTTATATCTTGCTCGTCCAAAAACATTCAAGACTCTGCAGACAAGAGTACACCCAGCAATTAGTAATGATTGTGTGAATCTCAAATGTAGATGAATCCTTAAATGTGGCCCTTTGAGCTGACAAGTACCTGATCTATAATATGTCCAATTGCCTCAGTTACTGCAGATGTGCACAAAAAGGCCCTGAGGATGGAGAGGCCTTGACAGGTGGAGCTTAATAGTATGTTTTATGGAAAGTAGGTGCTGTTCAAACAGTTTTCTAATAAATCCTATCATATTCTTCATCAAACCCTTTCCACTTAAAAGCTTGACTCTAAAATTTCAATTGATTTTTCTAATTGTTTGTGAAAGATATAGATAATATGGGGTGTGGCATCCCTCCTGTTGACTGTTGGTGGCGCAAACAGCAGACACTGTTTTTGGAGCAGAGATTACGTTAAGTTTTTAATTTATTTATTTAGGTTTCAAATGTACAATTTCTTTTTTTTTTTTATAATTCTTTCAAACTTAACTTTGATCTCAAATTGAAAACAAGTTTAAAACATCCAATTTTGCTTTTTTTTTCTTCCAAATTTACAATCTTTTTTTGTTGACTTTAAACTAGCATTCCTGATTTGAGCCTGTACTATTATTACATAGTTTAGGTTTTTGTTTTCATATAAAATAATATGATAATAATATAAAATAAATTACCTTCTATCCTGTATCTGTTCTCTTTGCCTTCTAAAACTCACAGTTTATTCAGTCTTCCATTTTTATTTCAATCAATATTCATTTGCTGTTTAAGTATTAATTACCCTGGAGGGGCAATTTATTTTCACATCAGAATCAAATGGTGACCACCCACGTCACAAATTTCTCAATTAAAGATCCATCACCCATGAAGCTCACCATACACTTAAAAAAACATTGAAATACTTCAATAATGATCTAAGTGTAAAACAACAACACTTAAAGTAAAAGCTGCTACTGTTAAGACAAATAAAGGACATTCATCAATTTTAATTATTCCAAAATTTGTACAGGAATGCCAGGACATCTATATAAAACGCCCTAAAAGGAGCTCAAGTATTTACACGGTTGGACTTCTTCCACACAGTCAGTTGGGTTCCTGCCCGACTGACTGCAGTGGTAAACAAGAAACGTGCTGCCTGACAGCAGGAGGGTTCAAAATGCTTTTTTGACTCTTTATATTTCCATAGATATTCTGTTTATGTAGGATTTTTTTAGAGGTTGAAAGTATGCAAAGATTATTTGTTTACAGTTTAACAAGCAAATTACAATATGTTCTAGGAATGGGCTCCGTATCCTGAGCGCCAACGAACCGGGAAATCCTAGTGGATTCATTTAATGAGCAAGATGGAAGGTGGCCAGTTTTAATAAGAATCAACATCAGTGGTTGTGAATGCTAAAGGGTGCATCTAAGCATACTGAGGGTGTGAAGGGCACAGCCTGCAACCTTTTATAAATTATGGAATATTTCTGTGCCGGCTAACAACACAGGGAGCTCAGAAACTGCCATCAGATCACACATCAATCAAATGAGACGAGGAGGCTGACAGCCAGTGGATGTGCAGTTTAGGTAGCAAATAATTAAATATTTTGCATGAGTCAAATTTTTTAGAGCGTCTATGAAAAGGTTGTGGCATGCTGCTTATCATTTTAGAATGCTGTTTGATTTTAAACCAAGTGTAAATCTCTGCTTAGCAAGTCAGATTTGACATATTGGAACCAATGCAAAGAAAGAAGCATGAGCTGAGGCTTATGGTCCACAAGATAACTGCAATTACTGGGTTTCAGGAGGGGTTTTTCTTTCATGCAGCTACCCCCTTAACTGTTGCACTTAATTTTTTTTTCTGTTGTTTTTTTTTCATAAATGCGAGAGCTTTAATATATACAGAAGAGGATTAGGGCCATGGAGAAAGGAAAAAAAAGGGCACAGAAAATTCTGACTTTAACAGGAATTTAGTGGAAAAAATCAATTTGCAGACAAAGCAACTTAAAAGTTTTTTTCTGTTTGTTTTTTGATAAATGTAATAGAATGCTCGTCACAATTCAAATCAGAAATATTAAAGAACAGCACTGTAATGGTTTCAATTAAAAAATGTTTAACAGTAACTAATTATTAATTATTTTATATAAATTGTTCTTTATTTTTCATATGTCATTTTATTCCTTTGTCTTTTTTCAGTGATCCATTGTCTTTTGCTTATCAGGGGATGTCTCATCTTAAGGCTTTATGGCTTCTTCCACCTATCGCCCTACTGTTCTACTCAATGTAAATGTTTTAGCTTTAACTTGGGTTTTACCACGATGATTGAAATAAATAGAATAAAAGGAAAATGAAGAAAAAAATATGTCTGAATTTTAGAGCAAACAACAGTTTCGTCACAAAAGACAAAGAAAAAAGTTCAACAAGAGTGACAGGGTCAAAATCAAACTGGGCCAAAATCTGGAGACTAAAGTGCTGTCAGTTTGTTTTTGCAGATCTGTACACAAGTAGAAGTTTTCTTTTCTTTTCTTGCAGATCATAAACCAACCTTTGACTCTCTAAGTGCTTCGGTGTGTGAAGCTTCCTCGTGTTAAAGTCTGTGCCTTCTTTTTCATCCATACACAAAACCTTTTAGTGCAACTGAAACAGTTGACAGAAACAAAAGCCCATTTGGGTGCCTGCCATATTTCTCAGCCGTCTTCAAAGACTTGTTTGATCAAATCATATTGTGGTCACAGCGAAAAGAGGAGGTTTATACCTACAGCTAGATAGAAACCACAAGTATGATACTGACATGCTGTGGTATGGCATAGTCTGTCAGATAAGAGAGTTTGAAGAATTTGTGGCTTGTTTCTTTTTATTAGCTTTAAGGAATCGTACAATAAAAATGATTGTTATTTCCACATTTGAGGGTGCATCAGATTATAACACACGCTGTCAAAACATGGTCTATTTTCAAACATATGTAATGTGTAAGGCACAGAAAATTATAAGGTGCATTAAGCGGGACAAATTTAGAGATAAATCCATCAGCAAGTCAGAGTTAATTCATTGGGTCTTGAGCTTGTTTGTGACATGCAACACGTTAGCCACATTAGAAGCGTTTCGTACACATAATACCAGTGACTCCCAGCCTTGTTTGCACCACAAAAAACAAAACAAAAAACAGACTGATACAGCTAAAACAAATGTTACAGTAACCATGCTAACTCCCAATCTTGTTTTTAACACGTAAAAAAAAACACAGTACAACACTGCCACACGTTAATTGCATTAGCGCATTCACAATAACACCCAATCTTGTTTGCAGCTCATAAAAACAGACTGACATCTTGACAGAGCACCTTATACCTCTCAATAGCACTTCAACATCAGTAAGCACAACCAGAATTAATCCAGGGTTATAAGGGGCACTATCGTTTATTGAAAAAAAGTAAGGCCCAGTTGGGTCAATCATAAAGTTATCAAACTAACACAACTCTCACAATGGCTCCCATCATTGTTCAGATCATGTTAGGCTCTATCAGGCAGGAAGGGGAGGATAACCTATTAACAATTTAACATTTTACAGCTTTCTTCCTGTTCATTCTACACTTGACTTACTTTCCTGTATCATGATCATTAGTCACTAATAAATCATTCTCTTTCCGTGCCATCACTTGTTGACTCATAGTCAGGGTTTCCTTTTGGGATGTGACCGGTTAGCAGAGAAAATAAACAACAAGAATAACTTGCAATGAAAAAAGTGCTGACATTTTTCAACCATCTGGCTTGCAGAGTGTGCTGAGAAAAGTTGCTGGCAACATTTAAGATCAAGACATTTGCAAAAGAGGCAACTAGAATCTGCAGAATTTCAAGAGTCTCGAAATACATTTTTTCCATTGCAATAGCATTGGTATGATGTGTTAATTGACATCACTATAGCCTTTCCCTAAAATGACATTGCTGAGTGAGAATGAGAAGGGAAATGCTAATTTTCTGTGTATGTGTACGATAAGTGTACGATAATTATGGCCTGCTGGCTCTCTCAGTCAGGGACTGTGTGTTAAATGGAAAGTAATAGTGACCAGTGAATGTGAGTCACTGAACAGTTCAGTCAACACACTACCAAAGCATTCTTTTTTATTTGTGCAGTGAAATAAATTAATTTGTTTAAAGTGTGTTTTCTGCATCTATTTTTAAAGTTTAACTTGCAGTTTATTGTAGGTATTTGATTTTATTTTGATTTGTATTTGATTTTATTTATTCATTTCAAGCATTACTTGTAAAGAAATGCAAAAAAATCACATAAATCTATCAAACTCATTTCAGAAATAAAGAAATGCATTAATTAAAAAACAAAGAAAAATCAAAGACAATGTAAGAAGAAAACAACAGTGTAATTCCTCGAAATCACTAAAAGAGACTTTTTCAGTGACAATTCACACTTAGGTCACATTGGATTAATTAATTGTGATTATCAACTTAAGTCAAATAGAGTTTGATTTATTGCTTGAAAGAGAGGGGAAGAAGCTTAAATAATCCCACTCCTATGCATTACTTCATTGTTATTATCAGATACGTGCAGATTTTTTTGGTCAAGCAACAATATGAAGTGCTTATGATCATCTTCAGAAAATATTCTCTTATAACTTCAGCAAACAATAGCATGAATCCCACGTCATATAATAGATATGTAAAACTTATTGATTTCTGTTTTGTGTGCGTCTGATTCACATCTGTTTTTGTTTAGGTAAATTGTCAATAGATTTAACTCCATGATTCAAGTTATTGTTTGTAAGATCATTGCATAATTCTTTGTTTCAGTTTTTTGTGTTTGTAATTTTAGAAGACCACATTTTGTTTGCTTTCTTTAACTAAAAAAGTTTTGCTTCTTCTATTTTTCTTCTAGTTCTCTTTCATTTGGGGGTCACAAGAAAAAATATGACAGTGTGATTAGATATAAAATCTTGACTTTGAATACATTCAACAATGATCGTTGCATGCTTTTTGTTTGTTTCATGTGTTTTCCAAAGGGTCTAAGTGTTTCAACAGAGCTGTTTTAAAGGTCTGATGAAATTATTTCTGTTTTTCAAAATAAAATAACAAGCCACACCAAAGTACTCATTATCTGAACCCTAATTCTAACCCTAAGTAGTGAAGTGGCAGAACAATGCACAAAAACGATTGGTGGAATGCTAATACACCTAACGATATTTTTCCTAAAGAAATTAGAATTTCTTGTTATTCCAGTTATTTTTTTAAGCAAAAGGGCAGTGCTCATTTGAAACAGGTCACCAGGTTACCATATGTATCTTTTATTCATTAGAAAAAAACTAATTTTTGCAAACTTCCTAAATAGATTACCTGAACTTTAAAGGTGTTCTCATTCCAAAAAAAAGCTACAAATTATTTAGCATTTACTTTGCTGTTGTGACCACTTAAAAATATGGAGAACAGCTCAGGAATTAATGACCAAACTAAAACAGGAACAAGATTTTGGTCAAGAATGAAAAGAGAAAAACGAAAAAAAAAATGAATGAAAGGTCCTGCAAGTTCTCACACAAGGCTTTGGAGCGGCTTCTAGACCTGTAGACTGAATCTGTTGCATCACTTGATCTTTGGAGACACACGACTGAGGTTGGTGTGGTGGGGAGAAGTCAGCGCAGCTATTTTAAGATCCATAACTGAGGTGCAGGGGAGGAGGCTGAGGAGATGTGACAGGGTCCGGGGAGTTAAACTCATTGAAAAACATGTGCAGCTCATTGGCTCTTGAGAGTTTCATCAGTCTAACTGCACATATCCTTGAAGCATGTGATTTTTTTTTTTTTTTCTGTCCTGACTACATGAAATCTGGGAATCCATTTGAGTTTACATTCAAAGTTTTTATGTGCACCCTGAGGTCTCCCCTTAGCTCAACTTTAAACTCTTTAGTTGTTGTTTTTTTTTTTTTTTTTGTTTTATAGAAAAACCTTCAGGTCATCAGGGATCCAGATCATGTTACTATAAAAAGGCTTCACTTTCCTGGTATAGTGATGTTGTTTTTGAAAATGTGTCACACACTGAGTCATAGCATGGATGTCATTTCTGTGTAGCTCCTGAGAGTTTAAGGGGATACGCACACAAGTGCTTGTTTAAAGAAGAGACAGCATCAAAGAACTGAGATGCTCTGTGTGCCTATCAAAGACAGATAGTAGCCAAAGAGATTGTCTCAAATGTCACCCACAGGATTTGGATCGGCAAAAATGAAGACTGAAGTGAGTTGGGCATGTTGACATGTATTTAGTCCGTCCACTTAACCACTGAATAAAGTGGGGATAGTGTTAGTCCACCCATTGGTCTACCATCTCACAGATTAACCATTTAACACCAGAGATGTTTGACCTACTGTAAGTCTTTGACCATTTTTGTGATCAACGTGTATCAGCTAATTCTGACGTAGGGAAAAGTAGCTTTACACATAAGCTTTGCACCACAACACTTGGAATAAAATAGTGGTTTTGATGTGATCATGTTCTTGTAGCATTTTTCTCATGGAGGACATATAATAATGAAAATTAAGATTAAAACAGCATTTCTGAGTATTTCTTTATTCAAATTGTTGTAAATAAGGAGCAGACAAAAAAAGCATTTGGAAAAAAGTGTGTAGTTGTTACTAACAAACTCCAGACTCTGCTCCATTCCGATACATTCACTTGGTAAATGCCGTATACTTGTATATCGCTTTTCTACCTACAAGGCCCTAAGTGCTTTACAGTCACAGACCCAGTCACACACACATTCACACACTGCCAAACACAGGCGCCCAGATGCAAGCTGGGGTTCAGTGTCTTGCCCAAGGACTAGAGGTAAGATCGGGCCTAAAAATCCAGCCCGACCCAACCCAGGCCCGCGGGCATTAAAGCTCATCGCAGCCCGAACCCGACCAATTAACTTGATTTGCAGGCCCGAGTTCGAAGCAAACCCGAAATTTCAATTTATCCCATAGTATTTTTGGCAGAAAAAAACACAAGATTTCTCAAGGTTAAAATAATCTACATATTCTTATGATCATGATAAATGCATTTGCACAACGGAATAACGCTGGAACACAGAATAAGAGGCCAGACAAAGAGAGTGAAAGAGAGATATTGATGCGCACTCACTTAATTACGTGGAGAAATACTGCAGCCCTTACAGCCTTCTCTGTTTTAACCAAATTATTTATTTATAGCAAGTATTTCTTAGTTTAGTATCCACACATCGTTTTAGTATACATTTTTATAAGCATATATTATTTAAAAAGTCAGCGAGAGAGAAGCCCGGCCCGACCCGAACGTAATGATTGTCATTTTAGGCCCGACCCGACCCAAATTTCGGGCCGGGTCGGATTCGGATTCGGGCTCAGGCTTAGGATCTTACTTCTACCAAGGACACATCGACTCATGGGCGCGCAAGGCAGTAATCGAACCTGCAACGTTACGATCATGGGTCGACCGCCCTACCACTGCACCACAGCCGCCCCGGTAAAAAAACTTGCAAACAAATAGATCCATGTACATCTTTGTTTTCCTCGTCCGAGCTGGCATCAGGCTCAGATCTGTATGGCTGGATAGCTACAATACTACTCGCCATTTTTGTTGTACTGCTAATGTTAGGTTGGGCATGCAATGTGCTGTAAGCTAGAGGGAAAGAGTGTAAACAAAGGAATGATGGAAAATGAAGGCAGCCTTACTCTGCGCCAACAGTCCAACTCACAATTTAAAGATAAATGTCTGACAAACTCCTACCGCTCTGGAAAAACAAAGTCCTAGAAAATGACTGCTTGTTGGGAACGGTTTTACAATAGATCAAAAGATGACTGGAGTGGGATTTTGATAATATAAAGTTCATAACTTGAATCGTTGCAAATCAGCACAAAACCACTTTTCTCCGCTTCATAATCCGCTAGAATTACGTTAATTGTGTAAACAGTTGAATGGTTACGGTTTTCGAAAGAATATCAACACTGGAGCTGAAGCTTCAGTAATGTGGGACGGCTGCCGCTCACTGCCTGTCAGTCACTTAGTTAGAGGTTTAAATACCAAGATGAATTATAATCATTTATAAAACTTAAAGTAAATGAGTCTGCATCATGCTATAGTCTAAAGAAGGCAGATAAATAGGACACTGTCTAAAATCTTTGTTCCTTTTTCTCTAAACTATTGTGATAACATGTTGACATATTTAATCCAAACCTCTTAGAGTTAACATTTGCTTCTGAGAGTTTTTGCTTGTGAAGGTCAATCTATAATGCAACATAGGCTCATATGTTCATTTTCTTTTTTTTTTAATCATGATACACATGCAGGCAGTGGAAGGACATGTGTTACTCTGAAGCAACAAGTATGAAAGGAGAAATCTTTCTGCTAAAATATGCAGGACTGCTTGTGGTTCCCAGAATTTCTGAAAGTACAGTTAGAGGTAGAGCCTTCAGCCACCAAGCCCCTGTTTTATGGAATAAGCTCCCAGCTCATGGAAGAGAGGCCAACACAGTTTCTACATTCAAAGTTAGGCTTAAAACATTTCTCTTTGGACAGGCTTATTGCTAGTAATCAGAGAGTATTTAACTTACTATTATCATGTTTGAATTAAACTTAACAATAACATTTAGTTGCTAGGCGGCTAGAAGTTTGAATTTGGTGCAAGCATGGTGCACTGGGGTTCTGTCCACTATTCTCCTCTCCTCCTCTCCTCTATTCTTGATCATTTATTGATCACTTAGTTCTCCATGCCTCTGTTGGGTGCAGTGCGATTCATGTATTGTCCCTCTTTCCCACCACCCTCTGGGTGAGTGGGAGTGATTCCAGATTCCAGGATACTCGTCTGTGCGCCTCGTGTACCTCGTCTCTGCTCCTGCATTTGACTGTAGATCCTGCCTGTGGCTCGTCTCGCGTCCCCAGCCGCCCCCCCAACTCCATCTTGGATGAAGCTCATCTACTGAACTATTTAAACATGCAGTTGTAAAGTTAGATAAGCTTATTCTTCTCTAAGAGTTCAAGTACATCGCCGGTCCATCCTGGGGAGGATCCCTCCTTCACGTGGACAACCCTGAGGTTTCTTTATCTTTTGCCGGAATCTGTTTTTTTATTTTTCTCTCATCAATAAGGAGGGTCTAAGGGCAGGGATGCCCAATTTAGTTAATTCTGTTTAGTTTAGTTTAGCCATTACCTATTGAATTCTGTGACTTCATGTTCTTTATGATTTCATGTTTATTATACAATTTTGAAACCCATTGAGATGACTATTGTTGTAATATTGGGCTATGTAATTGAATTGAATTGAATTGAATTGAATTGAATTGAATTGAATTGAATACCCAAAGACTTACTTAGAAGGTGTGTTAATGATGGGATTCTGATTTTGCCGCCTGACTTTTCATCAATATGCAACTCATACATGCAAAGACATTCTTTTCATTCATTCATCTTCTTCCATTTTGTGGATGTCACGGGGCTGCTGGAGCCTATCCCGGCCACTTACGGGCAAAGGCAGGGGACACCCTGGACAGGTCACCAGTCTGTCGCAGGGCCACATATCACACACCCTTTCATTCTCACACTCACACCTATGGACAAGTTGCCAATTGACCTATGGAGCATATTTTTGGACAGTGGGAGGAAGCCGGACACCAAGGAGAAACCCCACACATGCACAGGGAGAAAAGGCAAACTTCACACAGAAAGGTCCCCCATTGATGTACTGTTTCAGGTCTCCCAGCCAGAACTTGAACCAGGGGCCTCCTTGCTGTGAGGCAAGAGTGCTAACCACTGTGCCACCGTGCAGCAAAGACATTCTTTTACAAACAATGAACTGGAGGGGCTTTGGCCGTATTCTCTGTCAAATTTCCCAATGAAAAACACAGGCATTGATTTATCCAAGCTTACGGCCCATTATACTTTTGTCCATCTGGGATGAACTCGTGCCCAGAGACACCAGCTGTATTCCTGTGCACAAGTTGAATGCAGTTGATAAATGACTTCCTTCTTCAGGAAAACCGTTTCATCATGTGACATTTTTGGATTCAGCAACTAACTATAAAACAGGCACAACATACACTTAGCTGCATGTTGGGACAGAAACACAATCTTCCAAGAAACAGCTTCAGTTTGCCACATTCTGTTTGGTTTACCGTTACGGGGATTTCAAAGAGTCAAACCTGTTGTTTGACTTAAGCTGGATAAACAAGTTCAGCATTTGTTCTGTCATTTTGAGGTCAGCGCATTATAGAATTCATATAAGCTGAACTATCATCTCGGCATGAACATTTCTTACTTCTATTGGCATGTCCTTGAAGGCCATCCCATCATAAATTGGTTTCCAGCCCTGGCATTTAGAGACTGTAATTTCCCCCGAGAACCCTTGAACCTTTTCCAGAATTGCATGCCCTGGGGAGTAAAGTTCTTCACTGTTCCGAACTGAGAAATCCCTTCCACAAACTCACTGATGATACTGACAGCTAGAGAAAAAAAACTGCTGCATCATGACCCACCTTTGCTTTGACGCTGTAAGCCTTTAGGGTCTGGTTTCAAACCCTAACACACTAACCTGCTCCCAGAACACATTAGAGACGTTGTCCTTCTTTTTGCTTCTTCTGAATGCTTTGAAGACAGTATAACTTTAAAACTTTTTTTTTTTGTAAAAGTACACATAGATTGGGTTTTAAAATTAAAACCCGTTTAAAAAAATTAAAAGAGGACGCCTAAAAGTGTTTAAAATACTTTTTTGTGCAACTGCTCTCTTTTGCATTGTGTACCCACATACAATTAGCTGTGGTGTATTATTTTAATTTATCTTTCAATACTTTGTGTAATGTATAGGTAAAAAAAACTAAATTTGCAAGGATTTCTAGCAGGATAAAGAAGACCATATATTTTATAATAAGCTTATTATTAAAAAGAAATAAGAGGTAAACATTGAACACTCAGTTCCACAAATCTTCAATAAATCAAATCTAAATCCGATCATTAGCACTAGAATTATATGCAGGTTAAAAGAAGTTAAATATTCATCACCTTTTTGTTTGTGTCATGATACTTCTGAGTTTAAAAATTCAATGTTTTCTTACTCATTATAGTTGTTCTACATGACTAAAGCATATGTTCCCTGTGGCTTATTTAAATTTATTTTCAATCTTTCAATTTTATTGCCTATTTATTTAGTTTTAGATGGAGAGATTAACATTTAAAAATGCTTTAAGGTATTTATTTCTCTCTGCTAGATAAACCTCAATATTATTTAGTCTGTTTTTCACAAAACTTTATTTCATGATTAGAAGTATGAAAATGATTCTAAAACATCATAAATGAGGAGCACTGCTTTAAAAACTAATTAAGCTTAGTTCACTGCAGGTTACATGGTTAACATTCACAAATGTCAGTTTTTTTCTGAAAGCTAATACTCTTTTTATTGTTTTGTGTTGCTATTATTTTAAATGCTCAGCATTTCTTGTTTACAATTTTTTCCGCTGTTGTTTCAGTGACAGGAGACTATTTTTATGTCAACTTGTCAAACTTACGAACAAATGGCCACTCTGAGGAAATGTGAGGGAACACATTTTTATCTAAGTGTTGTGAATAAACAAATGCAGAATTTGCAGGTAAATGGAACGGATGGGCATCACTTGTCATGCCTCCTTTTAATCAACTGTCATGTGACACGTTTTTTTTTTTAATTTTTTTTTTTTTTTTAAGAGATTGCTTTCTTAAAAGTTTGGAAAGTCAAAGAAAGGTGAAACTACTGAATAGTTTTTTCAGAGTCTCTTTTGAATTCCCTGTACCCTTTGACTCATGCCTTCTGCATTATCTGTTCACAATGACCATTAAAGTCACACATCCTAAGCTATTGATTGTTTTTTTCTAGTAATAAAATGAGTTACTTTTAAGACTTTTAGGTTTTTCTCTGGACATAAAGGC
Source organism: Oryzias curvinotus (assembly GCA_023969325.1). Taxonomy (NCBI): domain Eukaryota; kingdom Metazoa; phylum Chordata; class Actinopteri; order Beloniformes; family Adrianichthyidae; genus Oryzias; species Oryzias curvinotus. Next base: position 6,755,597 of record CM043720.1, read on the forward strand.
TTTATGATGTTATTTTATAAAACGATACAGTTGGGCGGTTACATTTGGTGATGTATTTCTTAAAACTCCATGATCATGTTCCCATGATGTGTCACACCTCCTGCTGTACATGAATAACCGCAGTAGAGTTGCTGCCAACCAAGAAAAAAACAAGGCATCATTTTGGCTCCATGCTCTTTATAGATCAAAATGTTTGTTGCAGAACTCAAATGGTGAAAAAATTTCCAGTTACTTGAAGAGTTCATGCATTTAAAAAATCTAACATGACTCCCAAACAAAAAATGACAACCTTTTGAGCTGATTACTCTTTTTATTGTGGTAGAAACGTGTCCATGAATTGAATCATCAGTAAATCCAGCTCCGGACATAAAACCCAAGCTTATTAAGAGTCGTGGGAGTTTTCCTGGTCTGACAGAGGCTGAATCCATTGTTGAAATGATGTACACCCATTTTCTCCCTGTGACATAATGCTCCATTAGCAGAAATGCCTGAATCTAGACAGCATTATGACAGAAGGAAGTTGGCTCCACAGGCATACAGTGTAGAATTAATGATAAAACACGTTTTGAAGAAATGCAAGTTATTAAGAGAAAAGACAGGGTGAATTTATAAACCCAAAGGTGAAGAAATCTTCAAAAAATGTAAAAATTCAGGGGGGACAAATCCAGTCTATAAGATGTGTGATGTAGCCTGCAGTAAAATGACTTCATTCAAAGCTTGGACAACAGACCCCCCCCAGCTGCTGATCTGAATGCTGAAAACGACAATGACAGCAGCAAACACGATTTGTGCAGCTTTTCAGAAAGCACTGAGGAAAAATAGGGATACACAATTTGATCTTTATGAAAACATAGTTCTACATGTGTTTGCCTAAATGGCCTGCAGAGATGCTCTCGTTTTAGTTTTTGGTAGCAGTTAATTCAGCTGCATGATGGGAGAAACTCCCCTCAGAAAGTGGAGTGCTTTCGCACTGAAAAGTATTCTTGAATTTGTTTTTTACATAACTTTTCAGTCAGAGCTGCATCCATTTGCATCAGTGACAGGATGTGTCATTTTTTCTTTTGATGGACAAGGCATAAGAGGCTGGTTCAAATTCCATGTCCGCACATCTTTTTTTTTTCTTGAATCCTTCCTTCAAAGACCTGCATGATTGCTTATTCTGAGTGAGCGCAAGTCTTTTTGATTGACTGGTGATTAGTGCACGACGCCCTCTGTCTTTTGCCTGATTGTAGTGAGACAGGCGTCAGCAGAACTCCTAAAAGGGCTCCAATGTGAACAGTGGAAAATTCCTAATCACTTCAGTTTATACATTTATTTTTCATTTTGATTTTTTTTTAAAGGAGCAAAAAGTGTATTATTAATTACAAATACCAGTAAAAAAAAATATTTTTTAATTGTATGACGCTCACTGTCGCAACACTGGAGAGAATAAAACTTTTTTTTCGGCAAGTTTGTTTAAATTTAATTCAGAATTGTGTGTGTTGTCCCAGATAAATGCTCACTGTGAAATATAGCCTTTTATTTTTTAAATTCAAAGGCTACCTAATTCATTAAGAGTGCCTGCCGTTCGCTTTGACGCATCTGGAGATGTCTGTCCACAGATGCGCTTTTTTCTATTTCACCCCAGAATCCCGCTTTGTAAATTAACTTTCACTCCTTCTTTATTCATTAAAATAATCTTTGATCCCTGTTGAATTTTTAAAAAGGTGAATTTACACAATATTTTAATAAAATGAAATTACTTACCAAGCGAATTTCCCACCAGCGAGACGATAAATACTATAATATAAGCTGCAATTAGAACCCATTCATATTGCTTTGGGTGTAAATACTCTCCCCAGATGTATTTCAAAAGTTCCTCATCCGCATCCATGGTAGAGTGCGCGTGAGTGTCGGAGCTGTTGGCCGAATGTGAGGGACTAAAACAATCATTGCAATCCAAATTCCCAGAGATTTCAGACATCCTCCGTGGTGCTGCTGGTTTGACCGTGTGTGCGCAGCGGCCGCAGGTTGTCTGTCTGACTGCGAACGAGAGCGCGCACCGCGCGCTGATATCGAGGCTCTTAGGATGACGAGGGTTCCTCCGTTGTTTCCAGCATCGTCACAGCAGGCAGCAACAAGGGATGCTGCAGATGACAAATCTGGCAACTCAAAGAGTTGGGAAGATGGCACCTCAGGTGTTTGCGTGCGTCCACGTGCACGAGCTTCGGCTGAAAGGTTATGTGGCTCCTTCACATATCAATTTCAAATAATCTGGGCATTTAGATAAACCACTGCTGGGAGGCAGAAGTGAATCTTGTAAAAGAAAAGAAGAGAAAAAGGTCAGAGATGAACATAAATGTCAAAGAATGTCAGAAAGAAGTGCTCAGAGGATTAATGTTGGTTCAATAAAAGCAATGATTTTTTAAATGTCCCAACTAAGCACCATTTTAACAGCAGGTATTTATTTTTTGCCTTGAAAGAATTTATTATTTAATAATATTATTATTTCTATATTATTATATGGAAAAGGAAATTTTAACATTTGTTGACTGATTTGTATGTCTTTTTAAACTCTACAGCAGTTATTCTGTAAGGTTTTACACAATTCAGTGCTGTGGCCACACTGGCACGAAGCCTGGGATTTTGTGGTGAGTTTGGGATACTTGTGCAGCTGGAAGCTCTGGTGATGTTTAGGTTTCAGCTTCTCTGCACTGAATTACATTTTCTTCTGGGATGTCCTCTTGGCTGATTGATTTCTAGCTCTTGAACATGCAACAAAGCTGCATCAGAGCACCACACACTCACCCCCATGTGTCACTGTTGGTAAGGTGTTATTTTCAGCATATATGCTGTACCCTTCTTCCTCCAGGCACACCATAAATCCTAAAGGTCCAAAGGTTCCAGTTTTGATGAATTTCTCTGTAAAACAGAATCCCAAAATGCCCTGTGGGAAACATGTGGACTCCTAAGGTACAAAATTCTCTTGGGTTTTTGGATCAAACGTGGAATTCAGGTAAAGAGCCCTTAAATGTTCCACTTGTGTCTTATACCCTGGAAACCAAAACCTTTCATTTCCAGTTTTGAAATGACTGAAAGCCATGAATGAAAGGGGGTTGTGAGGGACCAAACACAGGAGACTGCAGACTTCAGTAGAAGCCAAAGAAAAAGAATCAATCAAACATCCTCCCAAAGATGAAAAAAAAAATTGTATATGAGAAAACAAAAATATGGGGACATAAAAAAACAAAAAATGTGACTGAAATTGACTTGACAGAAAGAACCTGGGATAACTTTTTGCAGGAGAAGCAGACTCTCTAATAAACGTTATGAAAAAAAAATCCAAAAAAACAACTAAAACCTTTAAAATATCTCTTAAAGACAACAACTTCACATATTCAACTCTGCTGCTATTTTTGTTGTATTACATGAAAGTTGAAAACATTTATTTGGAAGCGTATTCAATTAAAGAAAATGACGGGGTCCTTTGTTCAAATTTGTTCTATAAATTTCATTCTTATATTTTTAGGAAAAAAAATATATATATATAAGAATGAAATTTATGGAACAAATTTGAACAAAGGACCCCGTAATTTTCTTTAATTTAATTTATTTTTTAGGACTCCCCCGTGAACCGCCACCTTAACGTGGTGGAGGAGTTTGAGAGCTCGGGTGATCCCAGGAGCTAAGCTGTCTGGGGCTTAAGCCCCTGGTAGGGTCTCCCATGGCAGACAGGTCCTGGGTGACGAGCCAGACAAAGAGCGTATCAGAAACCCCTGATGAAAAGAAACAACAAGGACCCGATTACCCGACGTGGGACCACTCTCCTATGGGCCCACCACCCGTAGGAGATCTCAAAAGGGGCCGGTGCATTGTGGTTTGGGTGGCAGTCGGGGGCAGGTGCCTCGGCGGCCCAAACCCCGATCATGGAATCTGGCTTTTGGGACATGGAATGTCACCTCTCTGGGAGGGAAGGAGCCCGAGCTGGTGCGAGAGGTTGAGAGATACCGTCTAGATATAGTCGGGCTCACCTCCACACATAGCCTGGGCTCTGAAACTCAGTCCTTAGAGAGGGGTTGGACTCTCTACCACTCTGGAGTTGCCCAAGGGGAGAGGCGACGGGCTGGCGTGGGCTTACTCGTGAGCCCCCAGCTCAGCCGCCAAGTGTTGGAGTTCACCCCGGTGGACGAGAGGGTCATGTCCCTCCGCCTCCGGGTGGGGGACAGGTCTCTAACTGTGGTTTCGGCTTACGGGCCGAACAGCAGTTCGGAGTACCAGGCCTTCTTGGTGTCTCTTGAAGGGGTACTGGAAAGTGCCCCAACCGGGGGACTCCATTGTCTTCCTGGGGGACTTCAATGCCCACGTGGGCAATGACAGTGGCACCTGGAGGGGTGTGATTGGTAGGAACGCTCCCCCTGATCTGAACCCGAGTGGTGTTTTGTTATTGGACTTCTGTGCTCGTCATAGTTTGTCCATAACGAACACCATGTTCGAGCACAAGGGTGTCCATCAATACACCTGGCATCAGGACACCCTAGGTAGGAGGTTAATGATCGACTTAGTAGTTGTTTCAGGCGACCTTCGGCCCTGTGTCTTGGACACTCGGGTGAAGAGAGGGGCGGAGCTGTCCACCGATCACTACCTGGTGGTGAGTTGGATTCGCTGGCGGGGAAGGAGGCCGGAAAGACTTGGAAGACCCAAACGCACTGTGAGGGTCTGCTGGGAACGTCTGGCTGAGCCCTCCGTCAGGGAAGTCTTTAACTCCCACATCCGGGAGAACTTCAAACAGGTACCGAGGGAGGTTGGGGACATTGAGTCCGAGTGGACCATGTTTTCCACCTCCATTGTCTCTGCTGCTGCTCGGAGCTGTGGTCGCAAGGTCTCTGGTGCCTGTCGCGGCGGTAACCCCCGAACCCGGTGGTGGACACCGGAAGTAAGGGATGCCGTCAAGCTGAAGAAGGAGTCCTACCAGGCCTGGCTGGCCTGCGGGACTCCGGAGGCAGCTGACAGGTACCGGCAGTCCAAGCGAGCTGCGGCCCGGACTGTTGCGGAGGCGAAAACTCAGTCCTGGGAGGAGTTCGGTGAGGCCATGGAGAAGGACTATCGGTTGGCCTCGAAGAAATTCTGGCAAACCATCCGACGACTCAAGGCGAGAGTGGAGGATGCACTGCTATACCTGCTGCAGAGAGCATACTCCTCCCTGGAAAAGCCTAACACCACAGTGAGGATCATGTTCTTTGACTTTTCTTCAGCCTTCAATACCATCCAGCCGAGACTGATGAGGGAGAAGTTAGAGAAGATGCAAGTGGATGCCCCCCTGGTCTCATGGATTGAGGACTACCTGACAGGCCGACCTCAGTTTGTGAGACTGCAGAGCTGTGTGTCTGACACCCTGACAAGCAACACTGGAGCCCCTCAGGGAACCGTGCTGTCCCCCTTCCTATTCACCACATACACAGCTGACTTCCAGTACCACTCTGAGCTCTGCCACCTCCAGAAGTACTCTGATGACACAGCTGTAGTCGGGTGTGTGAAAGATGGAAGGGAGGAGGAGTACAGGAGCCTCGTGGAGCGCTTCGTCAGGTGGTCTGGGGAAAATTACCTGCAGCTAAATGTGGCCAAGACTAAAGAGATGGTGATAGACTTTAGCAGGAGAAAGTCTTCGCCCCCCCCAGTCTGTATCGGTGGGACGGACGTGGAAGTTGTCTCGTCTTACAAGTTCCTGGGAGTACATCTAGACGATAAACTGGACTGGTCCACAAACACCGAGGCCGTCTACAAGAAGGGCACGAGCAGACTTTACTTCCTGAGGAGACTCAGGTCCTTCAATGTTTGCAGCAGGATGCTCTACATGTTCTATCAGTCTGTCATGGCAAGCACCATCTTCTTTGCTGCAGTGTGCTGGGGTGCTGGCATCAAAGCAAAGGACGCCAACAGACTGAACAAACTCATTAGGAAAGCAGGGTCTGTCATTGGCCTCAAGCCTGCCAAGCTGGAAGAGGTGGTTGGGGACAGACTACTGGCTAAACTGGGGACCATCATGGACAATCCCTCCCATCCCCTCTTCAGGGAGGTGGACAACCTGAGAAGCAGTTTCAGTGGCAGGATTATACACCCTCGCTGTGCCAGAGAACGATACAGGAAGTCATTCCTGCCATCAGCCATTAGACTCCACAACTCATCTGGCAGACTCGGATGTACATGAAAAATTCTAGTCACAGACTACACTTTTCAAATTGTATTTTACTCAATTTTTGTCTTGTTCTACTCTCTGTATTTCTTTGTGTCTGTGTTTGTCTTTACCCCCCCCCCCCCCCCCCCATTTCCTTAGTGCTGCTACTGCAACTAAATTTCCCTCCGGGGATTAATAAAGTTCTTCTTGAATCTTGAATCTTGAATCTTGACTCAGGAGGGGAAAGCAGTTCTCCACAGGCACTGTTTTCAGTGCAGGTGGGGAGCTGTTGACTTCGACTGGGGACATTGTCGGGCGGTGGAAGGAGTACTTCGAGGATCTCCTCAATCCCACTGACATGCCTTCTTTTGAAGAAGCGGAGAATGAGGACTTTGGGGTGGGGCTGTCTATTACCCGGGCTGAAGTCACTGAGGTAGTCAACGAGCTCCTCGGTGGCAAGGCCCCGGGGGTGGATGAAGTCCGCCCTGAGCACCTCAAGTCTCTGGATGCTGTGGGAGTGTCTTGGCTGACACGTCTCTGCCGCATCGCGTGGCAGTCGGGAACCGTACCACTGGACTGGCAGACAGGGGTGGTGGTTCCCCTCTTTAAGAAGGGGGACCGGAGGGTGTGTTCCAACCATAGGGGAATTACACTCCTCAGCCTCCCTGGGAAAGTCTATGCCAGGGTACTGGAGAGGAGAGTCTGTCCGATAGTCGAACCTCGGATTCAGGAACAACAGTGCGGTTTCCGTCCTGGTCGTGGAACAGTGGACCAGCTCTACACCCTATCTAGGGTGCTGGAGGGTTTGTGGGAGTTCGCTCATCCAGTCCATATGTGTTTTGTGGATTTGGAGAAGGCGTTCGACCGCGTCCCGTGGCATCCTGTGGGGGGTGCTCTGGGAGTATGGGGTCCGGGGAGCCTTACTGAGGGCTGTCCGGTCTCTGTATGACCGGAGTAGGAGCTTGGTCCGCATAGCCGGCAGTAAGTCAGACCTGTTCCCGGTCCACGTTGGACTCCGGCAGGGCTGCCCTTTATCACCGGTTCTGTTCATAGTTTTTATGGACAGAATTTCTAGGCGCAGCCAGGGGCCGGAAGGGATCTGGTTTGGGGACCACAGGATTTCCTCTCTGCTTTTTGCAGATGATGTTGTCCTGTTGGCTTCATCGAACCGGGACCTCCAGCGTGCATTGGGGCGGTTTGCGGCCTGAGTGTGAAGCGGCTGGGATGAGGGTCAGCACCGCTAAGTCTGAGGCCATGGTCCTTGACCGGAGAAAGGTAGTCTGCCATCTCTCGGTGGGTGGAGTGTCCTTGCCCCAGGTGGAGGAGTTTAAATACCTTGGGGTCTTGTTCATGAGTGAGGGAAGATCGGAGCGTGAGATGGACAGGCGGATCGGAGCGGCGTCCGTAGTTATGCGGTCGCTCTATCGGTCCGTTGTGGTGAAGAGAGAGCTGAGCCGAAAAGCAAAGCTCTCAATTTACCGGTCGATCTACGTTCCAGTACTCACCTATGGTCATGAGCTATGGGTCATGACTGAAAGAACGAGGTCCCGAATACAAGCGGCTGAAATGAGCTTCCTCCGCAGGGTGGCTGGGCGCTCCCTTAGAGATAGGGTGAGAAGCTCGGTCACCCGCGGAGAGCTCGGAGTAGAACCGCTTCTCCTCCACATCGAAAGGAGCCAGTTGAGGTGGCTCGGGCATCTAGTCCGGATGCCTCCTGGACGCCTCCCTGGAGAGGTGTTCCGGGCATGTCCCACTGGGCGGAGGCCCCGGGGAAGACCCAGGACACGCTGGAGAGACTACGTCTCTCGGCTGGCCTGGGAACGTCTCGGGTTCCCCCCAGAGGAGCTGGAGGAAGTGGCTGGGGTGAGGGAAGTCTGGGCATCTCTGCTCAGTCTGCTGCCCCCGCGACCCGGTCCCGGATAAGCGGAGGAAGATGGATGGATGGATGGATATTTTTAGGAACTACGAAAGCTAAGAACTACAAACTAACTAACCTCATCTGCTCATGAAAACTATAAGGTGACCTGCAATTAAAAGTTGAAAAGCCACTCTGACATGTCATGGGCATGTTCCGTGTCTGTTTTGTTTACGTCTTCATCACGAGATTGCCAGTCAGTTTTGTTCTTCCAAGTCTTCGTGGTTAAGTATTTGCCAGTAAACAGTAAACACTAAACACACACAAAAAAAAAATTACAAATTTGAGGTGATGTCAACACAGGTTTGTACTTTTTCTTTGAACTCTTATTGACCTATATCTTTGGCGATGTCAATCATTTTAACTTCCTAGTCAACCCCAACGGTACAAAAAAAAAAAAAAACTGCAAGCAGAAATTATTGTACTTTCCAAACAATTTCAAAGTAAAAGTCGGCAGTTTGCTCTAACACGTGCAGAGAACTTTTCTTTTCTTTCTTCTTTTATTTTCTTTTTGTGCAAAGTGTTCAGTTCAGTCACATTTTCCAGAGGAAAAACAAGACAGTTTCAACAGAGAAAAAAAGCGTTTGTTGAAAGAAAGCTTATCTTTCTTGAAATACTGGAGAAGCAATAACCATCGCTTCAGTATTGATATTTCAAAAATGTAATTTAGGATGAACACGTGTTGATAAAATGTATGAAGAAAGTCTTAAATCATTTTAAACAATGTCTTTTTGGTATCCTTTTCATAGTCCCACTTGTTCTATATATTTACCACCTCAAAAAATCTACTTGTCTTTGGTTTGTGGTTTAACATTTCCAAACAGAACAATATTTAAGGAGCAAATGTGTTACAAGTGAAATGAGTTTTCACTGTAAAGATACTGGTTTTACAGTATTTTAGGTGTTTACTTTCTTAAAGCTTTCATAACACCTGCCCAGGAGTAGACACGAGGTACAGTATCTTCTTTCTACCTTGGTGCCACTAGTGTTTGGAGCAGACGAGAACAGATAGAAGTCTAAAGAGTGGGAGATTATGATCCTCAATCCCAACCGGCTGGTGTGATTTTAAGGTGGTTTAAAGCTTTTTTAATGCAATAAACCTTTGAGCATAAAAATCCAGGTGATGATTTAAATGAGCAGTTTATGCATTTTAGCAGCTTTCCTTGAAATAAGCCCTAATGTAGTCTTAGATCTGCTCAGCCAACACTAAATTTCCAGTTACAGGATAAAATCCCACATGCTGTGTGCAGTGTATGGGGTTGATCGCCATTAATTTCCAGCTTGACTCAGTGTGTTTTAACACATGTAGGCACTGTCCATTTTCAAGTTAGCACAGAGAAACGTCAGAGTTCAGGATTTGTACAGGAATAAACAAAAAAAAATGATGACAGATTTCTTATCCACCTCATGAATTTAAAAGCTACAATCACCTCACCTCCAAGTGTCTACTTACAGTAAAAAGTATAAGTAAACACACTCAGATGTGCATTTTGGGGCTTCTGCGTTCAAGACTCTTGCAGTTATTCGTACCATTGACTGTATACGAAAATAGGTACAAAGTAAGTTGTGTTCCAAATAGAAAGTACCCATCAGCTTATTATAGTAATTCAGTCATTAAATTTGTTAGCATTAACATTCTTGCTCTAACTTTTCTTTACATGCTTTTGCTAATTCTATTTTGTTATTTTACTTTAACTGCAGTGCAGTTATTCAAGTTACAAACTGACCAATCAGATACCTAAAAAAAAAAAAAAACGTGTGCCCACTGGACCCCGCCTGAAATGTTAGAAGTTTGATTGACAGATTCTCCTGAGCCCACTTTCAGGGGTAGGAGTGTGGCCTTCCAACAAGCTCACTCCCAACAGGCGAGAGCGGTTGCCCTTTATGTGTTGACTCAAACCGACTTGGACCAGTCGCTGCTTACTGACGTTGTCTGGCTCCAAATGGCGGCGTCCATTAAACCTGCGACTGAATTGAATTCATTCAACTGTTTGAAAATTGATCATAGAGAAAAATTAATAATTGCAGTTAGTGCCCTGTCAGAATTATATGACAACCAAGTCTTTGATATCAGAGTAGAGCTGTGTAAGAAAAAGCCAAGGGTACATTTGTGAGATTTGCCCCACTTCAACATTTCGCACCAAGCCTCTTCCAAGTGTAGATGTGCTAGCAAACAGTGGAAAAGGAACAATAAGTCACTTCCTTCTTGTCCAGTATGAACACCATGGCCAAAACGCGTGCTAGCGTGTCCTTGAAGGTGCATCACATGCCCTGTGTGTCTGTAGCTTGAGAAGACAACAGTTGTTTAAACCTCCAAAAGAAAATGTCCAAAAATGTATCATATGTATCAGGTGTCTTCTCTATGAATTGACACAGTTTTGACAAATCAACCAAAAGTTCTGCCTCACAAGATTTTGTTGTAGTGATCCAAGGACTACCTCAAAACACAATAGCGTGTTCCATGTTACGGTGGATGTGAGAGACAGGTTGCATGGGAATCACAAAAAGACAACAACCCTAGAAGACCATCTCTTCACCTGTAGGCTGTTTTCCAAACATTTGTAGTCAGAGGCTGCAAGAAGATTTGACTGATGGCTGTCAACTCAGGCAACCCAAACCAAATTGCATGCAGCTTATCTCTGGTCTTGTTGGAATGTCGGGAAATCTGCCATGACTCTGCACCACTATCAGCTTTATTTGCATTGGTGTCAGCAACACATGGACTAAATTTGAATATGTGGAGGAACGCCATGTTCAAGGCTGAGTCCACATTATGACAATAGCAGCTGAATTGTAAGGTCAGAGTGGGGAAAAAAACTGACATTGTCAAGCTGATTGAGCTGATAGTCACTCCTTTGGAAGTAGCAGTGTGATGATGTGGGGCAGCATCTCCCTTAGAATAAGTCTTGTAAATATGGATCATTTGTAAGCAGAAATACTGATGAGACTCTGCAACCAAAGTCACAGATTAAAATACAGTAGATCATCCACATTGGCTCTGCTCTCCCCCATAGAGTTATGGTTTATCAGAGACTATCTCCAGGATTTGATAGTAGAGAAATTGTCTGCCAGCAGTTCTAGCATAAATCACATTTAAACTTGAGAGATTAGCTTGAGCATGCTGTTCATGGCTGAGTAATCAATACATTGGCTGACTTGTGGCAAATGCTGCTTGTGACCAGGATGAGGTGTTGGCTCCAGATTGTTGTGCTGTGCTTGGATCATCCGGGCACTATTAAAACTTTTGTTTTTTACAAGAATGTATTGTTGAATTGTCAACTTCTGTGAGTCCAATTCAACAAACATGAGTGAGTAGCAGAAAAACTTCATGGTTTTAGGAAAGATTTAGGAAATTCACTCTCTGTTATGTTGCTTATAGATGCTTGTTCCTTACAGATGTGCCATCATCTATGAGGAAAACATATTTTTACTGTTAAAGATTAATTTCCTATAACAATTTTTACATTGAGAAAAAAAATCTTACCAAAAACGGATATCATTTGTACATTTTGTTTTACAATTTCTGAGGATTTAATGATAATTTTATCTGAATTAAAACTGGCAAGTAAAGTTAAGGAGACCAGTTAACTAACAAATCTCTGCAAATATGTGCTTAAAGATCTGGGTCATGTTGTTATGGCCTAAAACAAGTGATAACTCAAAGAAACTATATTTCACAACTACAAAGACATGAAACTTGAGAAGACAAGGGAGCTCAGGGCAAGACAAACAAAAGCGGCCTCAAAGCGCCTATCCCTCCATCTCATATAAAAAATAATGGAAAATATAGCAGCAAGTGTCCCCCATTTTTAACACAAAACAGCAATTGTGCATTGTGTTAGAAAAATTACAGTGCATCTGGAGTGCAAACACCAACAAAAAAGTAACCATATTTTCCGCCTATTAGCTGCTTTTGAGTATAAGTCACAGCTGACAGGAAAAGCACAATAAAGAAGAAAAAGAACTTATATCCAAAGCTTATATCCAGCTTTCTTATAAGAAAACTATAGATATTTATATATATATTATTTATATTTACGATGTTGAAGAAAACATTTTCATTTTTTTCTGCAGTTGACACTGACTGTAATGGTTTTCACAGAGCGGTTTACTCTCACAAATCGGCATTACAGAAGCTGCTGACTGGCAGTTTCTTTACTGTGATGAATGCTGTTTCATCCTCCTGCTTTTGTTACAAGATAGTATTCAATGCAGAGAGGAGGCAGAGGGGAATGAAATGGTTTCTGGGTAACAATAATGATAAAGTAAAATAAAAGACATTGGCTCTGTTTTCTTTAACAGGTGACACATTTGAATAATTTTAATAAATGTTCTTTTTGGTGAAATTTGTTTCTGGGCAGGCAAACACAAAATGATACATATAGTAATTTGGCCTTTAGATCATGCAATACGGAGTTTTCACTTATTTACCTAATTCATTTTGTTGCAAACAGTTCACATTCACTAACACAAATTTTTTTTTTAAATTACAAAAGATTAAAAACAGATAGAATAAGCTGCATATGGTTGCTGATTTAAATGCCTCTGCTTACAGTATGACATTAAGCCTAATCTAAAATTAATCACAGAGTTGTTTTATTTAAAAGTGGGATTCATTTGGATTCTTTGTGCAAACAAATATGAAATTAAACTAACATGAGCAATCTGTTGTAAATGTTATGTGAGCATTAAATGGTAATCACTCTTTTTGTAAGGTGGTTGCTCATACATACATTGCAACAGAAAGCAGCACCAAATATTTTATGAATAAAGTTATCATTATAAATAAAACAATGGTGCATCAAAGGCAGAGACAGTAGCAGGCCTCTCAGTCAAACCCTTTCAAAAAACATGCAGTTTTCTTTTCCACAGTCATATTTCTAGGTTCATTCTGTGATTTGCTCTAAAAAATGTGAAAATGAACCCCCACAAAGGTTGCATTTGCCCCCATACATAAATGTATGCGCAAAAGCTTGTCAGGCTGACCTTTCCTACCACCTCCGAGTGACACTGAATCATTGAAAGAAGCCAAACATTTTGTTGCAGGTCATGGTTCTTCTGCCCACTTGACAGCTTTAGCTTCAGATTTTGTTTTGAAAATCTCATTAAATGTACTGGCAAGCTCAGAATGTTGACCTATGCACCTGAAAATTCATCTACCTGGCAAAAGACATTTCTGCATCCTGATAGGCTTATTTATATTTTAAATAAATCTTTTTCTTGCAACACAAAAAGAGCTGCAGACATTGACTTTTTTTGTAAAAACTAAGACTTCCTGTGAGGTCACATCTGCATTCATTTCATTTAAATACTGTCACTCAGAGGGATTTTTCCACCTCAATCTGAGGGTTTATATTCCAAAATTATACTTTTAAACCATAACAAATGGGAAAATATTGGTTGGGATTTCCAAATCATTGATAATTTGGGACAGTTTATATTCCTGAAAAAAAAAATAAACTATTTTAACTATTTTAGGAAACAAGTTCTGGAAAATTATTATTATTATTGTTATTATTATCTTGTGACTGGAAAATGATGTTCAGCAATAAAAGTGTAATTTCTGGCTTTAGTGTTTTGAAAATTGCTGCATGCGAGTCAGTTTTGTTGATTGAGGGTGTCATACAGAAGATATGAGTGACATATATTTATCTATGCACATCATAAATATAGTTTTAAATAAAAAAGATAATAATGCAGAAAATGTTGATTGTTTTTGTACATTTGTGTCTAAGGCTAAATAAGAGTAATTAAAGTATCAATGCAAATAAAGAACATGACTTGGATGAGTGAAAAGGCAGTACTGTCTGTCCTGCTTTAGTCCTTTTTTGTTTTTGCCTTTTCCTTTGTGGTCTGGTTTTCCTCTGTAAATCAAATGTGTGTTGGTGTAAATAAATTGCAGTGAATCGTTAACACGGACCTATGGTAACAAGTTGTAGCAGACCATCTATTCATCTGAGCATCAATTTACTTTTCCAGCAGACACACCAATCATTTGTTCTTCTTTCTGTGGTTAACAATGCAGCAATTCCTTTTATTTCTGCATTTACAACACATTATCAGTCATAGTTTGCTCATGTTTTCCTTGTACTTTATGATGACTCAAAAAGGAAACCTTTGTCTTTTGAGCCCCAGCATTTGGATTAGCTTCCCCTGAGCTATGACAAACTGGCCTTCTTGTCTCCTCATTATGAACTGAGTTGAATAATTTTATTTCCAAAGGGGAAATGTATTGCACAATAAGTAAGCATGAATAAAAAATAAAGAAAGAGCATTCCAAATGTTTGGACTGCAAAAAGATGGAGCATAAGATTAGAGGATAGAAATAAGCTAAAGGTCTATTGTGAACTTCCAAAAGAAAGACCTGAGAATTGATTATACATCAAGATGAAGTTTTTACTTTTCATCAAAACTCAATTGTTATTTTCCAGGTTATTAACTTTTCTTCACGTTGTATGAGATTCATCATTTTCATCAACACTTTTTGTGGCCATGCATGTAATCACTCAAACGCTGGAAAGTAGAATAGCTTCAAATTGTAAAATCAGTGATTTTGCAGAGCATTTGATCATTTATTAATAGTTTTAAAGTGGAATACATTTGAATTGTGAAGAAAGCCAAATTTATTCAGCTACAAATAATTGATCTGTCATTTGTAAAGTGGAACATGCTCAACGTGAAACAGAGCTTGACTTGTTTACGAATGAAGCAGGAGCTTCTTTCTGAATCGCATTAAATATGACTTAACCGTTAATTAAAGTTGAATATTTTCTTCAAGATTTACATCAGGTTTGTTTCTTTAACCTACATATGTTATAATTGCATGTTTTCTGTTCTTTTCTCATTATTTGACACAGTTTATGTTCACAAAGTTAAAATAAATGTGCAGGAAGAGCAACATAAGTGACTTGCTTCTGCTTCCATAGAAACCAGGAGAACTTGCCAGATGCTGTTTCCTTTTTTCCTTGTGGGAGCTGGTGCTCCAGTGTACTTTAGTTGCTCTAAGAATCTTATCGTATGACCAGTTAGTGATTTTTAATAAAGATTTCGGGTGTTTTCTGTCAGGATTTTTTACCAGAAATATCTCTGTAGAGTACTTTTGTAAACCCGGGTTTATCAAAATCCTCACTGCTTATTTGGATGCCTCAGAACTTTTTGAATCATGCACGAAGCTTATTATTGTTTCAGTTCCGCATTGTTTCTGCATGACAGCCAGTAAGTCTTTATCATTAATATTGATGTCAGGTTTTTACTTTTGCATTGCAAGAGACCCAGGACTGAAATGAAACCTATACTGGATACAGTTAACAATACTAGCCTCAAGAAATTTGACAGTCCACAATATTGATTTGGTAATTCAATCATCATGACCCGAAGGCTACGATGAAATAAAAGATGAAGAATGTGGTCCGGACAGTAATCATAGAGTTGCATACAATCATTAAAACTGAGTCTGTTCCCACAGTGAACGCTCAGTCCGATGCATGGAAAACGTAGCTGTTGGGTAATTTTAAGCAATCATTGTCTCAACAAACACTGTCATTTTAAAAGTGCAAATGAAACTTTTATCAAAAACTTCAGTATGAAACTTTTTCCATTTTTTTCCAAGATTTTACAATCTTTAATTATTTGGGATAAGTAAGGGACAATGCCCTACGAATTATGCATTATCAGAAATCACAACGTGGAAACCTGAACGTGTCGGACGAATGCTTCCACGTACTGCATTTATTTCTGATCATGTACACCTCAAAGGCTATTATCCCGCATAAACCATGGTCACTTAAACAAGAAGTAGATATTCAGTCAATTTTTTAGTACTTTATTCTTGTTTTTTTTTTTAATTTAAAATCACTTTTTCACAAAAAGCTGACTATATGATATGTGATGCAGCGCATTGTCATGGAAACACCGACTTCGACTGCAGCAATAAAGGAAAGCTGATGTGCTACTCGTCACAATGCGTTAAAAAAAGCATGACTTCAGAGAGAAAGTTCAACTCTTACCGCTTGTTTTTGTCCAGATGATGAAGCTAAAGTTTGTTTTAAAGAAGCCAGTGATATATAACATTTAAGATATGTGACTGGAACTTCTTTTTTATGTGTGCATTTTCCCTTTTTAATCCACACCCAGAAGCCAGTCAGAAACTTTCCCTGGACAATGGTATAAAATGGATTATACAAACATGGATCATGTTCATTTTGCTCAGAATGTGTATTTTTGAGGAGCTTTGTTAAACCGTGAAAGAGGGTCTAAGGCCAGGGATGCCCAGTTTATTTTAGTCTGTTTAAAATGTTCCTATTGAATTCTATGTATTCATTCTTTTTTTTCCATTCATTCAAAAAAAAAAGGAAAAAATGAAAATGAATTGAATTGATATTGAAACACGAAATGTTTTTAGAATTAGAATTTTATTAACTGAGAATATGAATTTTCTGTTGGCGATCAAAAGTTTTTGTCTGTTAGCCCTATGTTGTCATTTAGCTATCTGCTAATGTTTCCTAACTCCCCATTAGCAGGATAATCTGTTCTTGTCTAGCATATCCTGCGGTTTTGATGAAAGGCAGCATTCCATCGTCTTCACACCAGCAGTTATACTCAGACGGAGAAGCAATGTCATGTCCTTATCTTATTGACAGATGCAGAGCTGTCAATAAGGTGCAAAAAGTGACAACTGCAGATTCCAGTTGTGGTATTTTAACAGTGTGTTGACAGTGTGTTTATCCTTCCTGTCAGAGCGCCCTACCCTTTGCGTTTGCTGTACCCTGGGACACACAGGAAATCCCGATATGTTAAAAGATCTTCTTCAGATGGTGTGTAAATTTGTTTTTAAAATAAATACCATCCGGCTTAGTTTGGGTTTTTAAAAACTGGTTGTGAGCATGAAGCGTTCTGTCATTTAAGTGAGGGTGTATTACAGGATTCAAGAGGCTCAATTGCCCAATAAGTCCTAAAACACATGCTGCAGCACGAGGAGGAAACGGAGCAGCTGGCAGAGCCGCTTACTCCTCCAAACTGTTGTAACCAAATTAATTTGTTTATTTCATAAATGAAGCATGTTTATTCAAAACATAATTAAAACATTATTAATATGTATCTTACACGTAAAAAAGCTGTTACACTAATGCACATTTTTGTTTGTGTGAATCAGGGTTTTTAGTTGATGCCACTGCTTTTATTTAATCCTTGTGTTTGTATTTGAATAACTAAACAGATTTTCTAGGCGCAGCCTAGTGGGTCTGGTTTTGAGACCACACGACTTCCTATCTGCTCTTTGTAGATGATGTTGTCCTGTAGGCTTCATTGAGCCAGAACTTCCAGCATGCATTGGGGTGGTTTGTGGCCAAGTTTGAAGCGGCTGGAATGAGGGTCAGCACCGCTAAGTCTTAGGCCATGGTTCTGGACCCGAGATTGGTAGTTTTCCCTCTCTGAGTGGGTGACGTGCTCCTGCCAGAAGTGGAGGAGTTTAAATTCCTTGGGGTCTTATCCACGAGTGAGGGAAAATACCGGTCTGTTGGAGAGAGAGCTGAGCCAGAAAGCAAAGCTCCCAATTTACTGATCTTCATTTCAATACTCACCTACACAGTAGTCATAAGCTCTGGATCATGACCGAAAGAACAAGGTTCTGAATACAAGCAGCTGAATGACCTTCTTCCGTAGGATGGGCGCTCGCTTAGAGATAGGGTGAGAAGCCGTTGCCCCTCCACATCAAGAGGAGCTAGTTGAGGTGGCTTGAGCATCTGGTCTAAATATGTGTCCTTGATCATGAGGACAATATAAGAACATGTTAAAACACAAATAACACACATTTAATTGGAGTGGGTTGTCGCATACTATCAAATTCTGGTTCTTTTTCTGCTTCCTGCAGTCACAGACAGAGCAGGACTCACTTTGTATTCATCCACAGCTGTTCCTGCTTCACTTATTCAGTCCTCAGTGTTTGAAAGTCGTCTGTTTTTCAGGTTCTTCTTGGTTTTTTCTGTTTCCTTTTTCAGGTCTTTGTCATTTGTAAGTCAAATTTTGATAGAAGTAATGAAGCATTTTATCATTTTCTTCGTAATTGGAAAGGATTTTAGGGATTTAAAAGCTTTAGTGACCGAAATGCAGCTTTATAATTGCCCAACTTTTCAGGATCACAACAAGGTAAAGAAACCAAGAGAACAGAACATAAAGGTGTGGGACTTTTGAGAACTTTTGACACTCTATTTAAGTTCTGTGTTTTAAATAGTTACTGAATTTTACTCACACAGAACATCACAATATCTGTATATTATTATATATTCGAGAAAGTATACATTGTTCATTTTTTAACATCTTTAAAGCTACAAAAAAAAACTAATTAAAAAGGATGTAAGCATAAACTACAGATATCTCCTGGCATGAACAACACTGTTACGTCCCTCTTCAGAGAGGAGGGAGAAATGTGTAACATAAAGAAAATTATGATAACCGGGCGGGGTTCAGGTTGGCCACACAGCCGTTTATTCGGTGACAAATAACAATCATAGGGATCTAAAAGGGAAATAAACAACTCAACACCAAAGGGTGCAATAAATAATGGGATAACTTAAATTCTCAGGCTTTATAGCAAGACACCGAATATACTCAAAATGCAAACAAAAGACTACAAGAGTAAATGTAACAAAAAGACAAAACCAGAATCAAACTAAGGGGGGAACCAGAGGCTTTCACGAGCTAAGGCCAGGCAGACAGCAGGGGCAGGCTGAAGAACAAATTCCCACTCAGGAATGCAGCCGCCACTGGAGCAGAGGATCCACGGAGCTTTTAAGCTTCCCTCCAAGCCAGGCGATTGGTAGCAGCCTCAATCAGCTCTGCAAAGGGGGCGGAGTCAGCAGCTGTGCAGGAGCTGGACTTCTACAGGAGCTGAGAACATATACACATATGCATACACACACACACAAGACAAGCAGACAACTACCAGGGGTCGTAACAAACACCAACAACAGAACATCCAATAGGTAATAAGTTCTGCTGCCTAAACCAAAGGCAGTTATTTTGCCAACAACAGAAAGAAAAAAAGAAATGGGAATTTGCGAACATGAAAGAAATTGATAATTTGCTCACCATTTTGCTTAATCTAAACAACATCAAACGTCAACAAAATATATAATATCATCATACAAAATGCAGTAATTAAGTTGTTTGTGTATGTCCATCATTTGTATCACTGTAGCTTCTGTGGTGAGAACAGAGTTACGTTGTTTTTATCCTTTCAAACAATAGCAGAAATTATATACTACATGTAAATGATACAGGCTGCAGGTTAATTATGTGGCTTTTGTCGACAGGTCCTGGAACAAATGTTTGCACAATTGAGCAGATTGTTCTGTAGGTGGCAGCTATTCAGTGGGAGCAAGACTGTGTGCTTTTAATGCTTTTAGAGGTGTGCTCTGATCTGAAATCAAGTGGGCACTCAGAAGCTATTTGATATCAGTTTAGACGCCACGGTGATGAAAAAGGAGTCGACCACACAGGCTTGTATCAGTGTTTCAGAATGATTGAAGTGGTGATTGATCAATGATTGAATTATTGTCTGAATTTGTATTATATTTTTATATTAGATATAATAGGATTTTAATAACTGATTATTTTAATTTTCATGTTGATAAAAATGATGATATTTATCTATGTCTGTGAGTTTTTAAATCTTCTGAACAGCAACATGTCACACAACCAACTCACAACGGAGGATACTGTTACAACAACAGGCAGGATCCAATTGCAGCAGGTTTATTAGCACAACTAAATGTCCACAAAGCTAAATCAGGGTCAGGTGAGAAGGGGTCAAAAGCAGACATGAAATCATCAGAGGAGAAACAGGGTAGTCAAGAACCAGGCAAGAGTCAGGGCAGGCGGCGGGCAGACGGCAATCAAGGTCAGGAGAAAGAAGATCAGGTCCAACTATTGCTCAGTAATGAAGGCAGAGTGGTTCAAACAATACTTTGCACTGATCTTGACTCAGTGCAGTGCAGAAAAGTAGCAGTCTGGTTTTAGGACAAACCACACTACAGAGACAGCTCATGTGAACATTATGAATGATCTTAGAATAAGTTTAAACTCACAGAAAACTTTCTATTCTTTTGCTGCTGAATCTTGGTGCCGCTTTTGATACAGTAGATCACCAGATCTTATTAAACAGACTTAAGAGTCTAGTGAGCCTTTCTGCAAAGGTTCTGAAGTGGTTTTATTCCTATCTTACAGATCGACACTTTTATATAAGTATTGATTAATGTTATTCAAGAATCCATGAAATAAAATGCGGGGTTCCCCAAGGGTCGATTTTAGGTCTTACACTTTTTAACTTGTATATGTTGCCTCTTGCGGATGTCATCAGAAGAAACAGTGCTCACTTCCACAGATATGGTTATGATACACAGCTTTGCATCGCCGTGTCTCCTGATGACCTTGAACCTATTAACACTCTTTTAAATTGTATGTTAGATATAAAGTAGTGGATGGTAGAAAACTTCTTACAGCACAACCAGAAACAACTGAAATTTTAATCATCGTTTCTGAAGACAAGAGAGAGATGATTTTACCACATCTTCAGAATTTTAAACCTCCTCAATGTGTGAGAAACCTGGGTGTGCTTTTTGATTCTGACCTGAATTTTCATCCACATAATAAAAGTGCTGTTAAGACAGGATTTTATAATCTTAAAAACATTGCCAGAGTCCGCCCATTCCTCTTTCGTTCCAGCAAAGAGGTGCTGATGCATGCTTTTATTTTTGGTCGTTTAAATGATTGTAATTCCCTGCTCTCTGGTATACCTAAAAAGTCTCTTTCAAATGTATAACTAATACAGAGCTCTGTGGCACAAGTTCTGACAAGGACCAGGGGGCGGGAACATATTAAACCAGTTTTAAAATTGCTGCATTGGCTCCCTGTGCTTTTGAGGGTTGATTTTGAGATTATTTTAATGGTTTATACATGTTTTAATGGTCTTGGACCTTCTTATTTAAGTGATCTAACTTATGAACCCTGGTGGATCCTGAGGTCCTTCGGTGCTGGCCTTTTTGTTGTCCCTAAGGTGAGGACCAAAACTTACGATAAGGCTTCGTTATGCCATTATGATCCTTGCATGTGGAACAGCCTGCTGGAGAGCCTCAGGGCCGCAGAGACCGTACAGGTTTTTAAGAAGAGGCTAAAGACCCGCCTTTTTTATTTTGCTTTTAGTTGATCTCATCTGCTTGTTTATTCTATTAGTTTTAGTATATATTATTCTATGTATTTAATCTTCTTAATTTTACGTTTTTATATACATTTTATGTATTTCATTATAGCGCTTTTTTAAAAATAAAGTTTGTTTTCATTTGATTTGATTAAGTCTTTGTCTTTAATTGTTCAAGGTATCATGTAGACACATTTAAAGATCCACTGGATTGTAAGGTCACAGCACTGCACCAGCTTCAGCTGAAGATAAAGTTCAAGCAATTTCCAGAAGATTTTCTCTTTGAGTCTTTAGCCTTCATGTCAGTAATCATATACTGAATCTGTCAGGTGACATTTTTATTTAAACTTTAACTTTTTCTCCCAATTCTTTCTCTGAGATGGGGACTAAAAGTTTAACAGAGTTGTATGGTTTCAAAAATAGCTTTTATCTCTCAGTGTGAGTCACTATCCTCCAGTTGCAATAGGGCTCACTCCATGTCTAGATTGTTCCTCAAGCTAAAGGTCTGCAACGCAGTGAGAAATCGAATCCTTTTTAAATAATAGACTTAAATCTTCCATTGATGGTATTGAGCTAACAGCAGTGATGCATGGGCGTTGTGGGTAAAAAAGTGTGATTTAATCAAAAGAAACGTGTGTTATGGAAACAAAAAAAAGGGTCAAGAACTTGATCTCCATAGAAATGTAAAAGAATTGGGAAAGTTTCACGAACCTGAAACACATGCATAGGTTTGTAATTGAAGCAGCTAATAAATGCTCATGTGTGTCATGTCATGCTTCTCACTTCTACTTTTTCATTACATAACATTAAACAAGATAATAACAAATTAGCTAAGCTGGTTAATTGGTGCAGTGAGGTTTTGAGACGGAAAGTTCCTGATTTAAACAGATCCTAAATTGTTCGGACTTTAGTAAAGTGAATATATGCAACAAATGCATCTTTGTATTTTCACTCTGTCACTATTGCTGAACTTGTTAAATATGCTTATGCTTGTAATAGTCTACTTTGAAAGGGGTTTTAGGAAAATAATTAATTAAATTATTTCAAATAAAACTTTTTTTTTCATAAAAAAATAAAACTGCTTTCAATTTGAGGCTTTTGAGTAAAATTTTGACCTTATGAGACATTTTTTAAGGTTTAGTTTAAATGAGCTTAAAAAACACAAATAAACGAAAGCACAAATTAATTCTGAACAAGAGTTTCTGAACTGAAGATTCACTGAGTCTTTCAAGACTTTAAATAAGGTTTTGCATTTGTAATCTAATTATGTAGCTCAAGAGAACATGCTGGGATTCTGGAAAAGCTTCACAGATTGCAGGTCTGAAAGGTGTAATTACCTACAAAGGCCTTAACATTCAGAATTTTCAGAACCGCAAAAGACCTGAAGTTTATTACCGTCCCCCTGAGATGATTTTTTAAAAACATTATTGCATGATGTGTTTATAAAGTACAGATCACTTAAAGGCTTACACATTTTCACTGCTTAGTTTTTTACACTTTTAATTTTAAGTTGAGGATTGTTGCATATATATGTTTTCTACAAGTTGACAATTCAATTCTTTTTTGTTCTTTTGTTTGTGTTAATAAGCAGTCACAGGCTGACATGGCAAACTTGCTCAAAACACGTCCTCGGCTTTATTTCTCTTTGTGCTCTCAGACAGGAAAAACTGCTTCTAGTTTCATGCTCACATTTCACACTTTATGTTGTTCAATTATGTTGTTCTTAAAAACAGAGCAAAAGAAGCAATATGCAAAGTAGTTATGTTGTCAATTAACATTTTCTTTCATTCAATTTAAAAATAATCTAATAGTACAGTATTAAAAAAAACTACATTAAAAATTCTGTAAAAATTCAAAAAAACAATCAAATGTGACATTTTTTACTAAATTTGTTCATTGTAAACATTCAATTTTGATAAAACCACTATTTAAAAATTTAAAGTTTACATTGGAAAAGTTATCGAAAATACTGGCAGGTGCAGGCATCTTCAGAGCTTTGCACATTGAAGGCTAACCAAAAAAACTGGGCAACTAGAAAAGATCATTTTGAAGAATTGAGTTTCCTACATATACTCAAACATGCAAGTTTACTTTTAAAATATGTTTCAGGAAATTCAGCTCAATTCCTTATTTTTTATTTTTTTCGGAAGCTATCCTCAGCCCTAAAACCAAATTATCATCAGCTAATGTTAACCTCCATTCACAGCTCAGCCCTATAAAGGTAAACAGAAATTATTATTTTTAAATATCTCTGCAGAAAACACCCTCAAAGGTCAGTAGTTGTACTAGAAATGATCCCAACACAGCATCTACAACCTTACAGTATCCACACACAAAAAACATAAATAGGTTTTGTCAAATTAAAAAAAAAATGGTTTCAATTGGAACATTTCATATCTTAACTTTTATATATCCAATTGAAACTTTTTGACCTTAAATGTTTTTACACATCTTATCAATATGCAAGTTTTCTCATTTGCTTATTAATGAAGAAGAAGAAAAAAAAGCGTTTGCATGAATCAGTGTTCTTGACTATAAAAAAGAATAGCTTTGCTGACCACGTTAAGACACTGAACACATTGTTCAGATTTCAACATGAGTATTTATAAATGTTTTGTCAGTCCATCCATTCAGAAGAGAATCACCTCTGAACCCAAGACACCCAGTAATTAAGTGTGATAATGCAATTAGGACATAAAGTCCATGTAGGTAGTAGACACTGTGTTTTCAATGGGAATGAACTATGAATAAAGCTTGTAAAGGGAACTGCATGTGTCGCTTTAATTGTTATGCCTATTCAGCCAAAGTGCAAATGTGATGAAGTATTTTCACTCTTTTTCTCACAGGAAACTGAGCTGCTTCAAAAATACGTTTCATTTTTTTAAAACTGCTGTCGGCTATTTGTCTTTAAATCTTTCCAAAAAACACCCAGAAGGATGCAATCAGGTTTGTTCACAGACGTGGGTAATGTCAGCTTGCATACTGAAGGTATTCGTGTTATCATCTTTACCTTGAGAGGCTGTCAAGAGTTAAGCACACAGTTTCTAAAGTGGCGACACTTTGGTATGTCCCGCCTACACACCCGCAGTTAAAAATCAGGTTCCTGCACGGCTTTTTTTAACTGTTATGCCATACTGCTGTTTTTGTTTGGAAGTGTTTGATTTATGGTTAAAGTTCACAACAAAAGGAAGTTTTTACATCATTTTCATGTTTGAACAAAGCTTTCTCCTCGTTCCTCTACATTCCTCTGTGTATCTGAGTGCAAAATATACAAAAAAATAAAAAGTCAATTCAAAGTGTAAACATCTTATGCAAGGTCAGTGCATTTGGACTGCTGGAACACACTGTGACATGTCACCGGCAGAATGTGCATTTGTGTGACTATCACTTGTTCTTGTGTAATAAACTTCCCATTCTGTGAAACAGTTTCTCCAGCTTGTTTTCATGGTGCCCTTTTGTAGCCCGACTGGTGCTGTGTTCAACATCGGCTTTGGAAAAGCTCTTGCTCTTCCCCTGAGAGTTTGGAAGTTTCTTTTCTAATGAGCAGAATGGTTCAAATCTGCTGTACAGGCGGTTCTCTGAGCCCAGCCTCAAGCTTCTGTCAGGAGAAGAGGTTTTCTTCGCAGCAGTAGTTTTGTCGAAGGAACTTTGGGATGGGCTTTGGTTTTCCTCCGTTACAAATCGGGGTTTGGAAAACTTGGGATTGTCTTCCTTTCCACTGTCCTTGTGGTTCCCAGAGACTTTGACAGAGCCGCTCGTGGTTTGGTGAAGATTTTTCCCTCTGCAACTTATTCTCTCCTCCTCCTCCGCTGTCAACGTGTCTGTGCTGTCACCTGAAGTGACACTTGGTGTTTTCATGCTGTGGACTGGATCTGCCTTTTTCTCAGGTATGTTCAACAAAGATTTGATTTTCCAGGCCCGCTTCTTCTCTGGAGAGCTGGCATTGTTGGCTCTGTCGATGGAGTTTTTGCTGTTGTGCCCCAGGGCTGCAGCAGACAGCGCTCTGGACAGAGGTTCCTTCCAGATTTGAGAGTTGGAGCTCTTTGTGTTTGTGACACTCTTGACATCGTAATGGGAGACGGACCTTTGGTCTTCTTTCAGACTGGATCTGCAGCCTTTGCTCTGAGTGTTAATGGCTGCAGTGCTTCTGCTCACAGATGTCCTTTGGAAAGAGCCGTACAAATCATCTGGAGATTCACATGCAGGCTCAGTGTTTGATCGTGGATCTGCCACACTGTGCCTTTTGTACCAGTTGTCTGTCAGATACTCAGGGCTTGTAAGTATTTGTTGAGTTCTGCCTAAGCTGGCGTAAGAGTTATTTCCTGGACCAAGGCCTGAAACAGGAGAAAAGTCATCTATAATTTGCTGACTTTGTTGCTTTGCCATGAAATCCTCAGACTTAACTCTTTCCTCTGCCTCATCTGGATTCCACTTCATTGACGAGTAGTGCAAATGTGTTTTAGGTGTTGCAAGGGGACCAACACCTCTGGAGGTGTTTGTGAATCTGGGGAGCCCCATTTGTTCTGGTAGGGTGGACCCCAAAGCAAGAGAGTTCCTTATTCTTCCCTGCATAAAGGAACCACCTTTATTGAGTGATCCAAACTGGTCTAAATACTCACAAGGCTCTGCAAATGGGGTGTCTGAGTTGTTGAGATACGTTTCCATCCTCCATGTTTGCATTAATGACTTGGAAACATTTTGCGAAGGGGACTTGTTTTGCTGCATGAAGGGGACTTTTTGCATGCTCTGACCTCTGTACTTCTGAGGTACTGGCAGATAATTGTTCATGGAGTGGTTGATCTGGCCATTTTTTCCATCTCTAGACACATTCCAGTTGCTTCCTCTGAGTTTCAGGTGCTGGGACAGGTACCCGTCTCCTCTTTCCCCTGCATAGCTGTGCCTTTTGTTATTGTTCATGGAGTCCTCAGAATCAAAATAAGGAAATTGGGGCTTGTGACCGTGAACAGTAATTCCATTCCTTATATTATTTTCCTTTTCAAAAGGCCTATCCTCTAGATCTCGCATAAGAAATTTCCTCTCATTGGTTCTCTGATAGGCTGTGTCCAAAGAGTGCCTGAGTTGGTCGTGACGACCAATTAACTTAGTCAGAGTCGGCTGTCCAATTAAGTCATTCTGCACAGACCAACTCTCCGGAGGAGTCAGTTCTGCTGGCACAGTCGACTTGGCGTAGAGAATTCGAAACTCCTCATCGTAGGACTTGACAAGGTGTCCTCTGATGACCTGAACCATGCTCTGATTGATCTTCTCAAATGACCAGGTATAACTGCAAAATACAACAACAACAAAATCAATCCCATTTTAAGAAATAATTACAAGAGATTTAATTTATCAAACGTGTGTATTTATGTTTAGGTGTTCAAGATTCTAAATTAAGTTTAAAATTAAAGGTTTAGTAAAAGAGTCTTTAATTTATTTTAATAAATGACTGTAAAAGCTAAAAAAAAAATTGGGCTATACACTTCAGTGCTTCTTAAAACAATCCCATGCAGTTGCTGCATCATTTACCTGTAGGAGCCGTAAATTGCAATGTGGCAGTCTACCAAAAGAAACTTCTGCTCCAGTGCTCCATAAAATTTAGCTCCTGAGCGACAGAGGTAATCCTGGCCTTTCACGGTGCGCACTCTCATATGCTGTTGACAGAGCAGTGAAAGGAACAAGTCGCTGTTAAAAATCTTACTGCACTGACAGAGTGGCAAAACATCTGTCAGGAGTAAATCTGCTGCACAGAGAAGCCAACAGCCATCTTAGTCCCAGAGTTGTTCTGTTTGTGGCTTGTTACATGCATTTGAACAAAGGTGTGTTTGACGCTTCGCTCCTTTTCCAAAAATGTAGACTCCACCCAATAAACAGGTTATTAAATACTTTCACTTAGTTTTTCTTCTCTCGCTAGTGGAAACTTTTACTTTTTTCAATTTTTCTGATCAAAATGTGTCAAATGTTTTGTTGTTAAATATATTCTCTGCAGTAATTTATAAGGTTAGATTTGTTGCAAAAGTATTGTCTGTCTTAAAAAGGTTTCATAGTCATAATAAGACATTTGTGTGTCTGTTACAAGACTTTGCATCTGTAAGAAATACATTTCTGTCTGTAAAAAGATTTTGTACTTTCAGAAAAAACATTTTATTGCTGTAATAAGAAATGTGTGAGTCTGTAAAACTGTCAGTGAAAATGCCAGTTTTCAGTCAGTGAAATGACACATTGATCTATAATGACAAAACCCAAGTTGCAAGTACAATTCTTTTGCGTCTCCACAAATCAACCAATCAGCAGCCGTCCCGTGTCACCAAATTGGTGCACTGCTTGGACTTGCCGATCAGATGCATGATATCCATGCCAGGAAAAACAAAACATAGCAAAGAAAACAAAATAAAGTTTCTTCACTCTACACGAAGCTGACAAGCCAAAAAGGTAGAGGATAATCGAAATATGGTAATTGATGTGTTTCATTACGACATTGCAACAAATAAATAAATCAATGTCATGAGTAGTTTCAGGAAATTCCATTTTAAGGACATTTTATCTCATCTCCTTCACGTAGAAAATACATTACGCATCTGATCGCCTGGTCCAATCAGTACACCAATTGGATGACAGTAGATTGGTTGATTTGTTGAGACAACTTGTAACTTGAGTTTTGTCATTGCACATCAAAGCGCGTGCTCTTCCTTGCATGTGACGTTTTTAGACACACAAAGCATTTTGTTCTACGTGTAATTTTCTCTACAGTTACACAACAGTTTAACAGACACACATATCTTTTATATAAAAGTATGAAACCGTTTTTACAGACAGACAATACTTTTGCAACAGATTTATTTTCATAGTCATTAACTGGTTAATGTCATATGATTAAAAAAAAAAAAACATCTGAAAGGGGAAATAAAAATAAAAAAATAAATAAATAAACAGGGAAATAAAAAAACCAGGTGTTCAAACGCCAAACTCACCCTGAGTTGTTGGACTTTGACGTCCAAACTTTCAGCCATTGAGAGGAAACTTTTCAGATGGGAATGATCCAAAAGCACATAGACTGTAACTCCATGTATGGAAGCGTTAACGGCTTCTTTGAATATATCTACATCGGTGAATGCGTCCATCACAATAGCAATGACCTGAAAAGACAGGAGTCAGAGTAAATTTTTGCATTGCAGCAGGCTCTTACCCAGAAATCCATCTGTTAACAGAAACACAAAACAAAAACTGGAAATTTGACAGCAAAGAAAAGAGAACAAATATCTTATCACTCGAGCAAGACGAGCAAGGCGAGTAAAAGCAGTCAATACAACTTGTGAAGGGAGCAATATCAGATAGTGGAGGATAAAAATGGGATAAACAACTTGTTTGTTGTTTGTTTTTGTAAAATGTGTACCTGCGCTGTATTCATTGATCCAAAATCAAGTTTCTAGTCACATTAGGAACATTTTTTTACAAAGAACAGAGATAGCCTTTACATTCAAAGCACAGGTGGATTAAGGACGCAGTTATAGAAAATTTTAAGTGAGAAAGATTTATGTGCTGTCATTTTTTATCTTTCAGATGTTCAATAACAGGCTGTGCCTGTTTCTTAACACTCCTGTAACATTGTGTATGCTATAATTTAAGTGTACTTGTCACATTTGTGTTATTTAACAGCTCAGGGAGGGTTTTTTGCATTGTGACGTGAAAAGCAATTTTCTTCCTTTTGGAGTTTCTTTACAGGAGATCTAGACAGGAAGTTGCAAGTTTCTATAATTTATATAAAATAACTTGTTTAGATTTATTTTGACAGTCTTACAGCTAACCCAAGGCGGATACCTTTAAAAGTTCAATTTGTTATTTGTTAAAAATATAGATTTTTAAGAGGTTTTCTAACTTATGTTCCAATAGGGTGCTGTGCAGAATATAATGAGTGAAATCAGCAGGACACACCGTCTGGTGCCTTTGAATTATCATGGAGGAAGTGTGAAGCTAATGATGAGAGCTGTTGTTTACTTTAGAGTTACCTGTCTTGCATCCTGAATGTGTTTCCGGATCACCTCTTTTATGGTTGGGTTGTTTGGTCTCGGTGGATGGAAGAGCAAATCTATTTTAGTCGGAATTTTCTCATCCAAGAAATCTGGCCATCCTAATTCTAAATTTGGTGTTTCCGCGTCTGATTTCACAGGCCAATATGTCCCCGAGGAGGATTGCTTGTCTGCTGGACAGTTCTTCTCCTCTGTGCTGGTTTGAGGTACCAACTGTTCTGCGTTTGTGGTGATGAAAAAGATTTCCTCATCAGACAGGATGTTCCCGATTCTTTCTGCTTTGAGGACATCGTGGTAGGCCTCTCTGCCTTCTTCCACCAAGTGATCAATGGCCAGGCGATACGCCTCTTTGTAATGAGGCTGAACGTAGAGCTCCGATTTAAACTCCCCCCTCATTGAGGACAGCAAGGAAAACTCTGGCGAGTCCATCCCTTCACAGAGTTTCTGCGGAGCCTGTCAAAGATAAAGGAGATCAATAAGATGTTGAAAGTGGGGCCGTCGGAGACAAAATTTAGAAGAGGTTATAAAGGTTCGATGAGGCAAAGTAAACTTTTAACACAAAAATATTAATCAAATATGACACGTAATCAATCTAAAAAAAACTTAAATATGAAAACATGTCAGTGATTCAATTCAGTCTTTCAGTTTGATGAATCAATCCATCTGCTGTTTATCCCAGGCGGGGTCATGAGGGTTGCCAGCTGCCTTATTGCAAAGGTGGGGTACACCTGGGACACACACACACACGCACACACTAAGCTCACCGACCAATCACCCTATCACGATGTTAGACAATAGGAAGAAGCTGAAAACTACACATGCACAGTGAAAACAGGCAGACTTCAGGGACCCGGGATTTGAACCAAAGCCTTCCTTCTACACACAAAAATATGCAACATGTTGCAGATAATGTGG
Organism: Oryzias curvinotus; assembly: GCA_023969325.1. Classification (NCBI taxonomy): domain Eukaryota; kingdom Metazoa; phylum Chordata; class Actinopteri; order Beloniformes; family Adrianichthyidae; genus Oryzias; species Oryzias curvinotus. The sequence goes on from CM043720.1 coordinate 6,785,794, forward strand.
TGTGTTCAACATTAACTAGAAAAAAAAAATGCTGGAAACTAATTAACAAATATCTTTAAACAGTTCCTGGTTCCCTGTTAACTATAACACACCTTGATAACAGTCCTAACAGACTCATGTTTGTAAAGCTTGTCCCAACAAGTTTCTATCAACTTTGAACCAGCTGTCAAACTAGCTGTCAAATAAATGCAGATGAATCCTTTGAGAATAGGCATCCACAAAGATCCATGTTTTATTAAAAACATGGATTTGCAGAGTGACTTTTTGAATATTTGAATTTTAGGAGTATATTTATTTTTTTTAAGCTTCAAAGTGTTTCACTGCTTCAAGGAACAGTCCAGCAGGTATTACAGCATATTAAGTCACATAACCTTGAAAGGTATGTGTTATACCTTTATTCAAATGCCTTAGCATAAACTTACTCTTTATCACTAAAATTAACTTGCTAGGGACATTCAGAGTCCTGACAGAGCGCCGGCATTTCCGCCAAGTTTCAAAAGCTCACTGATTCTGTCAGTAAATCACACTCAAAAACAAAGACTTACATTTAAAAAGTGACCGTTTAGGAAATCCTCCGGACTGCCCCTAAAATATCCCACCTCCATTTGTGTTGCTTGGAGCAGCTGCTGACTCCCAGCTGACAGAGACACAGACGAGAAGTTGTCTGAACACGAAACAGAGGCAGGCTGCAGATAGAGGGTGTGGATTCCAGTTTTGACATGCAAATTGTCCAGCTCAAAACTGCCTTACGGGCAGACGCAAACCTGTTTGAAACATTTGGCCCCACCTTCCATTTTATGGGAGCAAGGTTCACTCCCAAGAATATCAAGATAATGATGACGTCAGGAGGCTTTGTGGAATGCCTCAGTGGTTACTGGACCTGGCTTGGACTCTGCATTTGATGCTTCTTGATGCAAACCTAATCCATAATGCATGACTAAACATTGATTTCCTGTTTTTATTTAAGTGAAAAAATTGTAAAATCTCAACACTTCAACTTTTGCTTTGCTGGTTTCTTGGGTGATGCTCAAAAAAGTACAGTCATGGAAAGAACCCACTTACTTTAATCAAAGCCTAACTGCAGCGGAAATATTCAGGTGGGTTAGGGTTAGTCTTTTTTTTACATGTAAATGTAAGGTGTGTATTAGAAAAAAATGTTTACAGTTTTTCTCTTCTTGGTGTCATTGAGTTCATCTTATCACTTCACATCACCAAACACCAGAAATCTACTTCCTCATTTTGAAACTATAATAAAACGTCAAAAAATTTGATCTAAACTGCTTTACTTTGAATAATTTACTGTTTTATGAGGGACTTGGTACTTATTTTGTGTGTTTGTTAGCTAGAGACTTTTAAATATAGGAAACCAGTTTGATGACAGACATTTATTAAAAAAAACAGAAAGAATTAATCAAAAGGATGACAATTATTTAACACAAAAAATGTCTTGATCAGTAAAATTAACCATTTTTGTTTTATGGTTTTGTAGGCATATTTATATAATGTCAGTTCAATTTTAATAAAAGTACTGGTGTTTTACAAACTAAACCTCTAAAGTCATTTGAACACATTTTTTTGCAAAGCCTTTACTCTGCAAGAACTTTTCAGAAGCGCACTTTTCTAGAATTCATTGAAAATAGCTTGATGCACTTTATTTATTTATCAGTCCAGTCTGTGTTAACAGCTTGAATGTTCTTCATTCTGGTTCTGTCCTGGTAGGGACACTTATGTCTCCGGTTTTGTGCGGCATGAGCATGCAGGTGTCACCTAAAAATTACTTTTTAAAATTTAAATTCAAATAACTAAATAATTTATTCTCATATAAACATATATAAAATGTATTATTGATATATATCACATTTAGGAACTACTTTAAAATGTTTTTTTAAAAGAAATCTTTAAAAAATATTCTAAATTGTGTTTTTGTAAAAATAAAAAAAAATGTTTTTATTGCATAATTACAAAATCTAAAGTTTCAAAGGATCTCAGTTTGTCATTCATTGAATATAAAAACATGATCAATTTTAGAGCTTCTTTGTGATGTGATTTTCAAGCAAAGTTGGGTGAATTTTATGAGAATGTGACTCTTTAGAAACAAATAGTATCCCAAAAGTATATGACTATTGTAGTAATTCCCATATAGACTTTAAAGGTCTAAGAAACTCCTGTAGAGGGACCTGTCAAAGTCCAAATGCCATCAGCCTCAAACCATCATTGCAGATCAGTGCAGGTGTGCAGATTAACCCACCAGAGGCTACAGATAACATGAGGGGCTGTAGCCTTTACAGACATTTATCTTACCATAAAAGGCCCAGACTAAAGTTGTACACTAAAAATCCTCCAGCATCAACTTAAGCCTAAAGACAAGGGGCTCAAAATGTGACATTTTGTTCACTGAGCTATAAAACTACTAGTTATGTTTGGGGGAACAACTGATTATTCTTCACTACTTACTTGTTATTATTTATGTATTTATTTATTTAACCTTTATTTAACCAGGAAAGTCCAATTGAGATTACAAACCTCTTTTCCAAGGGAGTCCTGGCCAAGAGGCAGCACATTTCAATACAAAAAATACATTACAATATTAAAATACATATATTAGTTGTAAAAAATAAAAAATAAAAACACTTCTTGAAAGAACCATGTAAAAAGAGTGTTTACAAATGTGCTCCAGTTTTCTCTTGGCTGAAATATTATTGCATGCTTGCTGCACAAACTCTCACTGCTAACAGTCCACAAACATTCTTGGCAGCAACATCACGCCTGCCTGGAATGAGACCTTGTAATATCTGTCTGCAGTCAGTCTCATTTTAGATTCAACTTCCCAAAAAGTCACTCCACATTTGAAACATTTTGTTCCTCAGAAAGAAAATCTCTTGAAGTGTTTAAAGACATTTTGGAAACTGTTTTACTGTTGCATGCTGCAACCGCTGTTTACGCTCTGTCAGATGTAGCTTAGACTCTCAGAAGTTTAAAAATCATTGTTGCTGATAAGTCCATCACATGATTTAGGCTGAGAGTAGATAAGAACTCTTTCAATGACCTTTTACCTTTTTGATTATTGAAATCTGCTATGTACTAACTTATTTTTAACTTGATTTTGAAATCTTTCTGTGGAATCAAATGATTGACCGATCCAGTGATATAGCCAAATTTAAAAAAAGGTAATTATAGTATAGATTTAGAGTTGCTTTTATCTTTTTGGATTATTCTAAGGAATTATTTGCTTTCAAACTAAACATTTTCTGTCATTCATCAGCACATGTGATCAGTACTACTAACAACAGGTCCAGCAGTCTAGCTTCTGAAGGTGCTTCTCCCTATGACAGTCTCTTAACAGCGGTTTTGTTTTGTTTTGAATCTAGGTGTGCAGATTAAATAGATTAAGTGCCTGGGAATTTCTCCTAACGCAACTTTTTTGTTAGACAGTCTCTGTAACACCCAGTCACTGTCGTCATAGCCCTGTAATGCTGTTCTCAGATCCTGCCGGCAAGTCCCGACAAGTCCAAGATGGCAAAACATTTCCAGCTAGTTAAAAACATCAAAAAAGGAAAAGGTTATAGTAGAACTTACTTTTTTTTTCTCCATTTTTGTGCTGTGTTCGCTTTTTATCTCCAAAGCAATGTCTTCAATTTTGATTTATGAACCAGGCAACAAATCTTTCATAGCTTTTTTTACACTTGCATTCTTTTTTTCAAGCCTTATAAGATAATATGTATATATAGAAAGATTCAATTCCATTATTGTGCGAACACATGAGAAAATTGTTTTTTAGTTACAAAAAAAGCAAAATATGAGTGCTCTGATATGAATTGTCCTGAAGACAGGAAATGTGTGATTTGGGATGTGAATCTTAATTCAAACGAGAAGGGAAGAGTCATCTAAATGGTTATTTTTTTCAGAGCACCCCTTGCTTTGCATGAAAGAATATGGAATATGGCTGGAAAAGCCTTTCTCCGATTTTGCAATAACTTCCTCTGGTTGCAATTAAGCCCAAATAATGACCCTTCTACTGCCATGCATGATAGTAGGTTGAGATTTGTTTTGACTTTGTCCCTGAAAGAGATATTTCTTATGTCTTCCCATATATTTGGAAGTTGCAGTTCCCTACAGTTGCACTGTCATACACAAATAGTAGAGAATGTAAAAGTTTCATTAAGACTGAAAAGACTTTGAAATGTGTGCATGTCAGACCTGCTGAGTATTGATTATATTTTAAGTTGTTTTTTTGTTTTGTTTTTTTGTAGCAAGCAGCAACTGATTTCTCCAAACCTCTGTGAAAATATGGAAGAAGGATCCGTCAATAATGATAGTATTATTAAATCAATAACATTTTGTGATTGTTTTATCTTTTTAAACTGCTTGTTTGCTTTCGTTTACTCAATTTACTGTAGATCAACAAGCATCCAGGCTTTTTATAAGTAATTACTGTCCTCCATCTACATGAGCCACAGACAATCCACAGAGGCTTTTATTAGGCCTGAATAGGTCATCCGTCCTTCATCTCAGAGGAAAAACTAAAACTAAAAAGAGAAAAAAGTCATCAGTTTTAGTATGACTCATGCTTCACCACCCAAGCCTGAGCTCTGATCACTGACACCCCGCTCTCTCCCCCAGCTCAGCCATCTCAGCCATGAAAGGCAGAGTTTTCTATTGTAATCCCTTTGGCAGAAATGGATTGAAACCGGAACGTTAGATCTGGCAGCAATCTGTTGCTAATTAGGACAAAAATTGAGTCTTAAATGCGAAACAAATTTGTTGCAGAAAATCCTCAGGTGAGCTCAGAATGAGTCAGACAGTGATAAGAGAGGACAGGAGAAACAGGCGCTCAGCAGGGGAACAACGAGGAAAACACAGCTGTCCTCCTCTACATGCACTCATGACACATGACACCTCCCATCTTTTCAAATTATTTATCAAAACGTTTGTGCTGCTCTTGTTTGACATTGTGTAATCTGATATTTGCAGCCATCCAGCTTTCAATTTCCTGATAATATCAGTTTTTTCCAAACATTTCTTTGCGTATTTATTGAAAGTACTTTGCAATAAAACTGTAAAATAAATCAGAAAGCCTGAAAGGTTGTCTTATATTTGTTCGAATTATCAGTTTTTGGCAAAATGTTCAAAAGTCTGTCATAGTGTATTTATATAAATATATTTTTTAATACCGGTGTGATTTAAATTTAAAATGTACAAAAGGTATTTAAAGTGTGAATTTCTATAAACTAATTAATATCATTTGAGAAAAAAATATTTTATGTAAGTTTTTAATAGAATTCGTGCAGGAGAGCAAAGTTTGGATGTCAGTAGTTTGCTTGCAACAGTGAGCATGAGGAGAATAAAGACGTTAAGAGCAAAGACCTTGCATTTATTAAACTAATATAAAGCAAAACAAATGAATAAATAAATAAACCAGTAAGCAAATAGCTGCTATAAAGATGTCTTCAAGTCCATTTTCATTTTTTTCTGTTCTGAGTAAACATTTACTCATAATCAAGCTTACTTTTTTAGATTTTAGGCAATAAAGCAAAATCCACACAACAAAAAGGTGAAGCTTTAATTAATGAAGGAAGGAAAGTGTGGGGATTTGCTAAACTAAACATAGTCAAAATAACAAATTTTAATAACGCTCCATGATGAAAAGTTTCCTGGGGCACATTGTTGCGGCCGCGTCAGGTCTTTCCAGGTTAAGGATATAAAAAAAACCTGATGTGCAAATGGGAAAAGAAAAATTACACAAGTCTGCATGAAGTTTCAAACCTTTTGCAAAAGGGAGAGCCAGGGGTGTCTACTGAAAGAAGTGCCTCGCTTCTGCTCTGATCTAAGGTCACGGCAAGCAGGTTTAGTACCCAACATGTGTAAATCAAGTCACGGCATACAATGGCTCTGTGTCCATCCTTACAAGCAGGAGATGAAGAGACCAGTCGTTCCTTGTACGAATGACGGCATCCCTTCCACACAGACACAGGTTTCAGCACTTATTTCACACAATGTTCATTTAACAAATAAAGAATCAAGTAACTGCATTATCATAAAGGTATAAAAGTGGACATTTCCCTTCTGCAGGAGGCCGACACTTCCACAAAGATGTGCAGTGTCTTCACCTTTGTCCCTCTTTATTCTCTTCAGTTGTTTTGTCTGCACCTTTGACATTCTGAGCACCACACTGAGATGCAGCATGTCATTGTGTGGATCAATGCAGAGATGTCTTCCTTTTATGTCTGGTTTGTTTTTTGCTGAGGATTTCCCACAAAGCATAGTTCCTGCTGTCGTCTTCGCTGTCACTTTTGGTGCCGGAAAAGTCAGATATCATGAGCCTTTGCTGAAACTTGAAGGGTGATAATGTGTCAGCGCAGTCCTTATTAATGTCTCCCTGCCCTCCAATTCCTGCTTATATGGATTCTCACTAAAAAAATAAAAAAACAGCCTGTAAACATCTTCTGCAACAAGGCTGACACTTTTTTTATCATGATTACAACTGGAAGGAGACAAATATGTGGTCAAAGGGTATTTCGTTTTACTTTTCCAAGAAAGATAGCCTGTGTCAAATTGTTCTTCTCGCTTTAATCTCATAATCCCTTCATCTTTTAATTAAGACGATCTCTTCTATCTATAATTTAAAGAGCTTAAAAATAATCACAGATTTTCACGCTGTTTAGTTTATCGTGACCACCAGCTGCTTGTTTTGATGCAAGTCAATGAGTTTATTTTTAAAAATTCAGTTTTATCACATTTGACATAAATAAACACTTACTTCCTATGGAAGCACATTCTGAAATAAAATTCATGTTGCATCAGGGCCAAAAACAATCCCACAAAAGACTCCGTATTTCTTGTGCTCATCCTGCACCGCACGAGGATGCTAAATCTGTAACACCTAATCTCTGCAGCCGCAAAATAAAATTAAAAAATGCTGCAGAAAAACATCCCTAATTTATTTTTATCTATGTGTCAGAACAGTTCTATCAAACAGAATAGCCAACTGACTCTGTCAGAGCACCTCTCTCCTGCTGGGAACACTGGTGGGAAAGCAGAACATCAAAGCACGAACTGTCACTCAGGAAGGAAACAAGCCATTTTGACTTTTTGATCACACTTCCATGTTTTATGTTTGTTTTCAAGTTTTAATGCTAAACTCAATCTCTACTTCTGTTTCAATATGTTCAGTCCACGTGAGGTGAAAAAAAGAGTGTTTTTTAAGTCAATCAAGCAAAATCTCAATACTTCACAGCTTTGTATGACAAAGCAGCCATGCAGCTTTCACCTCCCAACATCATCGCTCAGCAATTAGTGCTTTCCTTTCAGCTTTTCACGCCCAGAAGAAACTTAGCAAAGTTTAAAGAAAGTGCAGAGACATGGAGGTTGTAATATTTGCTGGGAAAATAAGAAAATAATAGCTTGACTTTTGACAGTTTGCTTCCTGTTGACAGTTTTTCTGTCCAAAAAAAAGAGGGATAGCGATGGCAAGTCTGAGGCAAGCTATTAATTAAAATGACCTATACCATTATAAAACTGTTTTCAAATAAAAAAAACTGATTAATATTGACCTTGGAAAATTAAATTAAATTAAATCAAATTGAACTTTTTTGGGTAGCACTTTTCCTGCGACAAAGCATCTCAAAGTGCTTCCCATAATAAAATGGATAATAGTAAGATAAAAAAAATAGTAGTTAAAATAGCAAACATAGTTAAAAAGAAAGAAGAAGAAGAAGAAGAAGAAGAAGAAGAAGAAGAAGAAGAAGAAGAAGAAGAAGAAGAAGAAGAAGAAGAAGAAGCTCCGCTGCTCAACACTAGAACCACTACCGCCAGCCTATAACCACCAGGAGCAACGGGGTTCAGTGTCTTGCCCAAGAACACTTCGACACAGGGGCGGGAACTCAACCTGTGATCTTCTGATTGGAAGGTCAGCCGCCTCCAAACCCTAAAGCTTGAACCTTAAAACAGAAGATGTTACTCAAGAAAATGGTGCAAGACAATAAAGATTAAAAGACCATAGCAAGAATAAAGATAATACTGAAATGCACTGAAATGACAGCTGTAAATCCATGTCATTTTTTACTCAAATAGACACTTGATAGATAAATACTCAAATAGACAAAGATTTTTGTCAATATAATTATGGAAAATTTTGTTCATAAAATATTTAAATACTGTTACTTTATCTTTCCTCATAACACGAATTTAAGCTGTATTAACTTCATCATTTCTGCACCAAGCTTTAATCTGCAGTTCTTTCAAAACGGGAACAGGGATTCCTGCAGTTTACATGGAAGTCGAGTTCAATGGAGAATAATTTTTAGTACAATTAACACCAAACACCTTAACCTTCTGTGATTGCAGATTTTAAAGAATAAGAAGTGGAGGAAAAATTTCCTTGATTGAAGATTAGTTTTCATTCATAAAAGGCTCAGATAAGCATAAAAAACTGCTATTAACCAGGTTTTTAAAGCTGTTTGAACAAATGTTCAAATAGATCATTTACACAATGCAAAACAAGTGCTGTTTTGCTTTATTTTTGTCCTAATTATGCATCCAATTAAGATATGTTTCTCTAGAACCTCTTTTTGTTAAACATGGCAAAAAAAAAACTGTTTCACAAAAGACCAACTCAGAAAAGAAAAAAAAAACACCACATTAATGCTAATACTCTCTGGCACACTGTGGGTATTAAGATAGGACATGTCTTTTTATAGGGATGTTTCCTCTTGGAGAGCTAGTGAATAAATCACAACAAATGTTAGCTGGTAAAAAAAATCAGGGGTTTCAGGAAACTGGAGTCCAGTCTCATGCAGGTTTGGCTGGCACGACCCAGGATGTTCACCACACCAAGGAGCGGAACAGATGGAGCATTTGAGGAACAGATTCGAGGAGATAATAAAAGAAAAATATCTGCATTTAAAAGAAAAACTTTTTAGCTAAAAGATAAACAATTAATTTTAACCTAATTATGAGTTTTGGCTTCATGCATTTGATGCAATAAATTACCAAATGGGCACAGTTAAATCCATGCTCTTCTTGATCAGGCGTATTGAACCAGTAGTAGCAGAATCAGCTAGATGCTTTGATTGATCAGTTCTCTGCATCACAGAGATGTATGACAGTGTTTACATTGAGAAATCTACTTCAGCTTCATATAATTAGCTCTCACCAAACCCCAGTTGGTCCAATTCATATAATTAATTCTAATATTTTTTACTTTAATCCAAAGATTCCAGGCTTCAGAATAACAATGGCAGTTCCCAGAAAAACAGGCTTCCTTATAGGGATCACAGATTGCCATGGCAACACAGGTGTGCATTAGATTCAGGATGTGAAAGAATTGTCAGTCACACTGTTATAACGGTGCCCCCACCTGAAAGATAATTCACTTGAGGAAGAGGAAGCTGTGACATCCCAGCTGGCGGTTCTTTTCAAGTTACAAAAATTAAATGCAGACTTTTTTTTTCTTTTTTTTTAATGGCTCTCCATTGTGTTTGCAGAAGAAGAAAAAAGGCATGCCCCCGTTCTTTTTCTTTTTTCTTGTCCTTTTTTTTTTTTTTACAAAAGATCATCCATTACAACATTGGCTGTAGACTAACTTTCACAGCAGCAGCTTTCCTTTTCTGTATGCATTCCTGAACTTCTTCTGCTTCAGTCTTTCTGCGCTCACGCTGATAACTTCTTTGTTGAGGCGCTGCTGCCTGCTCAGTCTTATTTTATAGAGCGCAATTTTCCTTTTTTTTTTTTCATTGTACGCTAAGGAAGGAAAAAATGTTTGACTGTTAAATTACCTGCAAAATAAAAATTAAACAACAGCAACAATGCTGCAAAACACAAGAGTTGACCTTTGGTATCCTCTATTGTAAAAGTTTTAAAACACATTAATGTTAAAGTTGGATGTTACATATTCAAGATTCATAATCCAGGATGTAAATTTCTGTTTATTTAACACAGTAAAGGATTTGGTGCTTGATTTCTTGTTTTCATTATTATTATTATTATAATTATTATTCAATAATTATTGTAAAAAGTTAGATAAACTTAAGTTTTTAGATAAGAGTATCGTGTTTCAGGTCCACAATTGCAAACACTCAAGACGAGGAGTGGGCAAACTACTGCCATGCCAATAAATCATTTAATCTGGTCTGCCAAACTGGAATACATTATAATAATAATCCTTATTGATGTGTTTTTTTTCCTTATTATTCCGGTGCCTCCCCATAGATAGTGCAGTACAAGTAAATTGTCAAGGTGCGGAAAGTAATTCTGCATGTATGTGGTGTTGGAAGATTTTTTATTTTTTCAACGTTCATTTGTGTTTTTCGAGTCAGACAGTCATTTTTCCAATCATTCAAGCACCACATGAACGCAGCATTGTTTTAAGTTTGTACTTTTACCTTAGGGACGTCAACCCATTGGTGCAACTGGTACTAAAATGAGAACAAAAGGAACAGTTTTGAAAAAAAAAATTTAAAATGTTCTGTTTTAAAATATATCCATTCATTTTCAATCACGTCATTTTCTTTCTCTAACTAATTGGATTAACAAAACATTAAATGTTTTCGCTCCTGCTTTGGCCCTGCTGTCAATTTTTAGAACCCTTTGTTTCCACAAGTAAAGATTTGCCTATATAGGACATCTTCAGCAAAGGTGCAAAACACAGAGACACTTCTTATTATTAAAGCACAAGTCACTACATATTTTTTCTTGGCAATTCTTTTTTTTCTAAGTGTCAAAAGGACTTTTTTTATAACAATTGATATAGTTTCTGCTGGAGAAATCATCACAATAACATTCCTGCTTTTTGTAATGTAATTAATTCTCAACCCTCTACAGCATGACTGCAGTAATTTGACTGTAATTTTTGGAGAAAAAAAAATGTCACTCTATTTTGGGTAGCTTTGGGGTTCTTATTATAAAATCAATTCTAAAATTGATCCCTAAAAGCCAATAACTGGCATGCTGTAATGCTGCTCACATTTTTTAGTAAGGCTGCCTAAAGTTAATAGCAACTAAGCTTTCAAAAGGTTAGCATTTATAATGCACAGTGCATGTTTTATATTCTTCATTTATTTTATGGTGGTCCTAATGCTCCTTCATAGGATAGACATTTTCATGACTAAAAAGTGAAGCCAATGTTTATTTTCTTGCAAAGACAGATGTGATCATAAGGAAGACAGGTGAATTTGAAGTTCTGGACAGAGCAATCTAGAGGAGCACCTTTAGTTGTAATTTGGGTGATTGACATTTTAGTTTTTGTTTAAATACTGGTACTTTCTTCTCTACAACCTGTCTTGCCTAAATTTAACAAAATGTTGAATCAGTAATCTTATGTAAAACAGTGAGTAAATTGTTCTGAAGGTTTTTTAGTAATTGCATGACCTTCTCAAACACACCCACACACACAAAGTGCAAACGAAAGCAATCCTTTGGGGGAAAAAATGTACATTTTAATTGTCATTTTAATTTTTTAAATTAGGTTTTGTATTATTAATTTCCAAAGGGTATGGACATTTTCAAATATGGGTCTGGTGAATTAAAGACTTGAATAAATGTTTGACAAAGAGTCAGACTTAAGGTTCGGTGGCAGAGTAAATTTATCCAGATGGAGGGGAGCAAACAGACCAAGATTGGAAGAAATAAAAGCTTGAGATTGAGCTTTAGAAATCCTTAAATCCACTCACCTGTCTTCAGCATTCATATGGGCTCACCTATTCTCTGTATTTACAAAGTAAGTTTCTTATCTTTGGAGCACATCCTTATTGTTGTGTACTTGGGCAAGACACACCCTCCGTGCCTCCAGAGTGGCTCAGCTGGTGTGTGAATGTGTATGAATGTCCAGGTGATGGTCAGAGGGGGTGTAGGTGTGTACTGGCAGCCACGCCTCTTTCAGTCAGCTGTGGCCACATCAGTAGCTTAACATCACCAAGTAAAAATTAGAAGTGAAATATAACCGCATTGTGAGCGCTTTGAGCATCTGGAAAAGTGCTGAAAAATCCAATCCATTATTATTATTATTGTCAGTGATATTGCTGCTAAGTTCTGGACCAAGTCATTGAGTTTCTGTCTGTCTAATGATTGAGACCGCCTACCTAGAGAATTTGTTGTAAATAATGGACGTCTCATGCTTTGCTTATGTCAAAGGATTTACTGTTCATGTTGGACCTTGTTAGGTCAGCTCTAACCTGTGTCCTTTCCAGGTCCCTCAGAGCGTCTGGTCTCTGTGGAGTTTCCTTGTTGTGCATTGATTTGCTCTGCCTCCATCCTCTTCTTAAGTTTTATAAAAGTCTCTTAACTTTCCCCTAAATCTGTAGAGTCTCTTTGCAAAATGCCATGGAAGGGCCCAGACAAATATTTTTTTATGTTCAGCAAATATTTACTTTCTGAGCAGGCGGCTGTTTATTCCAACAGACAACAGGGAAAAGAACACAGCGTTTACTTTTTTGGACATTTTTTTTCTAATTTGATGCAATAGTGTGTTGTTTTTTTTTTTCATTTTTTAAGAGGCTGACCTAAAAAACACACGCTGTTCATTTAAATCATTTTTAAACAGTATGTTTTCAATGCATCAAGTATTTTTTTACATACACACCACATTTATTTTTTGGGCATTATTTCTAATTCGCTTTAGAATTTTTGTTTTCTAATTTGTTGAAAGGGTTTCTTTTATTTATGTATTTATTTATTTAACTTTTCATTTATTTTTATACTCCTGAGTAACACTTCTTTTCAGCAAGAGGCTGACCGAAAAAAATTCGCTTTTTATAAAAAGTTTGTAAAAATGTACATTCGAAACGCATCAAGTCTATTTTTTCTCACTCTGAACATTTTTGTGTGCATTTTTTTTTCTAATTAGTTTGAATTATTTATTATTACTGTTATCATATTTCTAGTAAAGAGGCTGACCCAAAACATTAAATTTAACTTAAAATAAAAAATATATATACATTTTTGAATGTACTAAAGCTATTTTTTTCACCACTTTTGTTTTTTATGCATTTTTTTTATGAATTTGTTGGAATAGTTTCTTTCATTATTCAATTATTTTCGTATTTCCACCTTTTTGCTGCAAGAGGCAAACCTTATAAAAATAATATTTTTAATGTGCCATTTAAACATGTGAAATCTGCTGGATATGTCGGTGTTTTGAAGTCATATGGTCTTTAAATTGAGTCAATATTCTGCTTTGGTTCTTGCTTTTTTAGCAGATTTATGCCAAGCTGACTTCTTTAAGGAAACAGTTTTCTGCTTCCTTTCTGTAGATCCATAGTTATAAATTTTGAACTTTTGTTAGACACATGTGAGATTTTTGTAGAAACAGTTTTTAAGCAGAGACCTCCTAAAGACAGGTGATGGAAATCCCCTGACCCGTCCAGCACTGTTAAATTTGTAACTACATATTTTCACACCGAGACATATTTCAGCGATCCAATACAAACATCCAACAGACCACAGCAGAAAGCCAACAAATGAAGGCACAGAGACTGAGATAACGAGACCCAGCATGCTCACGCCTCCAAAAAACCCCAGAAACCCATGAATTCATGATAACAGGACCCAGTCAAACAAGATATCTAGTTTTCTAGAAAAAGAAAATATAAAAATGAGGGTAAATACACAGATAAATTGGGGAGAGAAATGGCTAAAAACGTATTGCTTGAAGTGATGTTACTACAAGAAAAACAGTACTTCCAGGGTAAAACTTACTCACACAACTCCACCTCCTTTTGGTAGGGATTTCTTTTTACATTCCTCTGCCTAAATCCCAATATTTCTGTCCACGAGAGACTTTACAAATGAGACTAAACAGTAAAACAAGCAAAACTTGGAAAATGTTCCTTAAAATAATAATTGTATGTAATGCACTAATGGAGGAAATACTGTTTTAGGTTTACTAATAGGAGATAATACATTCAGTTTTGTTCAAAGTTCTCATCACTCTGTTTCTCAGATGCATTCAGATTATCAGATGTATCTGGTCTCAAATCTAGTTCATGTTTACAAAAGGGAGTCAAAAATAAATAAATTATTTTAAGCATTATGCACAACAAACAGCATTAAGATAGACCTTTTTTTAAGTGTAATTGAACCTTTTTGTAATCACAAAAATCTGTATTTTTTGTCTCCCTATTGTCAACTGGCTGTCCAAAGACATCAATTAACTTTGGGCTTTTTTGGTTCTTTTTTTCTCCTTTGGATTTGGAATTGGTTTATTTCAAGCAACCAAAACAAAAAATACTAAAAAGAAAAAGAAAGCAAACAAAAAACACACGTATCTACATAAAGATATATCACACCTTGGATAATTAATCGTGAATTGATTTGAAAATTTAAAAAAATAAAGGAAAAGAGATACATCTCCACATATACACATTTAAATTATGCCATAAAATTACACTTAATCATGAGTAGAGACCACTTTAATTAATTGATGTCATAACTTGGAAATTGCTTTTTTATCATAGCTCAAAAAAACAGCAGATTATAGTAAAAAAACACACATTAATAGTTTATAAATTGCAGTAAATTGCACTATTTAACAATAACAACACTACAAATCAATAAATAACACAATGAAATCCGGTGTCCAAAGGCGATGTACAGTTTAATAGCTGACAGAAAGAAAGATCTGCAAAGTGCTCTTTCCTCTCAGTCTCTGATTGAAGGAGCTCCTCATGCGAGGATGATGATGAAGAAGATTGTCCATACAATGTATTCCATTCTCCACCACATCCTCCTCCCACCCACCAGTCACAGACTCCAGGAGACATCCCAGAGCAAAGCCAGATTGTCGATACTCCTCCTGTTCCTGTCAGTGTTTTCACCCCCCACTAGCTCACTCCATAGAAGAGGGGAGGTGCAACAACGCCATCATACATAAACTCTTTAAGAGACCTGCAAACTCTGAAGGACCTCATGTTCCTCAGCTTCTCTGGCGGCATTTTGTTGTGACTAAGCAACAACAGCTGATCGTATCAATGATGCACCTGCAGACCACTTCAGACCCAGAAAGTGGTGAAAAAGAAGTCCAAAAAGGAGTAGCAGGCAAGCCAGCACACTCATTATGTATAAAAAAAAGACCATGTCCATCAAAAACAGGGTTAACAACAAGAGAACAACAAACAAATCAAAAACAAGTAAGCTAACACAGAGCTATGGTGTATAGTAGACATATTAGTACTCATGCATGCAATACATGAGACATTGAGTCCTTTAAAAGTTTAGCTTGACGAAAAGAGTTTAATTAATTGCTTGACAAGGAGTGGGAGGAAACCAACTTATACTATCCGACCGAAATGTGTTATGTGGTCCTCGTGTTCTGTGGTAAATTCCATATAATTTTCTTTTTGGGGAAATTTATTCTAATTGGATAATTATCATAATACATTTTCAAATGTATTCATTTAGTGATAATCAGTGTCCTTGTTGCAGTTAGAGCAAATACCAGAGATGGTTATGATGAAAAATGAAAGGTCCATATTCTGTAGATAGTCCATGGTGGTTCCAAAGTTGGAATTCATTCTTCTGCTGTCAAATTGGCTTTTTGAAATTGTCTATGCTGTAATATTTGCAGACCATGTTTATCAGGGTACTGGTACTTCTTCTGCAAGCATTCATTAAAAATAGTTGTTTTTTTTTTTTGCTTGTTTGTTTTTTGTTTTTTATCAGTAGGTTTTATATCTCACAATGTCAGGTGAGGAAGATAACAGGTGAAGCACTGCCTGTCATCTACCTTTTACTCTGACCTCCCTGCATGAAACGTGTCTCAACCAGGATCAAAAAGTTCCCGATCCGATCCCAAACCCGCCCAAACTATGTCCATCCACCTAAAGCAATTTTTGCCTGCAGTGTCAGAATGAAAACCGCTCAACTGAAACCGCCCAGTCTGACAATGCTGCTTCTGCTCGCTAACTTGCCAGTCTCTGGACTTGCTGTTGACTTGAATATCCCATTGCTGTAAAAGGACGGGGAAGACCAAACACTTTTACATGATCAGTCTTATGCCAGTTCAGTGATTTAGGGTGTTTTTTTTGTTTTGTTTTTATGACAGAGTTAAATAATAACTGGGGGCCCCAGGCAATCGCCTACCTTTGCCTAGCCCTGCAATTGAATAAG
Organism: Oryzias curvinotus; assembly: GCA_023969325.1. NCBI lineage: Eukaryota > Metazoa > Chordata > Actinopteri > Beloniformes > Adrianichthyidae > Oryzias > Oryzias curvinotus. The sequence goes on from CM043720.1 coordinate 6,801,892, forward strand.
ATGCTTTTTTTATTCTTAGCAGTTTTTTTAGCAATGCCTTTACCAAATTGGCAGATGTATTTCATTTTTGTCGCGCATTTCCTCATATAAGAAGCTGGCACAGAGACCATGACAGAAAACTTTTACATTCCACACAAACTCAAGGCAGCATATAATTGAATTGTTGTTTTCCCAGCACTTGTACTAAATGGATTCTGCTGGATGTGAAGCTCTATGTCCTTCTAAGAAAAATGTAATATCCCCTCATAAGTTCACATGCCTCAGTTGGAGGCAGCACTTTTTAGTTCCGGTTTGATGCTTGGGCTTACCATACATTTGGTCCGAAATTGTCTTCTCTGCTGTCATGTGAGCTAAACGATTACATGTTAAAAAAAAGTGTTTTACATTTTTATGACCAATGTAGTTTCTTCCAACCCCTAAACATAGTGTATGATATCAGTTTAATAGGGTGTATGCCTGCTACGCATCTCTGCAAACGTTTTTTCCTTTCTGGCCAATTATTCCATTTACTTGAGGGCATGTCATCTGTATCCAAACCTAAAACAGATAAGCTCACACAAAAATTGCCCAACATATATGTCCTGTTACATTATTATGTATTATTACTGTTCTGAATGGGTATACATAGAGCTGTTTCAGTGCAGTGACACTGCTAGCCGCTGCATCAATGTCCCTGATTATTTCTATAAAACTCTCACTCCAATCATCTTTTGTGCCGTTCTAAGGCTGAATCCGAATTGCTTCCCTACACCTACATTTATCCGTCCAAGGCAGAGATATGAAAAGAAAATAGTGTCTTGAAATTTGGACGTTACTACGGCTCAATGACGTCAAAAATAGCTGCTGATTATCTACGTTTGTGTATAGCTGCCAGGGCTCAGAAAAAACAACAACATTGGTTTTGATAAAGTCATGCAAGAAGAATAACTCAATATTTACATCTTAGTGTAAACTGCTGCGGTTCAGAACACACCCAAGGAAAGAAATGTGTTTCTCCTCCTCCCCATAGTGTGACACGGACCGGCAGACGGGTAGAGGGATGGCCAGCTTTAAGTAGCAATGGCTCTATGTGTCAGCAAGCCATAGTAACTTCCAAATTTCAAGACACTATTTTTTCCATGTCTATCCACTTGGAGAGACCTTTTTGTGAAGGTTGGGAGAAGCAGTAAGAGTAGGGAAGCAAGTTGGATTCAGCCTAAAAGCCTTTGTAGAGGTCTTTTGATTGTGATTATGCCGTTTTGAGCCTATATCAAAAACGTGTAGTTTTTCTGGGACATAGTATCTGCAGTATCTGATCAGAAATTCCCCTCTGAGTTTGGGGCAAAACTGTTGGCATGGAGTAAGTTTGCTCCCGTTTCCCATCATCCACATGTTTACACGCTCTCCTGCTAACTTACAGCCACTTAAAGTCCTAATATAACATTATCAGTTATATCATACAACAAAAATGGTAAGCGACTTTGGAACTATCCAGTCACTTGAGCCAGATACCAGCTCGAACGAGAAAAATAAAGACGTTAATGGATCTATTTTTTTGCAAGTGGATGCATCAGAGTGAAGCAGAATGCTTGTGTTCAGCAGATTGTAGCTACAAACTTTTTCCAGTGGAAAAGTACTGGAAAAGTCGGTCTTTAAGGTATAATAAAGATAAGATCATGTAAAAAGCACCACTTCCTATACAGCATTGTTGCTTTGGAAACTAAAATAAGGTTTCGTTGTTGTTGAAATTAATATCCTTTAACAGTTTTATTTCTTTTCTTTACTTGAGAACAGTAAACATACACTAAACTTGTGTCAAGAAGGCCACTGTCTTATATGTGATTAGCTAAATGACCTTGATTTTATGCAAACCTGAATAATTTATTCTGTATATCCTTTTTTATTAAGAATACATTTGTTTGGTGTTGTATTGTTTTCCATCATGACCTACTTTGGACGTACTGCTGCTTCAATATTTGGTTCAACCGTATTTTTCACACCGATTCTTTAATATGTTTGTTTATTTCCCATTTACAATTAGTATCAAGTCCAACAATATATGCAATATTCTAGTTATATTCAGTCTGGGAACTTAGGGGAGTGAAATATTGATCTCAGGTGTGTTCATCCTACACGATGCAATCTATTCCACTGGTACTGTATTTGATCACAAGGTCAAATGCACAAAAATAAATATTTGTGCAAACAGAATCCTACTGGGACTGCAGAAAAGGTATGGAATGACAAGAAAGGTGTTGAACTTATGTGTAAAAATAAAAAGAATAAAAGCATGGTCTTTCACTTCTTGTAAGGTACATCTAAGTTTTTTAAAATAGAAGCGTGTGCATGAAATGATTTTTTTTAGAGATCATAAACACACATGAAGGTTTCCATTTGTGTGTCATCCTTTGCTTTAATTCTCAGATACATTGAGGCTTTTGTGTGAGACCATTGGAGGCAAATAGGAGTCATATCGCTCAGGAGACGACTCCTGTTTTCCAGAGATAAATGTGTTTTGATGCAGTGTGTGTGAATACGCTCAGAACAATCCAAAACCCTGTAATGATGCAGTCTACCGGTAAGAGGGAGCTGTCATTTCCACTTCAAAACAAGTGTTTGCTTTTTTGCTCAAGCTGGAAGTCATTGCAGCAAGACCACAATACGCACAGATCCTAATTTGCTTCTAATTTGAAACTGCTGAGATCTGATCAATATAAAATTAAACAGTGTGCTGTATCTGGAGAAAAAGTGGAAGCATGCAGGTCTGAGAAGATGCTCAAGGTTGGGAACTTTGAGGGTGTCATTATCATGATATCGACTACTGAGCTGCTGAAGAGACTGTTGCACATCACACAAAATCGTGAGAAAAATAAGAACATGTTAAAAACACCCAAAAAAAACGATTTTTAATAAGAGAGGGTGTTCATACTTTCAGTTACTGTTTTTTTTTTTTTTTAAACAATAAGCTAACACACAGAATTGGCATTTTTTAAACATGTTCTTAAATAAAAAGAGAAGTTTTGGAAATACCTGAAAGGAAACAACTGTTGGAAAGTTTTGGCAGAATAGTCAACACGCACTGAAAGACCACATCTTTTTTAATGCCATGCACTTACACTCAATTATTTTTGCCAGTTGAAAAACAGAGAGAAAATACTAGCTTTAAATACGAATTTGTAATTCTTCCATTCGACTGAAGGACACTGAAGTTCCTTTTCTTGGGTGACTGATCTCATCAGGCTCTTTAATATGAAGCTCGCACTCTGAAAATTGACTTCTTTCAGGTGATCTCTTCTCCATCAGCAACTTTCCGGCTAAGCCATTGTAGAAATTTGTTCTGGCCTCATCGAAACTTGGTTGTTCCTCCTACAACAGAAAATTACACAGGGTCAAATAATTCCAATTAATGCGCTCTGAGGTAAATTGGGCTACAATTCATCGAAGTCTAAAAGTTGACACATCAGATGCAGTGCGGTGGATCCAAATCAACTCAGACTGGAATGATTATAGTGTTTGATGATTTCGGAAAGTTTAGAATCGAAGTCTGACACTAAAACAAATGTGGTAAATGTACCTTTAGGTGTGACTGGGAGATGGTCATGCACATTTTTGTCTGGCAAAATATTACATTTTGTGTAAAGCAGCTCACTTTAAAAGAATATTGATCTTCCTCCTTGTAGAGAAGCACCTTTGTGTAAACAACTTTTTTCTAATGATTACTAAAAAGTCAATCTCCTTTCAGGGCAGTTTCATTCAAGTTTCAAACATGTTCCAAACCTGGGGTCAGCTTGAAGACCTTCAATCGAAACTGATGTTGTACCTTTTGTATATGTAATAGTAAAAGACAACACTTTTCTGTGCCACGTCGCACAAAAATCAGTTACTTGGAAGAGAGATCTGCTTTCTCCGTATTGATCCCCAACTTCCAGCTGCTTGGTTTTGTTCCATTGTGAGGCTCAAATCCGTGCAGTCCTCAAATAAAAGGCTGAGCGTGTATCAATGCCTCTTCTTTTTTTCAGTTGAGGAATCACCAGGAAGGGGGGAGAGGGTGAACTTGGGGTGTGTTCTGTCAAAAATGCTCAGTTTTGGTGTCAGAGGTGATTCATATCTGTAAATCTCAAAATAAATGTGAAAAGGAGGACGCTTGGTGAGTAATTTTAGAGGGAATACAACTGGATTTCAAGGAGTCAGAACAGTTTATATGGAAAAAAAGAGATAAACTTTTTGTATTCTGTGTACATTCCCAGTCAGGCTTTACTGGATTTTGTGCCTTTACTTGCAGTGACTAATGAAAAAAGGCAGGAAACTAGCTTAAACAGTCTAAAGCTGTGAGAATTGCACTTAAGTTGAAATGACCTTACAGGCAATATTTTTATGAGTCATATTGAGGGTTTGTGTTCACATTTGCTTTTGCAGACGATGAACGGTCTCAGTGTTCTCATTTGCAGAAGGGCCTGTCACCTCTGCCTACCTGACCTGGAGCAGAACTGAAGGACTTCTGCTGAAAATAGGAAATAGGTAGGTCATCCCAAAACGACAGTTGACACTGGTGACTCCAGCTTTCTACAGAGCATCTGAACCACACAGAACCCAACCTTCAGCTGGGCTCACCCACTCCACTCCAGCTTTGAGGCTTTTTTATTCTCCAATATAATAACAGCATTTTTTCAAAATTGATCGCTGCATGTTGAATATTTTAATAAGCTATGCAGCAGAGTTGTGTGAAGATGCTCCTGCATCAACTTCATCATCATTTCTTCCTTGAATTTGCCAACAAAGTATGCCGTTTAAAAAAAAAATTTAAGTTGTAATTTTTTTTAAAGCATAAATTTATTCCACCCCCATATTCAAATACATTTTTTTTTAAATCAGCATTCTTGGCCGTTTTTGCCGACAATACTGCAAAGATATTTTGTGCCAGATGTCCCATTTTAAACAATGTCTCCTTAAAAACAAAACTTTAAAAGTAAGGAAACAGGATAAATGTTCTTATCCAGAAATGTTTGCAATTTAAACTTTGAATGATTGGTGCTGGACCACCTGAAGGTCATCACTGACTCTCTGCTAGACCCCCTGCAGTTTGCCTACATCCTGCACCCCCTTGACTCTGCAGAGACCTACACACAGGTCCTGTTTGTGGACTTCAGCTCTGCATTCAGCTCCATCGTCCCAGAGCTCCTCCACTACAAACTGACTTGCTCACCGTCCCTCTCCACACCTGTTAGTGGATCCCCAGTATCCTGACTGACAGGAGGCAGCGGTTGAAACTGGTACACTTCACATCAAGCACCTGGATTCTGAACACTGGCGCCCCCAAGGGGTGTGATCTCTCCCCACTGCTGTTCTCCCTCAACACCAATGACTGCACATCAGGGGCCCCTTCTGTGAAACTCCTGAAGTTTGCAGACGACACCACATTCATTGGGCTCATCCGGGATGGGGTTGAACCCATGTAAAACGATGGAGATGACAGTGGACTTCAGGAGGAACCCCCTACCCCACCCCTCCACTCACAATTATCAACAGCACTGTGCCCTCAACAGATTTAGATTCTGATTCTGGTCCTACACCACGAAAAAGCAACTTTTTGAGCCTTTAAGTATATAATAATGTTCATTCCTCACTATAAACAACGCCATTCCTCTAAAAACCTGCACTCTGAGCACCAGCTCCTCCCAACCCATGAAAACAAGTGGGTTCTCACATTGTGACATCCCAAAGTGAGGAACAGCCCCCTCCGGGAAGGGTCTGTGCTGCCAGCACAGTGTGTGTGTGCACTGTGCTGCGGGCACACGCACACATTCTTTCTGCAGAGCCAGTGGTGATCGACAAAAATGATTTAATCTTATATGTACAATATGCACATCCATGTTTGCAAAAGTTTAGATGTTGTTTGTTTTCGTGGGAGAATTGCAGACACACTACAGAGGACATCTCTAGGTTGACGTCATAAAGTGAGCAGCAACCACAAAGCCTCAGAGACCTACTTCCAAGTAGGAAAACTGTAAAATATATATATTAAAAAATGTTCTTTAGCATACCAAAGGTACTCTAAAAGGCTTGAGAAAATCATGATATAAGCCCTTTCATATATTTTTCCAGGAACTTAAAATTTTTCCTTTATTTTTTCTTTATTTTCACAGTATCTGAAAATCCATTTCTGGTCATTTTGCTCTTTCATTTTATATCAGCTGTACAATCGGGTTTATTTTGGGGGATTTTTCTACTTAAATAAATGCAATAAAATCGATGACATGCATTAACTCACCATCCTTCACTTTAATTTTTTTTTTTATTGTTAAAAAAGCTTAAAGAGGTCATATTTTGGACAAACATCTTTGTCTTTTTGGCATGAAACTAACAAAACAAAAAAGCAGGATTTCTTTAAATTTGCTTTATGTGCCCCACATTGAACCCCTTTAATTGTAAATAACATTTAAAAGTTTGTCAGAAACCTTTATTACATTAACATTAACAGAACTGCAGTTTGATCACAAAACAACAGTTTTCTGCTCGTTAAATCAAGTTCTTTGATTCATGTCGTGGGCCACAAACTGAATGTCAGTCGGGATCTAAACATGATTGTGTGGGAGGTGAACAATATTTATGTGAGAAGAGACAGAAATTATGATGTTTAACTAAAAAAAACTATTTGTGACATAAAACTCCTGCACGTTTGTGCACATTTTATGATTAAATATTCTTAGAAGATGGATCTTACCATCAAGTGGAATCGATCAGCTTCTCAAAAATCACTGATTGCAAGAAATGTTAGATCCATTGGATTTTCATTTGGACACTATAGTTTTATGTAAAACATTTGAGCAGAAAAATAAGGACGAGCTATTAGGATTTAACAAAAGATGAGCATTTTTAGGCGTAAAAATGTAAAATATGGACTATTTTTTGGTTTACAAAAAAGAAATTCAAGTTATTCTAATGTTTTTGCTTTTGTAAAAAATTAAAATTGGGAAAGAAACCAATATAAAAAAATCTCAAAGATTTTAAGTTTAAAGAAGACAGTTAAGCAAAAGGCTGTACTGCTTGCTTTATTTTTTGAGAATAGCTAAATGTAGTCCAGATAAAATCATATAAAAAGTAACATTAAAAGTCAGTCTTCGATAAGTGTTTTTATGTCCTAAATTATTCCTGTGATTCAGACTTTTTCAAAAACAATTAAAAGTTATTTATAAGAACAAATTACTTCTTACTTTGATCTTCTTTTATGGCATTCAAACCTTTTAAATATCAATTTTTTAGAATGAGAAAAATCTTTTGGGCTTTTTTTGTAACGTAACTATAAAATTATCAATGAACAAGTGAAGCACTTAAAAATGAAGGTTTGATGGGTTTCTCTTTATCAGAAATGTTTTAACTGGGAGAGTTTGGTTGAAATGAACTGAATTTACAGCACGAGGAAAAGTAAGTACCGTAAGTAAGTAAGTTTCATCATGTTACCTTCTTCTTGATGGTCTCAGTGAAAATCTTTCTGATGGGTCTTGAGTAAAAGGCATCTTCGTCTTTTATTGATAATCTGGGAATAGCTGTCATTGGTCGGATAATTCCAGGTTTTGCCTAAAAAAAATTACAAAATATTAAAAAATATATATTTCAAAGACTAAGTTCGCCAAAAACTTCTATTGGAGCTGGAACATCATCTACCTTCTTGGAATCCACCAGGGTCCGTGCCTTATTGGGGGATGGATAAAGGCTGCACAAAGATGCCTTAAATTAAAAAAATAAAAAAGAAAGAAATGTTTTAATAATAAGAAATGACATGATTAATTTCATGACTTTACTTTAGCTAAAAAAAAATACAGTGTGTGGACTCTGACTCCTACTCACATATTTTGTTTCACGCCCCAAGGATTTTTGAAATGATTGAGTTTTATGCTGGAGGTGAAAAAGAAAAACGTACAGCATGTATTACCTTGATGGAAACTAAAAAAACGTTATTATGAAGCTGGGTTTTTCAAACAAAAGTCTCAGTCCTTGTTGCAAAAAATGTCTTTGTTGGATGTGCCTTGGAACTTTCCAGGTTGCTTTGTTTTGCAGCGATAATGGACCTCAGCTTGTTGCCTCCTCTTGGTGTTTTTGAAGTGTTTAAATATCCAGCTGATTGTCTTTGCCTTAGCAGTGACTGGAATGACTAAAATGTCATCTTCTGAATGTCAGATTTTAAACAAAGTCTTCAAACACTGTTTTTTTTTTTAAACAAAAAAGAAATCACAAGCACCCCTCTTCTGGGATAGATAATGAGCATAATAGCTTTTCTTTGTGGCCTTGTGATTGCACCATCAGATTTAACTTTCTTTTTATTTGTGCTCTGCTTTTTGAAGAGGCAGAACACATTTTCTGATCTAAAGGTTAAAGAGACTTTCAATGGAGCATTTTTCGTTTTAGCTTTGGGCGCTTCAAGCCCCAAACTGCCATCAGTGTTCTGCAGTTCTTGTTGAAGCTTCAAACCTTTTTTCAGGCATAATTTTGGAGCTCAGATGAGGTTTGTGGAATATCTACGTATTGAAGGAGGCACCCTGTCTTCACATCTGACCTAACTCTTTTAGTTAGGTTAAATTGTGACAGTAAGATCTTCAGATCCTGTGGTTGCCAAACATGCCCACATCATCATTCTACCACTCCATGCTTGATAGTGAGTAGAAAGTGTGTGTTTTCTACTTAAATTCAACACATTTACTTTTATTAATACAAATGTCTATCTATCTATCTATCTATCTATCTATCTATCTATCTATCTATCTATCTATCTATCTATCTATCTATCTATCTATATACCCAGGCTGTGTCCCACCAAGGTGGGGTAGCCTAGACAGGGCACACAAATTTAACTCCCTCCTTCTCTTCCCCAAATCCTCCTCCTTCAGTGTGTATGACTAGTCCCTGTGGTTAGGGGTCAAAAAGAATACTACCAACTTATTCCCTGCGTGTCGTAAAAGGCGACTAAAAGGGTCGGAGCGAGAGGACTGGGAATCCTCTCCTTTTGTAACTAGATTCCTAAATACGGACAGGGTTGAGGTGGGAAGGGGAGGTTACCTCCCCAAACCCTTAAGATAATACAAATGTATCATACATAAAACCGCTCTGATGCTCATTTCAAAGATTTTTTTGAATGTTTCATCCCACACAAGATTAAAGATGCTAATGTCCCTCCTTTACCCTTTTACATCAGAGCTTTAGCTCTAGTGGTTACAGTCTTTTGACCACTAGGCTATGCAATTACCGTAATTCCTCTGAAGCAAAGACAGGCAGCTTTGAGTAAATATCCCAAACAACTTTACTCTGCGTCACAATCTACGTATTTACGTTGATCACGTTAGCGGTTAATGATCAGTAATAATCAGCTGTCCACCTAACACCTGACCTCTTAATGCCTACACAAAAACGTGGATTTTGCCAACATTTTTGCAATCTGCTTTTGCACATTGAGTGATCAGAATTTCATTTTCTTTTTAGCAAGATAGAATTCAACAAGTTCATTAGAGATTCATTCCAAGTACAAGCTTCTTTTCTTTTGCTTGTTAGAATTTCTTTTACAAGTAAAACTGCTAAAGTATGTTAAAGAGGAAATTCATCTTACCTGAAAACCAGTGTTGGTTTTTGATGATTTTGAGATCTGTCAGCCAAAATTCAAAACACATTTTAACAGACTAAAACAGAAATGTTTATTTTAATTTCCAATCTAAAGGAACATCAAATGATGACACTTACAACAGGTTTGGAATCTGCCAGGACCTCATCAATTACTGCATAAAGCTCCTCTGACTGTTGTCGAAGCTGAGCTGGAGAGTACATCTAGCAGAGGAGCCATGCTGTTAATGCCACTGTGAGAACCGTACATGTTAAAGCCTACAGGCATGTTGCAGTACCTCTGAGTGTGTGTCAGTGACAGTCCTGTCCAGGAGCCCACTCTGGCTCCTCTCTACCTGCTCATCTATCTCCTGTAAATTTAAACAGGGAGAGGAGAAATAGATGTTGCTGACAAACCTGCTTCACCATTTTTATGTTCACAAGGTGCTGACCTTTATCCCAGATGGTTTAAAATACATTATTCATGGTGGAATTCAGATTTTTCTTTTGTCGTTCTTTGCTCGTTGTTCTGCAGAATCCAGAGGCTTTGGCGTCAAAGCCTCATTTAGCCTTATTAAGCATTATTTTCAAACCTAAATTCTGTTATTTAAATAAAAGGTGCATAAAAAATGTAAAACATCTGAAATGCTTTGACAACCTGTCCATAAAAAAAACCCTTTGGTACTGAGTTAATCAACAGCCAGTCTGACAATTACTGGGAAGCTGCACACAACAATAAATTAGATTCTCCTAAGACAAAAATATCCAAATATAAATGTATTTGCCTGTCACTGTAGGCAAGTGCTGTTTATGTTTGCAATTAAAAATACAATATGATTACATTTTGATGGTTACAAACAAAATAATACATAAGTTTCGATAATTTACATACATTTAAATTAGATTATTCTAACCAGCAGTCTCTGGGCTTTCAACAGTAATTTGGTAAATTTAGCAGTATAAAAATGATGGTGAATGTGTCAAACTTACTTGCTGATCCAAGAGAAGGTTGTTTGTGGGAATAGCAGCCAGTGATTTGTAGCTTGACTTAATCTTGAGTGTCTGAATTTTATTTTTTTTTTATGAGAAAAGGAAACAAATTGTTTAAATTAGCTGGAACTCAAAATTCCACATTTCACACACATCAACCCGTGTCTGGATAAAGCTTGGGTTATTTGTTTGAGCATACTTCATCTTAAAATGGTGATCTTACAAAACAGCAAATAAAACTGAAACTGCAATGAAAATAACGTTAAAGCGGGTCGTTTCTCTCAGCACTCACTTTCATGCACAGACGGTTCAGGTCAACAAACACAATTAACAAGGCAAAAAGGGTTAGAAAACGGCTGGAAGATTATTCCCCTATTTATTTAAACAGAAAAACTTCCTGTGTTTTTGTACCCTTTTAGAGGTAAGACCAAAGAAAGTCAAACTTGAAAGCCACTAATGCAGAGGTGAACCGAAAATATGGGGGGAGCGGGGCAAAGGACTTTGAAAGGGTGGCAAAACGCCAGAGCTTAAGGTCATTACAAATGGAAAATTTTAACATTTGTTTTTTTTTACTTAAAAATGTTGCTTGTGCTTTTTGAAATGCTTGAAAAAGCTTGTATTGATGATTTCTTCATCTTTGTCAGTAATTATACTGATATTGAGTCAAAAATTGGAGGGGGAAGTGTAGGCCTGTTGTTCCGCTCCAGCACTAAGGTATAAAATCATCTGCATAATGAAGAAAGCATCAAATGTGATGTGCATGTTTTGCTCTTCGTTCTGTGAAACAGAGTAAATGTCAAGTGATGTCCACCCCTCAGGCTGATGTCATGCATGCTGCAAGCGGACGGGCTACCTTTCTTTTTTTACCCTCGCCGTCACTGCAGTCTGAAATTCCACTCCCCGGCCTTGGGGAGGGCGTGGATCTCAGAGACACAGAAGGGGACGGAGTGAGGTTTCGTACTGGTGGAGCCAGAGAGGGCGTGGGAGTGGAGGGGCTGACGGGGGACCGCCATCCAGGCAAAACAACTGTTGTGTGGCGGGAAGGGGACAGGCAGTAAGCTTCACGGAAGGCCTGCGAAGGTGTGACACTTCTGGTGACGGGAAAACTCTTATCTGAATCAAACACCCCCACACTGGGGGTGGGAGTTGTGTTTTGCGAAGAAGGTGCTGGGTCTGCGAGAGCAGAATAAACTGAGATTGATGTTGGTGGTTGAGGGGAAACAGGTGGAGATTTCAGCCGCTGAGACAGCAAGCAAAGCTTTGAGAGGGAGGTCTTTGATTGGGGTGTACTTTTCATTCCCTCATTACAAAGTTTGGAGGGGGAAGAGATGAGTTCTTTCAGTTTGGTGTCTGCGTGTGGGCTGTTGCGCTTGGAAAAGGAGCGGTACGCTGAAGCAGCAAAATCAGAATTTTCATGCTTTGGTGGAGAGGCAGAATTGAAGTTTGATAGCAGAGGCAGAGGAGTTCGGGGGGACGTGCCGTTCCTCACGGGTGGAAGCGGAATAACTTGCTCCCGCCTGAGCCCACTGCTCGAGCAAATTTGCTCTGAACATCTTTCCATCTTAGTTGGAGGCCAGCTTCTGTCCGAGGCTGTGACACAGCTTTTGGGTTTGCTGTAAATTTGGTTCTGACTATCTATTGAGGTGGAGGAGGAGAACTGAGAGGAAAGCTGGAGGGGGATGGAGGCCACACTGGAAGCAGCTGAGCACGCTTTACAGAAAGACAGGCTCACGGGGTTAACAGGCCAGCAGGGGGTGTAAGGCCTCTCCTGTGCTGGCGACAAGACGGGGAGACGACCTTTCCTGAGGATGGCAGTGAGGAGGGAAAGTCGGGTGACAGGAGGCCGGTGTCGGGGAGGGGGTGTCTGTGGACACAGGCTATCACAAGATGAGTAACAAGTCTGAGGGATGTTAACCAGACTGGAGCCTGGAGCAAGAAAGTGCTTCTTGATCTGAATAACAGCAGGGGAGAAGACTCCGGAGTGGACGGAGAAGCAGGGAGACACCGTGGGGGTGAAAGAGCATGAAGAGGTCACAGACAAAGGCTGAAACCAGCTTTTCTCCTTGTCCCAACCCTCCAAGAGGATGGACTCTCTGGAGGATGCCGGCGTGGGGAACAGCTCCAAAGAGTTTGTGGGGCTCATCCTGTCCTCTGACGGTCTGTTCTCAGAGCAACCCGAGCTGACTTCGGCTCGCTGAACATCCTTGTGTCTGTCAACACCCGTTTCCATGGAGACCACCTCCATGGAGGCTATGTGGTTGGATGTATTTTGAGACCAAGAGCTGGCTGGAGGTGAGGCTTTGATTTGAGAGAAGATATCAGGACCTGGACTGGACTTCAACTAAAACACAAAGACATTTGTGGGTTGTTGTTTTTGTTTTGTTTTTATCTTTTAGGCTATAGGCTTATGTATGCATACATACAAAATACAATACATTATAGTTAACATACAATCAAAAATGGTTTAAATTATATGCAGTTTTGTTTTTGTTTTTTCGTTTTTATGCAAACTACCTTGTATAAACACATTAAATGTCAAATAAAACCTATTTTCCTATTTGTGGTGTTGAGAATTGTGGTGTTGTACTCACTCTGGGTTGTGTATCCAGCTGGATAAGGTGTCTAGCTCCTTCTTCCACAGAGTCCTTGATAACAACTCTCTCTGCTTTGAAAATCTCTTGCTCCGGCATGGTCTCCCACATATTCCTCTCGTGGGACTCAACTGGATTCTAGTAGGAGAAAATGGGAAGAAAAAATATGTGTTGAAGAGGAACGGGGCAAGTGAAACCCGAGAAAGGGGGAGGTGAACTTCAGTAAGCTTCTGTGGGCTCGCGGGTCTGCTTGTTTTCCCCACACCACAAGCCCTACATATATAACGCTCCCGTACACGCGCATGTCCTGCTGACATTTAGGAAGCAGATGACTCATCTGCTGCGCTGAATAACTGACACAACCTCACAGCTCACATATGACTTTAAGGCCTTCCATCTGCAATTTTTAGATTGTCTATTTGTTTAGCATTTCTTGACATATTTCATTTTTTCTGTTATTGTTTTAGTTATATCAGAGGATTTTTAAAGCATCCTGAGACTATAGTGACAAACTGAGAACAGAGCGTCACTGAAATCCTGAAACTGGGAGTTTTCAGTTTTCTTAAAGGAGTCACAGAATCTTAGCGTCTGTAACTTTTCTCCGTTCAGTTTTTGTGAAGAAAAAAAAAATGTAAATGTGAGAGGATTTTAATTTTTAAGAGAAAAAAGTAGAATATGAAGTACTGGCTACCGCAAACATTCAGGTAACATCGAGTCAGTGACGTCTATAAATTAATCTCAATGTTTTATCCAAAATTTGATCTGGATACAAAAACAATGTTAGAGGATCTGTAACTTCATGCTGACATATTTTGTAATTAAAGACAGAGTAAAATTGTGTTTTTGTGGTATTTTTCTCATATATTTTTCTCCAAATTAAGCTTAAAGTTGTATTACTGAGTAATTCTTTATTCAAATCGTGAATCAGAAGCAGACAAAAACCTGTCCATAAAAAACCCCTTCGGTATAGAGTTAATTAACAGCCACTCTGACAATTACAGGGATGCTGCACACAACAATAAATTACATTCCCTCTTCTTAGAGTGACATAGAAGCTCTACGGCAAGCAAGAAGCTCCCATATGCTCCTTTCTGATGTGTCCATTTGCAGACAAATAGATCCATGTACGTCTTTGTTTTCCTCGTCTTAGCTGGTATCTGGCTCTAAACTGTACGGCTGGATAGCTCCAATAATGCTTCATTTTTTTGTTGCTCCTCTAATGTTAGGTTGGGGGTGTGAGGGGCTGTAAGATAGTGGGAGACAGTAAACCGATGGATGATGAGAAGGGGGCAGGCTTATTCCATTCCAACAGTCCCACCCATAACCTAGAGGTAAATTTCTAATGAACTCTTGCTGCTATGCAGAAATAATGTCTAAAAAAGCAACAAAAGTTTTTTATATATATATATATATATTGGCTCAAAACAACATAATCATAATAAAAAGATCACTGGGAATGCCTTTAAAAAAAGATCACAAGATGATCGGAGTGGGGCTAAAACCACTCCCAAATGAGCAAAATATTCTTAATTTAGCTAAGTTCAGCTGGAGTTTAATGTCACAGAAGATTTTCTAAAACAAATTTTATTTTAAAAAATAAGGTCACTCCGTCTGCAGTATTAGATGAGTGAACATGTCTTATGTCTTTATGATCCTAAAGGTTAGGAATGAAAGAAAAAAGTATCAAGTAATTTAATTTTATCCATTAATTAAGAGCCTGAAAACTTGTTAGATGCAAAAATTCATTCACATGAAAATTGAAAGGTTCCTATAAAGTAATGATATGATGGTTTTGAAATGCATGTTTGATTTTTGTTGCATTTACGTGTCTTTTGTCATGGTTTGTGTGTTTCCTCTGTAACAGTCACAGCATGTTCACCTTTCTTTATTTAAATTGTTGATCCTTGGTGTATTTGTGCGTCTGTTTTTCAGCTCGTCTGGTTCTGTCACCCTTTTTGCTTCTCAGACAGTACATAATTAATATGGCTTCAGTCAGAGTCCCCATATTGATTATATTCCTACTATAGCAAAGAAAATATAAGAATAAAAAAAATACAGGCGTGTTGTGGTGATTCTTTTCTGTTGAGTCGGAACTGAATGGTGGTATAGAGGGACCAAGGGATGTTTTTGCCTGGTTAGATCACTGTTCTCTTTTAAAATTGGCTTCTGTGTAAAAAATAATTTATCTGAACTGAATCTTATAAAACCTCTGTCAGCTTAAATGGTTTTTCATGGATTTTCCTATTATGATAATTGCCGCTGCTCTGAAATGCTGCCAGGAACAAAGCCCACCAGTGTTTAAAGAAAGCAAAAGGCCAAACCTGCCCTGAACACATTTTGTTAAAGAAAAACATTGTAAAAAGGTTGATACTCATGGAAGCCTTGTCTTTTTGGTATTCCTCTTTGTCTGCGTTTGCAGAACTTGTCCTGCTTACTCAGATAGCAGAAGAATAACAAGATGAACAGGAACCAAATTGATTTTAGGAAGAGCAAAGGTTAAATGCTGCAGATTTTTTGAAGGTTAGACACCAGGAGGTTCCAGGACTGTATGTACAAATAGTTACCAGAGGAGCACACAGAGCCCGTTCCTGCTCAGGGACCAAACGTATTTGGGATTGATTGGATTGAGTGGATTCTTGGTACAGATCCAGAGTGACTGACCATTCAAGATACCCTTCATGTGCCATGCAACCATTTTATTGGAAATATTACAAGTGTCTGAGGAACTATTTTTAAAGAAAAAAAAGGGTAGAAAAATGTAATGGTGCAAAAAAAATGATCTTTATTGATTCTTAAAACTTTTATAAAGGCGACTGAGTGCAAATAGAAAAGATGAACGCATATTTCTGATTGAATGCTGATAGCTGATAATCATGCACTTAACTGCATTACATAACAACAATAACCACTATACATCCATATGATACTGACACAGAATTTAATTTATATTATGCACAAACACCACACAGAGGATTTAGTTATTACAGCCTACAAAATCCTAAAGAAATAGAAATTAGATTCTTAGTTAGAAGAGCAGCTGTATATGCATCCTTACTAACATGAAATCCAACTTTTGTAGAAGTTTTACTCTAAAAACAAAGTTGACACCATTGCACTGACAGCTGTCAGTTTTCTAAACTCATTCAAAATTCTCTTAGAGCTGCTTTTCAGTCTGAACTACATTAATCTGTTGTCAAAATAAATAAATAAAGGATCAGCATAATCACATCTTAGCTGTACAGAATGTCATGAATTAGAATTAGAATTAGAAAAACAAAGTTCATACCAAATAAAATTATTTCTATCCTGTCGTAAGTATTGCACTCATTTCATATCTAACTAGCAATTTAAACCAACACATTTAAAAAGGTTAGTGAGTGATTTTTTTTTTTTTTTCTGTTGGATGTGCGCTTAGTGCATGTTCTAGTGCTTCAGCCTCCTACCTTTTCAGGCCACAGGCCAGATTATTGTCACACAATACTTTCACTGACTTGTCCATATGAGGCTGAAGGGGGAGTCCAAATTCTTTTTATTTTTTTGCCTCCAGTTTCCCTTAACTTCTGTACCTTCATCCTCTGTAAAGTACCTGCATCTGTTTTAAACTTTATTTGCGCACTAGATTTTCTTTAAATCTGGATTTTAAAATGTGATATAGATTTTTCCTTAAACTATAACCAAGCCTTGTTTTGCATTTAAGGTGCAACAAATACATCAAAAAAAAAAAACGGTCTAGAAAACTAGTATTTTCTAAATCTAAAAATAAACATTTTTTGAGCAACTTTAGACAGCCGGTGTCTTAAATATTATGCATTATTATTATGGTCTGTGGGAACAACTGTTGCAGTTCATCCACATTTAAAGACTCCTAGCTTTTGTCTGTTAAATGCAGCATTTTCTTTTCATTAAAGTTAAAGGCCCTTCTTCTGTTGAAACCTTTCAAATACGTTTGTTTTTTGTTAACTTTGTTATTAGAAGTTTCAATTTAGTGGTCGGTGCAGCCGCTTAAAGAAAGAGATTGAATTGTCGACACGTGACCGAGCGACTTGATATCCGTCAAGAATGAGTTGGATGTGGTGGGGAGTAGGGGTGGGTTTATTGATCTGAGTATTGATACTATCGGTACCAAGTATCAATACTTTTATCATCGTTTTTCTTAATACGTTTTAATACATCGTTTTTCTTAATACGTACAGTATACTCAAATTTACTCACAGATTTCAAAAAGTTGAATTAAGTTAATTTTTTTATTTGCTGAAAGTCTTTGTCTAATATTTTATTATACACATAATTAACAAAACGGTACATTTACAAAATTATTCAATGATCACAACATTTTTAGTAAAAAAATATTGACATCGGTATCGATATCGTCGATACAAGCCCTCTAACTACCGGTACTTAGTATTGGAATGATGCCCTGAATTCTCAGTATTGCTCATCTCTAGCGGAGAGAATCCAGTAGTTTCCTAAAATAAAACTTCCTTCAAAATCAGATTATGAATAAAATGGAAAAAATGTAAGTTGGGTTTTTTTCCTCTGGGGCCCGGAACCAACTGTCCCAAGGACTGGTACCAGTCTGGGGGTTTGGAGCCACCGCTATAGAGCCTCAAAGAAAACACTTTTCCATTCTATATTCTATTCTGTATTCTACCTACAATTTACTTGAAAAAAAAACTGAGAATATATTAAATGTACGTATATGTAAAGATTTTGAGCTTGACAAAGTTTATATTTGCCACCAATAAAATGTTGTTTCAACTGAACAAGAACTCGTTCTGAAACTCCGAACCAGTTGATAGGATCAAACATTTAGATGGCCCTTTTTGCCATTTGTCACAGAAGGGCTGCCACTAATGGCAACGGAGGAAGTTGTGAAACCCAAGGCGCCACCCCCTGCAGGAAAACACCTTTGAAGTTTTTATGCAGGCAGCCAACAAGACGCCTTCTGGCATCCAGCTCTGTAGTGCTGCTCTGACGCTGGTGATGGATAAACATCCAAGTGCTCTTTAAGCCCTCCAGAAACCAACACCATGGGGAGCTGACATGAGCACCCAAGGGGGGCCGTTTTCATCTGCATTGTTTGCCCTACAGTGATTCCTCTTAACATGATATGTTCGTATCCAAAACTTTCTGTTAAATTTTGGAAAATATTTTATCTGGTGTCCTAAATACTTAGACACTCTGCAGAAATGTTTCTTTTGTGTGATCCTGTAGATTGTCATTTAATGTCACAAAGAACAAACAATTAAAAGGAATATTAGACTGTCACATTCAATGCATGTGGTGCACAACAAAGATGTGATTTTAGTTCATGTTTTTCTCATTGTAGGTGCCACAGGTGTTTGTGATGAGTACTTCACCTTCTGCTTCAATAAAAAAAAAAGCAAAAGTAATTATCAAAGCTGTCATGTTTAACCAATGAAATAAATTATTTGTTGTTGATATAGATTTAATGATCAGAGTTGAATTAAAGTGATCTAGGAAACTACTTGTAAACTGTATCTTTGAAGCTCATTTTTGCATCATCTGGACGAAAACAATTAATAAACTTTCCCCTTGAAGTAATGCTTTGTGTCACTTAACATCCCGTAAAGCATATATTACACTTTCATTTGCAGGGTGGTCATATTAAATTATTTGCTTCTTGTGAAAAAAAAAGTTCAACTTTAAAAATGACTGATGGTTGATTTTGTATTTATATCTTTTGTAAATGACCATAGAATAAGCGACATCATGGCCTTTCGAAGTGTCCCATCATCTGAAATGATGGGACTTTGCAGAGACAAAAGTCTGACGTGAACACCTCTGAGTCGTCAATTGATTTCTGACAGTGGACGCCTCACCTTTTTTTTTAAGTCTTTGAAACTGAAGGTTTGAGGATAAAAAACAAACAAGAAAACCTGAATGATTGGTGAAATTAAGGGATCACATGTTTATGACATGAAATGATGGTTACTTAAAAGTATGAAAGTGCAGACAAAATAGAAAGGGTTTTTTTAGATTCAGCAAATCCAATACTTCAAACAGTGTGGTTGCAAATAATTGCTGACAGAAGCTGGAGAGATGCTTTTAAAGATTTCCTTGTTAAAACAGCTGGAGAATGGAGCAGAAAAGAAGCTGCAGAAAAGCAGAAGTTTCTCAGTTTGTGCGTCGACTGTACCTTATCTGATTTTACACCCGGAGCTTGGGATGCATCCTCCTCGGTAAAAATGATTTGAGCAGCTAATCTGTGCACCTCCGGTACAAATGAGAAAGTAGTAGATTTATCTGGCGCTCCTGCTGCAACCTGTAAACCAGAGCAAAGAGGAAAGAATGGTGATGGTTCACATTTCTCAACATCCCATGAAACCTACCCTTGTTAAAGGGATTTAGATATAAAGTAAGGGAAATAATTACTGCAAGCAATTGGTCAAATAAAACTGTTATGGCTGTCTTGAAATAAATATTAGAAAGTTTTGAGACCCTACAGCTGAAAACGGATTTCTTTCTTCAAACTTTCTTTCACTCATGTAACCATTTCTGCCTCTAATGATCCATAATTGCATGCACATAGCTCCCAAATTGGGCAATTAAGTGTCATGCAGTTGAAATCCCTGATAAAACTACACTCATTGAGCAGTTTCAGTTCCATTTAAATCAACTCTTTTTGTAATTCAGCTCAGCCTCAAAACCAAAACCAGTCATTAGAACAAACCTGCGAACCATTTTAACAAATTATGCTGCAGAAAGGCCAGTGTCATTTCACTTAGTGCTTCCCCAACCAATTCAATCAGAACGGGTTGTTTACTAAGCAGGAAAGGACATTTGTGAAGTCATTTATTTTAGGTCAAATGTTTAGCTGGTCTCATCCTTTTCTTTGATGTCTAAACCAGGCAAATCATCACAGATGGGAATGGAGCTGGAGGAAAAAGATGCTCTAATCAAGTCTGATCCAGTCCTGATTGTTGTGTTCAACATCAGTGCAACAATTTGAGTTTTGAGAGGGTTTTAACTGTTGAGGTGCTGACAACATTGCTGTAATGTAAATATTAAGTTTGTAAAAATAAAAAAATCTTGTAAAGCCTAAAACAAAATGGTGTCACAAATTATGATTCCTTTAAATTTGGTCTGCAGCTGGTTTCTAAGCTGACTGATTATGAAGACAGCAAAGTAAAACGAACACAAGTGGATGGATAACTTGATTTATTAAGATAGTGTCTGAGAAAGGATGTTGTTTTTAAGCAAGAAAAAGTACAATCTAAAAGGTTTAATTGGGTATTTCTACTGACAACAATGCAGTTTATTATTTTAGAAGTCTTAAAAATCTTTACATGAAGGCAGTATAAATGCACCTTTAAAGCTTTTTGTTCATTTTTTGTATAAAATAACAATGGAAGCAAATTAATTTGTCACAGATACCTGTCTTTTTGCACTCTATAAATAATTTGGTATAACTTGCATTTATATTTCTGCATCACTCATTTGTGTTTCTATCTCATTAAATTAGTGCCTTTATTTTGCTTTTATGTTCTGCTGAATTTTTGCTCTTTATTTTTCATTTTAGCAAAGTAGAAAAAAAAATGTTGATGTCACATTAGTCAATTTCTGTCTACTATGTGATAAAAATCAGAGACTACATAATATAAAATGCACATAATGTAATAGCGTTACTTTGTAAAACTGCACAACGCATTCTAAACAATGCAAATCGAAATTGTGCATAAAATACAATATCTTAACATGAATTGTAAAAATGTAACAAATCAAACCAAAACAAAGCAATTAAATGTGAAAGTCCAGAAAGGAAAACTGTTAAGGAACATTAAAGAGGTGGTGGATTAAAATGTTTATGAGAATCTATAGTTACAGATTATCTGTAGACAACTGAGAGAAAACCAGGAAAGTGTGCAGTAAAACCTCAGTCAGACGACACGAGGAGGAGAGCAAAGACAACTTCAGAAGGAGCTGATCCAAGAACAAACGGAGTTAGGTTAGAAGTCATGAACTAGAAGAAGTGTAAGATTTGATGGAAGTGATGAAATTTGGAGTATGAGGCAAAGACATTTATGATTATTGTGAAATAGTGTCAAGACGTGCTGGAGAAATGACAGATGGGTTTAGGGTATGTGGAGCTGGTAATGTATCTTAGATCAAGTCTGAGTCTTGTTTGCAGTCATGATGGATGGGTTGGCAGAATCTGTGACGTTTGCAGACAACCCTGTAAGAGAAGGAGCGGACAAAGCAAAGAACCATGAAATGGAGAAAACAAAGGAAATTCAGCCAAAGGAAGACCAAATAGATCAGTGAGTGAAGGTAAGATACATTGGGTGGTGAAGATGAAAGAATTATGGACAGTTTGGACAAATGAGCTAAAGAAATAACCTATATTCCACTCTGTCAGTCCACTAGAAACACAAAGAAGAAGGAATAATGAGAGGAGATGTGTCCTGGGATGTTTATTGTGTGTGTGTGTGTGTGAAAAGATGGCAGCAAAATGAGGAGAAATGAATAAAACCTGAAGTGAATTGTGGGATACATCTCAAAAATGTTTGATTATTGTTAAAATACAATATGTGTTGTCAGTTCGTTCAAAAAGTAAAACTCATATTTATACATCAGTTAAAATATTCAAAGCCTTTATTTTGGTTATCTGGTATCCAAGATAAATATAAAATTATGAAAAAGTGAAATAGATAAATAAAAAAACAATTAGCTAATTAACCTAAAAACACCTCCACAGTTTCCTTAATCTTTTAAATGGATTGCAGTCTGATACAGTGGGTTGTGTAATCATCATGAAGACTGCTGACTTGACAGATGTCCAGAAGATAGTCATCAGCGCCTCTCAAAAGCAGGTCAAGCCACGAAAGACCACTGCTAAACCAGACACAGAAAAGATACAGAGACAACTGCAGCTTTGAGAGAGAGGACTGTCAATCAAGATTCTATTGCAGCACATGGATGCTGTAATTCATGCAAAAGGAGGCCTAGCCAAGTGTTTTTAGCTGAAATATGTGCTAAAAACATCATTTTTTATATGGTTTGATGGAATGATCTACTTTTCTGAGACTCTAAATTTCATGTTTTCATTATCTATAAAAAAAAATCAAGATTTAAAATAATACAATAAATGAGTTTCACTTTTTGAATTTATTACCAAATGACATTGAACTTTTGGAATATATTTAAATGCTTTGAGATGTTCTAGTACAGTAAAGATGGCAGCACTGACAGAAAGGCAAAAAAATGACTCTTTTCGAGGTGTTGACGTTTTTTTTAGGATGCAAAGGGAAGAAGCAGGTGATGAAACCGCCGCACTGAAAACAAAACATCAAATTCAAAGGTCAGCTGTCAATCTTGAGATTTTCCCTTCTCCCTGTGGAATTTAAGAGCAAATGTAAAATAAAAGTACCACATTACTCAAATGTGCTTCCAGTATACTTGTGTGAAACAGAAAATGTGGCCACGGACAAGTAAAAGATTTTTTTCAACTTGACTGAAAGATTTTTTATTTTTTTGTGAACAACACTCCAGCAAATATTTTGTAGAACTCCATTACAGTCCCATTCTGATCATCTTTTATCATCTATTGTGGCCTTTTAATTATAATTATGTCAATTTTAGCTAAAATAAAAAAAATGTATTTTAGATTTATTCTGCAGTGTTCATTACAAATTCACATCTGAGTTGTGGGCAGGACCATTGGTGTGGAGTGAACCCATCCCCATTTCCCATCATCCATCTGTTTACGCGCTTTCCTTCTAGCTTACAGCCCCTCATAACCAGACATTACGAGTGCAACAAAAATGGTGAGCAGAATTGGAGCTATCCAGCTGTACAGTTTTGAGCCAAATGCCAGATGGAAAAACAAAGATGTACTTATCCAGTTGTCTACAAGAAGATGCATGAGAACGGAGCGGAGAAGGGAGCTGGTGACTTCTCATAGTAGCTTCTACATCCCTGCTGCAAGCTTTTTCAAACTGATTCAGTGATTTGAATAAAGAAATACTCAGAAATGCAATTTTAAGCCTAATTTTCTTTATATTTGTCTTCCATCATGGGAAAAATGTCACAGGAACATGTTAAAACACCCAAAACATGATTTTCATCAGAGTTACAGTTGTATTTGCAAGTTTTAAGAAGTTTTAAGAAGTGTAAAGACTGAATCTGTTGGCTGTTTGTCGGGACGGCTCTCATGTTCTTCCACACTGCTGCTCTTGATAAGTGTTTCCGCTCCCTCTCACACATGGATCAACTCACGTTCATCTTCTTCCATCACAGTTTAGCTCCTTGCTCATTCTCAATTATCAAACTGTCAGATTTTGTCGCTTTGCCACTTGCTGGACCCTTCCACATTTAACTAAGCACCTCACAGTCAGAATACCTATCTTAATAGATTATCAACTCTCAAGATATTCAAAATGTTAAATGTAAGACCTTTGTCTGAATAAAAACCACATGTCGCTTCATATAAAAGTTTGAACTTCTTCCACAGCTTTTCTTAACACTTGCAGTATTTATCGTGACAGCTGAGACGTCCGGGAGCTGCAAGGGGCTCAGTGATCAGCTCTAATTAACAAAAATGACTGCCCAGCCAAAAAAAAAAATGTGTGTGAGATATCTAATGTGCAACACTCTGACTTGTCACTCTCTGTACTTAGTGTCGAGTCAGATTACAAAGTGAAACATTAAAGCAAGCAAGTCCTACTTAACTATTATTTAAGACCTCCTAAATCTTTAATCGATGTGATCCATTGCTGGGGCTGGATCATTTGGTCACATGTCCCGTGGCTGGGTGCGTGCCTTCTCGGAGTTATTCCATTGGCATGTGAAGCCTGTAACAGTGATCCATCACGAACAGCATTAACCTTCCCCTGTTGGTCAGGCATACAGAGATTCACCACAGGGTGACGAACATGTGAATTTTAAAAAATTTATAATCCACTGGAGATGTTTTTCCCCCTAAAGGTGAAGGTTTGTCCTCACCATTACCAGCTTATTCTCCCACAAGCAAGATTTCCTCTACACTTGTTACTATCAGCTCACTCCATTACAGTATGTAGCACACATGTATCCATCAGGGAAACACCAGAGCAGAAAGACCACGGTTTTAATTACAGACCAACACAAAACGCCCTCCCTGCAGAGCAGATAGCGTGTGCAAATATAGACCAGTGCCAGCCACTTCTGAAGACATCGGGCTTTCTCAAAAGACTATAAATACGTTTTTAGATTATAGGTCTCATGCTCAAAGTTAAACAGACACAACTGTCAGTAAGGGTCATATTCTATTACAGAATAAATATGAACGTGGGAAGAAAGATTTATTTTCTTAATTTCAGTTACCAGAAATGTGTAATAATTTACTGAAGTCCACAGATACCTCCACATTAAAAGGCATTGAGTTTCCTCCGAAAGGTGTGTTGTTGTTTATTCCAGCGTGAAGGAAGGAAATAGCCGGTTAAGTATCAACTCACAGCAGCTGAATATAAACCGTCTGTTTATGTGAGTGAGACTGGTGACTGCCGGAGGGGGGGGGCAAAGTCAACACACAAAAAGTTCATCTTTCTGATCGGTAATAGATTATAATTTCACCTTACAGGATAGTTTACCAAATGGAAAATCCAAATTTGCAATCATTCTTACCTTCCTCGCACTCATAATTACAACCCTCAGACTTCTGAAGATCTGCTCCAATCCAGATTTCAAAACAAGACTTGAGATGAGAACAAATCAGTGACACCCCCCCCTCACACACACACACACACCATGAAGTTAAGTGTGTTTTACTGCTGGTGTGCGGATCATTCTTGATTTCCTTTTATAGATGCCAAACACCCCTAAATAGCTTGCAGACGGCAGTCTGAGTGTTGTGCAATCAAAACAATGTTCAGCCGCTGGCAACACACTCTGAGGGAAAGAGATTTGACTTGGCGGTGCTGCCGTTCATTTTTAAAAATCTCAAATCACCCATTCATCCTCAACTCTTCCAGTAATGGCATAGATGTGTGTAATTGTCTCCAGTCTTTGAAGTTTTATCATTATGTGGATCCTGACAGACGTCAAGCAGAAACCCTAGAATCCTATTTTGCTGCCTACTCCAGAGATTGCATCACACACTAACGTTGAGTTGATGAAGGACAAAAATAAATGAGAAAATAAAAGAAAGAAAACAGTTTTTTAAGTCTCTTTTCACTGGACGAAATAATTACCTCATTATACTGAACGTTCATGTCATGGTTCGCTAAGAGACGTGACAGCAAGAGGATAAAACAATAAAAAGCATACTTATATAATCTTGACATGTAAAGCTGATATAAATATTCTGAGCACAGACAGCAATCATTTAGAACTTCTGATTTCAGACAGCCCATATAAATTAGAAAACACATTTATTAGATCATTTTTGAATACAGAGATGATCCCAATCGTCCGTCTAATAATGAGTTATCGGACAGCTTGAAACCAATTCTATTGCAGCCTTGTTTTGCAGAAGCATCAACTTCTCTGTTCTTATCAGTGAGCAAAGGCAGACCTCTGGAGTGGCTGCTAATCCTTTACATGCACTGCATTCTTCATTCCCGTCACAGTTGTTCTTGTCTGTTTTCCCCCCTCCCTTCCTGTACGGCATGTCTGCACCACACAGAGAAAATGACAAAAAGGCAAATCCTGTCACCTCTGGCTTCAGACTGCAGGAAGATCATCATTTCACCTTCACATTCACAGGACTGAATGTCTTGTGAATGTCATTGTATTTTGTGTTATCATTCACATGCTCAAATACCATATTTTTACATTGTTATAAACAGTAATAGCTTTAGCAGCTGAGACTATAGTACCCCCAAGCCTATTGATTTCAATTTAGTTCAGTTTAGTCAATTTATAAACCACCAGTTCTCAACAAAGGTTGTCTCAAAAAGGAAAACCCATCAAACAGAGCTTCATTAAAGGCCCTATCAGATTAAAACTGTCTTTGGTGTTTTTAACATGTTCTTGTGGGATTTGTCTGATGATGGAGGACATTTATAAAGAAAGTTAGTTTAAAATTCAATTTCTGAGGATTTCTTCATTCAGATTGCTGTGAATCAGGAGCAGATATAAAAAATGTGGTGTAGGGAGGCTGTAAGCTAGCGGGAGAGAGTGTAAACGGATGGATGATGGGAAATGGATGCGGGCTTACACCGTGGCAACAGTCCAGCCCACAACCCAAAGGTGCATTTCTAATGAGCAACTGCCACTCTGCAGAAACTATGTCCTGGATCAACAACACTGGATCTGAGGGAAGAAAGAGATTTATAAAAAAAGAAAAGTCAAAGAGCATCTGGGGTAAGAGAAACAGGTTAATAAAAAGTAAAAGAGAAAGCATGTTAGGATCCTGGGCTCATCTCTACACCTGCCACCCATCATCTCATCAGCCTGCGGCCTTTATAAGGAACCACCACCCTACAGCCAACGTCAGTCCGTCTGCTTCACGTGGTTGAGTACTGACTCCCTAAGCCAAGTCTACGTCTCGTGCTTTTGTGCTACGTTCTCGCAGAAATCTAACTGCCTTTCTCTTTGCCTCTTCAGGAAGTTCCACCCGAGCCAAGAACCTTCAAGCCAGAACCCACCAACGCCACGGAGGACTTAATAAAACCCTCTTGCCTCATTCATCCTCCAGTCTCTGTCCTGCTTCTGGGTCCAGCCTCGCTCATCCTAACAAAGCAGATGAGCATATAAAAAATAACTGGAGCATCTGTTGATAAAATGCATTTGTCAGTTTGATAAACTAAATATATAAATAACTATAACGTTTTGCAACTATTTGGAAAAGTGTCAGCAGAATTTCAGTCAGACGCAGATGAACTAGTGAATTGAAAACTACTTTTTAGAAGATGAATGAAAGAAATGGAGATGAAAGTGGAGGTTGAGAGTACAGACAGTGTCATAGAAAGTTTGAGGTGGACAGAGATGCAGGAATCGATTTTAAACACTGTGTGGACACAAAACAAAATGACTCAAGGGTCATCTTAAAGGGACAGGTTGTAAACCGTGGTTTGGAAAAGAAGGGCACAACTAAGGCAATTGTGATTCTGAAAATAAAAGTTGAGACAGTTTTCAGCATGCAGGACTGCCAAATTAAAATGAGATTAGAAGGAAGAATTCTGGATTAGGATGAAGGGGTGCAGAGTGATTCACTGGGGAGTAAAACCCTACTGCAGATGGTTGATGAGGCTGACTAATGTTCTGTCCGGATGATGCTGGAAGCAGTAATGTAATGATCGGCCAGCAGTTGGATGTGTCTGCAAAAAAAAAAAAAAAGAAACCTTCAGGCATGTTTTCTTGACAAGCCATAAATATATTTTTAATAAATCCAGTATAGAAATTGTTTTCTCCAAATGAATTCACTGCTCCTAAACATGAGCACTGAAATGCACTGAAAGGTCTCCTTTTCCTCAGATCTAATCTGCAACTCACAGAGAAATTACTTTCAGACCCTCCTTTAGGTCAAGCCCCATCCTTTCATGCTGCTGGAGAAAATGTAATCAACTGTGTTTTTTACTATGGTTGGATTCTCAGAAGAAAAAAAATAATAATTCATTTTCTCTAAATTCATTACATCGACATGATGACATTGAATCAGTTTCTAGGATTATTACTGTTTCACCTTTCTTTGGTTTTGTTTATTTCCAAGCTTTGCCAAATATTCATCTGATCATAGTCAACTTATTGAGGGTTTTTTTTTGCACCAAAAAAGACACAAAACCTCATGTCTGGATATGACAGATTTCTATAAGCAGACGGACTTTATTCACTGAAACGCGTACACACTGCAACACGTTTGGAATTCTTGTCTCATCTCTTCCGACTTTAACGGATGGGCTGATCCTCAAGGCTTCAATGCTGCACCACCACCTCCACCTCCTGCACACAGACACACAACCGTTCACAGTGTTTACGATAAAGTGTTAGTTGCATTTGAATGAGATTAGGAAAAGTTATCTACTTCTGAAAAAAAACATGCAATTGGCAGAAACATACTTATTCAATTTGCATAAAATTCTAATTTGTATTTTATCTACATCCTCTGTTAATACCAGCATATAACCAAATTTCAGCAAAAACAGAAGCTATATATGACAACGTTTGACCCACAGCTTTACAGATACTGAATCTTCCAACCAAATAATGTATGTCTTATTTAATGTGAGAAGTGTGATAACTCTGTCTGTTATGTCTGTTTATGTTCTGTCTGAAGACAGCTGTGATTCGGCTTTGGGTTGAGGGTTTTACTCCAATAAAAAGGTGATACAAAAAAACATTCATCATTCCACACGTCTCACTCTGTTGTTTTTATAAATGAAACATATTCTAACTTGTAAGATGTGTTTTAATAAATGGGTTTTTGTCAATAATTTTCATCATATTCTGGTGTTTCTGAGGAGTGCTGGGGTCTTTTTAGGGCAATCATTGAGCAAGGAGTAGATACAGGGTCAGCAGTCCAACTGTTTCTGCCTGTACGTTCAGCTCTGTAGAGTAAGAGTGAAGTACAACAGTTTTTACATATTTTATGAACACTTCTAAGTAGAATAATTCAAACTTTGGCAAACATGATCCTCAGAGGGGATGAATTAGAACTGCTGCCTTCACTGGGTTTTACTTGAAAAGTGATTAGAGACGAAAGTGAATCTGAGAGTTAATTTAGAATAATAAGAGCCTCTGCTGCTGATGCTAAAATTGCATCACTGATGCATCTCTCTGATGCTGCCGCGTAGTCAACAGGGAGAGGTAACAGGTGTGCAGGCATGACTTCAGACATGTTTGGCAGCTGTGTTCAGTGTTTGTACATGACTAAAGGCTTAGCTATGAGGGGAAAATTCTTTGACCTTTTGTTCCTTAAGGTTTACCAAACTATAATTAGGGTTAAGTGTTTAACAAAGGAAAAGTGACGCCATGTTCCCCATTTGGATGGGTTTTCTCCTCTGCGCTGGTTATTTTTGCTAAAAACTACATTATTATTACGCTGTGTTGCATTCTGTTGGTCTGTTTTACAGACTATAACATTTTTAGAGGCTCATCTGTGAATCTTTATAAAGACAAATATTAATCTTGCTAATTTACAGTTCTAAAATTTAAAGACCTACTCCAATAATGTTTTTGGTGTTTTTAACACATTCTGATGGCTTTTTTCATATAAAGGAGGGCATATATATAAATAAAATTCATTTTAAAATTGCATTTCCGAGTATTTCTTTATTCAAATTGTAAATCAGGAGCAAACAATAAAAATAGTTTAAAAAATAGATTTTTTGTGAAGTAGAGAATACACTGGCTGGGCTTTATGCTCTCTGCTATGCTCCATTCCAATCCATCTACTTGTAGATGACTATGTCTTCATCTTCCTCGTCTGAGCTGGTATCTGGCTCAAAACTGCACAGCTGGATAGCTCCACTATTGCTCGCCATTTTTGAGGCGCCGGTAATGTTAACTTGGGGTTGTGAGGGACTGTTAGCTAGCAAGAGAGCATTCAAACAGATGGATGATGGGAAGGAGGCAGGCTTACTGTATAGGTCTAAATGCTTGTCTTCTTGAATTGAAACCTTTTTTTCTCTGCTTCTCTAGCTTGTTTTCACCAAGCTGCTTCATTCCAGCTGATGCACCACCTCTACTAATGACAGGTCGCTTCCTTTTGGTTCATTTGTTCGTTAGTGTGCTCTGTCTGTCTGTTAAGAGATGAGACCTATGGTTTTTATATTCACAGAAACACAGATGGATGGTAGGAGATACCTATAAATATATAAAAAACTGTCATTTATGAGGCTAAATTGTTTGGGAACATTCATTTTAAAGTAAATTTAGAACGGTGATAAACTATTGTAATTAACCTCCTCCACATTGTCCTGTAGAACTAATGCATTTAGGAAAATAAAGGCTTTGACAATCATCCCCAACAACTGCAAAGATTTTTAGGGTGTCAGGGGAGAGGAACTCGGGAAAGTCCACCCTAAAAATGAGGCAAACTTTGATTTTGGTTTGGATGTCAGCGACGCGTGCATGTGGATAGGTTTTCTAATTAAACCATTTTTCAGTGTGTTCCAGATCTCTTTCTTCTACAGGACACTGAATGGAACAGCCTCTGATTAATAAAAAAAGATCCTGTGGGAGTAAACGTAATAATGAGATCTGTTGAACAGGATGAAGCCAGGCTGTTGGGAGCCTTGAAAGTGACATGGGTTTGAAGTTCCACTTTGAAATTCTCTGAGCAGCCAGAGTGGAGGGATGAGAACATGATGTAATCTATAATGGATGCAACATGCCGGATCAGCCGACCTGTTTGAAAATTTACCCAAAATGCCACTGTTCTAATCCTGCAAGCAGGAGATTAATGCATGAATCAGTTTGTCACTTTTGGAAATGGCGCACCTAATTCTCTTCCCGTCTTCCTTTGACTCTTCACTGGAGAAGAGGAAAAAAAATGACTTTCCAAACTAGAGTGGGAGTCAAAAGCTGTTTTGGGAGGAATCTGAAAAAATGATGCGGGGCTGGAATTCCAAAGAGTCAGTTTCTTAGAGGAGCATGTTTACATTTCTAACATTTCTCTGCCAGTCAGATCCATAATTCACAAGAAACCGTAGTAGGAGGGCTTGAATGATATTTAGAGTGGCCAATATTGCTTCACATTCATGAAAGGAAAAAAATATGATTCAAATACTTTGACCTGTATGGTGTTTGAACAAAACATGTATCATTTATGACAGCTAGTGCTTCACAAAAGAGCTTTTTGCAGAAACAAAACACACAAAGCCGAAGCCAGACTAAGTGCTTGAAGATTTTTTTTTTTTTTTTTATCGGAGTCCTCCTTAAACCCGTTTGATTCTAAAGCCTGTCACAAATAAATAACATTCTACACTTTAAAAAACCAACACAAGTCAAGTGGTGGCATTTCAGAGACTAGAAAATGCTTTTCTTTTTAATACTATCAGGAAGGCATTAGACAAAGAATTACAACCTTGGTTGAAGATTTTCAAAGATTTTAAGTCTTGTTAATTAAAACGTTGTGCAGAACACTGAGTTTAGAAGTGTAACCTTTTGACTGCCTATTGATGCAAATATGCATCAAACCCCTTCAGCTTCAAATTTACCCGAATTAAGCTCCATGAAAGCAAAAATATAACAATGGCCAAAAATACAAAACCTCCTATCTGAAAAAATCCCTGTCTTCATGCAACAAGATGAAGCTATTCTGGTTGATGCTGATCAGAGTTTTTCGTCTTGTGACCTTTATGTCATTAAAAAAAGGGCAGGATTTTCTTGCAGATCCACTTAAAATGTGAAGTTATCCTTGTTCTCACCTTTTAATGTAAAAAAATCTTAAAATTAGCTGGTAGGAGGTTTTGCATTTTTGCCATCACTAATTGATCAGTTAATTTTTCTGGGGTTAAAAACAGTTGAAATGACAGCCATAAAGTCCAATGATGCACCGGCACCAACTGTGGATACGCACATCCAACATATGTGCCGTAGATGTTATGTTGTTCAGCTTTCAGCCAATCCCTTCGGGAGTCGCTACGGCACAACAGTTTTCACTGATACGCACAGGTGTTTGGCACAGACTTTTATGCCGGATGCTAATCCTGACACAACCCTGTATTTTATCCAGGCTGCGGACAGGCACAGCGAGGTCTAGACTTAGACCCTTTTGTGGCTACATAGTTAGGCAGTAGCGTGAAGGGTCTTGCCCAAGGACCTACACTGGATGAAGCTCATCACACCTCCGGGGAAACAAACCGCGGTTTCCCATGCGCCAGTTCTACACGCAGCCAACGTATGTGTTGAAATTTTCAGATAAAGGCGAGAGTCAAGCCATGTTTGATTCAGAAGAGCTTTGCATCCAATAAGAATACATATATTTCTAAAAACACTCAAAAGAATTGTGAAACTTAATATTAAAACAGATAAACAATTGACATCTTGCAAGCTGTTTGAAAGGGCAGCTTTTTCTTTCTTTCTATTTTTCTCAGTTTTTTAACAAAATAAGAGAAGAGATTGTATCAGGTTTGAAGAAACTGCTGCTAAAATAAATCCACAGATTGGACATTTTTTAAGAGGTAGCAGTCATCCAAGACTATAAATTTAGGAAAATAAATGTACTCACCAATTTAAAAAGCTTGATTGACTGCTCTTCGTCCAAAAGGCTAGTAACTGCCCTGTGACATGACAATAGCCTCTCCTTTTACATATCTGGGACTGGGCCAATGTGACCTGCAAAGGCTGAAAATCAGAACAAGAACATCAAGTGAGTTGATTGTTGTTTTTTGAACATTTGTGATGCAAGGTTGCTCACAAACACAGACTTGAATAATTTGAGAAGTAGAAAAACTGCAGTGAGTTACAATCCTTTAAACAGGAGTTTCTTTTTTTTTTTTTTAAAAACAAAAAAAAAACAGAAGTTCATCAGTGACCTGAGGTCAGAGGTCATAGTGGCCAGGCTGGATGAAGGTCACGCAGGGGCAACTATGGCTCAAACAGCTGCCATCGGGGCAGGACTTACGTCACTGCTGTTGGTCAAACAGAGAAAACGAACCCTGTTTGCACTGACTTGCAAAAAAAACAAAAAAAAGCAAATTTCATTGTAGGGATCTGTTCTGCTACATTCACATTTCAACCCTAAAAATGAGGCATTTAGATTAAAGCCGCCTTGAATCAACAATTTAAGCTGACAGCTGGATATGCTTAGGGTGCTGGAGGGCTCCTATTTCCAACTGAGTGACGTTTAAACAGCACAGCTCACCTGAGTTTTCCGGGCCATATTTATCCCTCCATCCCCATGATGAGCTCATCTTCTGTTGGATGCTTCTAGCAAGGCAGCGCAGCATGTTACAAAGCCCAGATCATCTCAAACGGCTCTCCTGGACATGAAAGTGAGATCATTGTCCTCTGGTCTCCATGGTCAGCAGATCGCAATCCAACCCAGGAACGTTGAAAAATGGTGGGATTAGCCATGCTGATTCCATGCTGTATACTCACATATTACATCTCAAAGAATTCCGTTAGTGATTAAATTAAATATAATCTTTGACATGCCTATTTGTTAAGTGTCACTTCAGAGCATAGAAAATAGATATACACACCTAAAAACAAGATTCTCTTCAGTAAAAATGTCTGATTGTTGAGTCTTTTTGATTTTCTACTTTATTTGACCTTTTTACCATGATAGATCCTTTTTTTTATTTGACTAACAAACTTATAGGGGGATTTTGCTCAGCAGAGTTCAGAGCAGAAATGTCAAACTAGAAACTGCCTGACCTTTGGAATACACATTAAAAATACACATTAAACAATTAATGATGAAAAAAATGATTTTAAAATTACTTTTAACCACGAGAAAGGTGCAGTTTGTAAGTATAACATAATCACTGATAAAAGCAAAATTTGAATCTTTTTCTGAATTGAAGTGGTGATACATGTTCATTTGTCATCATATGGCTCACAAAAAAAGAAAAAAAGCTCTTGAAATATTATTGTTTATTTTTAATTGAGAAAATATTCGGTCACTGTGAAAATAGGAAACTTGTCACTTAGTTTCTACAGTCAGTGCTTTGTATATTAAAGTAAAAAATGTGCACATTCTAGGGTATGAAAGGCAGTATAAATTCATTTTTTTAATTCCTGAGGTTTAGTCTAGTTTCTTTGTTTTACAAGTTCTGTTCATATAAACATTCTCTCATCTTTTACACACATGGACAAAATCATTGGGATCCCACTATAGCAAACTAACAATGGTCACAGAAATAATGTTAAACATCCAAAAGTAAAATGCTTTAATAAGTTATAAATATATATTTTTTGAAAATCAAGGATCACGGTTAAATTGCTGCTCAACAGAATTGTTTCAAATAACAAAATAATGAAATTACCAGGGCAAAAAAATGGCGGTTTGAACATGAAGATCCATAAAACTCAAATGTGTCCTTTAATTTGTGTCTCAGATGTCTTCAAATCTGTCCATCCATCTTTTAAAAAACCACAACAGTTATTATTCTGTTGTCGGCGTTACGTCCCACACAGAAAGACAGAGTTATCTCAGGATATTAAAGACAGTAAAATCATTGATAAATATGTAAAAGTTCAGATTGGAACACCATCATCTGCTTGGTGTTCCACTGACTACAGCTGCACTTATTGCTAGGAAGCTTAAGGACTGCAGCAGATCTCTCTAAAAACGGAGCAGCAAGAGGAAAATTGAAGGGAAACTGAGGATAAGGGCAATCGAAATTATAGCTAAAGTGGCTCAAACACTGGATGTGATATTCCAAGGTCATCCTTGTCAGATCACAGCACCAAAAAGGGAATGGACCAAAACACAAACAGTCAGAAGCACCCAGCAATGGCAAAAAGCGAAATTGATTGGCCTTCTGTGAGTTCTCATCTTAAGTCCTGTTGAGCATGTGGGAAAGGAGTTGCTGTCCAAAAGTAAGAAGATACTTCAACCTGCAGCTGTTTACAATCAAAGAATGGATCAAAATACCTACTGACAGGTGAAGAAGTCTCATTGAGACATTTTTTTTATGTATGGGCCACAGCGATACAAAAAAAAACACTTGAGGGAACATAAAAAAGCTTTGCCTACATCCGGTTAGATTCCCTTTTGTTGATGGTTTTAGTCAACTTTTTAGTTTAGCAAAGTCACAGGTGACATCTGTCGGCTGTGAGAAAGAGGCGGCGTATTGACTCCATTTCAAAAACAGGGATGTTTGAGTCTTTTGGGAAAAGTATTGCAATTCATAATGTAAAAAAAATATATTTTTTTTAGCAGCAGAAAAAGAAAACGAAAAAAAAGCCTTTCACAGTGCAATATTTCTTAAGAAAAATCTTCAATGACATTTTAAAAGATGCTTTACTTCTGACAAAAAAGGAGGACTGCCCAGTTCTCCATCAAGCCTTGTCAAAACAGTCAGAGAACACATTCCTGTCAGGACTGGGAATGTCGCCACGCGTTTCTCGGCTGGGGATCTGTGTCAGCAGCTCCACATCTTCATCTGAGGTGGAAGGATGAGTTAGGATGATCCAGGGAATCTGTGATTGAGAACCAAATAAGTAAGCTGTCCTGTGACATCACAGTTTAATGTCAAGTTTTAATCCAAATTAAGGGGTCCTTTAGTTGCTAATGACATCCACGTACAGTCATTGTGTGTTGGCCACGTGGAAACGAGTCTTCATTTGAAACCTCCGTTTCAGACCTGCTGATTCTGTGAAGGTCCTGCTGAGAGTCAGACTAAAGTAAAAAGAAAAATCATTTATTTGAGAGCAAAACACAGTACCAAATGAGAAAAAGTGGAACAAAAACAGACATTTCCAATAAAAGAAATGTTGTAACTTTTAAGAAAAATAAAGAATAAAGCCTTGGAAATGTAATAACATCCTTACATACTACAAACACTACTAATAAACAGTTCAAAACGGAAACCTCCATTAAATATTACGATATTTTATAAATCATTCAGTAAGATAATGATGATATGCAAATCTCCTTTCTTTTGAAGCATTCCTACTGTTATTTTCTATACATTAGATCAAGTTGTTGCATAAACAGACTGAACAATTCTCCATTTTGTGATCTCCTTTTTGCACATATTTTACATTTTTATAGACTATTTAGGTTTGAAGCCAAGAACAAACCTTTTTTCGTTCTTTCATGCTTTAATGTTTTTTTTTTTTTATCTAACTTTTACGTTTTAGGACAAAATAGTTTGGTTTTATTAACTAATGATGTCAGTACGTCACCTACAGTAACACCGCCGTTACAGATGACTGCCTGAGTCTTCCTGAACAGACAGCCCGCACCGTCCAGCTGCTGGTCTGAAGGATCCTGAAGCATGTCCAGGTCAGTCATCTCCAGGGGAGGCAGCCTCTCTCTGAGAACTTTCATTTTAATGCAGCTCCCAGCATTCCTGAGGGCGCTGACGGCCTCTTGGTGAGTGGCCCCCTGCATGCTTAGGCCGTTGACCTGGAAGAACCGAGGTCAGGTTGTGCATTTGAGAAGGGGGTGAAAGCAGAAACCTATGTAGGAAATGGAGCAGCCCATCTCTGTTGGGCAGCCCCTGAAGAAAAACTGTCTGCTTCGTTTTCAGTTTTTACTATTTATTTTTTACTCCTACATGGCGGGGAGAGCCTAAATGTGAGTTGATCTTAGGATGCCCCCCACTGGTCACCCAAGAAACACCAGCTTAAAATAAATGACAAGCAGCAAATGCGTGTAATTTTATTGCATGCATAAGATTGCATGCTGGAATGTATATTGGTGAGCTGGTAAATCAGCAGTAATTCCCTTCCTACCTCAAGCAATCTATCTCCCACATGGATTCCTGCCCTCTCCGACGGACCCCCTTCAGCTACCCGGGAAATGAAAATGTCCTGAAATGATGGGAGTAGATTGGCCAAAGGGCATCTGTTTTAATTCATGAATAAAATCCAACCACTGTGAGCGGCTTAGGGCTGCAGCTTCCGATTATCTTCATTCAGAGAGCCTTGGCTGCTCTGTGAATGAGCAACGAGCAAGAAAATAAACTCCTTTGCTCTAAAACTCACCTCATCCTGGTCTTTGTAAGGCGGAGAGCCATTTCCACCAGCGATACTGATGCCCAAACTGCCCCTCTGGCCGGACACTTCGATCTGTAACTAGCGGAAAATCCATTCATCACATCACACAGAATACACACAAATATACTTCACAAGACTACATAAAGAATATCAGGGGAACATCTTTTAGAAAAACTACTAGAAATGTCTTGACATTTTAGAAAAACAGGCTGTGTTTACTTTCAGTGGCACTTGGGAGATGAAAGATTCCTGGGGAGGGGTCGTCTTGGTCGCTGCAGGTTTCACATAACCGGAGTCTGATGGCCTGGTAGTGTGGCAGATAGGGTCTCCATGGAGACCGGACCCTGCAGTAAGAGCCCTGGGATGAGAAAATGTCCTTCTCTCCTGAGTTTCACGTCTTTGATGGTGAAATCGACATGGTGGAGCTTTGCTCTCAGACTGCAGGCCTGCTTTCCTCTGATAACAAACAAAAAAAAGAAGCATTCACTGCTTCTTCCCACCAAAACATTTGTACTCACTATTAGATATTAGCCATCAGATACAGTCAAAAGGGAAGATAGACGGTTGTCGGCATGCACAAGTTCCTGAATCAGGGGAAAATGTGAGCAGCTCTCGGGAGATGAAACAGACCTCCTCGGGTGGTCCAAATTCCTCGGCGGAGAAACGACCACATGCTACCTTGCTGGGAGGAAACACTGGAGGCTTCCCTGGAGGACAGCCTTTTGTTGCCACCCAGCTACAGCCTGGAGTGGTCCAACTTTGGCCGCTGGTCTTGACGGATTCATGAGGTTTCCTACAGTCCCGCAGAGAGTCAGAAGACACCACCTGCTGCTGAAAATGTAATTTCAGTGAAGAACATAGCCAGTTGCTGAGATAGATTGGTACTAAAGTCCCTTCATCTTTAAGGCACCTGTAGTTTTTACACACACACATGCATTCAGTTTGAGAATAAACCTGAACCTGAAGTGATGTTTTTCTTCTTCTTTTCATTATCAAATAAATGTTTCCATGCATACAGTAAAAATACACTACTATGTCCTTAAAGACCCACTCCGATGAATATTGTGTTTTTTGTTTTTAACATAGTCTTATGAAAATTCGTTATACTGTGAGAGGCTCAGAAAGAAACTTTCTTGAGACATGGAAACCTTTCTTGGACTTGGTTAATCAGCAGTCTACAAAGGTTCAGGATTAACTTTGGTTTTATGCACAGGTGATTGATTTTGTTGTGCCTTCTGTATGTACGGTTAACTTTTCTTTATGTTCCTTTTTTTTCATGCAAGTATATTTGACAGCGGGATTTGTTTGTTCTTTCTTATTTTTGTTTTATTTTTTATTTTTATTTCTTTTGTTGTTGTTCCGGTTGGTGTGATATATATGTAAAATAAATAAACATATTAAACACTAACATAGTCTTATGGCATTTTTCTAAAATAATAGGAAATAAGATTACATATGTATTTCTGAGTATTTCTTAATTCAAATTATAAATCAGGAGCAGACGCAAAAATGCCGTTGGAAAAACCTTGGAGCTATGAAGCTATTAGGGTAAACCACAAACTCCCTGCTCCACCCCATTCTGAAACATCCGCATGCAGACAAATAGATCTGTGTACGTCTTTGTTTTCCTCTTCTGAGCTGGCATCCGGCTCAAAACTTGTACGGCTGGATAGCTCCGAAGTTGCTCGCCATTTTTGTCGCTGTAAGCTAGAGGGATGGAAAATGTTTATATGAACAGAACTTGTAAACAGATGGATGATGGGAAGGGGGCAGCCTTACTCCATGACAATTGTTCCTCCCACTAACCAGAATCTGCTTTCTTATGACCTGCTGCCGCTCTGCAGAAACTATGACCTAAAAAAACGACAGCTAATTTTTTTATTTTGACTAAAAAAAAGAAAAATCACACTTGAAAAACCTTTGGGAATGCTTTTAAAATAGATCGAAAGATGATCAGAGTGGGACTTCATGGACATTTTCAAAGGATGTTCTCTTCATATTAAAAAAACTCATTCATACTTGAGCATTCTTAAAAATAAATGGGACTTCATTCACATTTCTTTATTTCTGTTTTCGTTGAAGATAAATTTGTTGGACGTGCTTTATGGTTAGTGGAAGCATGCCGTGGTCATAAAAACATGCAGTACGTGCAGGACGGATGGATCACTTGCAGAAAGGAAAAGCAAAAGGAGGATATGGAAACACAATCTACTGTATCCCCTCATAACAAGCCCGTTCAAATCCAAGCTTAGTTTGGAAATTAACTTTTTTTCTTACTCTGAAATATTGAAAAACAACATCTGGCCTGAAACTCAAACCAGAAGCTAATAGAAAACCAAACAGAGAGAAGTGTACGGCTACAAAGGAACAACAAATGAGTTGTTTAGTGTTGCACTCAGTTTATTGATCAGTGGATAAAAAGTCACCAAATCCCAAAGGTCCAGAGCCCGTTTGAGATCCGCTTTGTGCAGTTTGATCAGAAAATAGTTTAAAAACATAAAACCAACAGTTGAACCCAATTCCCCGGTCAAGTTTCTTTTGCAGTGGATTCAAACACACAATAATACCATGTACCATATAAAAGAATAAAATTTCAGCAACATTAAGAAGTGCATTTAAGAGGAGCGACTGTGATGAAGAGTTATCTTAGTGGTAAAACGTCCCGATGCTGAATCGACACAAAACGTTCAGAAAAAACGCGCGCACAGTCGTTTTTGGCATCTATGTGGAAAAACAATACAAAGCAGTGAAGGACAACACATTGAGTAACATGGTTACTTTTGCATCGACTTTAATTTGTGCATCTCTTAAATCAAGATTTGATCACTCTAATCAAATCTAACTTTTACCCAAAGCGAGGTCTTGAACTTCCAGAGCTCGAAAGTCAGACGGAAACTGAATAAGACATTCGACCGCTTCGGTCTTCGATTTGACGACTAAAACAGACGATGTACTAAGCTTGGCAAAAGAGGGTTAAAAATCTTAAACAGATTAATAAACCTGCTATACATATGTATATACACATGAGCTGCCACAATGTATAAAAGTATCAATATTCACAAGAGATTTACAATAATCAGTAGGTCCATAAACGCTTCCTATAGTTTGCCCAAAAGTTGAAAGAACTCACCCAGTGTTTTAAAAAAGATATAGAATATCTTATAATACATTTAAAAAGGTTTGTAGTGCAACTACCTAAGAAGAATTTTTTTTTTAAAACAAGAAATTTAAAAAGTAAGATATCTTTCAGATATTAAAAAGCTGGTCAGATTACTGCCATGGGCATCAATTCAAAAAGAGGAAGGCACAGCGGCCCCGTTTGCACATTTTCCACAGGACTGAAGACGGAGTAAAGTTACAGGCATCCCAGGGTTTAATCTGAGGAGGGGTAGGCCATGCCAGGATTTCTGGGTAAAAAAAAACAAAACAAAAAAACAAAAAGGACTGCAGGGTTGTGCAGGACAACACGCCGAAGACACAAGAGGCCAAAAACATCTCTGAGGTAAAGGTCACACAGACGTCGTCGCTCTGTCGGCAGCATTATTGACCTTGTTTTTGTTGGAGTCCAAGCCTTTGGCTGCGTTCATGTCGTTGCGGACGTTCTCAGCTACTTTCTTCATGTTTTTGAGCTCGCCGGGGTGGGGCGTGGCACGCCGAAGTAGCATTCCCTGAGAGGAAGAGGCGGCTCAAGTTAAAAAAAAACACTTTAGGGGCAACTTTTAAATACATGTTAGTAAGAAATGAAGTAGCTGGTTAATAGTCTAGAGGCCTTTTTTCATTCTTTTTTACAAATATCTTATTTGCTCTAATTATTGTTTAATGACTCTCTCTTTAGAATAACCCCAGCTTTTTTTAATACAGATATTGTGTGTGAGATTTTGTCTAAAAAAAATTGAGATCGAACTGTTTTTATGCTTTTATAACAAATATTTTTTAAAAAGTGTGTAAATCCAAAATGTAAAAAAGCAAAGTCCAAAGAAATATTAAAAATGGCTTAAAACCAGACCAAACTCCCCTAAATTATTATTATGCGTCATAACTCTTGTTAAATTTGTTTTAAACCAAAGATTTCAAAGCTTATAACTTTTTTGAATTCTTGAAGTTGAAGTTAAATGAAAACTACACTTATGGTGGGTTGGAGTCATTTCTGTCATTGTAAACGATTTGCAAACGCACTGCTGAGTTAATACACTGGAGCTCAACAAGCCACTTAAGTCCAACTTACTGAAAATTCCCCAGAAGGATTTTAGATAGAAGGCTACGCTGTCATTCAATCCAAAAATTGTCAGCCTTCCTTTTTAGTTGCCATGGTAATAACAGATTACCAACACTTTTGGAAAAAGGGTAAACATAAAGAGATAAAGAGAATAGATCTATCACTGTAACAGCATGTAGATGGGTGTTTATCAGGGGGTTTTAGCTCCAGAGACCTGATAACAGCCGTCATTTAGAACAGGCGTTTGGGCAGGGAAGGAGGAAACCTGTAAGACAGTGGTCGCCATGGGCCACCGTGGGCCGCCGTTGGGAGACGTACCAACGCAGATTGTTAGAGATAATCAAACTGTCGGTGCCCTTTAAACACGCACTCTGATGAAAATGCTGTTTTTGGTGTTTTTAACATGTTCTTGTGGATTTTTTTTATGATAAGAAGCATAAAGAACTTTAAGCCTAAATTTTCTATTCTAAGTATTTCTTTATTCACATTTTTGTGAATCAGGAGGAGATAAAAAAAAAGTCAAAGCTCCCTGCTCCGCAGCAGGGAGGGGCAGGGCTGCTTGGTGGTCCCGCCCACAACTCCAAGGTGAGTTTCTAATGAACTACTGATGTTCTGCACTAGGAACACTTTGAAAATAGATGAAAAGATGATTGGAAGACAGAGAAAAAACAGGAAATCTGAAAATATTCCACGTTTCTCGAACGAACAACACCTAGACACAAATATTTACAAATCTGCATCACATCCTACAAAGAGTCTAATGTTTGTGGTCCGTACCCAATGGGTCTGGATCACAGCTTTCAAATGTTATACAATTTAGTTCCAGATAACAAAATTCGGGCCGTTTGTGACGTTAGCACGCCGCCGCTTTAGCCTGAAGTATTGCTTTAGCTTTTTATCGGCTAAGTGCTCTGAACCTTCCTGGATTCCTCACCTCGAGTCAAAAACTGTCAATAGAAGTACAGGAGAATCCACATTTTTATTCCTATTTTGTTTTGTATCGATGACCATGTGTAAAATAATTAAATTATTTCTTCTGGTTTTTATCAATTTATTTGCTTCTTCAATGATTGCAGGTCTCACCTTATCATCCTCTTCGTCATCCTCTTCATCATCCGCGAACTGGATGGTGCTCTTCCTGTTGATATCCACGGCGTTGGCCCACGTGTCATCTACCATCCCGTTAACCAGGCTGTCCAGGCCGTCAAAACGAGCAAGGTTATCTGAAAGAATAAAAAACAAACAAATTCAGCCTTACAGAAATTCATCCAGGCGCCTAAAAAAACGGAAAATTGTCTGTTTTTGCAGTTCTGAAACCAAGAATTGAGAGTTGGAGCATGACCCCGCACCAACAGGAGAGAGTGAAACTGCCAGATCATGGTTTCGAATCCCAGCTTAGTCACTGGCTTATAGCAACACAATCTTCCCTGCCCCCAACCACAGCCTCACTCATCTGACCTGCACTGCTTTCAAATCTGCATTTTTGCCACGAGAGACAGAATATTACCACACAAAATCATTTGCTGGAGGATTACTTTAAAAAATAAAACAAAAAAAAGGAATTTTTAAAAAACTACAGGTTTTTTTCCAACTCATTGTTCACAAATCTTAGGAAAACAAAATGATCACAAAATAAATTAACCATTTCACAGTCCTAACTCCCAGTGGGAGAGCTTTCGATGGCAGCGGGCCAGCCACCACTAAGCCTCTTTAGCCGTTTAATCTACGGCGTTTCTAAAAAACACAGCCAAAGATGGCTTGAAGGGGGAGAGAGACTCTGAGATGTTAAAGGAGATTCCTTATGCGGCCGCTTCATAACCAACACGGAGGAGGATCAGAGGGCGCAGACACAAACTGCGCTGATCATGGAATGATGTCATCAAAGTCGAGGGCCACTAGACGCTCAAAGACAAAATGGGAATTAAGGACGAGCTGGTCATGGAGATATTCACTGTTCTACTCTGATGAAAATCGTGCTTTTAGCCTGTGATGATGGAGGGCATATATTAGGTAAATTAAGCTCAAAATGGCACTAATGAGTATTTCTCTTCAAAATCAGGAGCAGACAAAAAAAACGCTGTTTGAAAAGGCAGGCTGGGTGGGCTACAAGCTCCCTGTTCCACGTAAACAGAGAGCTCTTAGCTTTTAGAAAATGACAATTATAATTAAAAGACCAATGGGAAAACTTTTAGCATAGCTCAAAAGATGATCTGAGGGGTCTTTAGGTATCACAAAAACCTCAAAGGTTCACAAAAACAAGTTTCCATGAGATAATATAAGAGTCTGTGAGTCTTCCTTCTCGAGGGGAAGCACATCATACCTTTATACTCTGATTCACATGGCTGCTGGGGCAGCAGAACGCAGGTGAGCACTTTCTCTTTTGACTCAGGATCCTCCTCTGTCTGGAAGGAGAGGAGCGGCTGCGACTGGTTTTCTGACAACCACAAG
This sequence comes from Oryzias curvinotus, assembly GCA_023969325.1. Classification (NCBI taxonomy): domain Eukaryota; kingdom Metazoa; phylum Chordata; class Actinopteri; order Beloniformes; family Adrianichthyidae; genus Oryzias; species Oryzias curvinotus. Next base: position 6,845,260 of record CM043720.1, read on the forward strand.
GCCTTCAGCTGGAGCGTGGTCAGGGACAGCGGCAGGTAGGCAAGTCTGAACACGGACAAGAAGAACAAACTTTACCGTGTTCATGCGTTTTCCAGAACACAGACACTACTATGGAAACATTGGACTGAAAAGTTTCCAGACAAAGACATGAATACATTTGTATGACTCAAACAGCAGACGTACCCTCAGACTTTCCTAAAGACAAAACTTGGAAGAGGTAGAGATAGAAAAATCAAACAACAAAACCCCTACTGACGAAGATGCTCCAAAATATCAAGATAATCTTTAGGGATGAGAAGATTTGTTTCATTCCTGGTGATCATGTTGTGGCCTGTTTCAACCTGCAACCCTGCCTGAGCTACACAGAGGAACACGCACCGGTTTCCAGAGACGTCGAGCACATGCAGCTCCGTGGCCTGGGACAGCTCCGCAGGTATCCTGGTCAGTCTGTTGTCCCGCATGCAGAAGACATTCAGGCTGCAGCAGCCTCCTATCTGGAGTCAAAATAAACACGCATGTCACCAACAACACACACATCATTGTTATGTAAATCGGCTGACAGTTACTGGAAAATTCGCTTCAGAATTCAAGACGACGACAACAGAATGGCTTCGTGTCAATGCATGTGGCAGGAAGACCTAAAATTAGGCACAATTAGAGCCAGTAGCCAGACAAAACAGAGAGCAGATGAGCCGGCTGAACTGCTACCAATAAATCAGCTCCGACAGAAGCACATGAGGCTCGAATATTTTAAGATCTGCCCCCTTAAGGCTCCGGGTTCAGTTTTAAATGTAAGAGTGTAGAAGAAAAACAAGAGTAAACAAAGTGTTTAGAACCAGGAAACTGTTCAGATTTATGCTCCAATTTTAAGTATCAGCTGGGAAAAAATGTGTTACATGCAATCAGCAGAATCAATAACTCTGTCAATTGTCAGTTAGTTTAGAAAAACCCAAATCCATTTCAGGTCATGGTTACTGTGATTAGTGGGGATGTCATGCAGTGTCGAGCTGAAAGTCGTATTTGCGCAGAGAGAGCGAAACTGTTGGTTTTTCTTTCAAAAACACTGCAGGGCTATGCGTCAGGAGGACACTGAGGCGTTGTGCAACGTTTAAAGAAGCCTTTCAGATGAAGCGTGAGTTCACTTCAGAAGACAAGAGGCTGACCAAGAATGTCACACATGAACACAATGCAGACCCCTCAGACGGCGCTGAACCAACCAGAATAACGTGCAGTCAAAGTGAATGAAGGCACGACAGGCACGGCCACTGTCTCGCCACGAGAGAATGAGAGTTTTTGCACACACAGCTGTCACTTTGTGCCATTCTGGCCTATAATAACCGCCCGCTGTATATGTCACTTTTGTCTGCCTCAAGACAGAGTCAACGCGAGCGCAGGAGACCTTTAAGTAACCGCATGGTTCAAGCAGGAACTACGTGCAAAAATAGAAAAAGTTATGGCGTGATAACGACAACAATCCTTTCTGGGCTTGGTGACAAGTACGTTATCCTAAACAGAGGGTTATAAAAACGCTCAATGTTGTTTTCACATTCACAGCTGGCTCGGTGGCTTCCCCCCCACACACACACACACATACACTTTCAATGTTGATTTAATGGAAGTTGAAGGAGCTTACCTCTTTAGGTAACGACGTTAGCTGGTTTCTGTCACAGTTTAGGTTGAACAGTTTTTTCAGCTTCCCGATGCTGCGAGGCAAACTCTGCAGCAGCAAACAAATAAGCCAAAGCAGAAGATCAACGAGGGCTTCAGGGCTTTTTTTTCCTAGACTCCCATTATCTGTTTTTACACTTCCTTTATTATAAATATGAGGTATATCATTTTACCAAAGAGCTGCACTGAATCCACAAAGTTATTGTCAGGTCTAAGAAAACCAAAACACGTTTAAGAAAACAAACCTTTATTTGGTTTTCTGTGAGGATGAGTTCTGCAAGACTTTCACAACTGCCAATGCTCTCCGGAAGACAAGTTAGCCTGTTCTGGTCAACTTTGAGTATAGAAAGTTTCTGTAGTTTTCCTGCAATGAAAAATAAAAACCTAAATAAACACATTTTCCAAAAACATTTAAAACTTTGGAGCAGCACACACAGACGGGTTACATGCTGAAAATTCAAAATAACTCATATTTGGGATCTAAAAAAGTCACATTAAATGTATATATTTGTGGTTTCATGAAGTCTTGGGAGAGCTGAAGGGAACCCGCACCGATGCTTTCCGGAAGAGCTTCGATGGAGTTCTGGGACACAAGCAGGTCTGTCAGATTCTCAAGGCCTCCCAACTCCTGAGGAAGTCCTTCCAGCTTGTTTTCCGACACATCCAGGCAAACCAGGTTTCTGATGCGGCAAAGCGTCTGTGGTTCAGAGCAGAGAAAGAAAACAAAGGCGTATGTGAGAGACGCCGATTTTACATTTGTCACATTAACTCTAACAGCTAAGGTGTTCAATTCCAGGCCTCGAGGGCCGGTGTGTCCTACATGTTTTCCAACCAACCTGCCGTTGCAGCTCCTTGTTGGCTAAAAACGTCGGATCCAGGTCGACAGCAGATAAGGCAGGATTTCCGGAAAACCAGTAGGAGGCCGGCCCTCCTGCTCTAATACTACGCTCACACCAGGCATGTGGAAAAGCCCCTACACGCGCGTTTTGGGTTTCCACGTTCAAAACTCTTGTGCTTACGCATCACTACGCATGTACGATTTCACAGCCATTGAATGCGTGTCAAAGGTTAACCCAGTTGAACTTTGACCAATCAGGGCCTTGGACTTGGTAGTGATGCACGGATAGTGTCCCTTTCAAATAAAATAACGTATCAACCGGTTGACATTTCGCACCAAGCCTCGTCCCAATGTTCGTACGTGTGCTACTATCGGGTAGTGACAGTCCACACAAAAGCATGCTAAAGAATACCAGTTTAGCGCATTCCTGAGTGTGCATCACATGCTTTGTCTGTACATAGCACAATAACTCTAAAATGATTCACTACAGTTTGATTTTAAGAAAAGTGAGGACTAGATAAAACCTAAACCAAAGAGATTTCAGTAACAGAAACACATTTTAGGTAAAAAAAAATGTAAATGGAAATTCGCCTTACCGCAGGAAGTTCAACCAACTGGTTTCCATCAAGCCACAGTTCCTTCAAATTGGAAAGATTTCCTATAGATTTAGGCTACATAGACGAAAAAAACATAAGAGCAATAAGAATTTAGACCCAAAAAAAATCAAAACAGTAAACAATTGTTTATTCTTTCATAAAAATATACAGTAGTTCCTCACAAGTCCTACTCAATTTAATCATATTTTTATACATACACACATACACACACACAAGCTCAACAGAGATTCCCACTATCTTGTAGATATACTGAAAAGAGATCAAATCTGGAATTGAATCGGTCTGGGAATAACATGAGTAGGGAAGTGGGAAAATTGGGAACCAAAAGTACTTAAAAGTCAACGTTAAAATGACTCACCAATTCTTCCAGTTCATTACTGCCCAAGTCGAGCCCTTCCAGTTTGTGAAGCTCAGACAGAGAACTGCAAATGAAGGAAGCAAGTGAGGTGAGAATGCAGCAACATGGATCTAAACAGAAACCGTCAATAAATCACTCAACCAGGTAAATGTGTACTCACTCTGGCAGGAATGTCAGGATATTTTCTCTTAGTTCTAAGGATACTAAATTGGAGAGGCTGCAACGACAGAAACACATGGAAAACTATAAGTCTGGAGACCAGGATGGCCACAAAAGGCCGTAGGACTTTGTTATCAGATGTCTCAGAACAGGAAGTAGTTTGGAGGTGTGTCAGTCTTATCACGGCAGCAAAATTGCAGCGGTATAAACATGTTGCATAAAAAGGAAAATGAAAAATGACCACAAGAGAGCAAAGTCGGGAATTATCTGCTGGAATGAGGGCCTTTTGGTTCCCAAGTAAAGATGAGATGTTTTCAGGAATTTAGTCAACAAAAAAAAGAGATAGAGTTATCAATATTAAACATTTTTTTATGATTAAAAATTCTCATAAATGTAAAATCAGAAACCAAAAATCCTTAAACAGTGACAGACTGCTGCTACCAGAAAGTGTTTTTTTTCTTCCAAACTGTGTTAATGGGCTGAAAAAGTCTCTGCAGATTAAACCCTGATGTCATTTACCCTTTTGGTTGCTTGTTTCATCACTTTCTGAAAGACTTCCAGCGAGGAGCTCTAACTCATTCCCTTTCTTCCCCTGAAGGAGTGCAGGCCCTCAGTCGCTGCGCTAGTCAAGATAAATACGACACGTGTGTGGAGAACAGGCCGTACCAAGAGCAGAAGGAGGGAGGAGAGCGAACACAGGAGGAGAACCGCGCCGGTGTCTGCATGTTGGCAACCAAAACAGACTAGTAAGGCTAGAGCTGGTTGGGTCAACCAAACTACTTATTTAAATAAACCCAGAGCATTGTGTGTGTGGGGGGGGGAAGAAAAATCTGTTTTTAGACATGAAAAATCGCATATAGTGCGCAAACAAGCTATTTAAGAAATGATGTGAGTAAAAACAAAATAATCCCTCATGGACTTCCTGGTTGAAGTGTTTACCCACGAGGCAGAACAATTTACAAAAATGTAGGGTTTTTAATGTTCCCCTTTACATTTAAAGCCCCCCCCCATCAGCTTTTGATCTATATTAATTATGAGTATGCCATTTTAGCGAAAATAACAAATCTGTGGTGTATTGTCATATATCTGCATTATAAATTCACTTCTATGTTGTGGGCGGGACTGTTGGCACCAAGCAACCCCGCCCCCGTTCCTCTCTAAGCTCATTTTTCAAACTGCATTTTTTATATCTGCTCCTTAGATGAAAAACAATTTGAATTTAAAAAAAAACTCAGAAATACAATTCCAAACTTACTTTTTTATTTTTAAATAAAAAATATCCCAAGAACATGTGGGTCTTAAAACGTTCAAATAAAGGCACATTGTCTATTGTCTTTATACATTAATTTGATATTTTTGTTCTGAACAAACAACTGGAATGTTTTTTTTATTGTTACATCAACCAGCCACAGGAGGCTGTCTTAATTCAACTTAATCAGAATCCACTAGAAGCCTGTTTAAGCACCACAGAGCTTTGATTTCTTCTGATGTCTGCATACAGTTGGATCTCCTTAAGTCCATCTCCTTCAAGGTTTAAATTCAGCTTAGTATTAATATCCAGAGATCTACTAAAACAACCCAGAAGACACACTAACCTGAAACTTCAATAACAACTTAGAAAAGGGCCCAACGGAAAAAAGGCTGGAGTCAGACAGGCCTTTTATTTATAATTACAAACCAACAGGACCTTTACTTTTTTAATGAACAAAGTTACAAACAAGACTGTCTGATATTCTATGGTGAAATTTCCCAGAGTTTAACTGTTTTAAGGCCAAATTAAAAGCTGCAAAATAGGCTAGTTTAATCTTAGATATAGAATAAATTCTATACTACTACCACAAATGCTTTGATGGAACTGCTTTTTACCACAGGACGTTCTGATGTTTTGTGCCTTTAAAAACCCATAGCATGCTAGAGCAAAGCAATGTCCACGGATGAATAGTTATCAATCCTAAAATCACTGCATTTAAAAAAAATATATAAAAATCATGCAGAGTCTGAAAAGTATCAGCACATGGCTACAGGCTTACAAGCAGAACCAGACTTCTGATGTTTATCTAGAACTGAGAAAATAACTGAGATCTATCAATAGGAAACCATTGCAGGAAACTGACCAAAAAAAAGGGCAGACAGAGATAGTGGTGCTTTTATAAAACTGCGCATCCACACCTAGAAATACAACTAGATCCTAATGAGGCCGGAAAAGATGGGAACACGCCCTGCACACCTTCATGTGCTGTTTACTCACTAAACAAAGTGACAAATACTTTTCAGAACTCGTGAAACCGCAGAACGGAAGCACAGCAGAAATACTCACTTTCCAAAGTCGTCGGGAAGACGCTGTAGAGAAATATCGTTGATGGAAAGGCACACCAAGCTCTGTAGCTCTGGAAAGGTTGCAGGTAACCTAGAAAAAAAAAAAAAAAAAAATCAAAAAGAAGAAAACATGAGAAGACAGCCTTTTCCGATCATCCCTTTGTTTACACTCTTTGGCTCTTGTGGAGCTATCCAGCCATACAGATTTTATCCAGATGCCAGCTAAGACGAGGAAAAAGAAGACACATACATGGATCTAGTTGTCTACAAGCGTTGCATCAGAATGGAGCGGATATAACCCTTGTGCTATCCTAGGCACTTTAACGTTGGGAGTGGGGTCATCTAGACCCACTAGACAGTGTGTTCAACCTTTTTTCTTCAATGGTTTGTGATCTTCACTGGTTCAATGGATTACATGAAATCTTTTCACCTTTATCCACCTTTGTCATGGTAGGGAGAACACGTCAATGTAAGGGTGGGGTCATCTAAGATAGCACACGGGTTAAACAAAGAAATACTCAGAAATTCAGTTTATAGAACCAGGTTTGCAAAGTGTTTATTCATAACTGAACAGATTTGGTTTTCGTAGAAGTTTGAAAAATAAATCTAATGTTAATCAAGTTAAATAAACTCTAAATTGAAAGGAGACATTTTGAATTGAGAAGTGATACACAGGCAAACAAAAATATTTTTTTAAGAAGTGGATGTGTTTAATGATGTTATAGTGATCTCTAAAAGATTGAGGTTAGTGCAGATTAAACCTGGTTTAATACAGACACACATAAACATGCTATAAACTAAAAGAATGCTGCACATTTACTCTGTAATTAGTTGTTTTTCTACATGACGTTAAAATAAACGTATATATATAAAAAATAAAACTTCTTATACTTTATTTTGCACATGACTTTGACTCTACAGCAGTGAATGAACAGATGAGAATAAAACACATAGCAGCCTGCAGAGATGTGCTTCTACTCTGCATACTGCTGATTACAGACACATCATCTGCTTGTTCAAACAAGAACAAACACATAAGCTGTTTATGACCGCAGCATCAACTAATGAGTCTATTACCATGCTTGTTGGGATGGCATAGTAACAGCATTGATACTTTTGGCTTCATTTGAACTCCGGTAACCTTTTTTTAAAGGCAGCTCTTGAAAATGTCCAAGAGTCTTTTCTGTGGAGTTACAGAATTAAAGCATGAAACAGGAATCTGTTTACTCTTAATTAATCCCTGAAAAATCTCTCATCTTATTTGTTATTGATTCTTTTTTATAACCTAATAATCATATTTTAAAGTGACAAGAAAGGGCTATCACATACCTGGGATTAAACTCTTATACTAAAAAAAAATCTATACTCAACTGTAAAACAAGTGGAAAAATTGAATGTACAAGAGAAGAGGAAAGCTTGTGTGTGTGCATAATTGTATTGAACAGCCATGACTGTGTAACATCGATCGTGCTTTGTTGTCTGCTAAGCTAAACTGCAAGGCCATGAGCCATCGTTCATGCTGAGGTGCAAATTAGAGCTGATCTCACCTACAAAATAAAAGCATGCTAAGCACAATCAGTCAAGCAGAAAAAAGCTCCTAAAGCCAAAAAGACAATGTAGACAGCAAAAGAAAGATGTAAATTTCTCGATAGAAAACACAAATATGCTTTTTTTATTTGACTGTTTACCTATAATAGAAAAAAATTATTTTGAAAATTACCTTGTTAATGGATTTCCACTGAAATCTGCCACTTGGAGGGCTTTACAGTGTGAAATGCTGTCAGGAATTTCATATATATCTAAAGGGAAGAAGACAAAGTCACAAAACTTCTTAAAAACAAATTCCAAGGATGCTAAAGCCATGGTGATGGATTTAAAGGCAAAAATGAATTACATGTATTTTGCAAAGAAATTGGATTAATGCCGACATGGACATAACGTTGATAAATGAGTTTAAAAAAAAAAGAGCAGGCAGTCCTGTTTCCTTTACTTCTTCGGCTTTTATTTCCATTACTCGTGAATTCTCCTGAATAAACATGTCCAAACAGATGGAGGATCTATGTCCCTTCCTGGCTACAGTCCACCATTTTGCCAGCTTTAATGGAATTTTGTTCAAAATGATAAATATGTTAAGGAGAGCAGGAAGTTCACAGCCCAGCGTGGCTCTGAACAGCTTCACTTGCAGCTCTCGCCACTGTTCAGGGGAGTTTTGTAGGTCAAATTTAGAGTTTCAGAGTTTACATTTCTCAACTACCTTAACTCTTCAACCATTTACGCAATTAACGTAAGCGACCTTGCGCTAATATGGATCACTTTACAGTAGCAAAGCAATTACCTAATCTATGTAAATCGGCGGATTCTGTTGTGGAGAAAAGCGGCACTTAACATTAGTTATCTGTTGTAAAGTCAATATGAAAAGCCTTTTTTCCCCTACGTTAATGAGATTAACTGTCAAAGAGTTATGGGATGTCAGAGAGTGCGTTAGTTAGGTGTCGCCGGCGACATCCCTAATGTTAAAGGGTCAATCACTGTACTTCATGGGGTGTTTTAGTAAAACACGCTGAATCCTTAATCATCTAACATTTAGCGAACTTACCATTTCGAGATGCATCCAGGTCTACCAGCAGCATAAGGTTGGCTATTTCCGGTGGAAGGACTTGGATCTCATTGTCACTTAAAGTGAGTTTTCGCAGTTTTAACAGCTGGAATAGTTCCTAAAAGGACAACAAATACATAATAATGGAAAATACATAAACCCATATACGATTACATTTGTAACACATAATTAATATTTATCACTGTACTGTTCATTAGTATTTGTCAAATTGTTGTATGAAACCATGAATAGAGTTTAAAGTTTTGAAGTTCAGACAGAGCAAAACATCCGACCACTCCTTTGTATCTACTACTGTGTGACCATTTCTGAAGAAAACCTCACAGCTGTTCTGAAAAGATGAGTCATTTTTTCTTTTATTCTATTATTATTTTGGTTGTTAACCATCAGGGTGTAAAAAAAAAAAAAAAAAAAAAAAGGGACTAGTCATGACTCGTATGTTCAGTTCCTGTCACTGCAGCCATACCTGCAGCATCTGTGGTTTGAGGTTTTTATCAACACCTGCATGTTTCTGCCCATGACAGGATCATTTTGCTGGATATAGTTTAACAAACAAAGATGGAATTTGACACATAAGGGTGGGAGTCAGGCATCTTGAAGATTATTTAATCTACTGCACTGGATGGAAACCACCTGATCCTCTAAAAGAAATCTACTTCAGTTTTGCACAGTGCTTTGAAATTATAGTCCTATTGTGTCTACCTTTTGTTTAGACGAAGCAGATCCATCCTAAATGAGTCTTTGTGCATAAAAGATTCAAATGAAAACGACTTCTGGACTAAAGTCTTCATGATGCAGGGACAACATGCTCGTTTAAAAGAAAATAAAACTGGCATCATGGGAGAAATAAGCAAACAGATGTAGGGCAACAACATGGCCTGAAGTTTCAATTTTGCTTTAGCATGAAAAGAAGAACTTGTCAATTTCCCTTCAGGGCTTAATATTTCCAACCGCTTCGAGTTATCAGGTGTGTCATATAGAAAGACCCGTCCAAAAATGCAGTTTAAAAAAAGGGTATAAAGAACACCACCAGCTCCCATTTATAGGTGTAGGTAAATGATTTTTACAGTTCTTTAATATTTAACATAGCCCTATTGCGGTTTGGGTAAATAAAAGCCTAAAAAACAAGTTTTCAAAATGACTGCACGCAGCTACATTTTCCATAAATCTGACATCAGTTATCTTCGAGGCATTTTGGATGCCATCTGTAAAAAGTGTTTCTCATTATCCATGGACTGTATTCAGACACCAATATAGTGTGTGTGCATAATAAATAAAGCCTAAGAGTCCAAAAGTCAAACTCCACCCTGTTGCAACATGTTCATGTCATTCCAAGGTCTTAAGATGGTTCAGGCTGTAATCCGCTGCTGCATCAAGCAAACAATATTGCTGTAATGTTTGGGCCTCCATATCCGACCTGCCTAATTTCACTTTCAATGCTGCAAAAGTAAGGTTAAATCCACCTGTGTGCAGCAACTCTGCTAAACCAGCGTGAACCACAAATCAAAGCAGTTGGGGGTTGGTTTCCTCCCAGTGTCATTTCCAGAAAAACAGATTTTGTCAGATTATATCAGTGGATGTTAGGAACACAGCTCAGCTCTGGAGAAAAAAAAAAACAAAAAACAGAACAGGGATAGCTGTCTCATCTCAGCAACAAAGACAATCTGAAGAACACCACAGAGCAATGCTCAAGCAGGTCGTCTGTCTCACCAGCTGTTCTGCTGCTGAATAGCATCAGACATCGAGAGACCTCCAAGGACGGTGGAGCCTAACCTGTTCTTCCTGTTAGCGTCATTTAGCACCTCACCCCAAACAGTCCTCCGAGAATGAAACTCAAAACAAAGACACGTCAAGAAGAACCGTTTCCAGCGTCGAGCATTTTCTCTGCTCAGCACTTGCTTTAGGAAATCGAGTGAAGTTACAGCAGGTTTTTAGGGTTGAGGATTTCTTTTTTTAATAAAATGTAACCAAAACTTCAATCTGAGCCACAGCCCTTTTGGGTAAAAAGATTCCCAAAAGGCAAGTTGGTGTTGAAGGGGTCCAACATTTCATTGTGGGGTTAAAAGTAGTTTGCGTAAATATGCTGGATCCACACTAATTATATATCACAAAATAGGTCACTGGAGTTCTGAACTTCTGCCAGACATTTTACCAGATGGTCCACCTTTAGAACGCTTCCTGTAGATCACATGAGAGTGAGTCACTCCCATCAGTGACTTTCTGCTCCTGCATTTAAAATATTCTTTTCACCACTTCAGACAGATAACAAGTTCTGTCGCTTCCTGCCCAAAATTGACATAGTTTCCTCTCCATCACCACCATGACAGAGAGCACAATTTCTGAAATGTCAAAAGGAAAACAAAGAATACTAAAAAAAAATAAAATAAATAATAATAATAATAAAAAGCTTCAGTGGAATTTAACCTACAGTAAACTGCTAAGGAAGGTTTTGGATTTGAGTTTCCAGCAGACGTTCTATTAAAAAATGGACATTAAAAAATGAATATTTCTGGTGAGTGAATTAATTTTTAGGAAAAGAAAGTGTTTTTATGAATGTCACTTTGAAAACAAAGCTGTCAATATAAAATTGGGTTTATTCCCCAAAGAGTCAAAGGTCTTTGTACTTCTATAACTCTGTATAGTAATCTACACTACAGAAAAAGCTACTGAACCGTTTTTCAAATAACAACAAACTTCACAGATTAATGCTGTCTCCATTATAACAACACTATCTTCTATTTTCCAAGTAGTTGCAGGGCTTTAGCCAACTGCAGACAGAAAAACCTGTTCAGAGCCCCAAATACTTCCCATTCCTCAGTCAGTCGTTCTGTTTCACCTGAGCTGAGAAAAGTAGAAACTACATTCCCTTTACCTTGATGAATGGACTAGAACATTTCAGTAGTCACCCAGCCTCATGGGCTCCTTTTGTGTTTAGTTCCTCACTTAAAGTGCCATTAATTAAGCAAACAAATGCTCTTTACAAACCAAACAAAGAAACCAGAGAGGCATATTGGTCAGGAGGGAACAAGGAAACAAGGTTATTGTTTGCAGATAGGATTTAGAGCTTTAATGTAAAAATTATCTCCTATGATCATTTTGTGAAAATCTTTCCCTTATTCAGCAATTTTTTGGGTGAAATGATTGAAACGTCTGCTGGTGTTTGACGTGTCTCGTCTTGTCTCTACAGAAGCACACCTTTGCTGTTTGAGCTTGCCGTTAAAACAGCCTCTGTGCTTTTTTATCTGCCTGCTGGCAGCTATGATTGATCTTTGGTAGGGCCATAGTAAAGCTAGCGGGCTGCGGTAATTCAGTACTTTTGAGGCTGTTTTGGATGAAGTCGCTGCACTTTATCCTTTTAAACAATTCCTGGGGAAACTCAACCAGAGTAAATGACACTAAAAAGGCGATAACATTTTATCTTAACAACATGCAAATAACCCAGCGCCTACCCTTTAGTCAGACGTACAGAAGAAATACCAAAGCGTTGCGAGTCTCGTGTAAGTGCCCCTTACGTTGAAAGTAGACCTGTTAATCACAGAGACTAATGTGTGACAAGATTTGTCAGAACATTGTCGACCAAGGACACAACAAAACTCACAATGCTGTCTTTGTTTTTACCCAGAATACCTAGTTTCTGGGTATTTCCTTATGCGCCAAGAGAGAGATTGTTTCCAACTGAAACCAAAAGTCTGACCTAATTTCCAAACAGCAAATCTAATTTAGACTCTTATTTTTATTTTATTTTCGTTTTAAGCAGTCTCTTGCAAACTAATCATCCAGCAATGCTAATGAGGCCTTCTTAATGAAAAAAAAAAAAACATCCAAGCGTGTGTAGGATCTGAACATAAAAGTGGATAATAGTTAATCCAAACAATAATTTCTTAAGACACACAAAACCTGCAGGTTTTGAGGCCAGGAGAGTTTTATTAAACATGTTATGTTACATTGTGTTCTAGTGTGTGTAAAACTGTAAACCACCAGATGCAAGTGTTTTAGGATCCAGGGAGAACAGCTAAGAAAAGTCTTAAATGAAAAAGTTTTCTTTGAAAACTGTCGAGTTAACGATAAAAAAAAACTGATATTGCAATTCCAGGTAATGTCAGAACAAAAAACAAACATCTTTAGATTCAAGGTATTCTATAAAAAGTTGTCCGTGAGTTAATAGAACCGTGAAATCAGCCAATTGAGTATAATTAAAGAAAGACAAAAAGCAGAGAGGTGTTTATAAGCTGTACGATACGATATATCGCGTTGTCAGGTAAGTAGAATTTAGAAAAAGCCGGAAACCCCATTGTTTCTACTCACAAAACGTAAAGTTTCACCAATCATTTTAGGGAATTTCTGAGCATTCCTACAATATTAAACCAGAGTTTACCGGTCAAATTGAAGTCCCACTCCAATCCTCTGTTGTAAGCGTTCCCAGTGGTCTTTTAATTACGGTTATGACATAGTTTTTAGCCTTAATGTAAACTTAAACAGACTATTCAATCATCTTCTAAACCCGTTTTGACCCTTTCGGGGTCACGGGGCTGCGGGAGCCCATCCCAACCACTTGTGGGTGAAGGCAGGTGACATCCAGGACAAATAGCCAGTCTGTCGCAGGGCTTTAAGTGACTATTCGCACCTAATTTTCAAAATATGTGAAGCAAGTGCTAAACTTGTTTTCTTTGTTGCATGAACCGAGGAAGGGTTAAGGTTAGGGTTAGTGTAAAATGTGTAACAGACAACATTTAGCCTTGGATGCACTTAAAATACGTGCGGGTAATGCAGCAATGTGCATCATGTGTGGCCAACATGAATCTGTTTTTGTGCTTGGTCGCATGGAAGCATGAGCAAATAACATCAGACTGCTAGCTTACAACCCCAAGCTCGCATTAGCGGTGCAACTTGTGAGCAATTTCGTATAGTTTTGAGCCAGATGCCAGCTGGGATGAAGACTCACATGGATCTATCTGTCTGGAAGTGGAAGCATCAGAATGAAGCAGACAGGCTTGTGGGATTGTAGCACCTACTGCTGCGACAAACTTTCCCCAAAAAGGTGTTTTTTCATCTGCTCCTGATTCACAACAATCCGAATAAAGAACTGCTCAAAACAGCTATTTTAAGCTTAACTGTCTTTAAATATGTCCTCCATCATGAGAAAAATGCTAAAAGAACATGTTAAAAACACGATATTCATTGGCGTGGGGCTAAAAATGTTTGAACCTTATTATAAAATATCACCCAAAGTCATAAATTAAACAAGCTAGTGCTTTTGTTTTGTTTGTTTTTTCACCAGTTTCTGATCAGTAGGTTTTGTCGCTGTGGGTTTGTTGTGGTTTGTCACACAGGAAGACTCACAGTTTAACCCCCTGTACAGATCATGTTTGAAACCCAGAAAGCCTGCCTGACCTCAGCATCTGTCAAAACAGGTTCGTCACATCAGAAACAATGTCCGGGATGTTTTGTTGTTTAATTTCTGCTGTGCGAGATCCGTGTCTGACTGGGGACTGCAAAGAAAAACGTGTTTGCGATTACAATCTGGCGCATACTTTCAGTCACTCTGCGCTGGGTGGTGCATTTAAAGAGATTGTTTTTTTCTCTCTGCTGATTTTGCGTAATTTTCTGTCTCCCCGAGTCCCACAGGATCCCCAATCAGCCCAGTTGAGTTAGCAGTTAGCAGACACACATGCTGGCCTCAGTGTGAACCTGGTGCTGAGGTTTTTTTTTTGTTGTTTTGTTTTTCCACTCACCTTGGGCAGTTGTCGGATTTGGTTGGCATCCAGCTGCAGCTCCTCCAAACTCCGTCCATAGCGAAAAATCTCATCGGGCACATAGAGGAGGGAGCGGTGGCGGTAATCGATCACTTCAACGTGGCGGTTGCACCGCCAAAGGGGTATGCAGTGAAACATCACGGGGGAGGAGGAGGTGGGAATAAATCCCCTATCCCTGCGATAAACAGGCAGCCGCCGCCGGGAGGAGGAGGAGGAGGAGGAGGAAGAGGGGGATGCAACAGATTGCTTACAGTTACAGCGGGACGGCCCGGAGCACGATTACCCGCCGAAAGGACGGGCGCGAGGCAAACTCACAACCTCCAAACTGCCGTCGTAAAAACGATGAAAACAAACTTTTGACAGCGAGCGTCTGTTCGCCAAGTTCCGGAAAACACGAGCTCAACTCTCCGCCGTTGTTGTCTCTCACTTCTTTGCTTGCAGCTTTTCCCAGGCACCTGTTTTTTTCTTTTCTTTTTTCTTCTCTTCCTCTCGTCCCCGTCGCTTCACGGCGACCATCCGCCGCTTTTAAAAAACTCCGCGTGAAAGCAAAAGGCGTTGTGTCACCGCGGCCAAGCGGGGCATTCTGACGCTTTTCGGGGTTAGTTTGAGCTCCTCTGCCGGAGTTAATTTCCTCTCCCGTCCAGTTTCTGACCCGGAACATTCACTCCCTCATTCCTGGCTGACGTCATGGCGGCATGCCGCTCCTCCCTCCTCTGGTTGGCCCCGTCCCGCACGGGGCCGCCATGATGGGCCGGGGGGGCGGGGGGGTGTTAAATATTCCACCTCAGTGTGTATTTATACTTAAGCCAAATACCTTTCCATATAGCTGCGGTGTGAGGGGATTAAAGGACGGCGGTATGATAATCTATAGGGATTTTTATTGGATAAATCAAATAAACGTTTTATTTCCTCCTTTACAATTCATTTAAAAAGAAAAATGCCTGCAATGTTAGATACAAACTGCAATGAGGTAGGAGTAGTGTTGCTTCAAAATCAATTTACTGAAGTAGAAATAAATATAAATTTAAAAAAATAAGGAAAATTTAAGTACAGAAGCCGAAAGTGGCCAATCCAACTTTTTTTTTTAATAACAATCGCGTTTTAAAAAGTAGAGTAGACCGTTTTTGGCTTAAAACTTCAATTCACAACTAAAAATGTTTTGTTTTTTTTAAATAAAAAACTCAAAACTTATTTAAAAAATAATTGAACTCATAAATCTCATAAATTCTAATGATTCCAAAGTTGGTTTTGTCTAAATGTTCCTAAATATGTGTCAGAAAAATAAATTTTGAAAAACTTGGGGTTTAACAATAAATCGGGTTAGTCGATTAATTAATTATACTCCTACGATCAAACCAGATCAATCTGTCTGATGCAAGTTGTTATTCAAATCAATCTATACCTTTAGAAAATTGTTTCAAACTGAAATAAATCAATTATATCAATATTGAAAAAAAAGTTTGGTTTGAGATACTGTAGGTTTATTCTACTTAAACAAAGGCTTGTCCAAAGTCCGGCCCTTGGGGCAATTGCAGCCCATGTTTAAATTTCCACCAACCTGCAGGCTCCTGTCATAAAATCAATATGCCCCCAGTCCAGCACTTTCTAAAAACCGTTTGTACAATTTGTGTGTTTTAAATGGTTCCATTAGGTTATAAACCATCTTACACCTGTTGCAACACAAGCATGTGACCCTTTGACACTTTCTATTCCAATTCTAAAACTATGACTGTAAAATAAAATAAATCAATTAAAGTTGACAGAGAGGGCCACCGTTTTCAGGACATGTTTAAAGTATCTTGGAGTATCTTTTGTATTGAAACACAAAACCTTTGAGTCTGTCCAATTGTCCATTAGACTGGCGGTTATCAATAAGTTCATTATCAAGAGCCCCTACAACATGCTAACTATGCCAAGCTTACTGGGAAGGAAGGTACATGGTCTTTAAATATGAAAATCTAAGTGATTCTGGTAAAAATGTATTTAACGTGTTTTTCAGTTCTACCTAAAGAAATTAAAAATATACAATTGCAATAAAAATTCCACTAAATAGTTCAATTGCATTTAATGTTAGAAGGGTACAAAGAATGCAAACCAAATGGTTGGCTCTCACACATTTTCAACTTGAATAACATTTTCAACACATTTGCAAAGAGGGCCACCAAATCTGGCCCTCTTTGCAAAAAGTTTGGACAGGCCTGCTACAACATAGAGACAACCAAGTGCCATCACTTGCAAATACGTGTGACCATACAGTGTGGTAGAAGGTTCTTTTTGTATTATTTTGAAGTGGAAAAACAACAGTGGGCTGAACTTTATGAAACTAAAATGTGAATGGATTCAACATTTATTCTTGTTTACTTGTTTGTATACAGAAAAATTTACACTTGATGATCTTGCAAGAAATATGAGTCATCTGGAAAACTTCACCTGCACTGTTCAGTATCCTGGTATTTATCTTTGAGTCTTGAATTTTTGGCTAAAGATATCCTGGATCGATTTCAGGTCAGTGTATCGGATCCTTCAAAATGAACCAATATAAACTATGAATCGTATTGTCACAAAGTATGATATACCCCTATGAAAAAAGGAAAACATTTCCAATTTAGCTATCTTTTAGCAGCAAAATGTCTGCTAAAGCGTTACATAAAAGTCATTAGAAAAACAGCCCCATGGGTCCCTGCTTTTAATGTTCCACTGCTCAAGTGAAAAGTAGGCAGTGGTAGAGAAAGAACTTAAGTAAATTTGTTTTATAATAGTCCCTTGAATAAACACGTTGCAGGACATGGTGTGTGTAAAACAGAGAATATTAAAAATGAATGAATCAAACTTTAAATGACTGTAATCGGTTATGTTTTATAATTGACAATAAGCAGTGTATTTTTATTGGATTATAGACTTGTTAGAATAGAATAGAATAGAATAGAATAGCATAGATATAATAAACACTAAAAAAATGCTAAAAGATACCCTGTTGAAATGTGATCCATTCATGCTATCACTTTGGAATATCAAAGTATTACTCATTTCTTTAATTCAAATTTTAAGGTTTGAATTTGAGGAAAATGTGTTACATGATGTTACATAAAATTCTTTAATTATAGACCCTTAACAGAAGCTACTTATGTAAGATTATGCCATATTTGTGAAAATTTGTAAGTTATTTTTATTTCAACAAATACTTTGTCATGAGTGTTTGTAAGCAGCATTGAATGTCCAGTATAATAACTACTTGGGCAAAATGAAAGGATACAAAGCAGGAAGAATCTATCGGGAGCTGAAGACGTTCTTACAATTACTTTTGTAAAATAACCAACTCACAAGCTTGTATTGTTTACACTGAACAAATAGGTGAAGGTCAAAACATAATTGACTCAGAGAAACCCTTTTATACAAGAAAAACTGCCAGTCCTCACTTCGTTTTTTAAATATATTTTTTAAAAAGCTGAAATAAACACCAATGTCAAAACATCTAAAGGTTTTGTTACATGAAAACACATTTCCTTGTGTCCACTAGAGGGAGCCACATTCTATGAAACAAAACGTTCAGCTCAAGCAACAAAACAAACCAATCTGCTGTCCTCATTGTCCATTTAATAGTGACAATATCCCCCCCAAAAAAAAAAACAACAACTTCTCAAAATTATTTAACAGTATGTATAAAGATAGGCGAGCAAAAACCCAGACATGATGCTGTAAGGGAGTTTTCAGCGATGAAGTTTGTTTTGTGGATGTTCACACCGTAGGCTTGAAATTTCATGTTCATCTCCTTCCCAGCTGCTTCTTAAAAGCTTTCAAGGATTTTGCCATCATTGGAGCAACTCCTGTAAATCAAAGAATACAAATAACTGAACAGAATTATAAAATAATATCTAACGATACGTAAAGTTGCACCAGGTGAACTCACGTGTTTTTTTGCGTGCGTCAGTAGAACCCCCAGTACTGGTGCTGCTCGACCTGATGGGCTCATGACAGCTTGATTTTGATCGATTTTCCTGACCTTTGTCACTAGAAAAAAAATTTCTTATTTGTTCAAATCTTCAGAGATCAAATCTACTTCTAAACAACACGCATCACCAACAGTTAAGAAAAGACAGGAGAATTTCCAGTCAGACTGGAACCAGCACCAAGCTCCATTTGGTTGCCATCCAAGCCTGCTGAAAGTTCCAGGTGCTGCTACATAAATCTCAAATGAGCCGCTTTATTTTGTGATCATCAGTGATCGAAAGATTTATTGTGGAAGAACCAGGAGTTCTTGTGCTGTAAAAGAAACTAAAAGCACACCAATGCCCCTGCGGGCTGTTGACCAGTAAGCAAAGAGACTTTTTTTTTTTTTTTTAAAAAGCCACAGACACAAATGTGTAAACCTAAACATGAATGTCAGATTGGACTAAACCAATGAGGCCAACATCCACCTGCACTTCAGCTGATGAGGCTGTTGGGCAGCAGTTCCGTGGATTTCCTGCTGGATTCGCACATCCCTCGGTGGCTTAGCAACAGTGTGAATAAACGCCATCTTCACTTGTCGACCTTAAATAAAATAAAAGTAAAACATGACATGCTGTTGGAAATGGAAATAAATCGAGGTCATGAACAAATTGGTTTGTTGACAAGTTCGGCCTTAGGATTGTTATTATACAAACAATATTTTCTATTACCATTCAGATAGACCACGTTGAAATATACGTTTGTTTCCAACAGGTATAGTAGTTTTAAATATCTAATATCCAAATGTCACACACTACAGTAATATTCCCAAAAGACAAGAAATGACTTCAAAGACTGTATTTTCCTCTCAATTTCATTAATTAAGCGATCAAATATGTTTTTCTGAGCTATGACTTACTTTAGTCTGAAATATCAGAAGAAAATAGGTTTTATGGTACATTTTATTAACCTCATAGACTTTTAAACTATATCTAGTGTCACAAGAAAGATTGTTTTCAGCCTTTTTTTTTAGACCAAAATTGTCCAATTTCTCTGATAGAGAACAGATACAGAAAATTAAGCTTAAGATTGGATTCTGAGTATTTATTTATTACAGTCACTGTGAATCAAGAGCAGACAAAAATAATGCCATTTGAAAAAAAAAAGCTTATTTATGAGGTAGAAGGTACCTCACAAATAACCCCTTCCTTCTGGCCTGGTCATGCTCAGGTGTATGTGAGGAGTAAAGAATCAACACCTATATGCTGTAGTATGCAATTTCTCCAGTACTGGTCACATTGTTGTTACAGCGGTAATATTAGGGTTGAAAAGACTTTAAGCTAGAGGGAGAGAGTTTAAACTAAGAGCACTCAGCAATGGGGAGTGGAAGAGGGTCAGGGTTGCTCCGGGCCAATGGACCTGCCCACAACTCAGAGGCGAATTTCTAATGAACTACTGCCGCTCTGCAGAAACTATGTCCCAGAAAATGCTGCAGGTTTATTGATTTGGGCTAAAAATGGCCGTGTTGATTAAAAGACCACTGGGAATGCTTTTAATGCAGCTTAAAGATGACATGGAATGGTTCTCTAATGATTTAACTGAATGATTTTAGTGTTAAATACCCACCCTTCGGTTTGTTCGACTGTGCCGATACTATCGTTTTCGTTAGCCTCCTGAGTTTCCTTTCTCTTTCCTCTGACAGACGGAGATACATCTCCTTCCAAGATTCATATTCCTGAAGTTTGTAGCCTTTGAAGTCTCTCAGGCAGTGCTTTCCCCACAAGTGATCCGTAACCCCAATGTAAATCTATCAGGATGGAAACAGCAAAACTTGTCATTAGAAATGAATCATATTCACAAAAACTGATTTGAATCTTTATTGCAAAATATTTCTGAAAATTGCAGCCCAGTTAGCTACTGATTACTATGATGATGGTAACATTTAAATAAAGTTGGGTTAAAAAAAACATTTGAAGAAGGTCCATGTGAAAATACTCCAAAATACCAACATCAATAACAGCAATTCTTACTGGGTTGTAGTCCTCAATCCTCTGCAGCTGCTCCGGTGTGCATCTTTCCAGCACGGGTTCAAGAAGTTCAAACGGCACTCCGCCCGTTTCATAAAGCACTAGGACAAAAAAAAAAAAACAGTCAAATTAATGTCAAATTAAAGACGCGTTTCTGCTGGAGCAGATCTTCACTCACTGTTAATATTGTTCTGGAGTGTTCGGATGCACTGCTGATACAGGCTCATCATGGTGGGGAGGAAAAGGGTTTTGGCACCAGAGTACACTTGCATCTTCCTGTTCAGTCGCTGCCCCGTGAAGACTGCAGGGTCTTCTTCCTGGTCTTGAAAGTCTGAATCTTTCTCAGCTGAAAAACCCAAAATGAAACCTTAAATAAAACACACACACACACACACAATTCATCTGTGTCGGCGAGCGTGCAGCACCTTTCCTTTCAAAGTAGAATTCAACACTTGGCTTTTCCAGTTCAGGCAGAGTGGCAGGTAGGGGGACATCCATGAGATGCAACAAAGATTTCTGCACCTTTATTGATAGGTGAAGTCATTTAAGCACTTTAAACACTTGCAATAAAAAAAACTGAACCTTTTGTCATCATTGTTTGGGGTACCTGCTTTGGGGAGACAGTCAGTGACTTCTCAGGTTTCGTTTCAGGATCTTCAGCTGGCTGCCGTTTTGTTGTGCTTTTTGGCTTTTTGGGAGATCTCTTTATTCCAGATTTCTCTTTTCTTTTGAAATCGTTAACATCGTAGTTCAAGCACGACTCAAAAGACATTAAACATTTGTCGCTGTTGCTCTCGTCGTTTTTGTGATTCATTTTGGGCTTTTTCTTTTGCTGTTTTGAAAGCTCCCTATTGTCAGCGTGTTTGGATTTCGATATGTTCTGCTTCTCCTCAGACTTTTTCCTTTTTCTGCGTTGGGCCTCTGAGCTTTGAGACTTTCCTGAAGATCCATCATCCATAGTTGCTTTGATCGTTTTGGAGGATTTGCCAGGAGCCGGAGAAGACTCCTCTTCCGTCGATGAGTCCTTTGAAGGCTTTGATTTGGATCTACTATTCAATCCAAATTGTCTGCTCTCTGAGTCTACTTTACATTTTTCTTTGGAGTCAAATTCAGATTTCTCATCAATTTTTTTCATGCATTTGTTTCCAGACAAAGCGTCCGAGCTTTTGTTCTTCTTTGTTGGTGCAGCAAAGTTGTCTCCACCATCCTCCTGAACCTCAAAGCTGCATTTTTTCCAACACCTGCTTTGGTATTCTTGGTCACATTTTTTGGTTTCATTGTTCTTTTTCAGCTGCTCACATTGTCTTTTCTCTGAGCTGTCTGTAATCTTAGTGGAATGAGCTTCATCAGACGAGTTCTTACTCTTCAGATGTGAAGTTGAGTTATTATTTTCATCCCCGAAAGGCGGCTCTTCATCATTGGGACAGCTTTGTTCTTCTTTACGTTTCTTCTCTGACCACACTCCATCTTCTTTAGAGCTATGGTAAACGAGAGGAAAAAAAGTAAAATCACATAAACATTAAAATGATACTTGAATAATATTTCCATTAAAACTTCTTACCTAGTGAATTCCTTTGGGATCAGGTTTTTCCAGCCTTTAACAAGAGCCTTGGCAACCTCTCCAGCCTGTTTGTGCCTCCTAAAGGAGTTGACAGTTTTTCCAATACCAGTTTCCTGCGCATTTTGGTTAGTATTAGTGCATTTTATAAATTGGCAAATGTATCTAGAACTGATTTAAATCAATTTTGCACGAAAGACTTACAGCGAGAATTTCTAAGGTGACATCCAGGTCCTTTAATTTTTTCAAAATCTTTAGAACCTACAAAAAGAATATACCAAAAACATGTTTGGGTGTTCCTGTTTAGGTTCTAGTCCTCAAATCGGACCGGAAATGCATCTAAAATCTCACTTTTAATAAAGTTTGGTACAAAATCTACACGAAACTGGAATAAAATGACAAAAATGGGCACTCCCAATATGGTAATCCTGGTTTGGGATCACCACAGCTGCTGATTGCGCATTCAGAGCAGAAGCTATGTATGGGACCCTCACCCCCCCCCCCACTAGCACACTCCTTTTATATACCAAGAACTATATATGGATAAAGCTTCTTTTCACTGTTAATTGGAAATGAATAAATAAATACATATTTTAGCTTTCATTTGAATAAAAATGTATGAATTCCAAAATATGACGAAATACATTTTTTTTTCACATGCAGAGCTGAGTAACAGCAGACAGTTAGAGCGCCCCCCCACCTCCACTGATGATGGACAGCAGCCATGAGCTCAACAACTGGGGTTACAGCTAATTTTAGAAGCAGTACTTCCTATTTAAACTGCCTACCAGGTCTGAGAGAATCAAAGAAAAAAATACAGCTTCCTCCTGTCAATCAATGTACATAAATGAATTCTCTTTAATTACATGTTAACGTGATGTTATGGCGTCTGAGCAAAAATGTGTTTAGAACTCGGTAAAAGGAAAAAAAAATAGACGATAATCTAGAAAAACTATTAGTACCGTTGCAGGTTCTGTAGCGTTTGATAGCTGAAGTTTGAAGCGCACGATTTTCTTCGCCACATCACTGCTGGCCATCCCGGAGGTTCACGTGCACCCGGCCGCGTGCGCACACCTGGCAGCGCGTGCGCCCTGATGACTATATAATCAATAGGCGGAACCAACGACAAGGAAGACAGTTGGTGCAGACTTGGTGACTTCCAAGTATTTGGTGGTAAATGAGAATGAAACCTTTGAGATTTTAAAGAATTAATTGCAAAAAAAATGTTTTTAAGCCAAAGAAGTATTCGACAAATACAAATCTTGTTAATCTGCACACAGATTCAAAGGAGGAATTTTAATAACCATTTGAAAAATGTCCTCCAATTACAGACCAAACTATAACAGAAGGAAATATATTATATTATATTATATTATATTATATTATATTATATTATATTATATTATATTATATTATATTATATTATATTATATTATATTATATTATATAGAGGTCTACTGTAACACAGTGTGAATGAGGGAATGTGTGCTCCTCTGCCACATGCATTGCACAGTACTTGATTGGCACTTGGTTGACTAGAGGAGGAGTTAACTGCACCTCTCTTTCAGGAGGTTTCAGCCGGTCTGTCTCTCCCTCTCCTTCTCCAGTAACTGGAGGTCCAGGGTCTTTCTTCACCAGCCTCAAACTCATTTTTCAGGTAAGCGGAGCTTTTAAATGTTTAGTTACATTTTATTAGTTAGTGTGCATTTCTGGACTGTTCCAGATAGAAACTGAACTACTTTTGTATTTTAGTGGTAATTTAATTGGACAAACTGCTGCAACATTGAGTTCTTGTGCTCAAATATGATAAACTGTGGTAGTATGAGGGAAAACATGTTTGTTTTCGTGGATTGTGCTGACTTTAGTTTCACGACAGCTACTCAATGTACAAACACAAATTGCTTGAGTAAATAAAGAAATTTACTGTGTAAAATTGGAGTGTGTTGGGACATGGGGCCTGCTGCTCACACCTTAAAGTCTATAAAAGGAACGTCATGGAAGAGCCGTCCAGTGTGGCTATTCCTGGACAAGCTGCTGATAAACTGTGACAGATGCAAAAGGACACGTTGACGCACCCACACTCTTCAGTGTGGAAAACATGTTTTTAATGTTGTTAGCTTTACTAGTTCCCTTAAGGAAACCGAGTTAAATATCTGAGAGGCTTTAAATGAAGACATCTTGTTGACCTACATGTTTTTAGACACATTTTGACTTGAGTATATGTCTGCTTTCAGAAGGTTTGGGCTGCTTCGCACTGCTACAGCCATGGCACCTAAAAAGAATAAAGCAGCCAAAAAGAGTAAAGGAGATATAAACGATATCTTGGTGGAGAACAGCCCCATCAACAAGATTAATGGCTTAAATGCTCTGATAGAAGGAGGAAATGGCTTCAGCTGCATCTCGACTGAGGTTACAGATTCCGTGTATGCCCCAAACCTCCTGGAGGGATTGAGCAACATGAGGCAAGACAGTTTCCTGTGTGATCTGACAGTCGCCACCAAATCCAAATCGTTTGACGTCCACAAAGTTGTCATGGCCTCCTGCAGTGAGCACATTCGAAACATTTTGAAGAAGGATCCGACTCTCCAGAAGATTGACCTGAATGACCTGTCACCTGTCGGTCTGGCCACTGCAATCACTTATGCATACTCTGGAAAGCTCACCTTGTCACTCTACAGCATCGGCAGCACTATTGCAGCAGCACGCTTGCTTCAAATTGGAACCCTGGTAAAGATGTGCAGTGATTTTCTCATGCAGGAGCTCAGCGTGGAAAATTGCATGTATGTGGTCAACATTGCTGAAGCTTATGACCTCAAAGAAACCAAGGAGGCGGCTCAGAAGTTCATGCGGGAGAACTTCATTGAGTTTTCTGAGATGGAGCAGTTCTTGAAGCTCACCTATGAGCAGATCAGTGAATTTCTCTCAGACGATTCCTTGCAGCTTCCCTCTGAGGTCACAGCCTTCCAGATTGCTATGAAGTGGTTGGACTTTGACGAGAAGAGGCTGAAGTATGCCGCAGATCTCCTGACTCTCATCCGCTTTGGGACTATCTCTGCCCAGGACCTGGTGAATCACGTCCAAAGTGCGCCGCGAATGATGCAAGACTCTGAGTGCCACCGTCTCCTTGTTGATGCCATGAATTACCATTTGCTGCCATATCAACAGAACATCCTGCAGTCCCGGAGGACGAAGATACGAGGTGGCCACAAGGTGATTGTTACGATTGGTGGACGGCCTGCCCTGACTGAGAAGTCCCTCAGCAAAGACATTCTCTACAGAGATGAAGACAATGTGTGGAATAAGCTGACGGAAATGCCAGCAAAGAGCTTTAATCAGTGTGTAGTTGTCCTGGATGGCTTCCTGTATGTGGCAGGTGGTGAGGACCAGAATGATGCAAGGAACCAAGCAAAGCATGCTGTTAGCAACTTTTGCAGGTACCGTCAAATCAAATTCTTCAAATCAAATCAAAGTACTTCTTGTGAATCTAAAGAATGAATGCAAATGTCTTTGAATTTCTTCAGGTATGACCCACGATTCAACACCTGGATCCACCTGAGCAACATGATTCAGAGGCGCACCCACTTCAGCCTCAACACCTACAACGGCCTCTTGTTTGCCATTGGAGGGCGAAACGCTGACGGTGTTCAGGCCTCCCTGGAGTGCTACGTTCCCTCCTCCAACCAGTGGCAGATGAAGGCCCCCATGGAAGTGCCTCGCTGCTGCCACGCCAGCTCTGTCATCGATGGCAAGATTCTGGTATCAGGAGGTTATATCAACAACACCTACTCCAGGGCTGTGTGCTCCTACGACCCCTCCACCGACAGCTGGCAGGATAAGAGCAGTTTGAGCACGCCTCGAGGGTGGCACTGTGCCGCCACAGTTGGAGACCGAGCCTACGTCATCGGCGGCAGCCAGCTTGGAGGGCGTGGGGAAAGGGTGGATGTCCTGGTTGTCGAATCTTACAACCCTCACAACGGGCAGTGGAGCTACTGCGCGCCTCTGCACTCAGGGGTCAGCACAGCTGGTATTTCTGTTCTGAACAATAAGATCTATGTTCTGGGAGGATGGAATGAGGGGGAGAAGAAGTACAAGAAATGCATTCAGGTTTTCAACCCTGATCTCAATGAATGGATTGAAGATGACGAGCTTCCAGAAGCGACAGTCGGCATTTCGTGCTGTGTCATCACCATACCCACACGGAAAACACGAGAGTCAAGAGCCAGCTCGGTTGCCTCCGCACCAGTCAGTATATAAGGATTTGGATTATAACAGGGATGTAGTTTACGTGTCTATAAGGTTGTGGACGAATTCCTTCATAACTCACTGCTTAGTGCACTATACCTAGGGCATTTGCCTTTTTTTTTTTTTTGGGGGGGGGGGGGGTGTTCACATCTACAATTTCAAAATCCTAGAAATTTCCCAGAAGTCTCTGCAATAAAACTAGTATGCATTGATGCTCACTAGTTTGGTGAATATAGAACACAATGCATTGCACTAAATGTTTGTCATTTGAAAAAACTGTATGTACATTCATTTTTTATGAATTATAAAAGTTTTCATCATCAGAATACCGTGGATTCATAAATAGTCTTCATAAAATGTTCATATTCATAAGGTTTTTACTTCTGCAAATGGGTGACATCACATCAAGATAGTCCCCGGCCATGTCATCTTTTAAGGCTTAAGCCAAGAGTAGTGAGGGAATTCAGACATAGCCCACGATTTGTTTGAAATATAAGTCAGATTTTAGATTCTCTTATAAAGTCCTTGTAGATGAGCAATTTACTACAAAATAAGGTACGTTTCAAAAGGTGAAAATGATGACAATTCAGGCCCCGTATACTTTACGAAGTATGATTAATGTATTTATACGGTGGCCCTGAAGTGCAAATCACACCAACAAATCACTTAACACAAAAACATATTAAAGACAACAATTAAACTACAAAACATTTTATGTGTAACGACAAAACCAAAACACAATTCCAAAAAAATAAAACAAAGTTAAAATGAAACGTTTTGGATTTCCAGAAGTCAAAATGAAATGTTAAAAACACAATTATAAAAAAAACAGAAACGGAAGGTACTATGGGACATTGATGATAGAATGACAATGTCTTGATTTTTGACTTTTGAGGTTTTTTCAAATACGTCTTCAATGTCTAAATGCTAATAAAAGTTTTACAGAGCATATCCAGTATCAGTCATTCATTCATTCATCTTCTAAACCCGTTTTGTCCCTTTCGGGGTCACTAGGCTGCCGGAGCCTAACCCGGCCACTTCTAGGCATATCCTGTTTCCCTTCATGTTAAATAGCTGTCAGTTGAAATGATGGAAAAACAATTGACGATGTCCCATAGTGCCTACCTTTTCCAATTTAATCAAAAAACAAAAACATTTCATAAAAAAACAAGTCATTTCTAAAAACTACTGTGAAATATTGAAAAACATGTTTTGTTTTTATAAATAAATGCCTAAAAAAAGGCAGAAAAAGTAGATACAGTGGGACATCGCTGATTGGATGACGACGTTTGTCCATCATATCAGTCGAAAATTATTTGGCAAGAAGCGCTATTGGATCTGCTCCAGGCTAACCATGAAACCTTTATTAGTATGGAGACACCCGTATACGGTTTCGTTTTTTTAACATTCATTTTCATTTTGTTTTACTTTTTTGGAAATGTTTTTGATTTCTAAAATGTAATGTGTGTGGTTTTTGTTTTTTTTTTGTTTTCTTTTTTTATTGTGATCTATAAATATGTTTTTGCCTTCAGTGATTTGTTGGTGTGATTTGCACTTCAGGGTCACCGTACGTTTATGACCAACAACTGAAAGCAAACTATCATTTGGTCATTTTTGGACACGTTTATTTCTGGGGCCAAATCAGCTGGAATATTTTCATAAACCTTTTACAATAGAGATAAACAACTTTGTGTCTCGTTGAAAATTAAACATAAAATCCCACCAAAGCGGTAATTGTGATGTAAATGGTGACTTTAGCTGCTGTGACTCTCACATACTTGAACAAAGTAAGAAGCTGGAGTTTGCTAACACCTTATAGTAGTAGATGCTTGTAAAGAGTGGATTACACAATACCACTGTGGTTTCTTTATGGCTGCCATGGACAGCTTTCAGTATGAGATTGAGGCAAACCGGGGGAACGATGAGGGGAACAAGGGGTCATTTTGTAACAAAGAAAAATATTGTGAAAGATGCTCCGTCATGTCTTTTCATTTTGTTTTTGTTTGCTTTTAAATTAAAAAGAAGAATGTAATCAACAAAAATATTTATTTAAAAATAAAGATTTTTTTTTTTTTTTTGGAATATTGTGAAATGAAGTGCATCTCTGAAAAACTTTTTTTGAGGATAACCCATGTGACATCGAAACAATTAAAACTCTAATAAAATGTAAGAGAAATGCTAAAAGTTTTTTTTTCTTTTTTCTTTTGTTTGTCGGCAACAAACCAAAATTGCCTTGAGTTTAAACTTTGCTGAAGCATCACTGATCAAAATATTAAAATTTAAATTTGGGGTATAAATCTATGAATTTTTTTGTTTGTGCGGAAAGCAGCGTGTCATGCTCAGCACCCTTTTCTTCAGTGTAACTTTGACCCTGTTTAAATATTGAAAACTGCTGTGCAACAAGAGCAGACACACACCCTCTGTTGTATAGTTTATGAGTCATTTTACCCCTGAACACAGAAGAAAACTGCATTGTTTTGCTGTTAAAAGACATTTATCGCTAAAATACATCCTTTTTTTTATGTTCCCCCAGCACACTGTCAGGCTCTAAAAAGGCCGCATGCCGGAGAAACACTCCTTTCTCTGCATATCTTTGAGAATCATTTCACACAGATCTCCAACGGACACTAGCTTTTGCCTCGGGGTGAAATGTGGTCTGATCGAGCACTTTTTTTTTGCCACGTGTGAAACATGAAAGCACACACACAAGACTGTAGAGATTTATCTTCTGTTTGTCTGACACTGCTGCAGAAAGATATACCCTTGTATTTCAGAGGGATGAAGATAATTGAAATCAATTTAAATGAAAACAAATGAAACATCAGCAGAGTAGGATTCATGCTAAGTATTTTGTTCCTCAATTTGTTCTGGCTATTGTTAGGCTCATTAATCAAAGAAAATGTTGTTTTTCTTAGACAGAAACAGTCTTTTGTATTTAAAGACTTCTTTCTAAGTCAGCTGACTATTCACTTTGACCTCTGATTTTAATCATTTTGTGATTTTGCACATATAAATTCACTTGGCAGCCTAGATCTAATCAGATCCATTTTTGAATAATAAAAAAATGAAAACATATACACCCTTTTTCCTGCTATGACAAGCCCCAATGGCATGACTGTGCATTTTTTATTTGTTGGCACAAGGAGGATTGTGACCTTTCCCAGACATAATACTGTGAGATTGGCCACATCGTAATTTGACTGTTGTCAAGTTACCAACCTCAATGCTGCACATGTTGTATAACACTTGAAACCTCTCCTACATGCATGGCTTCTTCATGAGGCCGTTGTATAAAATAGCCTACTGTAACAATAAAACAAGAGCATATGATCATTTTACTATGCCAATAAACTAGCAGATGACAAACGATAAAAAATATCAATAAATGTAAAAACTAAAACATCCATAACATTTAGGATATTGTGTCATGGGTCAAATGGACACAGCAAATTCTTGAATTAATTTCAGTTCTGTGGCACACTTATTGTAGGGTCATTATGTTGTTAGGATTAGAAAAGCATTTTTCTTTTTTTTTATTTGCATCATCTTTCTATGTTAAAATGTTGTTCCTTTTGTTTGTTTGTGTGTATTGTCATTATTTCTTCACTTGTTTTTGCTGGAAAACACAACCTAATGCTATCAGTCATCTTAAACACAAAAGGATTTTCTTTCCCTCAAATTTCTACAAAACTTTTCTTAAGATATTTATGAAAAAGAAATATCCCCAGATCTCAATCAACCTGATTCCATCTTGGGGAAGTCCTGACAAAATGACAGGCAAAACCCATATTTATTAAATGGAAAAAGAATAATGCAATTTCTTAAGGAGATTTTTATTTAAACATTAAGATTTTTGATCATTGATTTTTTTTAAGACTTACTTTACCGCAAAAAATGATAAGACATGAGTTGAAGCAATATTTTAATATTGCTTCACCTCATGTCTTATAACATTAAATCATGGTTGCGTAAAAGTCGCTTTTCCTATGCGCACTGAACGTCGCTGATTGACTGATAGCTCGGTGGGAGGAGCCAAGCGTCAGAAAACGCTTATTCATAGTGACGTAATGAGCTCCGCCCGGAGCCATCACGTGGGCTAAACAGGACAACCGGTACAACAACTCAACTCCAGAAAGCAGAGTATACAACCGCCGGGTAAACGTTCTCTTGATAGTAGTCTGTTAGAGGCTCCGTTCATCTGTTCAGTCCACAGTTGTGAAGGGAACCGAGGCTTAGAGGCAACGATTGTGGCCAGGTTTGTTTAACTCCCGGCCGGGACACTAGCAAGTGATGAACAGGGGCCTGGCTCTTTTTTTGGTTGCCTAGCTAAGGTTGCCGCGCGGTTACGCCGCTTATAGCACCAGACTTCGAAGAAAGCCCCAGAAGAACCAGCACGCGGACCCCTTGTTTTCTTTGGAATTGATGCTAGCTCTCAGCGGGCAGACGTAGGTAGATAGCTAACGCTTGGCGAGCAGTTTCTGGGTGAGAGAGAGCCGCTTGAGTTGACGCCGACAGCTCGCGCGTGCGATGGGTTTACTGTCACAGGGGTCTCCTCTGAACTGGGAAGAAAGCAAGAAGTATGCTAACCACATCCGGAAGCACGGCATTATCCAGTTTGTTAACATCTACAACAAGGTCAAGGACCGTCAGAAAGATGTGCTGAAATGGGGCGATGAGGTAAGAAATGTTTATTTATTTCCGCTCACCTGTCACACAGTGAGTGTGTGTGTAGTAAGGCGCACAAACTGTGAGTTGCAGCTTTGTGCGACCAAAGCTGCAACTTTTAAGCCTATTTAAATCAAATTAATAAGAAACTTGCAGGAAAAGGTCAACATGAAAGTATAATTCAGTATAATTCCAAAGATTTATTCTTTCTTTGAACTACTGACTGACATGTGTATTGTAAAAACATGCCCATGGGCTTGGTTTTTCTTAGCTATTTGCTATTACTAATAACAATTAAAAAAAAAAAAAAAAGGGTATTTGTCAACAGATTTGTCTTGTATAAATGCATAAAGGCTGCTTTGTTATTGAAATATATATTTCCCCCTTCGGCTTACGGTGAACAAAAACTTTGTGCAGCAGCTTGAACAAAGTGTTTTGATTTGAAACGGTGCGGAATGCTGTTGTTGTAGATTAATCCCTTTTTCAGACAGGGGATTACAGATCTGCAAAGGCAAAGTCAAGGAAACATGACTGATGGATTGGAATGGATGTCATGGTGACCCAGCATTGTGCTGCCGTGCTAACAGAAAGAAAGTGTTTGCATGCACATTTATCATTTGTTTTTTGTTTTTTTTGTGTGCGTGTGCGCTCCAGGTGGAGTACATGTTAATGGAACTGGATGACAAAGATGAAAAGGCGCGGCTGGTTTTGAACGGGGGGGAGATTTTGGACACTCTTCAAGACCAGGGGGAAAACATAAACCCCAAGTGAGTAACTGATCCACAGAGTTTCACACATTGCTGTATTATGTTGCCAGGAAATAGATGTAATATCCTTAAATTGTTTCATCACATCCTTTAGTTGCACTTCTTTGATGAAAAAAAAATCATTTTTGCAATTATTGATATTATTATAGATACCAGGAGTTTGTCAATTTAACAGAATAAAAAAATATATATATTTTCACATAATAAAAAAGATTGCATTGCTTATAGATTTGTTTAAAGCAGTAATTTCCCTCTGTCTGTTTCTTTGAACTGATTAAGAGAGAATGTTTTATTTTTAGAGTGGATCAATCACGTGAACTCTAGTGCTCTAGTGTCATTTAAAAGGCCTGCATTTTCAGAAGTGCTAACTGTGGGGAAAAAAATTGAAAAAAAAGTTTAGTCAGGAAATGTTGTTACCGCAAAAAGCAGCTCTCGTGACCACGTGACGCTGTCGAGTGGTTGGTTCGGATAAATGTGAGAGCGAAGCAGACAAACCTTTGAAGAACAATCTGGCGTTAATAAATAGGCTGTAAAGAGAAAAACATTTAAACCCAGGAGACTAAAACCTGTTTAACACTGGTCTGTCTGTAGTGCTTCTACATTATGTCGACACAAAAAAATGTTCAACCGACATGTTTACATCGCCGCCATCATGCCTGCGCCTGAGGAGTTCCACTTCCAGACGT
The DNA here is from genome assembly GCA_023969325.1 of Oryzias curvinotus. NCBI lineage: Eukaryota > Metazoa > Chordata > Actinopteri > Beloniformes > Adrianichthyidae > Oryzias > Oryzias curvinotus. The sequence goes on from CM043720.1 coordinate 6,877,455, forward strand.
CGATATGCCAATTTTACTGCAAAAAACCGGCTCCAGGTTTCAGAATGAAAAACTTCCGTTGTGGTTTCAAAACAAAGGGTTCGGTTAAGGTTTTAGCGATAACACACACTAAAACTGTGTGTATTTTCGCCAAAGACTCTGAAGTTAGTCTGAAAGCTTCATTTTGGAAGTACAAAAACATCATCAAGGACTCTGAGCGGGACAAACTCCTTGACACGGGATCGCAGGACAAACAGAGGGGACGGGCCCGAGACGCAACTGAGACGATGTTAACAAACTGATGGTCGTGAGACGAACTCCCCACGCAACAGAGACACACCGCAGAAGGGCCAGTGTGAATCAGGCATTGACCCCACTACCTGACTGCGGGTCAGTTCAACCTGGTGTCATGTGAAGAATAATCCATAAATGTTTTTAGGATGATGCCAAAAACTGTAGGTTTGTATTAAATGTTGAAATGCCGTCTGGCAAGGCACTGAAGCACATTGCCCCTGGGGGCTTGGCTTGCATGGTTTTCTGCAGCCACCAGGATGTGGATGTGTGAGAATGGGACTCTAGGGCCTCAGTGACAGTAGAATACTGTAGGTTTACACCATTTAGCAAATTAAAATCAGATTAATAGATGGAACCGGATTTACACATTTGAGAAAGAACAGTTTGAGGCAGATTCCCATGAATAATTTAAGCAGTTGTGAAATATTCTGTGTGCTGTCAGAGTGCATTCACTTTAAATCCTTAGCCATCAATCAGACATGATTTATTAAAGAGGGCTGGAATAGGCGAAGGTCAAGGTTTCCATGAAACGCTTAACCTAAACACACAGCTCCAACTACAGGTTCCGTTTGGTTAGGGGGCACCTTTACATTTCTATGGTTTTTATTTTCAAAGAACTGTAAGGCCAGAAAACCTCATTGTGTTTGCAAACTAAAAATTGCTGCAACAGTTCAAAGGTTTGGAATGAAGGTCGTCTCCACTGCAGCCTGAGTGGAGGGATATGGGGACTGTCATGTGCAAAGACTCAAAAGCTTTATTTAACCATGTTTCACAAAAGAAATAATACTCTACTTTAGTCTGCTTTAATGCTGCAACACTGTGTAAGTTATCAAGCAACAATTATTTTATTCCGAAACCACAATTTTCGATTAACTAAATTCTATTTTTGAGTTTAAAATGCAGTAAAATCATATGTTGAAACAAAAAACAACTATATTTGACCAGGAGTTTAAAGATGACGTGAATTTTAGATATGTAAACAGAGTGGTCTAACGGGTTTCATGTCATTCTAGCATTCTTGCTAACAGAAATATTCTCTGTCCTGATGTCTCAAACAAATCTATCAATGTGTGTTAACACTGTGGCCCATTTTAATAAATGTTTTGCATAATCATGATAAGATCTTTAGATGCCCGCGCAGATGATCCATGATATATGTTATGTTTTGCAACCTTATTAGCCATTTTTTATTGTCATAAACCTGAAAAACAAGAAATATTTAACAATTCCTCGAAAATGTGGTCTTTCCAGGTCAGTCTCCCCTGTAGGTTTAAGCAGTGCCTCCCTTTCCTTTGAACCTCCGTTTACTCTGTTCTAGAGTTCGAAACCGTTTTCATTCCTCCAGTCTGGAGGGAACCAGAGAGGAACTGAGTATAGGGGTCAAAATGAGCACGGATTTTTGTTAAGAAAGAGTCAAATCTTTTTAACTAAAACTGAAAAGCGTACAACATTGTAATTCTAAATTAAAAGCAAAAAAGTGCCTTTTTGCTAAAAAATAAAGATTCAGTATATTTACAGGAATATTACTAATTCAATATTAAATTTCTTTATGGAGATATGATCAGGTTTTTGTGGGGAAAAAGATGCACCTTTTGACCGTTTTGTTGTTGTTGTTGTTGTTGTTGTGTTTGACCATCAAAATTGCTGTTAAATGTTTTAACTTTTGAGGCTTTGCATTGTTTTGTTTGCACGCGGCTCATGACGTCAGTCCGCAGCACATCCGCCAGCTTCACCCGGGGGAAATTCCAATGGCGGAGACAACAGTAGATCCCGCGCATTCCTCATTATGACCCCTCTGCTGCACACACCAGAGAGCACACTCTAAAGTACACACATCAGTTTGCTCTGTTAGGATTATGGCTCTATATGATGAATGTCTTTAATCCAGAAAGGTCACGGTGAGACCGGGAGCAGGACACGCCCCTGAATCCTGAATTCGTGTTTTACAGCAGAATGTTGTCTCAACATGTTTGACGTGTGTGCAGTCACCCCACGCTGTGGAGGCCGGAGTATGGCAGCTACATGATCGAGGGGACGCCAGGTCAGCCCTATGGGGGGACGATGTCAGAGTTCAACACTGTGGAGGGCAACATGAGGAAGAGGCGCCAAGAGGCCTCATCCGTCTTGGACCAGGGCGAGACGCTCTGCACCATCACCTCGTTTCCAAGGTAGTTTGGATTTGTTCAAATGATGCGGATCGGTGCCAAATATGTTTTCCGGTGTACCGTCTGCTTCTTTTTTTTTTAACTTTTTATTTCTACTAATGATATAAGAGCTGAGGGTTTCTACTCCATTTTTAACATTCTAATAACTATTAAATAATTTTTTACATTTCCAATTTTATTTTTTGGGCATACAGTATTTTACATTTTACTTATAATTTATACTCAGCCAAGGTGGAATCTTAACAAAAAAATGACCAGTTTTTACAATAAAACTTTTTATTTTTAAAGAAAAAAATCTAAAAAGTTGATTTAGCGAGTAGTGTTCATAATCCATTAAAAAAACCGAGCCTCAGCTGTGATCATTTTGCTTGTGTTTCATTGAGCAAAGAATTAGTTACTTATAGTTTCTAGTCTCCAATTTATTCATTTTTTCTTCTTTTATTTCTGGCACAAAAAATGCAAAGTTAAATATATGTTTAGGTTTATGATTAAACTGTTGGTGAGATGAAAACTTGCAGCTGGATGTGAGTCTGCATAACATTCTGTGTTCAGGTTAGGATGCCCCGGTTTCACCAAACCAGAACACCGGCCAACGCCTGTTGAACAGGGAGTTTCTAAATCCCTGTTTTTTCCTGATGAAGCCATCAACAGGCACCCGCGATTCAGGTACGATTCCTTAGAAAATAACCTGAGGAGAGACGATCCATAATGCCGGCCGTGAGCGTTCCTCGGAGTTTTAGCCGGCATTCGTGAAGGAGCCTCTGTCTGTTCTTTCAGCAATCTCACCAGAAACATTCGTCACAGAAGAGGAGAAAAAGTTATCATAAATGTGCCAAGTAAGTGGGATTTTATCTGGAAATAAGATTCTTCGCATGCTGGTATTTTTTAATCTCCATTCATCATTTGCTGTGAATACAACTAGGGTTATGTAATTTACTGAGCCCGTTTCCTGTTTCAGTCTTCAAAGATAAGCAAACTCCGTCTCCTTTTGTGGAGAAGTTTCCGGAGGACGACGGCGAGGCGGCGAGGGCAGCTCTGCCTGACCACATCTACATGGACGCCATGGGCTTTGGCATGGGCAACTGCTGCCTGCAGGTAATCCCTAATCTGATCGTTCAGCGCTCTGAACAAGAACACGCAACTTTGACAACCAAGAGATGTAGCTGCAACTCTGCAATCCCAATAAGTGATTTATAAATGCACTTCAGCCTGTTTTTATGGTGCTCCTGCAGGTTACATTCCAGGCTTGTAGCATTGATGAGGCAAGATATCTTTATGACCAGCTAGCAACAATCTGCCCCATTGTGGTGAGTAGAAGCCATTGATACATCAACCTGTCACCTATTAACAGAGCTATGACTTAAAAAACAATGTCTATTTATTATTAAGAGAAGGCTTCTGACCTTTGGGATATTTTGCTTCTTTGCAGATTGTTGGATGATGTTTTTGCGTAAAGATGAAAAAGTTACTGAATAAACTTTGAAACGTCCTCCCTGAGGAACCTTGAATAAGCCTGTTTTTGATGCGTTAACAGCCGCACAAAGGCACAGTGTGAATTGTTTCTATGCATTTAAAGGTTTTCTGTTCCGTAGTTTTGTAATAAATTGTTGAAAACAGTTTTTTTTTTTTTTTCATTTCAAAGTACTGACTTCTTTGCAAACGTCTGGAATCAACCTTCTCTCGTGACAGATGGCGTTGAGCGCAGCCTCGCCTTTCTATCGGGGCTACGTGTCGGATATCGATTGTCGCTGGGGAGTCATTTCTGCTTCAGTGGATGACAGAACACAGGAGGAGCGCGGGCTGCAGGTGAGGAAGATGAGGAAGATGATCCAGCAGAACCACATCATGAGGCCTGCAGGACGTTTTTTTTTCAGAAATAAATCATTTCAAAATAAAATGTGGTGCAGTAAACTTTTTATTAGTGAAACAATATTGGAGCTTTTTAGCAGAGCAGAGCTACTTTGTGTGCGTTTTATTATTATTTTTTTGCAACAGATAAACTTACGATTTAAAAAAAAACCTCTTTTAAAGCTTTTGTATTTAGCAGTTTTCACTGGATTTCTGAAGCTGTGTGTCATTTTATACAGCTTTAAATGTACATTTACTACAGTTACTTGTGTTTTTTTTTTTTTTTTTAGTGAATAAACAAAGGAAAACTCCAACTTTCTTTCCCTGTCAGGAGTTAACTTGACTCTTCTGGTATTCTTCGACCTGATCATCACATGATTTGGTCATCTGCCTCTTTTGCACTCTGCCATATGTTTAACTCTGCAAACCTAACATGAATCCTGTCGGATTCTTTTGAATCTTTTGGCAAGTTTAGATTTTTCTGAACCTTTATTTGGATGCTGTAAATCGGAAGGTGGTGAAAATGAGCCTTTTCTCTTTCAGCCTCTGAAAAACAACAAGTTCAGGATTTACAAGTCCAGGTACGACTCGATTGACAGCTACCTGTCTGCCTGTGGGGAGAAGTACAATGACATCGAGTTGATCATCGATGAAGAGATCTTCAAGCAGCTGCTGGAAGCAGGTACAGAGCTCGAAAAGACAAATAAAACACAAACAAAAGACAAAACAGGCCAAAGATGTGTCCATTTTTCTTGTCGTCAACAGGGATTGACAAGCTTCTGGCTCAACACATCGCTCACCTCTTCATTCGAGACCCACTCTCTGTCTTCGAGGAGAAACTCCACTTGGATGATGAAAATGAGTCGGATCACTTTGAGGTGAGGAGCCTCAACCATTCGCTCGCTCTGCAGCTTCTTCTCCAGAGTTCTTTCATCGTTTTTTTTCATCTATTCATTTAGAATCTGCAGTCGACCAACTGGCAGACGATGAGGTTCAAACCTCCTCCTCCAAACTCTGAGATCGGATGGAGAGTGGAGTTCCGCCCCATGGAGGTACTTTCCAGCTGTCTAGCTCCGAGTTTAAGTTTCACTTTGAAGTTTTAAGAAGTTGTTTTTTTTTTTCTTTTCCCACATCAGGTTCAACTGACAGACTTTGAAAACGCTGCATACGTGGTCTTTGTGGTCCTGCTCACCAGAGTGATCCTGTCCTACAAACTGGACTTCCTCATCCCGCTGTCCAAGGTAACAGGCCACATCAGTTCCTTCTCTCTATTTGCTTAAGGTTTTCTACGTTTAGGATTGAGTCTTGTGGACTGTGCCTTTTGTTAGGTCGATGAAAACATGAAGGTGGCTCAGGAGAGAAATGCTGTCCTTGAAGGCATGTTTTACTTCCGGAAAGACATCTTTAAAGGTGCGGTAAATGGGACGTGCAGCCATTAGGCGCTGTCCTTAAGGACAAACGACTGAAGAAAACCGTGCGTTTCTCACAGGCTGCAACCCGGTGCTGGACGGCAACGCTTCTGCACAGAACGGCGTGCAGACAGACAGCGGCACTGATGAATACACGCTGATGAGCATCGACACGATCATTAACGGAAAGGTAATGTTTTATACTTTCACATGACGACTTTTGAACTCGGCTCGCAGAAATGCTCAGCTTTTTCCACCATTTTTCACCCATAAACATCAGAGCGAGGCGATCTGAGTCCTTCTTTACAAAACTCTGAGAGGAAAGTTGAGCTTTATCTGAAAGATATTTTGAGTTGCTTTCAAATTATAATAGTTATTTATCTCTATTTTCCTTCATAGTGGATACTTTTACTGAAAGTGTAAACACTCCTCTGTGTTCACATGATCCACTCTGAGGAAAATTGTTTTTTTAACGTGTTCTTGTGTCATTTTTCTGCTGATGGAGGACATTTATAAAGAAAATTGAACTTAATTGCATTTCTGGGTATTTCTTTAATCAAAATGACCTTTGAAAAAGAGCTTATTTGTAACGTAGACTATATGTTTATGCTGGGTCGGCCACAGGCTCCCTGCTTTGCTCCGCAGTGGCGAGGGGAAGAGGGGCGTGGGTTGCTCTATATTAACCCTCCACACACACACAACTCAGAGGCAAATCTCTAATGAACTACTGCTGCTCAGCAGAAACTATGTTCTAGAAAACGACAGTTTTTTTTAATTCACAGAGCCAATACCGAAAGAAGATGTTAAAATAGAATAGTTTTTGTTAAAAATATTCCATCATTTGTAATTTTTGTTGAAGAAAGTAAAAGCAGGGAGGAAAAGAATTATTCAAATCGAATTGGGAATGAAAAAATTTGGAGATTTTATTGTTTGGCCACATCGTCAGGAAAAAGTCAGACGTTTTGTTACATTTGCCACTAGAGGGCGCCATCTGAATGCCGAGGACACCAACCACAGATTCAGAAAAGCTGCTGAAAATGTGTAAAATGTTATTTAGAACAGAAAAAAGTGTCAAATTTTAATTCTTATTACACTTACTGTTTGATGTGTGAATCTGTTTACATTTGTCTCCTAGAGTTGGGGCATTTCTTTTGTTTCAAACCTTTAGTAGTTGCTCGTTTTTGTGATAACCAGGAAGGAGTTTTCCAAGGCCTCATCCCAATCCTTAACTGCTATCTGGAAAACATGGAGGTGGACGTGGACACCCGCTGCACCATTTTGAATTATCTGAAGCTCATCAAGAAGCGCGCCTCTGGTAAATATCTCCAAAGCTGAATCCCCGCCGACGTTTGCCTGCAGTTAGCTAACGTTTCTGACCGGAAACAGGAGAACTGATGACCATGGCCAAGTGGATGAGGGAGTTCGTCGCAAAGCATCCTCACTACAAGCAGGACAGCGTGGTGACCGACAAGATCAACTACGACCTGATGAAGAAGTGTGACAGGATCGCAAAAGGCGAAGAGCAGTGCCCCGAGCTTTTCGGAAACCCAGTCAACAACGTCAAATGAGACGCAGCAGAGAGCGTCTGGTGACTGACGGCATGTAAAGAAGGACCAAGCAAAAGAGGTCCAGCCATAAGAGAATGCAGCCGCATGCAGATACATATATGTAAATACACTGAAATTTTTATCATTACCAAATTATTTTAATAGGATTCAGACCTGTAAGGGATTATGTAATAGAGAATCAGATGTGTATTTATTTTTGTCTGGAAATTAAACATATCTGTTTGAGATTGTAAATGTAGCAAAGAGTTGTACAATAGTCTGCTTTTAATCTTCTGTAAATACTGTACTTCTATCAAACATTAACAGTTATTTTTGTTTGTTTTCTTTTTACTCAGAGGCTTTCTTAACATTTGATTTTGTGATTTTCTTTTCTTCCATTAAAAATCCACGTTTGCTTTGGTATTCTGATTTTGTAGTAAGACCTGAAATAAGTGTTGCATTGAAGTGAATATGGTAAATGTTTGCCATGTGATACTATTTCAAAATAAAACTATGTTGAAACTTATGTAAATGTGCTCAAATTTGTGTGTGTGTGTGTGTGTGTGTTTTTTTTAACCTTTTAAGGAGCTGCTAAGTCAATGTTATCTTTATGAAATGAAGTAGTTTTGTTGTGGACAGAGTTTTTTGAGAGTTCCCTTTTGTTGGAAATTCCCCCAACTAAACATCTCACTGCAAAAATCTTTTTTTTTTTTTCACAACTTTACCACCAAGTTCAACTGACAAAAATAGTACAAAATCAACTTTTTTGCAACAAAACATCAGAGTTTGGGAGCAATTATGTTAAAAAAGCAAAGAACATTCAATCTGACCCTGAAAAAAAATACATTTCCTTTAAAGGAAACATGTTCATCCACAAGGTGGAGGTGTTGTTTCTGCAACACTGAGCTGCTGTGACAGATGAAAGTATTACCTCCATTTGACCTCTTAGATAAGGATAATGATTATGGCTGCTGCAGGTCCAACACAAAGCTCAGAGCCAGCTCCCACACCGCTTTCAACCATAACCGATGAGACTAAAAGGATGTACACGTGTCCCTCAGGCCAGATGTCATTTTGTTCTTTAGGAAACGCTCATCTGATGTTCAACTAACAGATGAAATGCAAACAATCCCAGAAAAATGTCCCACCTTTGCTCTGGTTAGTGAGGAGCGAGGATGGAGCTCATAATCTTTTACGTTAGGGGAGCTAACATCAAGATTTTGGTTTTTCTCCCTAAATCTGTCTTTTTGTTTTAAGAGTACTTTGTTTTAAACATGATGAGATATGGTGAGACTGGAACCTGGAGCAACAATTTCAGACATTTCTTCTCAGGGAAACCAACAATGTCTAGGACTGGTTTGACATTTAGAGACCTATACAATGAAATGCTGTTTCTAGGCTTCAGATCCCTGCAGAGCTGATCCGGAATGGAGGGCAGCACCAAATCAGGCCACTGGAGTGACCAATTGGAGCAGATGACTGGGCTTTTTAAGGAAGGAAGGGGGGTCAGACTTTTCTTTTGCTTTTTACAGGACATCTGCAGATATGCAATGACAGAATGAAATGCATTCATTCAGATAACTGAGAAAACTCAATTAGTAAGGGGTCTGTCATTATTTTACATTTTCATAACGTTGGATTGGATGTTATGAAGCTTCAACCCTGTTTAGAGTGTGGGAACTTTGCATCTCTTTTACCCACTTTTCTGCATTGTTGTATTATTTTACTGATCCATGCAAATTGCTGCAGTTGTCTGAGCAAAATCTATTAATGTAAAGAAGGTGCTCAGATACACAATCCTCAAGATGCCAACTTTAAACTGGAGGACAAGCAAAAATCACTCCAATTCCATCAAGCAGCAAGTTCTATAGCTAAATATTCTATATAAGAATGCCATGAGCACATTTTATTTATTTGGGTGAAAAACATGATCATATATGAAAAGCTCACAGAGGATCACATTTGTCAAACATGCACTGATGTGGAAAATTAGATAAGAAAGCCTCCAACTGGCCGGAAAAGCTCAGGATTCTCCAAGAGGCATGAAGAAGTTCCAACCTTAGAGCGAGCACAGGAAGTTCCTTAAAAGATAGAAGTGTTGGAATGTCTTAAATAACCTGTCAGGGACATGGAAAAGTCCCAGCTGCCTTCTGACCCACAAATGTCAAGAAACGTCTTTGTGATGCCCAGATATTTGTTCAAAATAATTCAGAAATGTTAGAAAATGTTGTACACTTTAGTTCTTTTTCCTAAATTATATACATCATTATCATCCTGCTACTCTGGTTACATAAGTGGATGTACATGAAAGCCAGCTGCTGTAAATTTTATTTTTACTCTGAAAGCACAAAGACAGAATAATCTTTATGAAATATGCATGTGAGAGTGCTGCCTCAGGCTTGCAGTAGAGTCAATACACGACACGCTAATATTTAGCTGCTGACTGGCTCTATTCGCCAGAGTGCAGGGTCCCCGGGTCAGGCTGGCACACAGCAATCACTGTGCAAGTCTTTGTTTATGTGGGTAACCATGGCAACACAGCGGATGTGCAGACTGGCATACACCGCCTGATAGGAAACGACACGACTGGTTCGTCATTTTAAAGGTTTGACTGCAAGTCGTTTCATCAATGAGTTAGGGCAGAACACAACAAAACCTGATTGGTTTTCAACAATTAGGAACGGAAAAGTGAAGTTTAATAAACTATGCAAAAGTTTTTCTATACTCAGAAAGTTGGTGGATGTCAGTTCGTTTGCAGGATTGGTTTCCTCCCACCCCACACACACTTTTTTAGTGATTTTTTTGTATTAAAGTACAAATTTATCAACACAGATTACATTTATTTTTTATTCCTTTTATTCAGATAACTTTAGATGCTTTAAAAAGTACATTTGTAGCTTGGAAGTGAGGAAAGAGTAGACATCACTTTCTTTCTTTCATATCAAAGGCCCATTAGAGAAAACCTCATCGGACGTGCTAACAACGAAAAGGATTCTCTTCAAAGCTTCTCCAGGAAAAGAGTCCAGAAAACCAACGATAAGGCATCCTAACACTTGATTTTGCCCCCAATAAAACACTTGAATTTGTAATTTCAGCAACGCTGATGTGGAAAGGTGGGCGGGACCTGATCAGGCCAGGGAAGCTGACCAATCAGAGCACAGTGCGCTTTTTAGTGGGGACAACTTCACTTTCGCACTTTAACTTTAGCAGAAAACCGTCATCAGTGCATCAACAAGCCACCAGTTCATCCTGATAACAGGTTCTTATTTCCACTAAGCCGCCTGACTTTTAGCCTAAATAAAGAAAAAAAGAGTCTGCATTTGAAAAACATCATCTGATTGAGATTTTCCCAGAAAGAGAGAGATAAAGTAGTAGTTGTAAAAAGTTAGATTATTAATTAATGAAATAATTATAAGTTAGAATAGAAAAAAGTACAACTCTGAAAATAATAGAATAATCAGCATTTCATATACATTTTGTGGGAAAAAAAACATTCATTACATTAATTGGAAAAAAGGCACAAAAGTGTTGGGGTCAATTATAATTAAGTCAATTAAGTACAATTAAGTCTGATTTTATGCTATAATTTATTTCTGTGTTGTTGTTTTTTATGTAAATAACAAAGTGCTGCTTTTCTGGTTCTAAGTTAAGTTTCAGTTAAATTGAAGTCAAGTTTTAGATTGTAAAAAAGTTTGGAGAAACGTTTTCTGTCTTTCAGCGGTTTTAGACAATTGGATCATAAATGATCATAACCTAAACGTGGCAGGCGTTTCCATGGGAACCGCTGATAACTACCCCGCAGGTGAAGGAGGACTTAAAAAGCCCCTGATGCCGCTGCCCAGCCTGATTCTGCTGTGAGGGCATCGAGCCAAATCGGAGAGGTCCTCCCACTCTCCTCCAACCAGGCACCAGGCTGCGCACGGAGCTCCTCACCGCCACAGTCTCTCGCCACCGACAGCGCGGCTCCTCCACCTCCAACCTCCATCAGCGGGCTCCTCACATGGTAAGACGCTTCTCCTTTTGTTTGAAATCTCCTTAAAAAGGCTGCTCCTGCAGATGAGAAACTTCTGCTGCGTGACACTTAAAGGAACTCCACTAGTTTGCGCACAGACGCGTCCTGTTGGAGCGTTATAAAAGAAGAGCGCGTGTTTCAGAGCTCCGTCCCTGATGCAAAACTGCTGTTATGCAATCCAGAGCGGAGGGACGCAGGTTTCTGTGAGGCTGGAGGAGCTGCTGCACCTTCAAACATGTTTGCACTCTTTTACTGACTTCTACAAACTTCCAAACGACTTTGAACAATCTGTTCCTCTATGCCACTAAAAACCCATGATTAAGTAGAACTGTGCAAACGTTTTAGTTTTTTTTTTAATCCAAATAACTGCCATACTTATCACTGCCCATCCAATGCAAACAAAAGTACGAGTACAAATTATTTAAAGATTTTTCTAAAGTAGACACAGAACTGTGTTGTTGTTTTGCAGCCCCAAAAAAATCAATTTCACTTATTAAATCATACTTCTGTGTTAACCAGAGTCCAGGCAGCTCATTAAAAGACCCAATGACTTTTTTCATTCTAACAAAGACTGATTGAAAGAAACCACGCTCTCCTGTTGTGATCATCATCCTCCAGTCAAAGCCCTGCTGCAGATTATCCTGTTTTTGGTGCAGCCTAATATATCTGACAATGAGAGGGGGATTATCCAAACTAGTGCATTTTTGTAAATGATAAGAATTAGTTTATTTATAGATCATTATTACTTTGTGTACGAATTGTGCTATACAAATAAACTTGCCTTGCCTTGCCTATTATAAGGTGTCAAATCAATGTATTGGACTACCTTAAAACATGCAAACTTATCAGGTTTTTGACACAAAACAGCTTTTTTTGTCAGTTTTAAATCAATTGCTCAATAAAGTTATAGTTATAGTGAAAGTTATTTATTCAGATTAATTGATCTGAAAGGATCAAACAAAGCTGATTTAAAAAAAAACACACATTTGATGAACGAATCAGAATATTTTATCCAGTCACGTGGAATCAGATATCAAATTAAACTGTGAACTTGAGAAAATGGGATCAAATTGATTCAGCACTGCCAGCTCTGTTCAGTATGATGCAGTTTGATGCGTTCTAAGATCTCAAAAACTCAAAAGGAGCAGAAGCTCCACAAATATGTCTCAGTTAGCTTTAGTGACTAGGCTCCGCCCACTGTTGACTATCATCTGTGTCTTAATTTTAACCTCATCAATCTTTTTTATGTTATTTCTGCTAAATCTAAATCGGTTTGTGCTGTTTCGCCTTCATGTGTTCAACCACAAGTTCAGCGTGATTCCTGCAGATGCAGGTGTGGAGACACAGCAGTTGTTTGTGATGCAATAGAGAAGATAGCAGGGAAACACGTCACAAAAGGAATGAAAGTGCAGACTCATTTGTTACTTTTGTGTCCTCAAGGCATGGAATAATACAGCTGGTTTCCGAAAGACAAAATGAATAAAACCTCACAGGGATGTGCCACTGAGGTCATGAGAAGAAAAAAAAAAACATTTGTATGCAAGTTTAGCTTTATAAAGGCTGGAATCTGACACTTTGTGAGGCTTTTGTACAGAATCAGGGGTGTTTTTAAAACAGTTTCCACTGAGGTGCACACAGAGTGCTGGGTGAATCGATAGAAATTTAACTTACAACTCTTTTGTGGACATTTTTGATAAGATGTAAAGACCTAAAATAGTGTAATATTGCATAAAAGACACGAATAATATACTTTAAAGCCAAAACGCATCAAAACCAATTGCTGCAAAAGTTAGAGCACAAAATACGTGCTTTTGCTTTTCATCTAATTAATAATACTCCTGCTTTATATAATAAACACTGCCAGGCTAATCATATTTCTGCTTCTGCACTCTCGTTTTCAGGTAAAAAAATGGACTCTTTAAATCATAAACTGAACACCTACTTTGAATCATGGCTCGGCCCCAGAGGTAAGGTGACATTATAAGCAGGAAAATCCAGATTTTGTTGGAGATTTTCTCACTTTGCCATAAGCTACCCTCCTCTTTATCTTTCAGATAAGCGGGTGCAGCAAATGCTTTTGCTCGACAACTACCTGCCGACCTTTGCCCTCACAGTCATGTACCTTCTGATCGTGTGGTTGGGGCCCAAGTACATGAGACACAGGCAGCCGTATTCCTGCAGAGGTCTCATGGTGCTCTACAATCTGGGCGTCACTGTCTTGTCTGTCTACATGTGCTATCAGGTAAAAGAAAAAACATTCAGCTGAGTTCTAACAGACACGATCAGTCACCGAAGCAGACAAACGGATAAGGACGAGTTTAAATCTAGTTTGGTAATGTGAGCGTTCTGGCATCGAATCGCTCTGAATATCATCGTTTGGTCTCTAAGCTAAAGCTGCTGCGTGGCAGCGCTAATCTTTGTGCTGTTGTCCTTGGAGACAATGCCATCGGGGAGCAAGAGGACACAGCTGGATGCTGACGTGCTCATTGTTTCAGCCGTCAAACCCCCCAATGCCTCTCATATGTCAGCACAGACCTCTACAGTTTCCTCCACTTCTTAAAATAGAAAAAACGTAGAAAGGAAAAGCGGATTAACTTTAAAAACTCCTAAAAATGTCTTTATTTGTGTGTGGAGATGTCAGAGCCCAACCTGGTGTTTGCTATAGTGTTAGTTCAGAAAAAGATCTCCTTCCTTTTCATTCTGTGGGCATTGCGTAATGCACCAATCCAGTGTTGGCCCTTTGATTCGCTTTTTAACCTTTCACCCAGTCCCTTGTCGAACTCTTGGCCACCCGAAACCAATGTCACCTGATGGGAAGCAAAGTGCAGAGCAGGTCTGTGCTGCGGCTTAATCACACACCTGATGGCTCCTCATGATAAGGAGGTCTGATAAAAAGAAGATGACACACTTATAGCTGCAGGAGAATTGTGGCAAAGTATCCTCAATGGCTAATGCTGAAAAAAAAAAAAAAGAAAATCAGTTCTGTTACAGAAGAATAACTCTTTAGTAAATGAGAGAACGTCTCACACTTTATTTAACTCTAACTATTTCAAGTAAAATATTTGCAGACAGGCTGGGTCGGATTGTCACTCTAGTTTTTATTCATTCATTTTTAAAGGGAAAGAAGACTTTTATTAAAAATATATATTTTTAACTTTAATTTTTACTTTATTTTGTTGAGCTCTTTAAAAACATTTACAGCTTATCTGTTTTTGTTTCTATGATACAAAATGAATTAAAAGTCTTTTTTATTACTTTCTCTTTTCCTACTTAGTATATCGAAACATCAACTATGTTCTGCGTTTTAGTTGAATATGTTTTTGAAGGTGTATTGGGATGAGGGTGAGAGCTGTCATGTGTGCGTGTGTGTGTTTGTGTTGGTTAAACACTGAAACTTGTATTTTTACTGTTTCTTTTAGTTGGTTACTTCACTCTTAACTTTAATCCTCCTGTTGCTTAGAAAATGTTTAAATTAAATGAAATAAATAAAAGCTTTTTTAAAAGAGAACCAAATAGAGTTGTATTTGCCTTTATCTTTGATTATTATTGTGTAATTTGCAAGCATGAGGTACAAAAATGTGCATTTATCTGAACTAGCAACCAGAGGTGGAACTGTCAGACTTTTTCATTGATGGACTAAATGAATGGGATGGACACTGCAGTTGCAGTGAAAAGGCTATTCATTTGTACACACCTAATGAAGGCTTTGTTGCAAAGAGATGATTTTATAATCCAGATAGACAAATTGGCTATATTTATCTACTGTTGGTGTCACAGTGACCGTATTTGACGATTCTTTCATCTGCTAGTTCAACAGCAAACTTTATGACCCTTCAGTCACAACTCAAAGAACAAAGTTTATTTATTTTTTTTCTAAATTTTATTACAATTATTGCAGAAGGTTTAATAGAATCTAAAAATATTCTTGTCAAACTGTTTTAGACGCACAGTCAGTGGTTTTGCCTTTTTGTCTGACACAGAAAGACTTTTTACCTTTTTCTTTTTCCCACATCCTTGTTAGAGAGAAGGTCCCATTCAACAGCACAAAACCCTTTGAGTCGAACTTTTTTACCCATTCATCCTTTCTCTCTATGCTTTTTTCCTGCAGCTTGTCAGCACTTTTTGGACGGGTGGCTACAACTTTTACTGCCAGAACACGTACAGCGAGCCAGAAGCAGATATGAAGGTCAGAATTCCTTCTTTCCCTTTTTCTAGATCCTATTTTATGTGTTTGTGCTCTGAAAACATATTTTCATAAGCTTGATTCTCAGAAACAACCCATTCAAAAAAGGAAATATATACGTTTAAATACTTGCACATTTAAATGTGAGCTTTAGGAGTTCTTATATTAGTGATGACCTTGTGTTTGCAGCCTACAGCAAAGGTGAAAACTGAGATCAGTAAAATGTGCCTGACTTTGCAATTCTGCTGTGATTCAATATAAGGTTTTATCAATGTGGCTCTGCAGCATTTAGCAAAAACAGCTGCTGCCTGTATCCTTGAATGACCAAAACACTGTGCAGGAATCTAACCAGAGGCTAACTTTTTTTTTGTTTTTAAATCATTCATCGTTTGCTTTATTGTGCCCCCTCCCAGATCATAAATACCCTGTGGTGGTACTACTTTTCTAAGCTCATTGAGTTTGCAGACACCTTTTTCTTCATCCTACGAAAGAACAATCATCAGATCACGTTTCTTCACGTCTACCACCACGCTAGCATGCTGAATATTTGGTGGTTTGTTATGAACTGGATTCCCTGTGGTCACTGTGAGTGTTTCACCCTCATTTTGTTGTATTTTGTTTAGTTCAGACACCATAGATGAGCTGCGATGTCTGCCCGTTTCAAATGTAATTTAAAACAGGTGATGATGTCACATTTGACTTTAAAGTGCCTGCCATAAAATCGAGAATCTTTCTTTTTGTGTGTGTGTGTCTCCTCAGCATACTTTGGTGCCTCCCTCAACAGCTTTGTCCATGTTGTGATGTATTCTTACTATGGTCTCTCATCCATCCCCGCTCTCCGGCCTTATCTGTGGTGGAAGAAGTACATCACGCAGATGCAGCTGGTGGGCTTTGAAAGACATTTAATACATTTTTGTCTTATTTCCATCCTCATACCCAATTTGAAGTTTAAAGAAATCACAAAAATTGACCTAAATTTCAATGTAAGGTACAACTAAATGTATTTACAGGTATTTTTTTTATACCATTGGATCAAATGTGTGGGCTTATCTGCTGAAATGTCATCAGTTTGAAAGAATTTGAATCATCACACCACACTTTCTTTGATTCCAGTTAAATGAAAGTTAGGATTTCAGCTTGAAAAACGATAAAGTATTATTTTACAAAGCATCCAAGGATTAATGAGCAGTTTGTATAAAGATAAAAATAAAAATCATACATTATAATAACAATAATTTTGACGATTATTTTTTAACTTAACCTTTCAGTTAAACTAAGTTGAGTTTTTATCCGCCTATCAAACATTTTACCATGTTTCTTCTAAAATTAACAACAGACATCCATGAAGATTTTTCTCAGCTCTTTTGACATTTTCCAATTGTTTTTTTTTTCCTTTTTCAGGACATTTTCTGTCTCTGAGTTTGCCACCCAAACTCTTTCTGTTTGCCATGTTTCTCCCACAGATCCAGTTCATTTTAACCATATGCCAAACTGCCTGCGCTGCTATATGGCCGTGCGGCTTCCCCATCGGATGGCTGACTTTCCAGATCAGCTACATGGGCACGTTCGTCCTACTTTTCTCAAACTTCTACATTCAGGTATGTTCCTTTAACAAACTCAACTGTCAGCGTTAATTATGTATACGTTCTGCATTTCCCAAGAGACTGAACTGCAGAGCATAGCCACTGTAGTACGAACTTTTAATTCTCCTATCCAGGACCTGTTTTTTCAGAGTCGACATCAAACTGCCTCCTGGCATAGATGTGTTCAAGTCTCACCTAAGTGAGAAGACATTGTTAGCATAGCTTCAAGATATTTGCATTAACTGGCACCCTGTGGTGAGTTTGCATCTCTTGTCTTTATAGAGATGTTTTCTTTTATATTTTCTCTGCTTGGGTTAATTATTTTGACAGTTTTCATGACTGTTTTTGGCCTTTTGTTGAATTTACGATAACATAACTTTTAATCGTCCTACTGTGAAGGAATGTTCCTGTTAAAAGCTGCAGCAAAAAAGGAGGAAATAATATATCCAAAAATTCATGATTTTTTATTTTTCAAAGTGACCATCAGGGTTGACAACAGAGTTGTGGTTCACTGGGAGCAGCTCAGATGTAGATGTTGGTCCACACCTATGAACTGGAAAAACAGGCCCCAATCTGCAGATGGCGTAAGAAAAATGGTCTTATCAAGTAATCTTATTTAAAAAACCTCGTCTAGTCACTTAGTCTAGTTTTCTGAAATTATTTTGCTACCAAAAAGCTTTCTTGATAAGATTTTTTTTCTTTCAAAAGACAATTTCTGTAAAAAATGCTCATTTTGCCTTCTTAAGATTCTGTTTCTGCAGTGTGAGTACCGGTTTACCCCCCAGGAGTACATGTTGGATGGTGTTGATGATATTGATTCATGGCACCCCTCGGCAGAAAGCGTCTGTGTCTGACCTGTCTTGTACAGAGCATCCTCTGTTCCTGGAAAGTAGATCAGAGTGTGGGTGCCTCTAAAAGTCCAGTACCTTTTTCCTGTGTTGATCTGGAGGCAGTTCTGCTGGTGCCAGTCCACAGAGTTCTGGATCACTTCTCTATATTCACCTGTGATCACACCATCAATGGCAGAGTCATCAGAGAGCTTCTGCAGGTGACATGAACCTGAGGTGAACATGAAAGTGAACAGAATTGGTCCCAGGACCGTTCCCTGTGGGACTCCTTGTGTGGCAGACGACTATTTATAGACTACAGTATGTTTGAGCGGCAGACCAATAGGTAAACAAATGTTGGCCGACCCCCTTGAGCACAAGTTTACCCGTCAGGAGTGCCGGCTGGGTGATACTGAAAACAGTGGAGAAGTCATAAACATCAACTGGCACCGAGCTCTTAAACTCTGATGCCTGGCTCACAGGCAAACAGTGGTAGGTTTATTAAACTTCATACCAAAGGATGGAGATTGGGAGAGCAGAAGCCTCTCCACCGTTCTCATCAGATGGGAGGTCAGCGCCACCCGTCAATGGTTCTTAAAACTGTTGTAAAACTTTTGGTAGCGAACCAAGCCAAATACACGTTCTTGAACGCACGTTGAGCATAATGGTGTTCACACTGGACAAACAGGGAGGGGCTTCTTCTTATTCATTTGCTACAGTTGGAAGAGGCTTGGTGCAGATGTCGTCGTGGAGCAAATCTTGCAAATCTTGCTCCAGGCTTTTTATTTCACAGCCCTATTCTGACACATGATAGACTTGGTGTCCTATAATTCAAACTGCAATTATTGACAGTTGAGACTTCTGTGAACTAAAGGGGACACCATCCGTTCGTCACTATCAAATCCGAGTCCCTGATTGGTCAAAGTTCCACCTGGTTTAACTTTCAACGAGTGGCCGTGCGTTTTGTGCGTAGAGAGCCCAAAAAGGGTTGTAGAAACTTACAAAGGGACACGTACACACGAGAGTTTTGAATGCAAACACCTCAAACATGCAGAGACTTTTTATTGGAAGAAGTCGCCTCGAGCATGCGTTGCAGAATGGCGTTGTGAACGTAGCTTGAGACAAAAAACACACATTTTCTGCTCAGCTCATCTGTAGTTGCTTTAAGCAGCCTGGAGCTGATCCCACCTGGTCCTGCCACCTATCTGGCTATGGCTCTGCTTCCGTCCTCACCTGGACTTTCATTTTTGCTTAAAAAGGCTTTCCAAGAAAAAAAATAACTGCAATAAAAATAGAATTTCATATATATAAGTGAATGTCCTCTGTGTTTTAGACGTACAAGAAGCAGCAAAGTTCACGGCAGAAGGAATTCAAGAACGGTTCTTCTCTGTCGACAAATGGCCACGCAAACGGGACGCCGCTGGTGGAGCGCGGCACATCCAAGAAGCTGAGGATGGATTGACATTGGAGAAAGCGTCACTCAAGCGTCACTTAGCTGTAGCGTTTTAGCCGATGCTGCTAGAATAGTTAAGAACTTATTTACAATAAAGCCAGCCATGACCACACACAAATCGAATGGAGACACAATTACCACTCATTTGGTTTAATCAGTATCATTACAACAGACTACTACTGCACTAGTGTTGACACAACAGAACAAGTTTTTTTGCCTTTTATGTTAATTTATTTCAGAACAGGTTGCTTTTTTCACTGCCAGAGCACAAACTCACACCTACGCTCATTCCGTGATGCTTTACGCAACTCAAGTCCAAAGATGAACAATCTGATGTGTTGACAGATAAATGTTTAAGGACAAATCTGTATGAAGAAGAAGGAAATGCCACTCCTGCCTGTGTGTCTGCATCTTCCAGAACAATCGTTCTCAGCAATTCTTTCAATCATCTCCGCAAACAGGGTGTTCCAACAGCTTTTTGCAGGTGTGTTATTACAAAACACACCAGGTTTACTGGGTTTCTAATCAGGACGGTGAAGCCACAGATTGAAAGGACAGCTATTTGTATTTGTGTAAACATGTCAAAAACTCCGCTTTGTCAGTATTACAAGAATCTGTGTCTCACTTTGTCCCTTTGGCACCTTATTTAAACTGGTTATGTCTGTTTGATGTGCAGAGTTTGAAAATACAACTGTGCAGTATAGTTCATTGTTGAAATACCACAATGGAATCGAATTTGGATTCACTGCGTCATTCAGGATGTAATTTCTGCATAAATATAACTTAATGTATGTTCAATAAAAATAATGGTGCAGTTTTATTTATGTGTGCGGTGAGTCTTTTCAAAATAGTAAAGGTCACAAACATGAATCAGCAGTTTTGCAATTCATTTTTCTGCTGTAATTCAGCTTTTCGTAACAATTTATCTGGAAGTTTAATTGAGTAATTTATGTTTTTTAGGGAAGTTTTCTTTTATGAGTTTATTTCTCATTTTTAAAAAATACTTATGTTTTCTTTACTACAGAAATGCAATTCCTATTACTGCAGAATCTTCTTGACTTTGATTTTTAGCACAGCTTCTCTAACTTATAGAGTCAACATGGAGAGTCAAAATCTGATTTAAACTATCTAACCAACAAGTTTTTCTTAGTTGCTGAGGTTTATACATTTATCCAATAACTCATTTAAATAAAACAATATTTATTAGTTTCATTTTTGTTTTGAGTGCTTGGAAGAAACCATTTCCAAATATTAATTGCCAAGGAAACTCAATCAAACTCAGATACTGGAAAGGTTTTTATTATCTGTTGTTTTTATCGAGCTATGGAAAAAAATCTTTTCTTTATTGTGGTATCAATTAAATTATAATTCTCTAAAAACAATCATTTTTTAATCTATTCTAAATGTATATGGTTGTGGTCAGTTTTGACTTTCTTTTTTAACTCAAATTTAAAATATAAGAATATTTACTCACTAGAATGTCAAGAAATTATGTTGAGACAAATGTTGCTGAAACTTAAAATGTAAAAATAAGTGAATAAATTAAACCAATTCAGAAATAAACTAAGAAAGTGACTAAAACCACTGTCTGAGGCATATTCAAAATACACTACCGGTAATAGAAGCAGCTGTTTTGTAGTAATTTGAACCCCAAAACGTCTTTATTAAATTTAACAAACCAAACAGTAAAAGCAAACAAAACAAGAAAACTAACATTTAGCAGAAAGTTCTACACTTGAAGTTTATTTTTCTTAATTACAACTGGGTATAAGTATAGAAAGTATACTATAGACCAGATATCTGTAGTGTAGAATACATTACAGATATCTGACTACTTCTTTAGACTAAATTGTAACATTTTAAGTTTACAATATTGTACATAAAAAGCAAAAACGTATTTAGTCAGCCACCAATTGTGCAAGTTCTCCACCTTAAAGAGATGAGAGAGGCTTGTCGTTTTCATCATAGGTATAAGTTAACTACAACAGACAAAGTGAAGGGAAAGAAATCCAGAAAAATCACAAGTTTTATCATTTTTAAAGAATTTATTTGTAAGTTATAGTGCAATGTGAGCTGACTAAACACCTTTTCGTCCCACTGTTTACTTATAGTTCACTAGACTACTTTTGCTTAGGAAAACTTAAGCCAAACCCTTCCATTTTTCTTAGAACTCAATGCTTTGGTTTTTTTTTAGGAAATTGTTTGTTTAGCATAAAACACTCAACTTGAATCTTAATTTTTTTTATTTAATTTTCAAATCCTATTCTTGACAAAAGAGTGAATTTAAAGTAGTTATCTTACATTTACCACAGAAAAGTTTAGGAACTCAAGAGATTCTCCAAACATCAGGGTGGACTTTTGTGATTATTGAGTAATATGTTCCATTAAACAATATCATTTCCCCCCCCAGTTTTCATCATCCTTCCTGCGAACTCTGTGGAGCTGTGCAGCTCTGCCACGCCTCCGCCTCGGTGTTGATGAAGCATGCTGCACAAACATGCCTCCATTATTCATTCTCACTGTTCCTGGAACACTCAGATTGAGCAAATCCCACATTCTTTTCCCTAGAATCAGTCGGTTCCACCTTAAACGTGCTTAAACATGTGCTTTCAGAACTTTCTCTCTTTGCTTCCAGCAGCATCCTCTGAACGCTGCTTTACAGTTTAACTGGATAAGGATGCCCTGTATGTACAAGAATACAAGAAAACCTAGATTCTCTGAAGCATTTATACAAAAACAAAAGGAATGATGGAGTTTTTTTCCAATGCTTTCACAATAAAAGTATTTCATATAACTGGTCTAACAATAAAAGTAAATAGGAGAGCTGAGATTCATATTACATCCATTATTTTTAAAATAGTATTTTAAAGAAATAAATTGAGATAAATGTGAAGAGTATACTACCTGTTTTTCTTTTCTAACCAGTAAGGAAAAAAAAAAGATTGTCATGTTTTTCTGTTAGTTACATCATTCAAATCCCAAGTCAAGAATCTTTGACATTCTTGTCATAACACTCTGACAATCGATTGCCTGCTCCTAAACCCAGAAAAAACTGAGGTCATTATACTAACTAGGTCCTAAAAACCTCAGAGATGCTCTGTCTGCTCAGAAAGTCTCCCTGGATGGAGTAAGTAAAGCCTCCAATTCCTCAGTTAGAAACCCAGGGGTTTTATTTAATCAGGATCTATCATTCAAGCCTCGCATATCTCAGGCATGTAAAACTGCATTTTTTTAACCTGCGTGATACAGCTAAGATCAGAAATATATTATCTAAAAGTGATGCTGAAAAGCTCATCCAGTCTAGGCTGGATTACTATAAGTCTTTGTTTGCAGCGTGTCCTAAGAGTTCCTTAAGAAATAATAATAATAATAATAATAAATGATAGTAATGCATTGGACTTATCAGCGCTTTTCCAGACTCTCAAAGCGCTTATGTCCATTATTCATTCAAGTCTTCAGCTTGTTCAGTGTGCAGCAAATAGATTGTTAGCAAGAAGTAGCAGAAGAGATCACATCACTCCTGTGTTAGTTTCCCTTCACTAGCTTCCAGTTGATTCTAGAATCAAGTTCAAAATCCTCCTGCTAACCTGTAAAGCCTTACATGGTGTGGCCCCGTCCTATTAAGGACCTCATAGTCCCGTACCATCCAATCAGAACACTTTGCTCGCAATATGCAGGACTGCTTGTGGTTCCTAGAATTAGTGAAAGTACAGTTGGAGGTAGAGCCTTTAGTCATCAAGCCCCTGTTTATGGAATAAGCTCCCAGCTCATGGAAGAGAGGCCGACACAGTTTCTACATTCAAAGTTAGGCTTAAAACATTTCTCTTTGGACAGGCTTATTTCCAGACTAGCTAGCATTCAGAGAATATTTAACTTACTGACTTGTGTTTAAATTAAACTTAACAGTAACAATTAGTTGCTAGTAAGTAGGCTGCTACAAGTTTGAAGCTGGGGAAAGCATGGTGCACTGGGGTTCTGTCCTCTATTCTCATCTACTTCTACTCTCCTCCTCTTCTCTATTCTTAATCATTTATTTATCATTTAGTTCATGTATTGTCCCTCTTTCCCACCACCCTCTGGGGGACTGGGAGTGATTCCAGATTCCAGGATGCTCGTCTGTGCGCCTGTACCTGACCGTGTACCTCGTCTCTGCTCCTCCTCCTATACTTGACTGTAGATCCAGCCTCTGGCTCATCTCGCGCCCCCAGCCGCCCCCCAAATCCATCTGGATGAAGCTCATCTGCTGGACTATTTCAACATGTAGTCTTAGAGTTAGATAAGCTAGTTCTTCTATTTTGGTACATCGCCTGTCCGTCCTAGTAGAGAATCCCTCTTTCATGTGGACACCCTTGTAGGTTTCTTCTTTTTTTAGGAGTTTTTTCTTACTGCGAAGGAGGGTCTAAGGGCAGGGATGCCCACTTTAGTTTAGTTTAGAATTGACTTTATGATGATGTTTACTATACAATTGCCAGTTAAGATGACTATTGTTGTGCTATTGGGCTATATAAATAAAATTGAATTGATCTTGCACAAATGAAAAATCTGGAAGACCACTTCTGCTTTCAGTTCAAAGTTCTCAAGGATTTTTCTCCATAATTATTCCCCGCAGTCTCAGCGTATTGGCTTCAATTAAAAATGTTTATTTTATGTGTTCACAAAACAAACCATCTGCAGTCCTGTAGTATTTCTCTCCACTTCACTGTAGTGACCTCCTTTCTGATGCACTGGAGTATTGTGTCACTCCTATCAAGGACAAAGCATCTGTTTGTGGAAGGAGCTACCGGCCAGCCAACATTCAAACAAAGCCTCACTGCTTTTCAGACTCTGTGGCTTCAACAAGGAAGTTTCTCCATTAAACTGACATAATGAATTGTCGATCTCCTTATAATTATCAAAAGCGATTGCTTTCTTGGCAGACCTTCCTTTTGAAAGAAGCATCATTACTGTAACATTTAGAGGTTACTTTAGGAAGCAAACCAGATTTAGTTGCAAAAATATATTTTTTCCACACTATAAAGTAAATAATAGCTTTAACTGGGACACTAAACGTATTTTTCCCAGCCTGGTTTGGCAGTTTATACTGCAGCTGCATCTTTATTGGATGTTTGGGAATACAAACAGATCTGGTTTTGCAAAGACGCAACAAACAAATGTTCTAAATATCCTCTAGTCTTTAGTTTTATAAATGCAGTGCTAGACATTTTTTTTAAAAATATGTAACTAATTTAGGTTATAAATAACCTTCATATCAGGAAGTAATTGTGTAAAAAATAGAAGAATTATGCCTTTAAAGGCAGAAAGTCCTAAATAAACTGAAGGGTTTATTTTCAAAGCTCACATCAGTTCTGCAGGGGTTTCAATTTAAAATCATTTCAGTCTGATCCAATTCAGCTTCACATCCCCCCCCCCCCCACTCTGTAAATCCCGTCAACATTCGATTCCCAGAAAATGTAATTCGTGGATTATGTCCATGTGTCTGGTGTGAAGTCAGATATTACAGAGGTTGTGTAACAGGACTTTTATGCTTTTGGCATGAGTCATCTTTTTTTCTTTTCCCAAGTAAAAACAGTCGGTGTTGATGCGGCTGAATACAGGAAGAACTCCTGGTCAGCACTTTTTATTGAAGGAAGAAAGTGCACCATGAAACAAAACTCAGATTAACATTCATCGCTGGAACGGGCGGGGAGGGGGGGGGGGCTGCTAATTTGTTTTAGCAAATTATTGAACTCTCTGATTATCAGACATAAGCAGCATTCTAACAGCAAAAGCTGAAATGAAACAAAGGCCTGCGTGTAGAAAAGAAGACTTTAAAGCAAAAGCACAATTTTGCTACAAAAACAATTGAAGGGACTTTTCTTGACGGGGGGGAGTTTCGTGTGGGATATTTGCACTTGGTGGTGCTTACAGAGGCTGCTCTGAAACAGCAGTATAACTCTTCACACGTGCAAAGAAGAAGGGGTTGTACATCTTGTCCAGATCGAATGCAGTGATGACCGTTTCTCCAGTCAACCTGAAGAAGAAAAAAAAAAACACATTTAATCTCAACGCAAACTCAGAAATGCTTCTTTAGTGTGACGGCGGATTCTCCTTTGCTGTACTTGTAAGTGATGTGACAAGAATGATGGATCCACACGAGCTTGCTGAAACTCTGACGCCCCCTGGAGGACAGATGCAGTCCAACGTGGAAGGTGTGCTCCGCCTCCGACGCTGGGTTGCGCCTGCAGAACCGATTTCTTTGAAACTCGGTTGCTTTCTGTTGACAAATGACAAGCTTAGACAAATCATTTGGCTTTAAAACGTAAAAGCAGTCCAGGTCCAAGTGTGAAACTCTGTAAAGAAACATGAACTAGTTTGAAATGATTTATTTTGATGCTTATACCTCCAAACATGTTTAAAAGGCTGTTGATAATTTTACCAAGTGGTATTTACAATACCATTTCCTCACCTCCTCCTTTTTCTTGCAGACCACAGCAAAAACTTTGGTTTGATTGTCCGTCTCCTGCGACAGCCGGAAATGACCCACAAGAACAGAATCCATTCTGAAAGAAAAGAATTCCACAAATGAAGATCTTTAACGCTGTGACTTCTCCTCTACATCTGTGGATGGTAAAGACATACCTGGTGTTTCTGGTGCGCAAGCGGGGAACGACAGACAGAGGGTCCTCCGGGGTGGTGATCATCAACACTTGACCATCAGGGAAGAAGCGGAGGTACCTGTGATAGAAAACACGGGGTCAGTCATTTCCTAGAAATACATTTAAATAGTTCAAAGTCATTTTATGTTCAATTTGGTAAGAGCAGAGCTAGATTCTACAGTAAATCTGTATAAAACTATCCACCTGTAGTACTCCACGTGATGCCAAGCTCTGTAGAACCCATCCAAGGACTCCTCTCCTTGACGAATGTATGAGGTCTTGCTGATGTAAACACCTGTGGAGATGATTCAACATGAAATCATTTATGGACTTAAACACTTTGGAAGCAGCTCCGCTTTTTAAGTCTGAGTCACAACTGCCCTTGTGGGTGGATACCGGCGAAAAGAAAAGGGCAAACCTGCACGGGGCATCCCGATGGACTAAAAGAAATATTAAAGCCGGAGACCACTGGGTAAAGACGTAAAGCAAAAATCGTTTTCTACGGGCATACTGCGGGTCGTAGCAAACACTTATAGGTGAAGTAGTTGAGATGCAGGCACGTCGTCGAGATATTTCCTTTTTCTAATGATTGACGTGTGCTCCTTGCATGCAGCCTGACTGTTAGATTTGTGGAAATCAGTCAGAGCGTAGCTTGTGAGGTCGTCCCACGAGCACAGTCAGTAAACAGCATCTAACTACAGCAGGAAGCAGGTTAGAGCACTTACGGAGGGAAAAGTTAAACTAACCGCAAACTCGCTAAAAGGTGGTTGGGAGGAAATAATTTTCTGATCGTAATATTTTTAGGGTTAAAGGAGATATGAGCTTTACTCTGGGACAGATTTACCATCAAAGCGGACGCGGGGTCTCTGCAGAAACATCTCCCTCCAAGACTTGTAGGGAGCAAGTTTGGTGCAGTTCCGGCCCCACACTCGTATACAAGCTGAACGCCAGATCTCAGGGTCCCTGAGACAAGAAAAACAAGTTAGATTGAAGTTTTTACGAATGATTCACCAAAACCACATCAAATCGTTCACACTTGGATCCTAAACTTTGGACTGGGGTGTGAAGAATGACCTTGCACAAATGTAAAACCCCCGGCACACCAAAGACAGTTGTTCCAGAGTTCGCATGTCCAGGTCACTCGACACAACCCAACGAAATATGTACATCAGGATTTCCCGTGGCAAGGCTGCAGTAGCATAGATATATATCATTAATTGTTTGGTAAACAAACCAACAATCACTTATTGTTGTTTTTTTTGACTCAATTATGTAGAGGACTCTCACCTGAAATGTGCAGCGGTGTCGTTTCATGCTCAGGAGTACAAATCTTTGGAAACTGACTCTCCATAGTCAGCTGTTGCTCAAAGTAGGCAAACAAATCCTCAATCTCTCCATCAACGTCATTGTCCTCGATGCTGCAGGAAGAAACAAACGCAAGTACCAATGATTTGAGCCAAGGAGAAAGAAGAAAAGGGCAATGGAAAATTCTGACTTTAATCTCAGCATTCTGACATTTTTCCTCAGTTCTTACTTCTGTATTCTTAATTAACAGCATGACCCCAAAAAAATATCTTTTAAGTAAAAATTGCTTTCAATATAGACTTTCAGAAGAAGCAAAACAGAACACTTGAAAGATTTATTCAAAAACTGCTCCATGAAGTTTGCAGAAACAGCACAGGTTGATTTAGAGCAGCAATCCAACACAAATAAAACCTCAACTGTAATTTAACTCAGTTTCTTTGCAATTAAAAAAGACAACTATAGATTTTATTTGGACTTTATTACAGATTGTAATACTAAACATCTATTTTTTCACAACAGATATGTTGGCAGTGCTTATTTAGTATTGAAAACAATTATTTCTTGCTATCCCAACGACAGAATAAAACCCAAGATAAAAATCCTGCTTACTATTTCCCTGCAGCTCGCTCTGCATCCGGAGGACGGCTGTAGTTGATTTTAAACTCAATGTCAGGAACAAGTTGCATAGCCAAGCGATAGAATTTAATAGCTGCAAAAAAATAAACTGGATTACAGATCAACAAAGTGGTATAAAATAAGGAAAACTGTGCAAAGTTCATACAGAAACACAACTATGAAAGGTATTTAAACAACCAGACTAGCATCGGAAAACAGTTGATATTAAAACTTTCAAATACAACAATTTATGTTAATTAATGTAGAACATATTTAAACCTCAAAGTTTTTACTGTATTTTTACTCAAACAATAGATTACACTTTTCTAGTCTGAATTATAAAAACAGAATCATGGACTCTGCTTTGTACCATTACTGTTATTTTATCGTACATATGCAGGTATTTGCCATAAAAAGTATGATTTATTTCTACTATAACCATTGAATGCCGCTCTGGCACAAGCTGATGTGAATGTTATTGCTGCCAAATGAAAAATGCATGAGCGTGAGTCTGTCTGCTGTAGTAACAAATGTATCCTTTGGAGATTAACTAAGTTGTCTGGTGTGATCTGATTCGTCTCATTCAAACGTTGCTCCTGTATGTCACCAATAAACTCACATTTTAATAAATGTTTGATAAACCAGAGAGTCTGGGCTGTTTTTACAAGACAACAAAGAG
The DNA here is from genome assembly GCA_023969325.1 of Oryzias curvinotus. Taxonomy (NCBI): domain Eukaryota; kingdom Metazoa; phylum Chordata; class Actinopteri; order Beloniformes; family Adrianichthyidae; genus Oryzias; species Oryzias curvinotus. Next base: position 6,905,989 of record CM043720.1, read on the forward strand.
CCAAACACACAAGAGAATAAATCAGAAAGTCTTTACTTTAACCAAAAAAGTAAGGGGGGAAAAATGGAATCACAATTTCTGAATGAAATTCAAAGCAAGTTTTGCTTTTTAAGATAAAAATATAAATATTTAACATATTATGACACAATAATTCAATTTTGCTAGCATAAGTGAATCAATAATTTGTATTTATTTAAAATGAGGTATTTTTATAGCTTTTTTAGAGCAGAAACCTACTTTATTTACTGTAGGCAGGTTTGTTTACACAAATTCTCAGAAAATGTAAAGGGATTTTCAGGAAAAGAGCAATAAAATGTAAGTCTTTAGTTACTAATTAATAAATAAAAAACAAAAATGGGGGAGTGCAATTAAGCCTACTGTATTCAGTGTTCATGAACTATGTTGAAAGAAATAGTTTAATACTATTTGTTTGAGAAATATTGCAGCAGACAAACCCTCATAGACGGCTCCATTCTGCTCCTCCTGAACAGCTCTCAGAAACAGCTCTGCAGCCTGACAGAAGGTCCAAACGTCAGTCATTTTTCAATCACAGCTATGCACAGCTCTAAACACTATACATCATAGATCTGCTCACCTTCTCCTCTCGAGCGATTTCTTGAGACTTCTTCCAGCCTTTAGCTCGCAGCAGCCGGTGGCTTGCTCCAGAGCTCGGTTTGAGCTCAGACATCCACTGAGCTCTGAATGCATTGAGCTCCAGCTGCAACAGTCACACCAATATCATAATTAACACAAGAAAAATTATCATTTGAAAAATGGATATTGCTTTGTTTTCACAAACCCTCCCCCACAAATGTGGTCATTCGACAGTAAAAAAAACAATGCAGTTTACATAAATTATTTTCAAAAAATATGGGCAGCACAAAAAGTGCACAACGTGAATAAATAAATCAAACAAAACACTGATTTTCTCTCTGAGTAAATTCTCACCTGAAGGTTTGGATCATCTGAACTCTCATCATCGTCATCTAAAGTACTTCCAAGATCAGCATTTTTGTCAGCCTTCAACAGGAAGAGGTGACAATAAGATCACAATCAGAAACACGGATTCCAGATGTGCATGCATCTTTTAAACAGTGACTGGTGCTAAATTCTAAGAGAGAGACCAACTGTTTTTTTAAATGAAGGCTTTGGTTTTCAAGTTGCACACAAACTTTGAACTTCCAAAGATAAATAATTGAAGTATGCAAGTGTTTTTTCTAAAATGCATCAGATCTGATGATGCCCCTGGCTAAAGAGTACAGACCGAGTCGTGCCTTAACGTGGGCGGAGCTAAACACGTTGAGGCACACCCACTGTATGTGATTTTTCGTCACAGTAAAGGTTGGCATTCAGGAATACGAAGCGTCTTTATGAAGCTGATGTGGTTTCTTCAGTCAGTAATGATCTGCTCTGTTTAGGAGAAGTTGCTCTCAGTTCTCAGTTGCAGGATGGTCATAGATCCAGTTCTAGATGGAATTGTTTTCTTGCAAGCTTCAATTTCTTTTTTCATATCATCAATTAAAGGGAAGTACTTCCGGATTTTGCTCTTTTCACCCCAGTGTCACTCATTTCTCTGTGTTTTTGTGTTGATGCTGTCTCTTCTAATCTTGTTACACTTGGCCCTATGTTCCATTAACGAGCTTTCGCTACCCCTCCCTTAGTAATAACCAATTATGAGCGGGTTGAAGAGGTAAAAGAAGACAGAAAGAGTGAAGGACAGTTAAAAAATGGTTTGCTTTAAAGAGCCAAGGAATCGGTCATTGCAGCAGTCGTGTCCACAATCGCGCGTTCAGTTCATACTATTTGGATTTGCCAGCGACTGTCCCTGAGAACTCTGATGAACTTCTGAACGGCGTTTCTTCTTTTCAATCAACGCTATCGTCTCCAGGGCTTCTTTAAAACATGAACACATCTTGCTCTGTTGCTCATTCACTTGCAGCGTCTGTGAATGCACTGAGGAAGAGAAGGGTGGTGTGTTCGTCCACTAGTAGTAGAAGCAGGGATACAGAGGCGGAAAAAGAAGCGAAATGCATTCTCTAGTCAAGTGCAAATATGAGAAATATTTATATATGAGATGAGAGGACCGGCATCACATTTTGCCCAGTCTGCTTTTTTTCCCCTGTGGCCATACATAAAAAGAACTGTGCTTTTTTTTTTGTTAATAAATAAATAAATAAATAAATGACGCAATTGCGCCGGAGAAGAAGGATCACAAACAGTGGGCGGAGCGCTACGCGTTTAACTCCGCCCACGTTGAGGCACGCCTCGGTCTGCACACTGCAGCCAGGGGTAGCTGTATCAGATTGCTCAAATATTGGATTTTTAAATTACCTACAAAGGTTCTACACCCCATTTAACCCGACTTTATTCGCAGAACATACACAAATTCGTACTAATTATTTTGGAAGACGCTCTATACAAGTTTTTAAAAAAAAGTATCATATTGTGCGCTAGCTAAGCCAAGCTAGCCAATCATGAAGTGAGGAACTCTCGAAAATAAGTTAAACGTAATTCCCATACAAAAGCAATTAACGTGAGAAAAATAAGCAAATAATTACATTTTAGATTATATAGGTTACTTATTAATTGTATTCGCTGCTGTGACGTTAACAGCTTTGTTTGCAGATGTTTGCTGGTTAGCTGCAGACGTAAACAACAGGTAAGTGAAGTCAAGCTAGGTTAGCTAGCCTAGCTAACATTTGGCTAACGCGTTTCTGCCTCTCTAAAAACAGAAAACCGCAGTGACCCACCATGACACTTTGGCCAGCAGGTCTCCTCTTTTATATTCTCAGGCGCTCAGCAGAACCGTCTACAGTTCACGGTCGGAAAAACGGACAACGCAACGAACATATTTACGAGCTCGCAGGAACGCAGCCATGTCGCTGTGCTGCCCGGAGCCTCGGTGACCCAGGAAGAGTCGGAGGCACCTCGCTTCGCTCCAGAGCAGAGGGCATATCAACTATTGGACATCAAGTTTATTGCGAAATAATAAGAATAAAATAATATAATATAAAATCCCTTGATAAAATCAACACCTGAAAACCTACCAAAATAAAAGAATGCATAACGTTTCTGCAAATCTGTTTTCTTTAGAACACAAAAATGAAGTATCAGTGTCAAGATTGTGGACAAAATATGTTGCAGTTTTCTATAATCATAGTATTAATATCCAGCAATAACACTTTCTTCAAATCTAAAATTACATTATTTACAGAAATGCAGATTAGTGTGGTTGTATCAAATCAAGATTTTAGGAAAAAATAAATAAATAAATAACCAGAACAACAACTACTAAAATCATATAGGCTAATAAGTAAGAAACGTTGTCCTTCATAAATAGCTTTTTTATTTCTCCCAGAAAGAAACACGAATTGCTTAAAACACTGGTGAAAACAGCATCAAAGACAATATCTAAAACATAAAAAAGATAAAACACACAATCACGCCAACATAAAAACTTCAGTTTTAGTTTATGTCAGTCTGCCCCAGGGCAGCTACCATCACCAGGTATCAATGAGGAGTGAATGAATAATAGACACACTGTATGCGCTTGAGCGTCTGGAAAAGCGCAGATAAATCCTATCCATTATTATTATTATTATTATTATTATTATTATTATTATTATTATTATTATTATTATTATTGGTAGTAGTAGTAGTTGTAGTATTTGTAGAGCTATTTTTCTCTTGTCCTTTTAAATAAAGGTTTGAACCAAATGTGTTTTTTTAACCAAAGAACTGTGCCAAGGAAAGATGAACACTGCGTCACTTCCGCTATTGTTTTACGAAGCGAAATATTCTTCTTTGTTGCTACTTTTACTACAGATTTAATACGCTTTTTAGTTTTTACATGTTATGATCATTTAAAAGTAATTTCTGTTTGAGTTTGCACATTTGTACACTAGTCAGGGTTTTGATTCCGTAAGCTGAAGAAGCTTGGCTGCATGCATGCTCAATAATTATGCAGTCTACATAAATCAAAGCAATAAGCCAATAAATCCGTTCGAAAAACATATATAATTTAGTAAGTTTATTCATGAAACGCACATGCAAAAGCGACACAAACAACATTTATTTCCTTCCTCCTAAACCATGCAGTGATTTGTCGAAATCCCAAATCCCCTGTAACATCGCGAGATTAGACGAGGGCCTGGCTGGAAAATATTTATGTTGTTTTCGGGATTTTCTGTTCATCTCGTCTTTTTACGCCGTCGCTTTAGTAATCACTGCAGTTGAGTGGTCTTGCTTGTCCAATGTCGGTTTAAGGCGGGAATGGTGAGAATTTTCGACTTTTAAATGCATCCTTTTTTAATACAAGTGGGAAAATCCCACTGTAGCAATTATTTCCTGTGTTTTTTGTCAGCAGCTGGGCCTTTAAAAATTAACAACAAAATCAGCGCACACCGTTATTCCCACATCTGCTACCATCAGGTGGCAGAAAAAAAAACCCGCACAGGATTCGGTTGTAGTATTGAACCCAGTCAAGCGGAACCAATATATCCACCGTTAGGTTAACATTTATCCAAACGCCCAGAGAGACGATAGCAGCTCATATGCTTAAGCTAAATTGTGAAACACAGCGATTTTGGGACACTTAGGGATGCTTAGGACGATATAAGCGCACTTTATAAAGAAAAAATAATCATATCTAGATTAAAGTATTTAAAATGATTGTCCGTTTTCCCATTAAATGGACATTTGTTTGTTATTCCCAAGAGAGAAACAGATAAGATGACAAAAGTAGTGCACTGTGGAGTAAATATACATTTATTATTATTACATTTATTATTATTATTATTATTATTGTTATTATATGCTGATGTATGATAATCCTGTGTGTAGTAGATTCAACAGTGACTCCAAAAACAGATTCACTCCACAACATCTTTCTGAGGATTTTTGCTGTTAATGACCCATGTGGAAGCAGTCTTTTTCTAACATAAACACTGTAATCTGCTTCCACCATCCACCAACAGGTGGATGCTCAGCACCTCAAAAGAAGTCATCCGATATTGGGGGGAAAAAACAGGAAAAACATCCCATTTGTACCCAACAAACATGTTTTTATTCACATTTGTTGTTATCTTTGAGTAATTATTTTCGGTCATCTTGTGTATTGGGGGGGGGCTGTATATAGGGGTTGCTATGTAAGTAAGATCCTCACTACATACTTTGTTTGATGCACTGATATGTTTTCACATTTTAAATGTCTCTGGGCTTCTTTATTTAGCACCGGGGTCTGCAGCCACATGGGGCTCTTTTGTCCCTCCATTGTGGCTCTTGGCTTTCAGTGATAGCAATCTACATAGATAATGATTTGTTTTAGTTACGTCATTATTTGTGATTAGGTCAGTTTTCTGAAATGATGGTAAAAATGTAAAAATCTGCAGTCAGAGTGGTTTATTATTAGAATAAGCTCAAAGCACATATTCTTTGACTTTGAAAAAGAGTGTATTTTATTTTGAAAGGACTGATGTGCTGCAAAAGTCAAATGGAAAATTGTCAGTAAAAAAAATCACTTAATCAGTATATTTATTTATCACTAAATTTTGACTATAGTAAATATTTGATGGCTTAATGGTCATAAATAAAATTTGATGTGTATATATGTTTTTAACAGTGAGGTGGGAGAGTTTAGGCTCTCGTTGGGTTTTGGTAAATAAGAAAATGCTCCAGTTGGCCCGCCGATTTAACATCTCATCCGACATTCATTTTTGTCCTTTTTTCTTGTAACCTGTCAGCAGGAAGGAGTCAAATCCATGGCACCATGACTCCTGCAGCTCTGCCTCCAGGTTTCTGCTGCTGTCACAGGAAAATCTGGTTGCATTCGGCAGCAGCAGGAGAATTTTAAACTGCGCTCAAAGGATAATGTGGACGGATGAGCAAAATGAATAGATACACAAACATAAAACAGCTCGGAGACGGCACCTACGGCTCAGTCATTCTGGGCCGCAGTTTGGAGTCTGGAGAACTAGTTGCCATAAAAAAGTGAGTTTTCATTTAAAAAAATGCTCTGCTAAAGAGTACCTCATAATTATGAAAAAATATTTTTAAGAGTTTTACATAGTTTGTAAAGTATTTATCAATTAAAAAGATAAAACGCTTGGTAATATTTGGTTGTTTTCTGAAATCTAAAACTGATTTTTTTTTTTTAGAATGAAAAGAAAGTTCTACTCTTGGGAAGAATGCATGAACCTTCGGGAAGTAAAGGTAAGTTTAAATGTCTAACACTGTTTTACATAATAAAAAGCATAATCATTTTGGAAATAACAGCCAAGAAAATTACAGCCTCTTGATTTTTAATTTAGAGCTTCAGTGGTAATTTTCACCATAGGGTTAATGGTTTATTTACTAAATTTTGATCTAAAAAGACTTTTAAAGCTTAAGAGAAAAAAAAAACTAATTTTATGTTTATAAATTGGCAACTTAAAATTATTGAAACCTGTGATCCCTCTGACAACCAGCAGGGGGCGACTCTTCCACTTATAACCATTTTGTACTGGAGAAAGGAATGGAAACATGGTTTTCAGTCAATATATTTAATTATTACATTATTCTTTTAAAGCTTTATATAGCTGTAAAGCTTTTTTAAACCATGGTTTAATTCACTGCCACCCATAATGATATATATAGTTTTGGCAGGTGCTACCCAGCATGTTACTCCGTATTGATAGGATATTAAAAGATAGCAACTTGATTGGTGAACAGATGGCCTTGATCCTGATTATATTTGCTGGAGAGTTATTGTCTGACTGATTATTAATAGGTTGCGCTTAGACCATGTACCTTGTAGTCTAGCTGTGGAGTAATCCAAACTTTTCTTTCTTTTTGCACCAGTGTAGTATGTTTATAGTGTAAATTTCGTCACACCAGCTCTCAGGGCAGAAGGTGATTTTTTTTGTATGCAGATGTTTCTTATCCTTTGTTACCCCTTAAAGTTTAACCTTAATATCTACAAAGAATAATATCCTGCTTCACATCCTTTTAAATGCATGCCACTGATCTTTTTTTTTTTTATATGAAGCTCACATAAATGGAGCATGAGTAAACCTGCATTATTCCAATGCATGGGAATATTTTACATAAAACATTCTAGAAAGTGTTTATAGCTTTTTACATTTTAAGGAAAGGTGATCTTCTGCTCCACTGACCTGCAGTTTTTATCCAGCTTGGTTAGAGTTATTCATGATCACGTCTCTAACAAAAACCTGTTTTACAGTCCCTGAAGAAACTCAACCACGCTAATGTCATCAAACTCAAGGAGGTGATTCGTGAAAACGACCACTTGTACTTTATATTTGAGTACATGAAGGAAAATCTGTATCAGCTAATGAAAGATAGGTGTGTGCAAGTTACTTTGGGCTCATACTTTCTATTTAATTTCATAACAGTGCTAAAGATTCCTAACGGAGTGTTTTATGCTGCAGGACTCGGTTGTTTCCTGAATCTGCTGTAAGAAATATTATGTTTCAGATCCTGCAGGGGCTAGCATTCATCCATAAACACGGTGAGTTTGTTTTTTTGCACATTCAGACTTCCTCCAGCTGAGCTGTGAAGCTCATGAGCCGTGTCTCCATTAGGGTTTTTCCACAGAGACATGAAACCGGAGAACCTTTTATGCATGGGCCCAGAGCTGGTGAAAATAGCAGACTTTGGGCTTGCTCGTGAAATCAGATCTCGGCCTCCATACACTGACTACGTCTCCACTAGATGGTGAGTTTCTGTCTGTTCATGCGCGCTTAGTGAAATCAAAAGAAGCTCAGACGCTCTGGTTGTCCTTGTTTGGGATCAGGTACAGAGCTCCAGAGGTGCTCCTCAGATCCACATCCTACAGTTCACCCATAGATCAGTGGGCAGTCGGCTGCATCATGGCCGAGCTTTACACCCTCAGACCCCTGTTCCCTGGATCCAGCGAGGTGGACACCATATTCAAGATATGCCAAGTACTGGGTACACCAAAGAAGGTATCTATGCTGTGTCGAAGACCCACTCTGATCATCTTTTGATCTATTTTTAAAGCGTTCCCAGTTCTCTTTTAATCATGATTGTACAGCTGTTGTTTTTTGTTTATTGCCAAAATCAAAAATTTCGTGTTGTTTTCTAGGACATAGTTCCTGCAGAGCGGCAGGAGTTCATTAGAAATTTGTTTCTTAGTACTGGACAGGATCGCTGGCGGGGCCCTTTTAATGAGAGCTCTCTGTTTACACTCTCTCCCGCTAGCTTACTGCCCCTCACAACTCCAAACTAACATTAGTGGTGCAACAATAATGGTGAGCAGCATTGTAGCTATGGAGTCGTACAGTTGTGATCCAGATGCCAGATCTGATGAGGAAAAAATGGATCTATTGGTGTACCGGTGGATGCATCAGAATGGAGCAGAGTAGGGAGCTTGTGGGCCGCCCAGCATATGGTCTACGTCACAAATGAGCTCTTTTTCAAACAGTATTTGAATAAATTAGTACTCAGAAATGTCATTTTAATCTTAGTTTTCTTTAATTATGTCCTCCATCATCAGAAAAATGTCAAAAAAGATATTAAAAACACCAAAAACACGATTTTTACTGGGGGGGGGGGTCTTGTTTGTTTTTTCAAACTTGCATTTATTTGGAATCATGGAAACAAAAAAGTTGATTGAAAGTTTTTGTCAAAAAAGGTTAAAGATCTTTCAACAGAAGTGAGAATAATCAGACAGGAAACACTCCTAATTATTTAGGACTATTCATGTATTTGTAACACTGACTGTGCAGCTTTCCTCCCCCTGTTTTTTTTTTTGTTGTTTTTTTTTGCCAGTGATCTTGCTGTGAAAAACTACCTTGTATGGTATGAAACTGTGTTGACTAAACTTGCATTATCTGCTGGAGTTACAGGGATAGGTCAGGTGTTCTGTTTTATTGAAGCATAACAGATAAGACACAAGATTACAGAGAGGAATGACTTCTGGCACCGTTTCTACTGTCTGACATCCACCTGGATATTCAGCAGGAAGTTGGCGTGGGATTGAAATGGTGTTTTTATGGCCAACATGTTCTCACTGATGTGTTTTAATCGTTTGTGCAAAGCATTTCTCATAAGCAGCTGTACTTTCTATTCATATTTTTTCCTTTTTTTTTTTCTAGACAGACTGGCCGGAGGGATTTCAGCTGGCCAGTGCCATGAACTTCCGCTGGCCTCAGTGCGTTCCCAGTAACCTGAAGACTCTGATCCCAAATGCCAGCGCCGAAGCCATCCATCTAATGACCGACTTCCTTCAGTGGGATCCCAGGAAGAGACCAGCTTCTGCACAGGTAACATCCGGAAACTTGTGGCGCCGGCTCAGTGTACTAAATAGCATTTGAACTCTTTTCTTGTCTCTTTCAGGCTCTCAGGTATTCATATTTCCATGTAGGTCAAGCTTTGGGCACTCCTCAGCAGATCCTGGAGCAGGGACGGCCTCAGCGCAGCCTTGTGCAGCTCCAGTCCCAGCAGAACCTCCAGCAGCAGCAGCAGCAGCAGCCTCTGCTGTTGAAGCCTCTGCCACCCTCCCAGCCCCCTCCAAACCAGCACACTCCCCCCTCCAGACCTCTCCATCAGATCCAGCCCTCCCCTGCATCAGCAACAACCCCGGCGGCCGTGTACCAGCGGCACGCGGATCTCGCTCGAGAGCAGCAGCCAAAGCACATCCTGAAGCAGGACCAACTGGAGACAACCCCACAGAGACACCTCCCTTTTATTGTTGACAACAGCCTGCAAAACAAGGTGAGTCCCTTCATGAACCGCTTTGTAACCAATCGGATATTCATTGTTCATGAAGGAAAAACTATTTTCTTATGTAAAACAATGGTGTTCTTCTTCTCCATCTAGCAAATGAGGCAGGAGCCAGAAAATGAAAACCTACTAAGTTATCAGCTAAAGGCCAAAGGAGGAGGGCGGCGGCGCTGGGGTCAGGGCGTAGGAAGCCTTAAAGGAGAAGACTGGGACGACTATGACGAGGTTGATTTATCGTCTATTCTTGGAAAAAACAACTTCTCTTCTGAGAAGACGATGCAGGGAGAAGACGCTCTGAGCAGGTGAGGCTGCTGTACGCTGCTGCTTTTTAAGATCAACGCCGCGCTTTATCAGGGTAACGTGATTCGGAACATCCGACAGGTATGGAAAAGTTCTGGATTTCAGTCGGCCTAGTGGAAAAGAAGAAGCGCCGTTAAACCTAAACAAGACTGGACCCTATCAGGAACCATCCAGAACCGCCTCTGCTAAACAACACTACCTGAGACAGTCCAGATTTTTACCCGGTAACGGTCTGTTTGCCTGTTTTTGACAGGATGTACTGCTTTTCAGCTCACCTCTGACTTTTATCTGCTTCCATTTGTCTTTTAGGCATTAGTACAAAGAAGAATGTTGCTCAAAATGTTAGTAAAGATCTAGCAGCAAACCAGCTTTGGGGTAACAGTAGTATTCCATTTGGAGGAACTCTTCCAAGCAGAGGAGCTTACGGTAAAGTCCCCTTCATTCCTGCATAGTGTAGATGCTCTCGTCTGATTATTGTCACTTCTTAGATTTGACTTTTTTTTTATTCAGGGACAAATACAATCCCTGGTGGATACATGCCGTCATTCAGCAAGGACAGCGGCTCTGCTGGCCACAGGGGGCGGCAGGGCGTTGCTACGGAAACCACAGCATCAAGTATATGCACTGCTTGTGTTTTTACTTATTGTGTTTGTGCTATTTACGGTCAAAGTACTACTAACAACCCTACTCTTGCTTTAGATTATGCAACGTGGAGGTCTGGCCGAAGTCACCTGAATGCATCTGTCAGCACGCCGACCGCCAACAAGAGCACACCTGGTCTGCTGCCCCGCCCTCCCCTACAGACGATTCACGGGCGGACAGACTGGTCAGCCAAATACGGACACCGCTAGCAGCTTCTGGAGCTCTAATCTCTGCCCGAAGAACTCTTTTCACACCCAAAGAGTAGGCTTAGTTCTTTTTATACTCTTAATCTGTAAATAAATCTTACACAGCAATAACTTTTTGTTTTTGTGTCAACCACGGACGTTGTGACTTGTGAAATATTTAAAGGCGTGGATAAATGCAGCCACCAAGATGTGGGTCTGGACGTGTTTTACAGCGTCTTTCTATAATCCTTCATGTCCCGCAGAAGCTACACCCTCAGTTTTGTTTCCAGTTGTTGAATGTTCAGTGTGTATTCTTGAAGCTGTATGCATATATGCTGTTATAAAAACCTTCACTGTGCTTCGTATTTGTCAATCTGTTGCTTTTTCATTTTTTCTTTTGAAACAATGTATTTTTTATATTATACCTGCCTGGCCAAGTATGTGTGTGAGTTTTATTTCCTAATGGACGACGTTCTGCTCATTTGTTATTATTGGCATGATAAAGCGTTGCCTGAAGTGATGTGGACGTGTGGTCATTCTTGAATCAAAGTGATCTACAAAGGGTTAAAGGGTTAAAGTTAGCGACAGAATCACAGCATTCAACAAAAGTTCACCTGCTCCAAGTGGCGTTCATTTGTGCGGCGCCAAGTTTCAAAATTCACCTCCTCAAAATGACATGCCATTTTTACCATATTTAGACATTTCTTTCCATATTTGCTGGATTTATAGAACATTTTGTTAGTATTTATCACAAATAAAAGCCTACTCTGTGACTTGAGGGTATGTTAAATCTAAATATTAACCACAATAAGTGTCAAATGTAAAGTTATATGTAAATAACAAATGTTAAATGTTAAATTTGCATGTATAACTAAATACTAACATATCTAAATCTCAAATATAAATTTTAAATGTAAATGTTATATTTAAATGTTACACATACAATTTTTTTACACTTTTGCAGCTGTATTTATTATTATTATTTATTTAATATTTAATATGTATTTCTTTATTCAATAAGAATCTAATTTTTGATAATTTTTCATAATAATTTTAGTAACATTTTTAATTATTTAATATGAATGTCATGTGTGATGTCCTTTTTTTTATGTTATATTATAGAGATTATTTCTGAATGTTGTTTTGCTGCTACAGATAAATGAAATTTCCCCATTGTGGGATTAATAAAGTAATCTATCTATCTATAAATGTACATTCTAAATCTAAAGGTTGAATAAAAATATAAATAGTAAATGTCACTATTATACCTAAGTGTAAAAGTTAAATATAAATGCTAAATATTCAAGTAAATGTTGTATCTAAATGTAATTGTTAAATCTGAATATAAATGTTAAATGTAAATGACATCAAATGTATATGTTTAAATCTGAACGCTCAGTTCAAATGTTAAATGTAAACGTTTTCTCTCTTTTTATATCAGATTTCCAGGTGTTGAGATCTTTATACTTATATTTAGCAGTTTACAATTAACATTGATATTTACATTTAACATTTACTTTAAGTTTAACATCTATATTTATATATTTTAGCGTTGACATTTAACATTTATGTTCCAATTTTTACATTTGGTGCCCCATACTCATTTCAGGTGAACTTTATTTATACTATCACTGCTATCTTCAGGCCCAGTGTAAACAGGAAACCGCTCGCCTTCAATTCACTGACAAAGTTTTGGTGCATGGAGGTGACTGCCAAGTTATGTTTCAGCTTTGAAACAAAGTAGTGGTGTTTAACGCCTGCTGCATCTAGTAGTGTATATAGTATACAAAGCCTTTATAATACTTATTTAACCCTTGTGCTATAATCCTAGGCACTTTGACATTGGGAGTTGGGTCATCCAGACCCCACTTTTTCTTCAATGGTTTGTGATCTTCACTGGTGTCCATGGATTACATAAAATCCTCTCCTTTATCCACCTTTGTCATGGTAGGGAGAACACGTCAATGGTCATCTTGACCCCAAGATGACCTCAAGATGACCAAGGGATAAAGTAATGCTATGAAGTCAAATATGAAGTCAAATATTCAAATAATTTGTCATACTGAAATGTCATACATAGATTATTTTATTTTATTTTTATTTATCTATGTATTTTTATTTATTCTTCAGTTTCTTGTCTCAGTTCAAAAACTAAATTATTTTCAATAGTGTTAAAAGGAAGGCAGACTGCCACGTGCAGCGCCGCAGTTGGATGTGTCTGAAGCTTGGAGCTTGACTTCCCTACGTTTCTCCTATTGGCCTTGAGCTTGTTTGGAGGTTCTAGCAGGGGAGCGCAGCTACTGGTATACCGATGAATGGTCGTCCACCGCTGGGGGACACCGTCCGCTGCCACCGAGCGCAGAGCTTCGGGAGGGACACTCATGGACCGGTGAGGGAGGAAGGGGACACCCGCCTAGCCAGCCAGATCAGCCGAATCAACCCTAGCGATCAATGGGGTGACAGATGTCGCAGCCAGATCGCCCTCACATCCAACTGAAGAGAAAGCCGGGGAGGAGCTTATATAGGGACAAACAGAACGCAGAGTTACTGTTACGGTTTCGCCGATTTCGTAGATCCACGCTATGACTGGAGTTCCACAACGATGAATAAAAACCCGCCACCGCCGTTCCATTCTTCCACATATGTCGAAAAAAGAAGCCATAAAAACGTTCGAAATACTAAATTTACCCACAATTCTTGGGAATATGTAAATCACCCACGTTCCCGTTGGCTGAAAAGCCACCAATCCCAGACGGGCAACGTTTGCCCCGCCTCTAAGACATTGACAGACTTTTCTTATATAACGGCCCAAACTTTAGTTTTCGCGTCACTTTAAACCCAGCCTTTGTAAACGTTGCTGCACAGGTAAGAGGTCAAGGCTCATTTTAGCAGGCTTTTAATTGTCCCCCTTTTAATGTGTGCGTTGTTTTTTTCTGCAGGTTTGCAAAAGAAGAAAAGAAATAGTCATGTCTGACAGAGCTGTCCTGCACTACTTCAATGGAAGGGGAAAGATGGAATCGATCCGCTGGCTCCTGACAGTGGTGGAAGCTGAAGTAAAAAAATGACCACCGTGCTCTCTCTTACTGTTTTTTTATTTTTAATTATTTTTTGCACGTGCTGACCTTATCGTTGTCGCTATTTTTCCACCAGTTTGATGAGATGTATTTGACCTCGAGGGACCAGTATGAGAAACTGCTCAATGGTTAGTTGTTTTCTATGCATTAGTGGACTGTTTCACCTGCGTGGGACTGGGAGGGGCTTTGTATTATCTGTCACCTTCAGCCTATATTTGCAGGTGCACAACTGCCCAGGCAGGCAGGCAGGGAGGGAGGTAGATTAGACAAACGCCCATTTTGAGCGGTTTAACCTGTCTTTGTGACCAGTTTGTGGTATTTTGGAGGTGAATGCAGGGAGCGGCCATCTGAATGACTTGCTGTTTTCTTTGCAGATGGATCACTCATGTTTCAGCAAGTTCCCCTGGTGGAGATTGATGGCATGAAACTGGTTCAGACCAAAGCTATCCTGCATTACATTGCAGAGAAGTACAACCTCCATGGAAAAGATATCAAGGAGCGTGCAATGTATGCGCCGCTCCTCTGACCGCCTCATAAGTGACCATTTCTCACGATCCCATCTGATCATAATAGTAAATAAACTCTGTCGCTTCCCTTTAGGATCAACATGTACGCAGAAGGATTGATAGATCTCATGGAGATGATGATGATGTTACCCTTCGTTGCTGACCCAAAACCAAAACTGGACAACATTCAGAGTAAAGCAAAAGAGCGTTACCTACCTGTGTTTGAGAAGGTACGGTTTGAAACCCCATTCATTCTTTCAAAAATCCACATTTTTAGTCATCTTGCATCTCTGCACATCCTTCCAGGCCCTGTCTGGACCCGTTTACCTGGTAGGAGGTAAACTAAGCTATGCAGATGTGCTGCTGCTGGAATGCACTCTGATGCTGGAGGAAAAGTTTACTGGGATCCTTGGTGACTTTCCCAGTGTCAAGGTAAAAACAGAGCCGCGGTGTTGAAAAAGTCTGAGTGAGTGACAGCTGTTGCAGAGTGTTTAAATGTGTCTCTGTTCAGTCTTTTCAGGGCAGAATGATCAAAATTCCTGCTGTTAGCAGGTTTTTGCAGCCAGGCAGTAAGAGGAAGCCGCAGCCGGATGAGAAATATGTGAAGACCGTGATGGAAGTGTTCAAAATTACTGGTCCATTCCCTTGAAATATTAAGGGCCCACAACATTCCATAAGTTATTAGCATGATTGCAAATAACTTATCTCAGATTATGCTGATTTGTGAAAAACATGACTTGACTGAAATTAATACTATAATTCAATCTGTGTAGAGTAAAAGCATATGTGTACTTTTTTTTCTAACAACAGAGATATTTGTTCATGCAAAAATATCAATAAATGTATTTTTGTGCAACTCTTGTTGTCAACAATTTCTCTTTTTTTTTATCACAAATTGTCCACACAGAAGTGACTTTAAAATATCATGTTTATTTTGTCTTTACAAAAGTTGTTCTTTTAAACTCGCTTTTAAAAAAAAAGAAGAAAATGTGTCAGTTTCTTAGTTGTGATGCTAAAGACGGCGTCTTTCCTTATAAGGTTAATGCTTTGCTCCGCAGTGGTTTATCTCATTTGACAAGCCCACAATGCGGCCATAAAAACACTGACAAATCCATTTTAAGAGTAGAGAACAACAGACAGGAAAATCAGGTTTCCCACAGAAGAAGGGTTTGGTCCTTGAGAATACGTGATCTTTGAGCACGGATCATCTGACCCCATCAGATGATCCGTGGTTTTAAGCCATGATCAGGAGCAGCAGGCGGAATACCATTAGCAAACTGCAAAAGACAAACCACAAGGATTAAGATCACGAAAAAGGGAAGTGTGCTTCAACAATTGTTGATGTATAAAGTGCTGAATTGAAGGTGGACTCAGACCTTAGCCCTGACATTATACCAGCAGGCATTAATTTCCCAGATTTCTTGTATCTCATTCCCATGACGACTGCAAGGGCTCCAGAGGAAACTGGGCGGGTTTATAGTAAAACAAACTCAACATTTATAGAAATCACCTGACTTGGATAAAAAGAAAATGAGCTTTCTTGTACTTACGCAACGACACCTGAATATCCTTTGGGTTGTTGGAGATATTATAGGCACCATAAGCAGAAAACGCACCAAAGACTAAGCCTGCCATCATGGACATTACGCTGCCTGTGGAGACCAGAGACGGCAAGCTGAGTCATACATCCAAAAATTTACTTTATTTACATGAACGTTTAATCACAGAAGTGGTTCTGACCTTTTCTCTTATACCCCATGTACCCCCCCAAAATGATGGTGGCAGCATAGCCAAATCCGATCCAGTCCATTGTCCAAACAAAGCTGTTAACATGAAAGAACAGACAGACATTACGAAATAAAAGCACATTAATTGTCTTTATTGTAGTATAAGGATTTATTTAGGTTTAAGGATGACAAATAAAGCAAACAGAATGAAGCATATTAAAAATCTAAAAAACGGGTATAATATAAAACGTAGGTTTTAATTGATCATATTTAATACTGTTCAATTAAAAGTACTGCCTTTAAATGTTTAACTAAGTAAAACGTAGAACATGCGCAGTAACTCTGATTGCCCACTAGGTGACACTAGCGTTCCTGTGGTATTTAGCCTGCTCAATTAAAGACGAATGCATGGAATTAGGCATTAAAGATACTTTCAATCTTAAAGTTACTGTATCAAAAACGTATATTATAATCTTACATCGTCTAAACTTTCCCCTGCTTTAACGAATACGAATTGTAATACGAATTACGATCCAGCAACCAGGACTAACCAAGATGACAGCGGAGGAACACTTCTGTCTGTCCGTTTCACTTCCGTTTTCATGCCAAACCACTTTCACGCTTGCGCAGTTCAGCTCGTGATATGTTTAAGAACCCACAACAAAGTAGGGAAAAAAGAAAGAAAGTTCAGTTTGAGTCAAAATAATAAACATTTACACGTCGTATAATTGTTTTCTCTTTTTTTATTGATCGTAATCGCCTAGTTGTCCTCACCTCATCATAAAAATAAGCTTTGTACTAATAGTATCAAGCAAATTGCTATTAGTATACCTTTCTTTTAAAAGCCAGACAAATGTATGCAAATCAATAAAGTATTGCTGAGTTTCAGAGCAAAAATTAAATTTACATACCCATGTTATTGTTTTAAACCAAATAGCTTGGTTTCATTGAGTCATAATTTGCATAGACATGTAGTCTGCCATCACACAGATTTACAAAGCAAATGCAAAAGCAATATTTCAGCATTTGATTGTTTAACAAAAATCTTTTTTTTTCATTCATTCATAACAAAATCTATTTTAAATATCCATGAAATATTAAAGAAAAAGAACATAATCTAATGCAGAGACTTCAAAACAAGCCAACCTAAGTTTATGGTGCCAATTCTTACAAGTCTACCTGTTATTTATAGGGCAGGTAAAACGCAAATGAATGAAATTTAAATGAAAATGAAGTGCAATACATATACATTGTTTTTTCATTGTTCTGGTAACTGGCTGTCAGTGACTTGATATAAAACAAAAATTAGGTTATAAAACTTATGTCACTTCCCATCTGACTAGCAAGTCATTTATAGAACACGAATCAAACTCAGTCAACATCCATATAAGGTGTTATTTAGTCAGTCAACCATAACCTGTAAATCATTTAACAGATGTATCTTTGGACCCAATCACTTTCCTATCTAATGAAGTACTAAGACAAAAAAAAGTGACTCAAAGAAGAAAAAAACAAAACCTTTTATTTTAATTCATCTCCACTCCCAACATGATAGCTTTCATCATTTTCATAACAGTCCCAAAAGGTGTAACTCAAAGCATTCTTAGAGCAAAATAAGCCACTGTGGGCCGTAGACAACACGACTACATGTTGCAGCTCAGAAAAAAAGAGAGCCAGAATGCAGTCACCTGCAGAGGAAGAGCCATTGTGGCCCCCAAAAGAGAAGGCACACATTTCCAGAAACAGTTGAAGTTTAAATGCCTTCTACAGATTCTCCTGAAGAGTCTGGTCTTATCTGGATAAAAATGACTATAAAATGGACGACAAAGGTCATTTAACAAGAAGGAAGGATTACTCATGTGAGGTATTGGAGTGATGTAAAAATTATGACATTATGGTACCATCAACATAAAGAAAAAAAGAAAAGTTGTAGACCTAAAGAACCAAAAGACTAATATGCAGAAAACACAGGGATTATTTTTGTGTAAACAATGGTGCATTTCACAATACAGTGATGTTATAATACAAATGGCTTTGAGTGCACAGGTGATATACTGTTAACATGGCTTTGTGAGCATTTTGTAGGATATACACCTCTATCCGAGCTGTAAAATAATTTTAAAGCAACACAAGTTGAAAATGTATAAGGAAAAATAAAGATAATACGCTTGTTTCTTGCTCCCCGGGGTGAGAAATATGATGGCTATTGCTTAAACACAAAGAGACAATCAGAACAACACTGTGGCAGACACACCAGCTTTTGGCAATGACCAACATTTAAAGGTTCAAGTAATATTTTACAATGGTAGAACAGTGTTTTTTTTTGTTTTTTTTTTACACACATTCTTTGAGTTTGAGTTCAGACTTCTGCTGAAACAATATCCTTTTATTTTGAAGCACAAAGAATCCTGTTTGAACGGCTACATTCAGTTAAAGCAAACACATTGACATGAATGTCTGTGGTGGTTAATGCAGCTGGTGTCAGGGTCATGAGCTACTTTTTGACTCGTTTTGTTCTACCAGTGTAAAAATAGAACTTTACATGAGAAAAGTGCATAAATTTCCTGATATGGGAATTGGCATTTAAAAAAAAAAAACATTACAACTGTTTTCAGTGCACTTGAGATCAATTATGTGTTTTTTCTTAAAACACAGTACACTTGGCATAAGAAAAAATGAAAGCTTTAATAATAATTTAAAAAAATGGGGGACAACTGCATGCAGAAATAGCAATTTAGATAAACCCAATGAAGGTATATGATTTTAAAAACTGCTGGGGTTTTTTTATTTTGTCATTTAGCACAACTTTTTAGAACTTTAATATCTATTCACAAATCTACTCTTTGTTTTTCCTCTTTACTTTAGATTGCAAATCCAAAAATCAAAGCTGCTAAAACTCTTACATTTGTTTTTTCATCTTCAGGTGACGGTTGGAAGGTCAAAAACGCTGAGAAGTTGCTCTGCCCTTGGAACACGCCCCCGTGTTGCTGGGATACGGTAAATGGCACCCGTCTTCATGTTTTTCTTTGCATGTCGTTGCGACGGCCCCACCCTGTTTGCTAAGGGGAGAGGTTCACCCACACCCAACCCAGCAGCGTCCCACAAACCCAGGTCCGCACGTAGAGTTTCCTGCCGTTCTCCGTCAGCAGCAGTGGCAGTGTGAGTCCTCCCAGGATCATCACTGAGGGGAGGGTCCTGTAGAGCCTCAGTGGAGACGCTTTTGCCTCCCTGGGGAACCTGTTCTTCTTCTCCAAATTCTGAGACTCGTAGAAATCTGTCAGAAGCCTTAAACATGAACAAAGGGATGTTTTAGGAATCAAAGTATGCGTGAAAAACAAAAAAAAAAAGTTAATAAAATACAAGATTGTAAATTTAAAAAATAGACTTAGATAAAAAAAAAAACAACTAACAAATGGAGACAAAATATATTTTTTCTGTATCAGATTTGAGCTTAATTTTACGTCGGGTAGGACTTTAACCCTATTGGCTAATAGGGATATGATTGACATGGGGTGGCAGAAGTTATGGTGATGTCATTTCAGCACCAGAACAGCGCCCGTCGTTGGAGTCCTCCCTCCTCTGATGTTTGGCAGAGCCTCATCGCTCCTGTACGCCACATCAGGAACTGTTCTGGAGTGAAGATGACATCCCCATAGCTTCTGCCACCCCATGTCATTAAAATCCTCAGTAGCCAATAGGGTTAAAGTCCCACCCCCACGTAAAATTAGGTTCAACTGAGAAAAAAAAAAAAAGTCTAAATTGAAACGGTAAATTCTGAAAGAAAGAAACATAAAAACTGGCCAAAAATAGAAAACAGCAGCTGTTACGAATAAACATTTTTTTTATTGGAAACAGCTTTAGGTTTATCATTTTTTTTTAATTCAATTGTCAATATTTTTTCAAATGCATAAAATATTTCTTTCAAATTTACCATCCCTCACAAATGTTATTTTCAGCATTAATTTTAAATATAAAATGTGTACTTTAGTTTAAAACAATTTTCAATATTTTATTTTTTTTTCTAATTGACAATTGATGCTGATCCTGATGTGACCCCATAATCCCCAAAGCAGCAAAAAGAAAATCATTTACACTAAAAAGATTAAACAACAAGAACAATGCGATTAAAAAAAAAAAAAAAGTTTTGTTGGCAGAAACATCCGCTCATGACCACTTCCTGAAAAATGGTTTCAGTTTCAAATATTTGAATGGCTTTTAAGTCATATTTTCTAAAAGGTCTCTAGTTTTTTTCTTCTTCTCAATTAAGGCTGGGTCCTGGGAGAAGCAGGTTAGTACACATTTAGTACACTGGCTACAAACAGGTTCTCTGTTGGTGATTAAAATGCACTTCGGGTGCACATCAGATGATACAAATGCAGAAGCAGCGTGCTTTTATTTGTGGTAAAGAAACCCGAGACACAAAGAGCACAAGTTTGCATCAGCCTACCGAAGCTGAAGAAGAGAACCTCATAGCACATTTACTGTAAAGAGTTTTTTTTTTAAATCTTTTTTAGAAAAACCCCACTAAGGTTTCACTGTGGCTCAACAAGTCATAAAAAAAAAAAGACTTAAATTGTCTATTAAGGCAGGCAGCAAATCGTAGATTCCTGCTACCTTGACTCTGGATCGAGTGAAAAGAGCTGCATTTAGATCAGTGGTTTTACTGATAATGGTGCAAAGCAGCCTTATTGATCCTTCCGCCATTCTGCTCCAGCTCTATTAATGTGTTGTTATTGATTTAGAGTAATTAGGGAATGACGTTGCGATTTCAAAGGAAGTGCAAAATTATTGGTTAACTTCCTTTGGCATTTAAAAAAAAAACAAAAAAAAAAACAAAAATACTATAGAGAGAATATGGAAAATAACTGCAACAAAAATACACAAAACCTAAAAGAAATGAAACATCTGACAAAGTAAAAAGTGTTTCAAGCAATTTTTACTCATCTACTAGAAAGGTTGCATCTTGAGATGATGTGCAGACACACTCACCGGTCTTTGATCTCAAAGCGCTCGTGCAGCCATCTGCGGAAAAACTCGGGCTCTGGAGGGATTTCATTTATGTCCACGCGGTCAAAGTGTATGTGCACACGGGGGCATTCTTTGCAGAGGAATTCTGTCAAACACAAAAAAAAATATACAGTGAGCAAACAAAAACAGGAAAAGCCATTCAGAAGGTCAGCTTGTAAAGTAAGCACTTAAACCCAACACTGGCTGACAGTGATGGAGCGGAGCTGCTCAGAGGCAGAAAACACAGAAACCAGCTGAGGAAGTCCAATCTGAAACTGAAAATGACATGAAAATGCAGCTTTATTATAGCTATATGCTTCAAGAATGAACGTTTTCAAGCTGGATGAAAGAGCGAAGAAATAACTGAAGTGTGAGGAGGTCGCACTAAAAACGTAGCCAAGTGTAAAGCCTCAAGGCCACACGTGTCTCCCCAAAGGCCTCCTAGTTCCTGTTTCCACAATATTATCAGGAAATGTGGCTCTGCGACCAGAGGAGGAAGCGTGATCGAAGACGCCAGCGAAAGATTGCTGTTGAGAAAGCACATCCATCAAGTGTTGCATGGATTTGACGTGACCTTCAGGTAACGCAGGTCTTTCTCAGGAGAGCTGCTGTGCTGAGCATGAGGAGAAACGCAAAAAAGACGTCCATCTCAATCTGCTGGATTTTAGGATCCAAGATCTAAACAAGCGTTTAGCAGAAAAAAACAGATCTGATCTTTGACTGCAGGTGGGGATTGTTTGAGCAGAACAATGCTGTTTTCAAAAAACAACCACCTGGAACACATGAAGGAAACTAACTCTTTGCTCTGGAGTATTAAACATCTCATGGTCCTGATAGCATTTATGATTTTAAGAAGAAAATATTATGAATCAAAGCAGCATGAGGCCAAAGGAGATGACATTTAGTCATACTGATATTCCTAAAGGACCTATATGTCATGTTAAATCCCCCTTTTGAGCATTTAGGTGTTAAGTTAACATTATGATGTTCATTCCTCACTATAAACAACTCCAAAGTGGTATTCTAATTCATTCACTCATTTCTGAACATTCCTCTAGAAACCTGCGCTGTGAGCGCCAGCCCCTCCCAATTCCACAAAAACGAGCAGGTTCTCCCATTGTGACATCACAAAGTGAGGAACCGCCCCTTCCAGGAAGAGTCTGTGGTGCCAGCTCCGCCCCCAGGCTAACACGCTCACACTTTCTCCACAGAGCTAGCAGTGAATGAACATCCATCTTTGCAAAAGGTCGGATGTTGTTTGTTTTACGAGACAATATGAGATACGCTCCTGAGGTTGACATCAGGAAATGGGCGGTAGCCACAAGAAGCGAAAGGCGGAGCCTAAGAGATTGAGTAATTCTACTTCTGGGTAAAAAAAAAAATTGCTGCGAAAAAAAATATTTCATTCTTTAGTGAGTCAAAAGTATTATATCATCGTATAAATAAATATAGTTTACTATAGTTTAAGCATGATATAGGCCTATTAAAAGGAAAAAACATTTTGTGAAGCTCAAAGATTTTAACATAATGAACTGTTTTTGAGAAGAAAAAACTAGATATCGATCTAGAATTCTCTATAACTATCTAACTATATCTATAGATCTATAAATCTCAACATCCATCCATGTACAGCATTTAAGAACTATGGATTATGTGCCAACATTTAACATTCAAACCCTACCAAGAATGTTACACAAATTAGGAAACGACCCGTTTGAATAGGATTTAACTTCATTGTGACAGTTATTTAAAAAAAATATTTAAGCATATCATAACAACTCAAAAAAATGTTTTTGTAAAACTCAAGAGTATTTTTTCTCTGATTTGAAGACATGCAAACATTTATTTTAGCAAAATGTTTGTACTTGACTATATTTCTGACTTCTTTGCTAAAAAACAACCACAAGAAAAGTCTATAAAAGGATGAAAATACATAAACAGAACATCATCCTTTTTAATGCAAAAACATTTATATAATCAAAATCCTTCAATAAACCAGCAAACTTGAAGAAAACCGCTGTTTATAAAGTTTAGTCCCGAGTGTTGTCAAAATTTCAATCGTTTCTAAATAGTCATTGATATTTATGGACCAATCACACGGCAGTGTCGTATGACGGCAGAGTCTTCCCGCCTCCGACATCAACGTCGCCCCAGGGGGCCGGGAAGTGCGTGAGGAGAGCAAAGCTTCTCTGGGCTTTGGAAGAAGCATCCCTGTTTGTTCCCGGCTGAACGGGAAGTTTTTCTGTTGTTCCCAAATTCAAACAGTCGTTAAACAGCCGGGAAACGCAATAACAAAGGCTGAAAAAACAAAAACAAAAAAGGCAGAGTCACGCTGTTTACAGGAAGCTGCGGATCTCGTTGGGTGATGTTTGCTGTGTGATTCATTAGCGGAAAGGTTGTAAACAATGAGGACTGTTTTATGACACGGCAGGTTTTATTTACAGTAAATTGATTTTTTATTTTTGCATGAAACTAATAATAATTCAAAGGATTAGCCATTTTTCATTGACATTTTTATTGGTTTAGAGTACTGTACTCAGTCAGAACATTTTCTGCTTTTATGGCTCTAAAATAGACAAGTTAGACTTTAACAGCATTCATTTTATTGTGTTATTAAAATACATCCCTTATCTGACCCATAATTTGTGATGTTTTACATAAACATGCGTTTTAAAGAAATGCTGTTCTTCATTGCTTCAGAAAAAGAAAAATCAGTGCATTCTGGGTGCTTTTCTTTGCATGGAATGCGTTCATGTTAACACGCTAAAACAGCACAAACTGCAGGTCTTTTAAAAGAGGAAAAATACATTTTTTTTCATGAAGGAAGCCGAACATTACTTTGAAAATGTTTTTGTCTACTGCTATGAAAAGGAAATTCAAAAAGATAAAATAGAATAAAAAACTCGGTGTTACAGCTTGAAGGTTTATTTCTTCTGTGCAGAAAAACAGGAAAAGTAAAACATGATTTATTCAGCTTTTGATGCAATGTCTTTCTTCCCTCCAACAAAACAAGAACATTTTGCTAAAAAGAAAGTGGCACTAGTGACTTCATGTGTCCCGAGTGTGTTTATATTTGTATTTTAGTGCAGTCTATCTTTGCTGCAATGATCCTGCAGAGTCAATCATCTCATATTTTAACTTAACTTCTGAAAAAAATTCTAAGAAAACAGATGTTTAAATCTATTTAAAAAACATGTATTTTAAGGACTGGTGCAAAAATTCTTTTTTTTAATTCAGCACCTTTTGATTAAATGTTGATTTATTTCTTAAATTCTTCAGATCAATTTTGTTTGGATATTAAAAAAAAAGGTTCCTGTTAGTTCTATTACTAGGGATTTAAACTTAAAAGGTGGAAATTTCATTTTTAAAATCACAAATTCTTACAATAAAAACTAAATAAAATCAGTTTGTGTAAGAAAAAAAAATACAACAAATTATTTTAACACAAGAGAATCAAATGAACAATTTTCTTCAGGGCTGTCAGAGTTTATTTGACTATTTGTTTTCTGTTTCAATAGTTACCAGCAGTCCAAAAAATTGAAAATAAAAAAATAAAGACAGAGAAAAATAAAATAAGAGAAAGAAGAGAGTTCTCCTGGGCTACAGGAAACATTCATTCTCAAAATGTATTAATTTAAATGTGAAGGTTGATTAATCGGTTTATCGATTTAGTTTTTATCTCAGCATCATTTCGCTGTTACTATATTTTTCACAGCACAATCTGAGACACAAGGATGGCATCCCATCATGTTGTTGAGGATGCCCCTCAGGTGTGCCTCCCCAGGTGTGTGCTTACCTGGCATGGAGGGAGCAGATCTTCTCCGACTGGAGCCATCCAGCGTTCCTTCGTAGGCCACAGTGACGTCATACACGGCGTCCAGGTGGTCTCTCATGGTCTCGATGGCAATATGAGCGGCCTTCATCCTGGGAGTGAGCGTGTGCTTAAGAACGGCCAGTCCTGCAAAAGAGACAAAACAGCACAGATGAATGATTCACTCAGAGACAGGGAAAGACAAGTCATGGCCGTTTTTATCTCCACTCTGCTTATATATTTAAATACCACAAATATAAGGTTTTCAGAAACAAAGTCTAAGTGAGTGCGTTTGTGCCACTCCTCAGTGCGTTACCCATGGAGGCTGCAAGCTCTTCTCACTAATACCTCACTAATAGCAGATGATGTCATGAGTGCAGCTCTATCACATGATTTGTGTGGATTAAAGGGGGAGGTGATATGCAGAGCCATGGCATATGCTTAATCTCTGCAAAAGGGCAGACCATGCAACTGCACAACCCTATCAAAAAAAAAAAAATACCTTCACACTCCACAAAGGAATCAGTCTGGTAAAATCACAGAAACAAAGACACAAAAAAAAAACTTTCATGCAAACTGGAAGCACTTTTTAAGGATTCAGTTGCCTAAAAAACAACAAGTGCTAATTAATGAATATTTTGTCAATTTTAGGGTGTATAATTTAAGCTGCAATGAATGACAAAACTAAAGCCTTTAGTTTGAAAAATCATCAATTAGGGCTGCACGATATGGGGAAAACTCGCGATTTGCAATATTAATGACATGTAATGCGATGACAATATAACTTATAATACAACATCATTTCCATTACACGGCAACAGTTTACTTTAAGTAAGAGTCAAACAAAAACAAAAAAAGGGCTCCATCCCATTGTTCAAATGCATAAAGGGATTTATTTGATTTCTTAAATACTTCAAGCTGCCATAAGATTGTGTTAGTACATTTAAGGTAACCATTTATTGCAATTTCATCTGTCTTTCGCAATACGCGTATTGCACAGCTTGGTATTGGGATAACCATATAAAGGCTATTTATTGTGCAGGCCTAGTGGGAATTATGATGAATGAGCCAAAAGAGTTGTGTGTTTTAAGGGTAGGCATTTAATGCAGCAGATACACAAATAAGCCCTCAAATTAGCTTTGATTTTTGTTCTACTTTTTTTTTGCTCATTAATCCTTTATCTTAACTTATATTTTCTTAACACACCCCCCCTTAAAAAGAACAAACCAGAAAAATTTGTTTTTCTTGTTGAAAAGGTTTAAACCAGAAAAACTAGTTTTTTCATCTGCAGGATGACAAGTTTCCCGACTAAACTAAGGTTGTGCCTGAATTCCATCATAGTGCACTATATAGTGCGTTTGCCATTATGTAGTGCTGTCAAAATCTATAATTCCCTTATCCAGTGCCCTAGAAATTTCCCAGAAGTCTCTGCGAAAAATCAGTGTGCATCCATCTTCACTAGACTGGCAAATATAGACCAGAATGCATTGCCTGTGAGAGAGAAAGAGATTTTTTTTTTTGAGAGAGAAAAATGTGTTTTAATTATTCGTTTTTTTTTATATTAATCATCCGTAAAATGCTAATTTTAGCCCATGTTAGAAAGTAGAAAAATTGGTGCTGAAGTGCTTTTAAAGTCCAGGCACTAGATAGTCCCACTATAGTCTTTTAGTGGTTGGGAAGAAATTTGGACATAGCCTTAGTCATCTCCGTCAGATTGAATTAGTGCAACAGCCAATCACTTACCTTGTTTTTTAGCGAAAGCCTGACTGTCAGCGATGACGCTCTTGATCTCAGGATTATACCGAGTTCCTTCTGGGAAAATGACAAGGTACATCTGGAAGGAGTAAAGCACATTCAAAGGACAGCATGAGCTTAAACCTCTGCACAGGTCAGAGATTTCACAAGCGCAGACATTTTCAGGCAAAATGGATCCAAAGCAAACCTGTGACACTAGGTTTTCATGCTTTAGAAATAATCAGCTTAGACTGCAACCACAAAAATGCTTAGTGATGAACATTTGGTCTCAGAAGATGTAGAAATTACTTTCTAATAGTTTGCCATTAAAAATAATACATATTTTGTTCACATTTATATATAGATAAAGAATTTTTAAAACAAATATTGAAAATATCTAAAAAATAAAAGCAGAAAACTCCCAGAAGTGTAGCATAAAAAAACACATTGCATTCAGAATGATTAGTTTTAAGACATTAATTGGACTAAAAACTAGAACAATATTTAAATAATAAAATCTAGTGTTACTTTCAGACCTCACTACTAGACTGCAAAACTCTTATTGTGAGCTAAACTGAACTGGTTTAGCTCTCAGCTTGAAATGTCACAACACAGCTTTCATTGTGTACTTGAGGTCAACAAAATTAAATCTGGTGGACATTAAACCCGCACATGACTTCAGAGGACATTATGTTGGTTTGTGTTGATTTCCTGGGCCCTCCTGCCAGACCACAACTTTACAGCATTTGTTTAGGTTAGCATGTTAACTTTTTGTTCCCATATGAAGGACGCGGGTCTTATATTTTGACTAGAAAAAGGAAAAAGGTCACCGTAACATCAGAAAAACACACTATCGCACAGACTAATCCCCGTGAGTCCTTTCCAAAAAAAGTGATTAAACGAGTCAGTGATCACAGCCACTTTCTGAGTTCTGGTTATATGAGGTTTCAGTTAGATTGGAAAATAATAGAGAGGACGTTGACTACAAATTAAAAGACATTCATACAAATGTAATGGTTTTAGTTTGAGACCGTATGGAAGTTTTGCTTCAGATATTGAGGCATGGCATAAAAATACCCACTGGAGTTCCTGTTTGCGTCTGGTTGAGAAGCTTCTTTCTCATGGCCATTTCATTAAACTTTGCACTGCGTTTCACATAGATTCCCCCATGCTAAAAAAAAAAAGAAAAAGAAGAGAGAAATACATTTAAATCAAGCTATACATTCAGCTGCATTGAAACTAATTTAAAGTTTTCTTTTTCTTTATTTAAAGCATTATTTGAGAAGATGATAGCTTCATACTCACTCAGCTGCATTACCTGAGAGAAATACCATCCATAAAGCGGGAGCCACTTGAGTCCATCTTTGAGGACATATCGCACGTGACCCAGAGCGCTCTGTCTGATGGCGAGCATGTCAGCGATGATCCAATCAACTACAACGGAGAAAAAAACCCAACACATTTTACTGACACTATACAAAAAAATAAATGTTTAATGATTCAAATTGAAAGTCCAACTCTAATCAGTTCCCAGTGTTCTTTAAATGATAAATAATCTGTTTTTACGCTAAAAAAAAAAAAAAGTTCCTTTTTCTAGGACATAATTCATCAGAAATTCACCTCTGAGTTGGCGTGGAGTAAGCTAGCACTTATTTCCCATCATTTCTTTGTTTACACCCCACCAAGCTTCCAGCTTCTTACAACCTCTACCTAACACCACAGGTGCAACAAAAACGGCGAGCAATATTGGAGCCATCCAGCCGTACAGTTTTGAGTCAGACGCCAGCTCGTAGATTGATCTATTTGTCTACAAGTGGATGCATTACAATGGAGCTTGTGGCTGATCAGAGTTTGTAACAACTAAAACCTTTTCTTACCGATTTTTTTCATCTACTCCTGATTCACCAGGAATATGCAGACATTTTTATCTTAGTTTTCCTTATAAACGCCCTGATATGAGAAAAAATGCTACAAGAACATGAAAAAATAAAATAAAAATAAAATAACAAAACACAAAAAATTAATTGGAGTAGGTCTTTAAACTACTAACCTGTACACTGATGATTTGACAGGTAAACGACGTTTTCCTTCTTCTTTGGTATATCCCCATATATGACAATCTGTTGAGATCATAAAAATAAAGTTTCGATGAAACAACGATAACTATCTAATCATTTGGCCTAAAGCCTGTGGAGGTCTTCAGTGTTTATAGTCACAGCTTTACAGCCTCCATCACTATCAGGACTGGTTGTTTGCACAGCCTATCATAGAGAAATGCCAGCAATGAAACGTGTGATGAGTGAATGCAGACTTTCTTGACTTGAAGCTGGTTCAACAAGATCTTGCTCAACTGCCAGGGCAGGCTGACTGCCTTCACACCCCCACTGACTTTGGTCAAAGAATTTTAATAAAATAAAATAAAGTATTTCATGCACATATATATCTTACCTCCACTCCTGTGTAGTTCTCAAAGAAAAACAGGACCATGCTCTGGTAGATGCAGTATATCCGGTCGTCTATCTTGTGATAAATACTTGCTGGCAATACAGTTGAAAGCACGCGCCAAACGCCCCATGACAGTAGGTAAGCTGGGGCTGTTCCCAGCATGATCGTGGCTGGGAACCAGTACCGGAGCGAGTAGGTGTGCACCACCAGAGAGAGCAGCATGGTTCCGTTCCGCTCGCACAGATGCCTGAAACCAACTGCTGGACTTAGCGAGACACGCCAAAACTATCTATCCCACAACACACCTGGCCTACTTACGCCACACCTGCCCCGAAGAGTCAGCATAAGAAAGTGGGAGAGCTGCAGCGGGGCATGAGAGTGGAGGAGCAGCTAGTTCGCTAAAGCTAAATTTAACCTTGTGAGCAAAGCGCAGTTTGCCAAGTCAGCAGGCGCGAACTCAAACAGCAACACATCGAAACAAAACGGAAAGTTGCAGAGTCAACGGCTGCACGAGGCAGAGACGACCTCAACCGGAACTCCGTGCACTTACTGTACAAGTTATGAAAAGCCTTTTTAGCGCGCCCCCCCTCCCTCCACAAATAAAACGAGTTAAAGTTTTACTAAACTCCACACGTCACGCAAACTGAAGACTGTAGCGTGAAAAGTTCAAAAAAGTGCGCCCCAAAAGTCAGCTCCAGCGCCGCGACAAAAAATATCTCCTATTCCCTTCCACTGATCATCTTTATCCGGCTGCTAGCTTCTAGCAGCAAATGTCACACACGCCTTCCTGTGAGAGGACACGCTAAGACATCGACGCAGCTGATTGGTCAAATGACGCAGGAGAGGCAAGCCAATCAGAACGCTGCAAACTCACTTTTCTTTTAGGACTGTACCACAAATGCAGGACTGACATGTTTCTTTGAACAGAAAATTCTGTTACTCGCAACATTTGTTTTTTTACTTTTTATTTATGTGCCACATTGAAAGAAAAATAATAACATAAAAAATACATATTATAGATTTGTTATAGTTTTAATTTCCTTTTTTTCTCGGCAAAGTTAGTATGTCTTTGCGCTGTTCTGTGTTGCATGTCACAATAAACACTTTGAATCTTAAAAGTTAAAACCTAAATATTGTTATGAGAATATAAAGGGGAAAAGGAGCAGAAAGTTCAAATAAGTTGAAGGATTACCCAAGTCAAGTTAATTTGCCCCATCAGCAGAATACTAACTAATGCAGTTAGTTAAGTTGAAGTGTTCAAATAATACATTGAACTGTCTTGTTTTAGTAGGTGCAGCACCAAATTTGCCCACTTTCCTAAACTCATAGAAAGCTTTAGTAGTCATTGAGTAAAAAATGTAAAAAAAAAAGTACAAAGGAAATCATTTTTCATTTCTAGTCTAGCTTTTTATAGTCTTTGGAACCATGCATTTCCTTTTTACACTACTTGAACAGTGATGCGGTGCTCGAGACAAAAGAGCCCACGTTTAAGTTTAAAGCCCTGTTTTGTTTTGTTTTTATCAAATTTAAATGGTTTAAGCCCATACCAAACAACAGGTTAATTAGAAGTTTTTATTAGTCTGAAAAATCAATGAAAAATTAAGGTTTATATATTTTTAATATATGGTTCTATGAGTTCATCACATTGTCATCACACAGTTTATAATCCTGAACTGACAGGACAACAATCCCATGTACATTTAAATTTTGCATCAACTCCAGAAGAAAAAAAGAATAAGAAAATAAATAAGCAGATCCATTTTCTGGCATTTGAGTTTGATGCTTTTAAGATTCAAAACTTGATTTTTGACAGTTTAAAAATGTAAATACACAAACAGAGTTGGTAAAGTTTGAACAAGTCATGTGGTCCAAACAACTCCTAATACCAGAGCATGTTAACAGAACAGAGCAAATAAAATCAACAAACATACAGATAAACATTGTTATAACTTTCTTTCACAGTAAAAAAAAAAAAAGAAAAAAACAGAAAAAGCTTCTGTTTGGAGACCTGGAACATGTGAAACCTCAACAGCTGATGTTATTTTCTTTAACAAAGTTTAATGGATTAGAATTAAATCAATGATACTATAAAAAAAATGTGTTTTATTACTAAACATCACAAAACATCTTAAAGGAGGAGGTGTCCCACTGTCTCAAACCTTTATAAATCACATTTTCAGAAACTAAATTAAAAATTCACAGTAGTGGCTCCTACCCTTTGTTAAAAACACGGAAACAGTTAAGATCCAAACAACAGAATCTTAGGAAACTGAAAACTTTTACATAAAATCAATCAAAAAAACTGATTTATTTAATAGAAGAAAAAAAAAATCAACATTCTGTAGAAAATATACTGTGTGGTTCTTACTCCAAGTCGTAGTTCTCATATGGCAATACCTTCAGATTAGTGATGCTGTCTGAGAACAAACAGACAAACATGAAAAAACTGCATTAGAGATTTGACTTCTAGTACAAAGATGAGTAGAATAGGCCTTACCAAGAATCCACTGCTCAGACAAAATCCTGTTTCCCTCTGGTCTCCGGCCACTGTACTTCCCAATGCAGATGCCTGCCTGCCGCACAGTTTTGCAAACGGCCCCCCCACACAGCTGAATCAGCTCCACCAGACTCTGGGGGGGTGGCTGGGAGTGCTGGGACACAAACATGGCTGGCTGGTCTTGGAACAGGTCCTGTTGGTGTTCTCCAGCAGAAAGATGCCTCTGGAGGCGGCAAATCTAAAAAAAAAAAAAAAAAAATGACAACAATCTCTTTTATCCCACATTCACATTTAACCCTTAAATTGTGGATAGATGGCTTTGTGTGTTTGTGTGCTCACGACAATAGAAAGTACCACATCATTTATTGTAATAGAAAAAACAAAAATAAGAATTAGTTTAAATGCTAAATTGATGTCAAAAATCTCTGCAGTTTGGATGTCAACTAAATGAACAAAATGTTCAAACAGTGAAAAAAAACCAAACAAAAGTAGGTTCACTTATTTTAATTAAAGACCCTCTCCAACAAAAAGGGTGCTTTTCGTGCCACAACATGTTAAAAACACAAAAAGCACTCTTTTTGTGTTAAAAACACAAAAAGGGTGCTTTTTATAAGGGTGAGGGAAGTCTGGGTATCTTTGATTAGACTGTTGCCCTCGCAACTCGGTCCCGGATGAATATAAGATGGACGGATGGAAGCTCAGAATTATATTTCTGAGTATTTCTTTATTCAATCATAGTGAATCAGGCGCAGATGGAAAAATTCATTTTGAAAAAGATCATATTTGTGACATAGAAAAGACACAGGGTGGGCCAAAAGCTCCCTTCTTCTAGCTCTCTGGAACGGGGAGGGGAAAGGAGGGCGGGGCTTCTCCATGCCAACAGTCCTGCCCAAAACTCAGAGGCAAATTTCTGATGAACTCCTGCCACTATGTTTTAATTTGGCTATAAACGACAATCATAATTAAAAGACCACTAGGATTGCTTTGAAGATTGATCAAAAGAGTGGATCTTTAACTTAGGCATGAATACAACTCAAAATGTATCTTTTAAAAAATAGACATTATTTTCATTTTAAGTTGTTTATCCTCAACTACAAAGACATTTTTTTAATTTATCGCAGAAAAAAACTAAAGTCAGAGTATCTTCTTTAAGCGCTTAAAATCTCCATATTTAAAACCACAACTTTGACCTTTGCATTCACGATGAGAGATATCAGATGCTGCAAGAGCATTTTCTTTCTACTATTAGACTTCAGGATTGATGTCTAGGTGACAAAAGTCAGAATGATTCACAAAAATCCAAGAAGAACATTCAGCAAAAATAAACTGAATTCAAATCACTATTTTAATAATACAAAAATTAGGAAGGGAAAATTAGAAAACATGAATTACTTCTATATTGTCTTTTTATTGTCACTGATTTTACTTTACTATTATTGTTACTATTACTACTACGAATAATAATAATGAGAGAAATGCTTTGCATCAAATTAAAGCTCTGAAGATAATTTTCACCTGCCGCCCACTACATCAAACTCTTTGAAACAATTGTACAAATAAAACATAAATCAATCAGATATTCACATTAAGAAGAACGTGACAACTTATTGGAACAAATGCTGACATTTGAGTTTTCCTAAATATTTAGGGATTTTTGCAAATATGTTTTTTTTTTTCAGTGAGAGCATCCCTTTCTAAAATATGAATAACACAAAAGTCATGAATCTGACCTTGTATTGACAGCTTCTTAGGTGAAATACTGCAACCAGCCTGAAGGTGGCTGCAGGAGCTTTAACAGAACAGCAACAATATGAGCTGGACCCTCACCTTGATTGGAAGGCTTGATGTTTTTCAACAACCAGAATAACATCAGCTTTTTAAAATACAAAACTCCTTAAATCTTTAAGATGTTAAAGACAATGTAGAAAATCATAATAAAACATGATATTTAACCATCTGATAGTGCACCATCTTATACTTTTCAGTACAAATATCTACTAAAGAGATGTTGGTCATCTGTTTTCAGATCTACAGCTCTTATTATTCTCAGAGTACAGTACTAAACAATCACATGTGCATATTTGGAGAAATAAGGTGATATTTACATCTTTCCTTTACAAATTAACGGTTTATAAGCATAAACATTATTTTCCTTAATTAGAAAGTATTCGCCGGTGCCTCAATTGCCCAGTAAAAGATACATTTATGTTCAAATGCAAAAATCCATCATTCCAGTGAGCATTAGTTTACTTTCCAAATGGCAACATCTCCCAGTCAACGCTGTTCTCCCTTCGTTTTTGACACCTCGTTAGTGTGGACATTGTAAACATTCCCATATATCATCTCCCGTTCCTGCTCCAGTAAATTAATCAGTCCTCCTGCTGCCATACTGTTACATTAATCATGCCAGGCACACGTCTGCATGCAGGCAGCCTTGAATGAAAAAAAAAAAAAAATAATGTGACATTCCCCTATAGTGACATACAGAGTTTGCTACTCAGTTCAGCAGATGTTGCACGCGTTGAAAACATGAGGAAACTGTCTGCTGTGCGTTTTGAATAGGATGCGGCCTGGTGCCAACATAAATGAATGAAGGGCCCCTGGAGGTGCTTTCTGTCTAAATGAATCACTGTTCCTGTACATTCCTCTCGCTCCAGTAACACTAAAAAACACAAATTGATGGAGATTATACAACTTTAGTGATTCAGCCTCAACACCTGTAGGATTTCATGTTTCGGCAATGACGACTAGTCCTTCCTCTTTGCTAAAGTGCCCTAAATATGTTGCATTTCCGATTGATTACCTCAGCTCACTTCCTTTAATTCTGCCGGGAGGCTTTCCTGTCAGATTATATATGTTGGAGGTGACAGGGAAAGGTGGCTATAAGGAGCTCATGTGACAATGTAAAGCTCTTCTAAAGGTGACATTTAAATAACAGTCATAAGAAACATGGATATTCGGAGGGATTCTTTGGGGGTGTTGGGTGTATGTGTTTCCAATTGATCTTTCTGTCAAAATGATCAAGTATGATCATTTTATTTTACCCAAGGGAAATAGAAAGTAGTTTTTTTTGGGGAGAATGTGGTTCCTTTTTATTGTGATAGATGATAAATTCATAAGAAAAGTGCAGCTGGGTGTGCAGCTCCTTATTTAAACAAAGCAGTAAAAGAGGAGGGGGAGGAGGGGGTGTTTCATGTCACATTCTTGTTTGTTCCACACCAGAAAACAGTTTTAATGAATGGGATGGACGCCGTTACTATCAAAGAGTGTACTGAACGTAGACAGCAGCATCCTGAGTTGCCATTCATTCAGAGCTGAAAATAACATGTGGGTGTTGAAGAGGATATAGTGGAGGATGTGTAGTTTGTGCTTCTGCTCCTGTGTGTTGTTTAGAGTCTTGAAAGGGACCTCCACTTCTCTGCTCTTTCACTGGTCAAACTGAAGGGTGGGAGTGGTTTAGACCCACAGTTAGGGAGTTTAAACCACTTTGGAAAGTGGTCGGGGGCTTGATGAAAGCAGATGCAGTCGGACGCACACTACCTCAAATTCCTGATGGCTTACCCTCCTCCTACCAATGAGAGGTAATAAAAGGAATCTGAAGGACTTCAAGAGAGTTTACACTTGAATGCTGCAGGGAAGAGACAAGCAATCACAGAGAAAAAGATCAAAGAAGCTCCAAAAATCCAAGGGATTAGATCTGAATCAGTCGGGGAAAAAGGCTCTGCTATGAAAATGTTGAATGTGGACCTGCTGCTGTTGGGCTTCTTCCTTGGCCTGGAAACAGGACACGGTGGTGCTAGTAAGAGACAATATCAGATCCAAAATGGACCATGCAGCTACACGTTCCTGTTGCCCGAGCAAGAAAACTGCCAGAGTCAGAGCGACTACAACTATGCTGTTCAGAAGGATGGACCCCCAGATGAGTCTGCTCAGAGGCTGGAGCAGCTGGAGATGAGCATGGAGAACAACACACAGTGGCTGCTCAAGGTACAACGTCATCTCACTCTGGACATTCAATGGTAGGAAATGAAATAAACCAGGTTGCCGTCTGACAATCAGCGTCTACAGTGTAGGTATAGTAACTTATAAATATCTAAACTTCTATTTGATGTTTATTTTTTTTTTTACACATCAACAGTCACATTTGAGCCATTGGGCAAGGCAGGACTAACCAGGTCCATTCATGAACATATTTAAATAATTGTACTTAACTCCTAATACTGCATTAGTATATAATCTGTTTAGAAAAAGATGTGAAACATATTTATCCTCTAACCAAGAATGACTGTCAAAAAATAAAAACTCCTAGTAGAAAATGAATTCTTGACAGTTGACTAAAAATATTGGTGTGTGAAATCTGACTTAAAAAAATGTAAAAATGCTGTCCATTCACTGTTTTTTACAGAGTTAGTGATAACACAACAGTAAATACTTCTGACCTCTTCCACAGAAGGCAAAGATCTCCCAAAGACATTGTTGATCCCAACTAAAACTCAGTACCACATGCATCAAATCTACATTAAAAAGCTATTAATTTGTCCTTTATTAAGATGTTTCTGCAGATATTTTTGTTCCAAATCTGTCTAAATAAAGTTGCATTGTATAAGAATGTGACAGAAGTGAGGTAAAACAAAAAACTGTTTGCCAAACAAAACAAGCAAAACTCAGAAATAACTAGGTAACAGAGTCACATGTCTGTGTTCTGATCACTAAAAATACGAAGGTCAATCAAACCAGGATGATGGACATGACAGAAATCTGATTGTTTATAGTCACAGATAAATAACAAGAACCGACTCATTGGAGAGCTACAAACCAAAACCAAAAAGTGGAATTAAATATAAGCATCATGTTAACCACATTTTAAAAGTTTTTTTTTTTTTTTTTAATCAGTCGGCGGCAAAAAACGTTACCTTTCAAATGAAGAAGGAAAACCGTCATTACCTACGGATGCTTTTGAGGCAAACAACTGATTAGATCACCAACTGTCAATTAGACTTCCTGCCAACAAATTCAAATGACAGAGTCCCATAAATCTGTGCATCCAAAGACATAAACTGAGAAACCAAGAGAGGAAGTCCGTGTCGATGCTAATTGCTTCTCTTTTATCAAAGATGATACTACTGCCGTGTGGGATTGCCTGACTGACAGATGAGTAAAAACAATCAAAAGGCAATCACTCACTGCAAGAGATGACAAAGGCATTCGGCTGACGCGGGTATCCAGTTGTGCACAGTCCCGATTGTCACGAAGGATGTAACTCCTCACTCAACACTTCCATCCTGTTTACGAGTCGTGTGACCTGATTGCCACTCAGGAACACCATGCAGGAAATAACTTAATGATTAGTCTGGGTCTAAATTCAGTCGTTCTGTAAGGTAGAAGAACACATTTCAGAACGGGCAAGGGCAGCTGGCAACTTCAAATTGTTCCAGTTAAGAGGCAGAGTTAATGCGTTGCATTATGACTCTGGTAGAGATGTATGAAAGAATAATACATGTAACATTTTACTTCAATTTGAAAAACCAAAAATATTTTTTAAAGTCCCACTCCAGTCATCTTCTGATCTATTGTAAAAGCATTCCTAGTGGTCTCTTAATTATGATTATGCAATTTTCAGCCCAAAACGGTGTAATTTTTTAGGACATAGTTTCTGCAGAGCAACAGGAGTTCATTAGAAATTCACATCTGAGTTGTGGGCGGGACTGTTGGCACAGAGCGAACCCGCACCCTTTTTCCCTTGCTGTTGCCGAGAGCTCTCTGGTTACACTCTCTGCTGCTAGCTTACAGTCCCTCACACCCCCTACGTAACATTAGCAGTGCAAGAAAAATGGCGAGCAACATTAGAGCAATCCAGCCGTTCAGTTTTAATCCAGATAACAGCTTGGACGAGCAAATTAAATACGTACATGGATCTAGTCATCCACAAGTGGAGGCATCAGAATGGAGTGGAATAGGGAGCTTGTGGCCTGTCCAGCGTGTTTACAAAGTCATATTTACAAGCTTTATCAAACAGCATTTTTTTGTCTGCTCCTGATTCACAACAATTTGAAAAAAAGGAGTTCTCAGAAGTGCGATTTTAAACGTAATTTTCTTTACGCACGTTCTCCATCATCAGAAAATTGCCACAAGAGCTTGTTAAAAACACCAAAAACACAATTTTCATTGGAGTGGGTCTTTAAACCACTGAACTGCTTGACACTTTGGTGTCTTCAACACGTTAGAAAAGCTAAAACCTGTGAAATGCTGTCATCAACACAACAATTAAATATGTCCAAGTCCCACAACACCAATCTGTCTCCATCATAACATCACAGGAATGTGCTGTAGGCTTGTTCAAGTAGGTGTAATGCACATCAATAGTTACTACATATAACATTACTGGACTTTTTTCCAGCTATCATATGCTATCCTGGGTGTTTTTTGATTTGTATTCATCGCATGTCTAATGAAAAGTTTCATCCTTTTGTGCTCCAGTTGGAGAACTACATTCAGGACAGCATGAAGCAAGACATCCTCTATTTCCAACAAGCTGCTGTTCACAACCACACAGCGACAATGATTGAAATTGGGGCGAACCTGCTGAGTCAAACTGCTGAGCAAACAAGGAAGCTAACAAACGTGGAGGCACAGGTGAGGCTGCGTGTTCTGCTTTTTCCCGAACACAGAGACAGCTGCAAAGAGTGCATCACGGGCAATTGTGCCGTCTTCCTGTTCGCTTCACACAGTCTCATGTCGGAGGGTTTTATTTTATTTTTTTTTGAGAAGCCCTGACGAATAATATCATTTCAAAGTGTTAAAAAAATAAGCAGCGGGGAAAAACAGGGTGAATGCGTCAGTTATTATTGTGGCCAACACGTCAATGACCTTATGTGAGCCAACTGCACAGCATTTCCTGTTATTAGCACACTCCTGTATTCCCAGAGAAACAGTCTATCAGTTTGTCACAATCAGACATCCGTCTGTTCAAAGACATCAACAGCTGAATTGGAGACATAAAGCTAGAATCCATGTAAACAACCCGCTTTTTGCTGAGTTCAGTTCCTTTCGAACTCGGAAATTAGTGGCAAGGTCCCCAACCGCAGTTCAATACGTGTACATCTGTCTGTGAAAACGAGGGGAATACAGAAGTTTCCACAGCTTCAGGTATGTCTGCTGTCATAAAATGGTTTTTTTTTTTCCATGATGATTTTCCCTTTAAAAATGTTTTTTTTTTTTTTTGCTTAGCCCAGACCTGAAAACTTAGCTTGTTGTTTAAACTCAATCAACTATACTCAGATTTTTTAAGCAGATACATATTTTTCTAATGAAATAAGAAAAGTATAGAAAGGTAAGAAAATTAACATTATTTTGGGGGGGGGGGGGGACGCTGAAAATAAAACCACAAATTGGTGTTTTTGTACTAAATCAGTGATCCGTTACAACCAGGGATACCACTATTCTCACTTGCTACACCATTAAACTGAATCGTTGGGGAAAGTGAATCGTTACATCCCTACGACATACTAAAAGGTTTATGCTCTAACAATTTAAACAATTGTGCTAAATTTAAGGATTTTGTTTTATTATATTAAACCAGACGAAAAAAAAGCAAACTCAAAGGTTTTTCTTCAGTGTTGGTTGCTTATTAGCAAATTAAAAAAACGGATTTAGCAAATTTTTAGTTTCAGTTGTCGCTTTGTAACACATATATATTGGACCAAAACAAAACCAGGGAAAGAGAATCATTGCATCCCTAGTTACAGTAATATAAGTCCATTTATAACAAACAGTTGTGCACAGAAGTCAATCCTATGGAGGTTGTCTTGCCGTTAATTCAAACGGCTTCACCTTGTTTTCTTTTGGCTTCAGGTAATTCATCACACAACACGTCTGGAGCGTCAACTTCTTGAAAATTCATTGTCAACCAACAAGTTGGAAAAACAACTCATTGTCCAAACAAATGAGATCAGCAAACTAAATGACAAAAACAGGTGAGGATCAGCTATTTAAAGGAAAAAAGAAAGTATGTCCTCTATGTTTGAATGTTCACAAATCTTTACAGCAGATTTTCTTCTTTGTCAATCAGTTCTCTTTTATTGTGAGCATGAAAAACTGCTCCTTTTCAGATCACACATCTTCGTACTAATATATGTATAATTTTATTTTTGTCATGTCTGAACTATTGTGACTTTGCCTCAAAACATCTGATGGTAATGATCCTTTCATATCATCTGCTATCATCCTGTGAGTCTTGATCACAGTCAGCGTCTTCAGCTCTACCCACTCTAAACAACTAAATAGCTGCTTTCTACCTCTTTGAACATTTTTTTGTTTGACTTTTGCTACCACTCTTTCATCAATCCACTCCTGCTCTCTGCGCACTCTTAATCCTCCCAGCAAAATAATGAAACTTGTGCCTCTGCTTCTCCGCAGCCTTTTAGAAAAGAAAGTGCAGGAGATGGAAAAGCGGAGCCAGGTGGAGCTCAAGGCTCTGCAAGAAGAAAGAGAGCAGCTCCAGACGTTAATGTTGAGGCAGACACGAATCATTGGTGAGCTGGAGCAGCAGCTACTGAAAGTCTCTTCCAACAACTCCGTCCTTCATCATCAGCAGCAGGAGTTGCTGGACACCGTGAACGCCCTCATCTACACACTGTCTGCTGGATCTGCTCAAGGTGAGCAACCGCTCTGCTCTCTCCGGACTTGCTTTCATTCCCCGCACCTGAAGCTTCGTCCACATGTCACAGGTTGAAGCAGCGGTGCACCCTCAACATGTCACCTGTACCCCCACTACTGTTTGTGCATTTACATTCACGTCAGAGACACTACAGAACGTGATGTCTCTGGACTGTCACAGAAACCAGAAGCGCCCAGAAATAGAACATGCGGCTCCACAATGAAACCTCTGAGCTGACACTCATGCTGGGCTGACACATAATTGCCACATATTATCAGAACATCTGAAGACTGTCCTTAAAAATACGTCATTTTTCACACAATGCCAGTCATTTACCCAATTTGGAATAGGAGAAAAAAAGGCCTAACCTTGCATTTTATTAGACTGTATTTTCAGTCGCTATAATTTTCATAGCAACTTCCAAGCAGATTTAATTTTTTATCCATGAAAGACCCACTCAGATGAAAATTGTGTTTTTGGAATTTTTAACATGTTTTGGGGGAAATTTTTTTTCATGTTGGAAAAAAAAAATAAGGCTCAACATTGAATTGAGTATTTCTTCATTCAAATAATTTTGAACCAGGTCCCCGCTACTCCCATTTTGATGCACCCACTGGCAAATCTTCATTTTCCTCATCTGAGCTGGCATCTGGCTGAAAACTGTACAAGTGGATAACTCTAAGATTGCTCTGCCATTTCTGCTGCACCGGTAATGTTAGGTAGGGATTGCGAGGGGCTGTAAGCTAGCAGGAAGGAAGGGGAAAAAAAGGGATGATGGGAAATGTGCAATCTTACTGAACACCAACGGCTCCGTCCATAACTCAGAAGTGAATTTCACTGCTGTCCTATTAAAAAAAAGTCTGTTTATTCTGGCTAAAAATGGCATATTCATAATTAAAAAAAACACTGGGGACGCTTTTGAAATACATTGATAGATGATCGGAAAGGGAGATTAAGGGTCAGTTATATATGACCCATTTTATAATTTATCCACCCTTGGGTCCAACACAGATGGTTCTCTATTTTTTTTTTTAATTACCAGATGCCCACAAAGGACGTAATACTTTCTGTCTTAATGATTAAATCTACATTTGGGCAACATAAATACAAATATGCGCTCACTTTTTCTATCATGAGCCCAAATGATTGCTTTCCATACTTAATCTTATTTAATGTCAAACTAAAACAAGTACTTCAACAGAAATGTCCTTTAAATTGCTTTAATTTCATTTTAAACTTACCATCATCTCACCTTAAAATGTCACCTAAATGCTCCATAACTGTGTTATTTCACTATAAAAAGGCAAATTTCTTTGGCAGTGCCCAAAACTGTGATGATGCAGGACACTCCTACTTTCTACACGGACTGTGCTGCTGTCTACACGTCAGGAAACACACAAAGCGGCGTCTATACTCTCACAATACCTAACACAACCATGGAAGTAAAGGTAAGCCTGACTGATTACTCCAAATTCCTAAAAATTAACCTGTTTAAAAAAAAAAAAAAGTCTTCTCACTGGTTCATTAAGAGTGAGGGATTTCCACAAAACTAATTTATTTTTTGTAACAAAAACACTATGTCACCAGATTTCATGTAAAAAAAAAAAGTATGACTAAAAGGCTAGGTGATTTAATGAAAATGTTCTCAACTTCCAATGATAAACATACTTGAGCTCAAACTGCAGTCGCCTAAGAAACTACTCAGCTACTGAGACCCAATTTCTGAAACTTCTCCCTGAAACGAGTTGTATTCAGCAAAAAATAAAGACACTTTAATCTTATGAGGTGATATTCTGTCTCTATTATATTATATATAAGTACTAATCATGAATTACATGAAATCTCTTGTGCTCGAAGGCTTTCTGTGATATGGAAACAGAAGGAGGTGGGTGGACAGTCCTACAAAAGCGCTTTGACGGCCAAGTTGACTTTCACCGTACGTGGGAAGAGTACAAAAAGGTAAAGACAATCAAGGAGAAATTCTTACCAAAGTAAAAAATAACCAAGGCTACTGTTTTTTTCTTAATCTTAGATGCACAGTGACTTTTTTTTGGGGAAATCCCTGTTTTCAGGACATGGTGATTAAGCCCATACCTACTCTTAACAGCACTTGAAAAGTCAAAAAGAAAAAGTGGTCAGGATCGAGACAGCTAACTGTTCCTGATAATCTCTTTTTTTAAATGTACAACTATAGTAAAAGCTATTTCTTTTTGAAGAGGGTTTAATTTAAAAGTATTCTATGTGTCCCTATCAAATGCTAGGCTCTTTGTGGAGAAAAAAAAAAGCTTTCAGTTTTTAATAAACCAGGTACAAAGTGTTCTTTGATGCTCCACTCTTTAATTTATTCCAAAGCACCTCGAAAGGTCTGTCAGCGGAGTTTGCAGAAAGTGTTAATTCCATTTTTGTGTGTGTTTGCAGGGATTTGGAGAACCCTCAGGTGAATTTTGGCTGGGAAATGAGTTTGTCTCTAGACTGACAAGCCAACGGGCTTACAAGCTGAGGATTGAACTGAGTGACTGGGAAGAAAACTCTGCTTTCTCACAATATGACCAGTTTTCTCTTGGCTCCGAGGCACAAAACTACCAGTAAGTTTAACCCTGAAAGTAAACAAATAAAAACCCCTTCAAGATTTACATTTGTTTTTGTGTTCTGTATGGATTTTGAGCAAAAAAATGTTATCCCTGTGATACTACCGCTGTAAATTATGATGCCTACTTTAGAGTTGCTTTTAAAGATAATAATAAATATATGATTTATTGTAATTGCACAAAGAACTACCTCACCGCATTCATTTCTAGAAGCAATGGGACTAACGAGGATGCTTCCTGAATAACAAAAATGCAGAATGACGCTATAACTTAAACTGAAATGAATTTAGTAATAACCACAGGCAAAGAACTCTAAAGGAAGTTGAATTCTGCCTTTTGAAGAACAGCAATCACAGGTTTCCTCCTCCTCTTCCTTCAGTTTTTCTTTTCTCTTTCACAGGATACACCTTAAAGGCTACAGTGGAACTGCAGGCAAAATAAGCAGCATCGGGCAGCCAGGAAGTGATTTTAGCACAAAGGACGCAGACAATGACAAATGTGTTTGCAAATGTTCACAACTGACAACAGGAGGTAAGGAACACAAGTTTATGAAAAACCTCTGGTTCTCAGTGCCTACCAAGAAAAGTGCAAAGTTTCTTTGTTTGCTGTAAGCTCTGGTTGTGGAACAACAAATCTTGGCGCTTGCCCTAAAAATGTTCAAGGGCATCGTCTGGGCCATCGTACCTCTGCTGCTGTGTCAAACCACACAATTAAATCAGACTTAATCACAGATCGGGCCATTAGGGAATTCAGCAGCGACAATGGCTTACATTAATAGCCTGGGAACACAGCATTTCCTTCTCCCCAGTTGAAGTGAAAAAGTCCACCTCTGCTTTCCCTTGAAAGTGACTCTCCAGCCAGACGTCTGTCGATGTTTATGTTGGTGTCTGCCAAGAGTGCTTGAAAGGTTGAAAACGGTAACCCCAACCCTTTTTCCCATGACAGGTCTGTCTCTGCAAAGCCACATTGTGCTTGCTGAGTGGACTTGGGTCATTCAAAAGAACAAATATATAATTTTTTACAGCTCTGTACCTGAAATTTAGGTATGAAACAAAAACAAAAAATGTAGTGTAATTAACCACTGTATTTACTTTTTGTATTATGAAAGAATATGAAGAATACTATATAATTCTTTTAATCAAATTGAGTGTGGGGAAAATACAGTCTCACCGCCCTCGTCTATGTAAATGCACATAAATACGAGTTTTGGGCTTCTGGGTTCAAAACTCTTGTGTAGAGATGCACATTTTTAAGTCCGTTCTACCTACAAAACGTGCGGCCAGTGAAAATGTACTGAAACCGGGTCAAACTTTGACCAATAAGACTTGTATTTAATAGTGACGTATGGATGGCGTCCCCTCTACTTCACAGAATTGCAAACCATTTGAAATTGATCATGGAAGAGAAACTATCAATTGTAGTTTGAGCCCGTCTGGAACTATAGACAGCAAGACTTCCACATATGAATTAGAGCTGTGAAACAAAAAGCCTGGAGCAAGAGTCACAAGATTTCCACCGCATCAGCGTTTCGCACCAAGTGGTGGACATGCACTATTTAACAGTAGAAGAAGAAGAAGCCTCTTCCTGATCATCCAGGGCGAACACCACATGCCGATTGCGCTTTTAGCATTTAAGAACGCACTTGAACACATGTCACACGTCTTGTTCTGAACATAGCATGAAAATGGGGAAACTCTATTGGACAGAAGGGTTTTTAAACTCTAATCCACAGCATGTGTAATTTACAAACATGTAAACTCTTTCTAAAAGGTGCTTTTTTCAATGTAATTCTAATAAACTATTTTCCGTTTGGTCAAACAAAGGGTACAGAATAATATACATGGGTACACAGATTTATGATAAAATTGATTGATTATAATGAATATCTTCTTTTCCAACAATAATTAGAATTTTTTTTTTTTCTTAGGCTGGTGGTTTGATGCCTGCGGTCCATCCAATTTGAACGGCATGTATTACCAACGAGGCCAAAACGCCAACCGCTTCAATGGAATCAAAT
The DNA here is from genome assembly GCA_023969325.1 of Oryzias curvinotus. Taxonomy (NCBI): domain Eukaryota; kingdom Metazoa; phylum Chordata; class Actinopteri; order Beloniformes; family Adrianichthyidae; genus Oryzias; species Oryzias curvinotus. Next base: position 6,950,922 of record CM043720.1, read on the forward strand.
GGTACTACTGGAGAGGATCAGGCTACTCGCTGAAGTCCACAGCGATAATGATGAGACCAGCGGACTTTAAAGGCTCACTTTAAAAGCAGAAAATGGAAAATGAAAATGCTGCTCACCAAAAATAAGAAAAGCTGGGGGGGTTATAAAAAAAATCATTATGTTTATGAATTCAATGTTTTTGTCCATATTTATATTTAATGTGGGGGAAATTGTGAAACAAAGCCATGGTCACATTGTAATTGTAATGAAAGTTATGAATTTCATTTCAATCCAAGAGCACATTTACCAGGACTTTAGGATTTTATACATCTGTAAAAAGACTATGGTACAATGTGCAGAAAAAATGTCCCAAACCAAACTGTTCTTAAAATGTAAATATTAATGTAAAAGAAATTGCAGAAATAACAGTTTTGCCTTTGATAATATATGTAGATTTTTTTGTTTAATTTATATGTAGATATTTATTTTATTATAGGATTTTTTTCATTTAAATGATTTTGTTCTGCTGTACTTTGGCACTAGTTCCTACGCAATAACATTTTTTCCTGTTAGGTTGTGATTTTTTTGGGAAGGACTTTTTTCTAATACAGAAATATTAAAAAAGTGACTTATTACAACAATATTTACAACATTTGAGCAAGCTTTCATGCAGTTGCATCCACTATAAACTCAATAAATTCAAAATGTTACAAGTTTGTTTTTTGTTTTCATTCTCTCTTTATGCATTTCTTAGTAATAACAGATAACAGTTATTTTTTTTAAATGCACATCCTTAAAAAATAAAAGAAAACACTTGTGTGTTTTTAATTCCAGGCTATGAAATGTGGCAAAGATTTTCAATGTCATGTCAGAAAGACCCAATGACAAAGACAAAACATCAAATGATGGAGACTAATTAATCAACATCTGCAGTGATCTACAGAAATGAAGCAGGTCAGATAGAAGGTCAGACATTTAGGAGATTATCACAAAGCATACTAATATTTTCTTTTTTTATCTCACCCAGCAGAATAAATAAAGAGGTAATAAGTTATTGTTTGATATGATTTTGACTTAATCGCTTGCTCGTTATTACATTTCTTTATCATTTTGATTATCAAAATTCATGGAGTAATTAACAAAACATTTTAAGGTTAGTGGTCCCTGGAGAACTAGTAATATCATTAATATTCCATGAGTCCCTGATAAGTGACTGCATCTTTATTAGTTTTTATTCCTCTTTAATATATTTTTTGTTTGTAGTTTTCAGGAATATGTCTCATGGAGCTTACTTGTGCTGCAGGAAACTGATCTGAAAGTTCATATGGTTCCTCTGGAATCCACTGCCTTTGCTCCAAACACCACAGAATCTGCTCGATGAAAAAAATTTGAAGACAAAAATCAGTGCTTTCACAATAAAAGATAAGGTTTTTTTTACAATCTCAGTACCCATTCAAAAGAGAGGATCCAGCAGCCCCGTGCAATGCCCAGCAGGATGTTGAGGGTCCGCCTGTGTCCCCCAGACACAACATGTGTGGTGCTCTCACACACCTGGTCGACGATTAAAAATCCACCCAGCGTTTGCACTACTTGCACCACCGTACTCTGCTTCCTACAGGCAGGACGCAAGGAAGCAACAACACAAAAATGATCCTTGTTCAATGCTTCACAATGGTGTTTCACAATAAAGAAAAAGCAGAACTCACTCAGTTGGCATACTTGTCATGACCAGTGTTCTCATAACCTGCAACAGAAAAATAAAAAACTACATTTAAACCAAGAACTGCTATAAAGATTCAACATAACAGTTCTTGAATGGCCAAAAGTTTTAAATGTTTTATTTTTTATATTTAGTGACATCATTCACACCCTAACCAGTCACAACGAACAAATGTGAGATTGTTAATATAAAAAAGGCACTGATAAAAGGATCTAATAAAGAGCAAATCTAACATAGCATCAAATCTAAATATATTCTTTAAAATATTGTCCTTTTCACGTAACTATTTACATCCAGTAAACACAGGCGGAGCTATTAAAAAAGGAATTCTTTCAATAAAACCAGAATAAAAACAGAAAAGCGTTTTTTGTCCCAAAAAAAGCAAAATGTACTAAGTAAATGTTGCTGTAATGTAGTTTATGATTCCAATAAATGTAATTATTTTAAGGATTGTTATTGTTGTTTTTAATCCTGATTTTTTCTACGCGTCTCCTGTAACCTATTTTATTTCTCAAAAGGTCTTGCCTTTAACCAGGCCACAGCTGAAATTAAGATTTTTATTTCTAAATCTGTCTTGCTTTGATAAATAAAGCTTAAATAAATAAATAGGTATTCCAAAAACAAATATGACATTTTTCAAATATATATATATATATATATATATATATATATATATATATATATATATATATATATATATATATATATATATATATATATATATATATATATATATATATATATATATATATATATATATATATTTAAACATGATGCTATAAAAGAATCAAGTTTAGAACAGAATGTTCTCCTAATTTCCATTAGAAAGGCTTGCGCTTGTGCAGCCACAGACTTTGGCACACAGACAGAAAGCCATCATCAACACAAACACCTCGGCGGCGGTTACAAACAGGACCACCGAGCTCTTTTCCTGCCACGCCAGTATCTGCTCTCCCAACTGGAAACCTGAGGTTAAGGCCTGCTGAAAGTTAAAGAGCCAAAACAGTCCACAGCCCCCACCTGCTCCTGTCAAATATCACTTAACCGCTGAAAATGAATTGAGATAGTGTTATTGCAGTTTACTTGGTCAATTAAACCCTTTCTGTAGGGACCAGTTTCTCTGTTTTAGTTTTTTATAAAGCAAACGCGTTTTTCAAATATTGGGAAAATATATTACAGAGAAAAGGCTTTTTAAAAACCTTAAAGGTTCCTTCAAAGAAACATGAGCTCCTTTTCTAAGAGGAACATATTTGGTCGGCTGCACAGGAATCTGACTCGCAAAAATGGACCATCATAGGAAACGTAAAGTCCTATAAATGTGTTGCAGTTCAGATCAATTTAAGTAAATTCTTTTCCATGACAGTCTTAAATTCCAGCCATCACAAAGAAGATAAAGAGTTTAAAAAAAGGGCCTTTATAGTTTTTTATTTGGAGAGATGTGAGAGATCTTGTCAAAAGAAAAAGTCAGACTGCAGGTGTTCAACAAAATATAAAACCTCTGTACTTATAATGGATAAGCATTAATTTATAGATGCAAAACAATGAAACAAGAGAGTTAAAAACAGAAAAGCTGCAAAAGCACATTGAATCAGTTCCAGTCAGAGCTAGATAATTTTAGCACAAATACTAAAACAGGCATTAATAGAAACCCTTCTAAAATATTTAAAGCAGTTGAATGTATAGTTGAATATCGGAATAATTCATTAGAAAAACATACATAAAATAAATTAAGAAACCAAAAAGAATCTTGAGCTGGAAATATTAAAAACATAAGGACATGTTATTCAGTTTTTGGTTATATTTCTGCTGAAGAAGAACAACTGCTACTTATTTACTCAGTCTCAAAGGTGAGTAAACCCATTAGTTGAAAAAGCTTTAGGGCTATTTAAGGAAAGGAACTTGTTTTGGTCCAGTCTTCAGTGTGGTTAAAGATATGCAAACGTCATTCCTGTAGGTTGAGGTCCGAACTTTGACAGAATTGTTTTTTTGTTTAATTGAAGCTAAATTCCCTTCTCTCAAACCCATTTAAAGACTACTTAACAAATTTGTGATGTCCGTAAGTAAAGAAACATCTGAGCTAGGAGTTCTCAAAATTACAATAGGACAAAATCATAATAATGATAGTAAAAACGTGATGATATGACAGCTGTGTTTATGTAATTCCTTGTTGAAGTATTTCCTTTGAAAGGGTCACGGCCTGTCATAGCTGTAGGCTCTGGATGCATCTCGGTGCGTGAGTTTACGTCTGGTCCTGAGGGCTTCCTGTGTTTTGGCTCTGTGACGGCAGTGCAACTTCCTTGCTTGTGAAATGCACCTGCAGCTCTGTTTTCGTTACGCTAGCAACCTCAAAAAGCTGGAAAAAAAACAACAACTGCGTGTCATTCTCGTCAGATGACTTTTATTGTTGTCTTTTCAAAATTTAACAAGGATTACCAAGCATTCTATCACTGACCTGACGCCCTGTTATGTACCATAATATTGATAGCATTTACACAATAGGGGCCTCTGTATTAATGTAAGCCAGTTAAACAGACGTCTAGCGCCTTAGAAGTCGGTGTGACCGCAACCCTTTGGACTATCTCACACCTTGCTCCTATAGTCACTCCTGCAGAGAAACAATGCTTCAGAATTTCCTGCGTTTGTACAAAACCTGTGAACTCCAACACTCAGGATTTGTTTTCCAGCAACGTATTTTCCATCAAAACCTCTCTGCAGCTCTTTGAAAAGTCCATCTGGGTTGTGAGTCCACCCAAGTTCGACACCTGCTCACACCTGACTCCTGCTAAATTAGAGATCTAAAAGTTTATTCCTCTTTGCTTTGTGATGAAATGAAAGACACTGCTGCCAGGTCAGAGCAGATACAACTAAAAATATATTCAATAAATATAAATCAAACTGCATCCCAAAGCTGAGCAAATGATGAGCCAAACGATGAAAAGGTCAACATCATCTTACCTTTGCTTTGTTAACCATTCTGTGAAGACTCGAGTCGTCTTGCTTATTGGGATTTGCTTCTGCTTCAGGGGGGATCTCTTTGAAACCAGCTGCACCCGTGCGTTCATTTCCTCCACCTACGTTAGAAAACAACACCAATTCAAATAGGGTGGGCTGGTGTCATGTCACTGAAGCGATCACACAGCTGCTGGCATTGGACACGTGTGAACATTTCTACTTAATTTACACTTCATTTCTTAATGTATGAATGCATTCTGACAGCAAAAGAGGCTACAGAAGTAGAAATGTACTGGAGGCAACGTAAGACTATTCCTTACATGTTGACTTTGTCTGTTTGTCTCCTAAAGTTCCCCTAAAAACCTTCTTCATCTTTCTTGACACGACTATGAGCTAAAAAATGCAGTCAAATTGTGAAAAATAGATGAAGTCACAGAGCAGTTCTCCACCCATTAGATTAAAAAGGTGATGTGAATTAAAGACAAAACAAATTTAACATAAATAATAATAATAAAAAATAACATTCGAATTAAAAAAAACTACAATTATTAATACATTTTACGTTTCTTTTATTTAATGACTGGAAGGATTTGGAATGGAAAAGATTTAAAATAATCTACCCATGTTTTTTTTTTGTTTTTGTTTTTTACAGACAGGTGACGTTGTTTCAGTTTTAGCACCAATATTCTTTTCTATTTATTTGGAATCCCACTTCTTCCTCAATTAAGTCACATTCTCTCCACTTTACCCTCCAAACTCCTCATCTTAAATAAACTGTGAATTTGATCAAAAAAAGATGAGTGTTGAATTTTAAAAAAATTGGTACATCAAAAGTAAGTTTTATTAAAAACTTTGATGTGGCTTTTATCTGTAAATGATCCCGTTTTTTTTTCAGTGCAGAGTAGCACTGAACTGAATCTTTGAAAAAAAAAAAAAAGAGGTACACTGCAAAAGAATTTAAAAAATAAAGAGACATAAAAAGACTCACACTGTTCTTTAGTCAAAACATCTCCACAAGATTTACTATTGTAATCCAACCACACATTGTGCAACTTGTTCTACCATATATATGCATTTCAGTCAAGAACTTTACTTTAATTTAAATTTAATTTATTAATCTTTGATGTCAATTTTAAAAAAAAACAGTTTTAAGCTGTGAATCATAACATAAACCAAATTTTTAAAACTTATTAGGATATATTTATGTTCAAACTTTTGTATCAAGTTCTTAAAGCAAATTCAGACCATTTACCTTAAAATAAAAAAAAAACAAAAAAAAACTCTAAACAGATTTTATGTAAGCACTGATGCTTGGGGGAAAACATAAAATAAAACATACTGTTTACACCTCAAACCGCATTATTTGGTTGAATTATTAAAGAAGCAAAAGGTCAAGAAAAAAAAATAAAATTGAAGTCCATTATTTTTGCACTTCCTGCATCATCTAGAATCCTTACTACTCACTTTCCAGGGTTGAAGAAAGAACTGGGAAATCAGACTTCTTTGGATGTTTTTCCCCTGTAGGATCTTCTGCCTGCAGTGATGGTTGACCTGATGAAGTTGCTGGTTTCTGGTCCTCAGTAGCATCGTCATCGTCTTTCCTGGTTCTTTGCGTTTTAGCCATCTGTGGGCTGTCAAGTGCTAGGAGAGGCTCATAGCTTCCACCTGTTTGCTGTTCTAGATGTTTGCCACAAGAATTTCCCTCCAGTTTCCGCTTTTTTTTCCCCTTCGTGTCCGAATTGCTGTTTTCACTTCTTTGCTTTCTCTTGATTGGAACAGGGCTCAACTCAAAGGGCACCTGAATATGAATGTCATCGGGTAGATTGGAAAAAACAGACTTTCGGTGGTTGGCTGGAGAAAAGTAATCCTCAAACACATCACTGTCTCCATCCATTAGGCCAGAGGCAACGCTTTCACATTCACTGGGCAGAGAGAAAGGTTTTATCAGTGAATGTCCAATCGATCTAGATTTTTTGGGTGTTTTCCTCTCAGTCTTTTTGACCATTGATGTTTCCTTTGACATTTTGGTTGTAGAGTCAAGTAAAAGCGTTGATGTTGAATGCCGTCTTGAAGACTTCACAGAACCTTTACAGAATTTAATTGTACGGTTCTTATTTCCAACTTCAACGTTTTTTGGGGACAGGTGGGCTGATTTTATCATTTGAACTCCATAGGAACCCTTAGAATCACCAGATCTGTCCTGCAAAGGGCTTTCTAAAACAGATTTAGACTGAAGTTTGTCTGTTGTCTTTTTCTTGTTTTCATTTGCTTCTTTATCCATTTTAAGCTTACTGCTTTTACTCTCTTCTTCATTCATTTCGAGGTCAAAGCGTGGAAAGTTACGCACACGTGAAATCCGTCTGGGAACATCCTGACAGGGTGATGACAGAGGACTGATAGAATGACCACGGTCTTTAGCTTCAACGTGTGATATTTCCTCTTCATCAGACGAACAACCAGGTGAAGAGGCAGAAACACGGGAATCCTCATGTGGTTGGTCATCTACTGTCAATCAAAGGAAAAAGATATTCAAAAAGTTTAAACCAAGCATCCTTAACTACAAAAACAGATTATTGTTATATCACACAATGACATACTCCTCATCAGAAAATGTGCTGATATTTTTTTCCAAGTATAAATATAAAATTAATACATTTTAATAGAACATACACAAAGACTAATGTTAAAGACTTATTTACAAATAAGTGTTTCAACAAAATCATAGTTGAGCTCATATTTCATTCATTAAAAAAAATATCTGACTTGAGTTGGAAGGTTTTGTCTCAGAACTTGTTCATTTTTTAAGAAAACTATAATTGGCAGAATTCTTACACGTAAGCTTGAGGACAGTTGGTGACATCCCAAGATCAGGTTTAATCCCCGTAGGTGAGCAGGATTCAGCGGTTTGTGAAGCTGAAAAAGAAGTGACATTTCAATTATGTTTTAATGATTAAACTCAATTTCCAAACTAGTTTAATTTTGGTCCTAATGAGTGAAAAGAATGTACCTGTTAGTGACAGATCTTCCAGTTTGTCCTTCATGTCCTTCAAGCGCTGTGCCATGTAATCTGATCTTTTCATGGAGGGACTGTAAATGATTCCACTCTCTTCATCAATAATAATGGGCGATAAATCTGTAACTGTGAGTAAAAACAAGAATTAAACAGTACACTGCATCTAAATTTTTATCAACACATCCATTACAGATGTTACCTAGAGGCCCTTTTGAAGGTAAATCTTTCAACATCTTGTTTAGTTTTTTCTTTGTCCGCCAGTCATTTTCTGTTTTCCTCTCAGGGGAATTCTTAGGTAACATGCAACGATGCTACAGGAAGCAGGAACAGAAAACAAACTGTTTAGAACATAAGCAGTCTGCAGCTCTGACCCTACTGACCCTACAAGACAATTTAGAACGTATTTGCTTTAAGATTATACGAACGCTTCATAATATAAATGCTTTTTACAGACGTACAAAAAGAAAAATCCACCTTGCAGATTCAAAAAAACACATGACAATATATGATACAATACATAATCAATACCTGATTGAATAAATGTCATTCATTAAGAAAATCTTAATTATACTTGTTAATCAAATACAAATCTATAAAAAAGCACCCGTCAATCAATATTAATACATTCAGACCTGATGCAACAATATGTACCTACATTTACACATTCTTGTTACGCACTGTTTGTGTTCTTTATTAAATTTTAAAGTCAAATTGAATAAACTCACTTTTCTGTTCTTTATCGCAGGATTGCTTTCATCATTTGAAGCTGGAAATAACTCCTCATCCACACGTGTTCCTTCATCAAAACATCTGAAAAAAAATGTGACCAAAAAACATTGAAATTATCTTAAACAACAAAATGTGAAGCTTCACGATGAAACATATGTAATTAACTATTAGGGGTGTAACTATTAATCACCTTAATCGATTAATCAATTTACATTCCTATAATCCAACCAGATCAATCTGAGGCAAGTTGTTATTGAAATCGATCTATACCATTATAAAATTAGTTATAATTAATTATATTAGATTAATTATTATATACATTGGATACTATTTGAATTGAGGCATGGTAGGCAGCAAAAAATGATCAATCATTACAGTCCAATGTGTGAAAACACTTTGGATTTAGCAAAGACATATGGTTATACTGCGTGGTAAAATGTTCTAAAAATGTTCCAATTGCAATATTTTCATATAGAAAAACAACAGTGGGCAGAATTTTAGAAAACTAAAATGTGATTGGATTTGCCATCAATTCTTGTTTACTTGCTTGTTTCTACGCACATTTAATTTACACTTGATCACCTTGCAAGAAATACAAGGAATGTGGAAAACTTCACCTGAACTGTTCCGTATCCAGATATTTTTCTTTGAGTCACACTGGTTGAAGTTTTTGCTAAAGATGTTCTGGATCAATTTTAGGTCAGTGAAAGTAAACCAATATACAAGCAACCACAAATGATTAAATGAATCGAAAAGTGGTTACAAATAATAATTACACCCTTAATAACAATATAATAACACAGTTCACATTCTAAAAAGTTACCAAAAAAAATCTAATCAAATCCCTGTACCTTTTTATCCACAAAGCAGAAACTAGATGTACATCACTTTTCTTAGCATTTCTCCATGTAGTTGGATGTCCACTGTTGAACACGACATGAGTGACCTGCTTACTGAATCTTTTTGACACCTTAAAAAAAAGAGATTATCAATTAGATCTGTCAGCAGATTTACTAACAATCTTTAAATATTAAAGCTTTCTTACCTGAGCTCCCATTTCTTGTAGCTGAGGAATAAAGGATCTTGAATAGTTTGCTCTTTTGTCAGATGACCACACATCCACATAGGCAACGACATCTGCATATAAAATTAGCGATTTTATAAATTAATATTAAAAGTATTTGCATTTATTTCACATTCAAAACAAAGCAATTTTATTGTACCTTTAAGAACAGTAGAATTGCTGCATGTAGTCATAGCCAAATTGCTGAAAATGGAATTTAAAAGAGATTGTATTTAAACAGTTTTTTATTTGAGAAGAAATTACTTTCATCACTTTCATGCAATCTCATGTATAGATTTACATGTGAGGTTAACGTAATGCTGTTTAACTAAACGGATGTATTAAAACGTAATAACAAAGAAAAATATAGAATACTTGTTGATACGCAAAAGCGAAAGCCAGTATTTCCTTTAATAAAAAACATCCCATAGAGCTAATTTGGTAAGCTAACACGGGACCCTGTTAGCATTCCCCCTGGTTTGTGCGGCACTTTTTTTGCTATGCTAACATAACAATAAGCTTAACTGTTTACACTGACAAGAAACCAACTATTGCAAATTCATGTTTTATATAAATATCGTGTACTCACCCCGAACAAAAGTGCTGAATCACAAGAAGTTAAGCGTTGACACTGTCAAAGTTGGCGCGGGTCGTTTGTGTAAGAGGTGCATCATGGGAAAGAGCTCTCTCATTGGCTGACAGCCCAGAACGTCACTTCCTTTCTTGTTGTTACATGTAATTTTTTTTTTTTTTTTTTCAAATTCTTCTTTATCATTTGTTAATTCATAATTTCTTATTCACATGTCCCTTTCTGTAATTAGTTCGTGTTAAAATATTATTGTCATTGTTTTGTTTTAGATGCACTTGTCAACATGTGCGGTAAATGTGTTTGTATGTAGTAAAAATGTTTAATAAAATAAAATCTAAATAAGTAAAATAAATCAGGAGAGAAGAAATAATTATTATATGGGACTCCTGTCTTTTAGCAATATTGCTCGTTTTTATCGTTTGCTCAATCTAGTTGTTTTAATGATTCATCTGAAATAAGATTTAGCAATGTTCCTCAAAGAATTAGCATTTATTTTGCAACATTTTCTAGTATAACAAGGGTTTTAATTTTTCTTATTACAGTACTTTGTTTAATCACACCTCACTCTCTTTATTTTCCCTATTCATCTGTAAGACTTGATTTATTTTATGACCCTATTCATCTGTAAGAATTGATTTCAATTATTTTTTTATGTATTTTATATGCTTAAATATGCTTAAAGAAAATGCAATTTTTACTCTTATCCTAATTTAGACATTTCACCTAAAATCAATGTTGTTAATCAAAAACAGTCCATTAACAAAGGAACCCATTATAAAATTGTCTAACCAAATGGTAAAAAAAAATAGGGTTGTTGTTTTAATGGGGTTAATCTAATGTTAGTTTAAAAAGACATGCACAATTAATGTACGTGCTTAGGTTTTTGTTAAGAAGATTAGAATTTATAGCTAAGAAATTGTAATTTGGTTTCTTTTCCCTTTGGACTGTTTTTATGCTTGTTAAATATATTATGTCTAGAAATTTTTTATAAATAAAGTAAATAAATACAAGAACATTTGTGGGACCAAAAACTGCCTTAACAAGTATAAAAAGTTTTTTTTTTTTTTCAAATCTGTCCAAAAACAAATTACTTTTCTTGCAACAACAATAAAATATTCAGTGGAGGCAACAAACCAAGCCATATGAGGAAGCGTAGTTAAATAGAAAGCATGTGCTTTTTAATTTCAGAAAAAAAAATCAGAAAAATCCACATATTAAAAAGAACAAATAGCTAATGAATAACTAAATTCCTTTAAATGACTATTCCAATTCTGTATTACTCCAAGTTTCATCTTTATTCATCACTTAAATCACAAGAAAAGCTTTTTATTTTTAACGTAAATGTCGACATATCAAATTTATGACACGATTATTTTAAAAACAAGAAACTAAGCAAAAATAAGACACTTTAAACTAAATCACTTGTGTTTTTTCAATCTCTCTTGCAGATATTTACAAAAGTTAAAAGAGAAATAAAAAAATAGTTACTAAACACAATCAGTATACACCAATGTTTACACACACATTTTAATGCTAATTTTTTCATTTACAATCATTAATCAGTATAACAAAAAAAAGAAAAAATATTAGGCCAATATTGTGTCACTTGACTTTAAAAGATGTCCATCATAAGTATTTTACGTAAGATACAAATGACTACACTGTTGTTACCTCAAAACAGACATTACACACTGAAGCTGTACATTTTATCTGTTTTGATGCATTTGCATGGTCTTTGATGCAAAATCAGACAGAGTTGCTCTTACATGGAAGTGGCACTGAGATGTGGGACACTTCCACGTTCCCCGTGGACATGGGGAACTGCTCAAACTCTCCTCCTTGTTGAAAGCGGCGACAGTGCAGGAGCACCTCCCTCACCTCTTGTCGGAAGTTGGAGTTGAGGAAGCCATAGATGATGGGGTTGATGCAGGTGGAGGACATGGCCAGCAGATGGCAGAGGGAGAACAGAAGGTTGTGGTGACAGACGGGCAGAGCGTCTTGGTTCCAGTCTGCCACCACATTAAAGATGGTGAGTGGAAGCCAGCAGAGGGCAAAGGCTGTTATGAGAGCGGCTAACATGATGTTGATTCTGCGGCTGTGGGTGATGCGCTGATTCTCTGGAGTCCTAGCTCGGTCCAGCATGTCCTTGCGGTGGCGGAGGCGTACAAAAACCCGGACGTAGCAGAGTAGGACCAGCAAAAGTGGACCACAGTATTGAAATACCAGAAGCCAAGTGGTGTACGCCACCCTTTGCTCCTGGGATGGCCAGTGCTCCACACAAGCCTCCATGTTTGGGGAGGTCGGGACAAAAGCAAAGAGTGAGCGATACAAATGAAGAGGCACAGAGGAATTTCTGTTGGCAACAGGGTGGGATATATTGAGATATGTCTGAGAGAACTGATGATGGTTTGGGAGAACTACATTAGTATAAGGTTCATTTGTGAGCAGCTGAAATACTAAGAAGGGTGTCGAGGTAAAGCAAGCCAAAATCCAAATGACAATTACTGCCATGTAGGCCTGAAAAAGGCTTGGTTTCCAACCAGAGGGGTTAATAATGAGCTGATGCCTTTCTAAAGCAATAAAAACTAAGGACAGAACTGATACCGTCACAGACACACACTGGATAAATGGCACCAGCCGGCACAACAGCGATCCAAACACCCAGTGGTCCATAAGTGTGTATATGATAGTGAAGGGAAGGCAGAACACACACACCAGAATGTCAGAGAATGATAGATTGCAGATGAAAATGCTAGTGACATTGACTTTTTCTCTGCGGTGAGCAATGATGCAAATGAGACCGATGTTTCCCACCAGCCCCAGCACCATTGTAGCACTGTACAATGAAACCAAACAGGCCGTGAGGACAGGAGACATGTGGCACGGGTCATCATGGTCCAGAAGCGGCAGGTCCGAGGTGAGCTGGGTCTTGTTTCCCGACCACTCTTGTACAGTCTCAGAAATGGACATGTCCTTCTCCCATGTTAAATGATGAGGATGGATGGATCCGTTGAGAAGCAGAGCTGACATTAATAAAGTAGACTGGCTCCCATTGACTCTCAATGAAATTTCATCTGCACCTTTGGTTTTTCCTCAGATCTAAACTTCTATGCAGCTCTTCGGGAAATTGCATCTGAGTCAAAAGGAGCAAAATCACAGAGAAAGACATAAAGAAAGAAACTATTATTTCCTTTAAAACTTAGATCAACTTCACTGACAGATAATTGGATGCATTATCATAGAAGTGATTATGTTGTGTGAGAAGTAAAGAATGAACCACATTCTGGCACAGCAGGAGAAAAATTCTGTTTTATAACTTAAATAAAAAGTGGAAATGAGACACGCTGCAAAACCCTGACTAATAGATCAATGTTACATTTTGGAGTCACTAGAAGATTCTTCCTAAAACCTGCAGTAAGCCCATTTTTAATAGCACTATTCCTCCACACACCAGTCTACGAATTCAAGGTTGCAGCACTTTAGCAGAGGTACACCTAAGAGTTTTCAATACTGTCTAAAACAAAAGCATTCAGACTCACAGGGGAGTTGTACATTAACTGGTTTGGCAACAGCAGAACAGACTACTTTTGCATTTAAAATGCTGTATGAATTAAGTCCTGCAAAAACACCTGCTGTCAAACTGGCAGTGAGCTACAGCTGGGTTGCTTGAAATAATCAGACATAAAAAACAACAAGCACCTGGAATTTCACTAATGATTTGAAGAGGAAACATGCAGAATTTCTCACAGGCGTAAAGCTTACAGCTATAAGATAAACTAAATATAGTTACTGAAATGTTTTCAAGCTTTAGTTAAAAAAAAGGTATGAAACCAGAAAAAAATAACCTAAAAGAATTAGAAAGCTGATGATTTTAAAATCTAATAATCCAAAATTTATTTTACTTAACAGAATAAAAATGTTTAAAAACCTACCTTTTTAATCTGGCTTTTAGTTGAAATTTAGAATTATTCCTGTTTGACATTTAAATTACTTTATGTTACTTCTGTTTTTACTTTTTATTCACTTTTACTGATTCATATCTGACCATTAAGGTTTATTTATCTGGTTATTTTTTACTTTTTTCTGTATTTTGTTTCAATTTTTGGTTTAACTCCAGTGAACAGGGCAGCTGCGGTGGGACCTCCTTGCTTAGATCTGGGGGGGTCACTGATGTGGACAGGTCCCCAAAATATTGTTTTCCTTTTCAGTAAGAAGCCAGATTCATACTTGGAATCATTTCATGCATTTCTATGTCTTGCTTTTGGTTTTTAAAATTATGTTTTTATGTAACGCACTTTGGAAAAGTTTAATTTGATATTGGTTTGAATTATCAAATAAAAAATAATTGAATGTGTTTATGTCAGGACAAATCTAAAATGTGTTGTCATAAAACATGAAAGGTCATCAAAATGAGCAGGACTTCTGTAATTTTTGCCTTTAATTTGGAATTTTACATAAAAAATGTAAACTTGTAAACTCATTTTTGCGTTTTTTGTTAGGAAGGCAAATGATACTCAAAACGTAAAGAATAAATATTTCTTATTAGAGAGTAATGATAACAAGGACTGCATCATTTCAAAGAGAACATATACATCAGTTTAGATTTACACACCAAGATGATGAAAAAGATTATGAAAACATTTGATTGTGCGCACATCTTTTTTTTTCTTTTACACTAACTGCCCTTTGAGAAACAAAAAATCCTGCATGGAGTTTTTAGTATGAAGACAATGGTTAATTGAGAATAAAATTGAATATACATTTACAGAGTTTTTCAATCTCTCTTGTGTTAAGAAAGTGGCGCTGTGAGTCAAGGGGAGTGACATTGTTAGAATCCTAAAAATGGATGACTCCCCCTGAAACCTCTGCCATGTCCTGTGAAAGCCCCCCCTCATAAACAGAATGAAACTGTCACTTTCTATTACTGATGAATAGCAGCACGCTCGGCTATTCATCAGTCACTTCGCTCTGCATCATTACTATCCTGTAGTCTGCCAGTGTGTTGTTGAGTGAGCTGGGGGCAGACTGGCTCAGCACTGATCATCCTCAGTTTGGAAGAGAAAAGGCAAGTGTAATGTCACCAGCAACCAGATGTGAAGACCGGCTCATATCGTGAGAAACCAGAAAAACCAACACACAAAAGAAGAAGAAAAAAAAAGCTTCCTTAACATGCCTTATTACAACAATAAGAAAGCGCAGAATGCGCATCCAGCAAGTTTTATCATTGTGATGGCACACTGACCTGGCTCCATTTGTTCAACTGTATTCTTCTCTTCCTCAGCATATTTTCCATCTCCCAGAAAATAGTGGCTAAAGTAATGAACCAGTGGACAGATGTAATTTTTCCAATGTGTCTTCTTCCTATAAAATCTTTTCTTGATTCTCCAATTTTATTTTAAGTTTTTTTTTAACAGTTTGAAATAAACTCTGCTTCACCACAGAGCCTCGATTGATAACCTTGTGACTCCCTCTGCCATTTTTCTCCTCTTTTATCATGATATGTGACAATTTCAGATTTTTATAATCCTATTTTGTCACCCTGCAAGAACATTTCACATATTCTTTATCAAATGTGTCCTTTAGCAATACCATTTTTGTGTTTTGTTTTTTTTTTTTTTACAATTTAAATTTCTAGTGCATAAATAAATCTTATTAATAATGAAAATGTTTTAAGATTGATCCAAACTTTCCAACAAATGACAATGATAAATGTTTTTGTGGCAAACACTTGAAAATTAATCACAGTTTTCCAACATGTGAAAATTTAATAGTGTTTTTTTTATATCACACAAATCCAATATATATTTTAAAGACTTCATGATATGCAGCAAACTACAATGCCTGCATTTAAGTAACCTTTAGGTTTTATTTCTATATTTGAAAAAATGATCAGTTGGATAGAAATAATCTTTGAGATATTGAGATATTGCTGAGCATTAGTACTGCTTAATAACTAAGTAACTAGTAATAATAGTGGCCAGTTGTCTTCAATTTTCACAAAATACACATGCTTACTATTGTCAAATCAATCATTTCTGATGGATTCATTTCTGGTTCTAAACAGTTTTTTTTTTTTTTTTTTCATTTTTGAATTACTAATAAAGCATATCATACAGTCAGACAGGCTGTCTTAGAAAAATGATCATCCTCTCTTTGCCTTTTGCCTGGAACATTTCAAGGCGGCAGCAGCAAACACTTTTCCTTGAGTCGAATCCCACAAAATTGGAGCCTCTATCTTTACAGCTGGGGGTGTCAAGGATTGCAGGTAATCTTACCTCCATAGGTAATGTTGAAAAATTATTATTATTATTTTTTTTTTTTTCAAATTTACAGTCATGTTTTGAAACCCTGAAGCAAATTAGACAAATATCGCCCCATTTTGTTGTTGTTTGTTACGCATTTGCTGCTGCAGATGAAAAAAATTAAAATACATACATAAATATATTAAAACTACCTATAAAAAGGCATCTGTATGTTCCAGTACTAAGCTATAGGGAAAGGTGAAAGAAAAAATGAAGCATGGATCACAAGTAAATATTACAAACAAACCTCAATTTCCTCAAATACATAATTAGCATTTTCAAAACTACTATGTTGAATTACATAAATGTACAAAATGCACTTACGAGCACAGCTGTCTAGATAAATGGATTCTATGGTGCCAGGATCACAGGAGAAGATGCTCTGAAAGGCTCAGAATCCAGAGGGATGAGAGTTGAAGAAGGAACTGCACATGATCTAAAGCAGAGCATTTTTGTCACAGACCGTTGCGAGAAGATCTCAGCTATAATTGAGCTGTTAGAGCCCTTTGACTGCCCGAGAACCTCTGAGCACAAAGCTCTGCTGTCACACTGTGGTGGAATTGTTCTATTACACCCTGCTGCAAGTTGCACCTTCCGTTTTCAAATCATCAGGCAGGCAAAGACCCAGAAAAGTGCTGTGACAGAAGTAAACTTTATGATGAAGAACAGATTAGCACTGATTATAATTTCATCCAAATAGTCATTTAGATCTGTAGGGGGGGGGGGGGGGGGCATCCCAGTTAATTTAAAAACAGGATTTTGAGTTGTCAGTCTTCAGCACAGGCTTGAAGGTGCATTCGGTTTTGTCAACAAGTAGCTCACACTTTTCAGGCAGTATCAGGTTGTTTCTAGGGATCCTGAAAGACACAAAGTAAAAGCACAATAAACTGAAAATTGAACAGTTTTGTACATTTACTAACTTTAAAAATAGTACTCGAAAAGGTACAATCAAAAAGGTTCTTTCGTTTCATCTGTTTAAAGATAAAAATTTTATCTTTAACATATCTTTGTGGCATTTTTCTGATGATGGAGGACATACATTAACAAAATTAAGCTTCGGATTGCATTTGTGAGTATTTTTCTTTTTTCAAATCAGGAGCAGACTAAAAAATGCCATTTGAAAATGAGCTCATTTGTGGTGTCCAAAGATCTTAGGGGGGGGGGGGGGGGGGTGCAAAAGCTCTGCTTCATTGTGATTCATCCACTTATAGACAAATACATCCATTTACATCTTCGTTTTTCTCGTCCAAGCTGGAATCTGACTCAAAACTGTACAGCTGAACCGCTCCAATATTTCTAACCATTTCAGTTAATGTTAGGCTGGGGGTGTGAGGGACCAGTGAGAGAGCACATACATAGCGAGCTCTCAGTAACAGTGAGAGGAAGGGGGGGCGGGGTTTTTCCATGCCAGAGGTGAATTTCTAAGGATCTCTGGCCACTCTGCAGAAAAAGGAAACAGATTTTTTATTTTTAGCTAAAAAAGCTAAATCACAATAAGGATTTCATGTTTATGATTTCAGTGATTTAATTTATATAATATTTCATTGCAGTTAAATATCTCTCCAATTGTCATTTATTCTACACAAAGTTTTTAGCAGATCAAGGAGTCAAAAGTCTTTTATGTGTGCTAGAGCCTTTTATTTTCTTCAAATGCAAAAAAGCACCTTCCACAAACACCTTCCACCAAAATGATGGGCTGAAGTCCTGAATGAACTTCATCCCATCATTCTAGAAGAAATGTCCACAAAGCTGGGGTATTATTTAGTTTAGCAGCAGAGCATAGCTTTTTCAAATTGTTAAATAAAAAGGAAATCTTACTTGCTGCAGCAGCTTATATGGTCTGATGTGCAAGTGCACTCCAGGCAGTCTGTTTTCCATACATTTCCAATAGGATACCATTTTCCATTATCGTCTAAGCACGCTGCACGCAAACAAAAATATTTTAGATGAGTGGCTGAGTGGTAATTTAACAAAAAGCGGAAAAATGATCAGATACAGCGGCAGCAACTAACCAGCAGAGACAGTTAATAAGCAGTTTGTCCTCCATTAAGAAATATACGGATTATAATAATGCAATCAATTAATTCTGTTGCTAATCATTGGCATCTTCTAAACAAATTTTATCTGCTATTATATAGCAGATCTATAGTGTTTTTTTTCTTTTAAAATGTTCAAATGGCAACTAAAAGGGTTAATTTGCTAAAGTTATATGGTATTTTTTAGTTTATTGATGGTTATTTAGGCCACCAGATGATTAAAAAGGAGTACCAGTATGAGTGTATGATAATTTATCAACAATATTTGCATCTGTACGATTTTGGCACAAAGATGTTGACAAGTAGATTTAAGTGGCAAAATACAGAAAGTACAATAGTTTAAATTTCCTACTTTTTTTCCCTAAACCACCAAACTGTTACAGCTGTAGCCCAAACTCACCTTGTTTAGTGTGACAAACCTTCACTTCTTTGATAAAGCAGTCGGAGTGACACAGGACAACCAGACCCAGGAGAAAAACAAGAACTTGGAAAGATGCCTTAAAAAAAAGTGACACAGCGGATTTTTGTATTCATTGATGTGGTCTTGGGACACAGCAGCGAATGTCTCATCAGTTTGTTGAAGTAAAAATTTTATTAAGAAAATAAAACACATATTTTGCCACTTTGCTTTGAATAATAGAGCCAGAACCTCAGATTCTTCAGAAAAAATGCACAAGAACTAATAAAGTTGTTTATGTTGTCAAATTTAAGATTTCACATAATAATGATATAACTGAATCACGTTAGATAGAATGAATGAATAAATAGCTACTTAATTCTCTCAAAAATCCTTCTTTTACAATTTTGAATATAAAATTAACTGTTTAGTTTCACTTTAGCCCAATGTCCCAATTTAAACAGACCAATAATCCTACAGACATTTTTTTTTTAAAAGTACAAAAAAAGCCAAAGTCTTTATTTTAAAAAGAAGACAGAATCTTAAAGCTCGAGACGTACCATCTTCAGACGAGACGTGATCCAGTAAACACCAGCACTGCTTCAGCAGTCAGGGCTTATATTAAGGAGAGCTTCCCTGTAAACATTTATCAATATTTAAAATGTATTTTATTTCTATTTGAAAGCGGTCAACAGAAACCGGTTGGGGGCGTGGGTTAAGTTTCATGATGAATGTCCAATTCTAAACCTTCACGTCCACTCATGCATTTACACAATGTCCTTGTCAGACCATAAAAAACAGTGAATCATCAACATTTTTTAAAAAGTTTGTGCACATTGCTTCACCAAAAGACAGAAAAATAATGCTACTAAATTAAGGCTTTGTATTGCAGAGATAAACATAAACAGTTTTGATCAGAAGCTCCATGGTAAACAACAAAATGCTAACAGCAATTAACATCAAGGTTTTTTTTGTAGTAAGCAGCAAAACATAACTCCACGTCCTTTTGATAGTAATTAAACATTTAACTGATAAGATAGGATAAAAAAAAAACAATAAATAAAAACAATTACTGGAAAATTCCTAAATTTTTAGATAAAACCGATTCTGTTTATAGCAAGTCCAAAAAGTGACATTATCAACTTAGAACTGTAAAAGTAACAATAGTGGAGGTGAATTAGTGTTTTGTGCTTTTAAGAAATGAATAATGATTAAACACATGTGTACTATCAACAGATACCCACCAAAAAATAATAATAAAAATATAAAAATATATAAATAATTTAAGGCAAACCAGTAGTCAACCTTAATTATCTCCTGAATCGAATACAATTAAAAAAGAATTAATTACATTAAAAAAAAGGAAAATATTAAGCCTTAAGCTTAATATAAGTAAACAAAAGAACCCTTTAATTTTCCTATCCCAGGTTATATTAAATAAAAAAAAAGATATAAAGATAATGGCATATAAATAAAAGGTTATGGAACAATGCATGACATAAACCTTTTTTTAGAGCATTTTCCAGAGGTGGAAGCGGTAAATTGTTATCCTGGTGCCTACATACAGCACAATAATTGTAAACACACCATTTATGCCACTTTGTTTTTTACAGTGAAAAAACAAAGAAACATCGCTCCTGAGATCAGAGGTTTTTGTGCTCAACTGTTATAAATTTGGGGTGACCTTATGGAAAAATAGCATTTCAGGCACCTCTTAGGTTCATTGCTTTATGAGAATTACCCGATAAGAGTTTTCATGACAGTAGGCCTACTAAAGGGCCATTCGTACTGGTTGGGGACGGGTCCGTTCACATTGCACTCAAAGAAGGAGAACATGGGAAACCAAATGCGGGCTCTGCGGCTATGCTGGTAGGCACGGGTGTTGGCTAAGGTGTGGTAGTAGAGAAAAAGACGAGTTGTGATGTAGAAAGCAATGAACACATCAATGGAGTAGTGCTCGTGAGCCGCCAGGATAAAGAAAATCCCAAACAGGTTCAACACCCAGGAAATGGTGTGAATCAGATTCCAGTTTCGTGGTGTATCTGCAAAAACAAAGAAAATAACAATTCAAATTCTACACCAAAAAAAAAACAGTTTTGACCATTTAGGTTCATTTTGAACATGAAACAAACTTTGTGGCCAAAAGCTTACAGATGTATTGTGGGTTGGAAGATATTGCAAATAACTTCCTGTTGAAAAGGTGAACAAGCATCATCATCCAATAAGTGATGTCCCAATAACTACCTTTTCCGGTTTCTTTTTTTTTTTTTTTTTTAACAGCTCATATGATTTCTAAACATTAAGTTTTGGTTTCTGGAATTTTGCTTTTATTTCTAAAATGTAATGTTCTGTTTCTTATCGGTTTTGCTTTTTTAATTGTTCTTGTGATCTTCACTTTGTGTTTTTTTTTGTGTTGAGCGATTTGTGGATGTGATTTGCACTTTAGGGCCACCACAGTAGGGGTGTGGACTTCCAACAAGCTCACTCCTGATTGGCGAGAGTGGTTGCCATAGAAATGTTTACTGAGACCAACTTGGACCAATCACTGCTTACTGCGATGTTCTTATTGCAAATAGATGGTGAGGGAATCAACTTTATTTCTTTGGGATTTTCTTTTGGGAGTCACACTCATTTAGTCTATGCTATTTCATATAGTCAATGGATATAAAGGTCAAAATTTCCTACTAATAAATAATTCTCCAGTGCACAGAGATTCCTTCATAGTCTTTAAAGTATTTACAGTTAGGATAGAAAATTTGGGCATCCCAGGTAAAACGTTATATTATTGTGCATGAAGCAGAGGGAGAAAAAATCTTCCAAAGAATTACAGATGAGACATTCTTGTAATATGTCAAAAAACAAAATTGGGCTTTATTTCAAACATTGACCCTTTCAAAGTCACAGAAAACAAAATAATTGCATTTGCAAACATGGATAGCTCTGGACATCTGAATAGCTCCAATACTGCACAGCCTTTTTTGTTGCACCACTAATGTTAGGTAGGGGGTGTGATGGACTGCAAGCAAGCCAGAGAGCATGTAAACAAAGGGATCATGGGAAATGAGAGAAGGCTTACTTCCACGCCAACAATCCCGCCTACAACACAGAGGTGAATTTCTGAGGAACTACTGCGGCTCTGCAGTAAAACTATGTCCTGAACGACACAGGTTCTTTGGTTTAGCCTAAAACCGGCATAATCATAATTAAAAGACCACCGGTAACGGTTTTACATCGATCAAGAGATGGAGTGGAACTTTAATAATCTGAAAAGATGATACTCACATTCAGTCACAAAGAAGTTGAGCATTGTTATGACAACTGTGTGCCCACTAAACATGTAGTCTCCACAGGTTTGGACGCCGGTCAGAGTCATCCCAAACCCACTCCAAATAGCTAGTGCTCTCTGTATTTTCCCCCAGGTATCGCCATACGTCTGAAGGGAGAGAAGAGACACTCCTGTTATCTCTGACACTTGGTTAACATAGCAGATGAGGTCACAACTAAACAATTGTGTTTTGCTCACCTGACTGGCACATTTCAAATGCTGGCCTGGAACAGAGAGTGAGGTGGCAAACATTGTGCAGCAGCGTAGCAAAAACACTGTCCCCATCAAAGAGCACAAGCGTCTGAAGAGAATTGACCTGAAACGGCAAGAGAGCCATCACAAGCTGACCCAAAGCCAATAGTAAGTCATTTAATGTAGTTCACCTGTGTTTGTGAAGTAGAAGAATCAACAAAAACATGTAGCACAAGATGAGGCCGCATGCTTCAGCCATTGCAAAAGCCCAAGGGATTCTGGGTACACTGTCAGAGTAGAAAAACACCGATCTCAGATCAAATAGGACAACAGGTTTTAGGAGTTGGCAATGTCATCACTGTGATGACTACAATTATCAAGACAAACGAGTACGATGCACTGAGTGGGTTGTACCTGTCAAGGAATATATCAGGAAGTGGTGGGTATGTTCTCATGTCGGGGACACGCTCATGTACAATGACCATGACGAAAGAGGTGAATCCAAACACCAAAAACACATAAATGGAGCTGATGACAGTTTTCCAAACCTCTGGGTCCAACCGACCAGCCAGCTGCTGCTCGTGTCTCCCGTTTGAGTGAGCATGACAAGTGGCTGCACTCGACACGTTCCTAGATCCACCTCTGGCTCTTCGCACCAGTTCAGTTCCATTTCGAAAACAGTAGTCTCCATTGAATTCCCTCCAGTCCTTTCCATCCAAACTCCACTCCGCCGATGCGGCTCCCAGCAAGAGGCCAGAAGGGATGCTGTCTGACGGCCGAAGACCCAGTTCCTCCAGCTGGTCCTGGTTTCTTCTTTGGAGCCGGTGGAGAGCTAGTGTTAGTCTTTTGATGTCTCCCAGCACAGAGAGACTCAGCGGAGGACCACGCAGGTCGGCCTCAGTCAGAGCCAGCAGACTGACGCCATCGAGGCGGTGTTGTGTGCACAGCAGCTCAACATATTGACCAAAACCTTCGTCCTGCAGCCACTGGGCCACCTGGTTGCACCTCCACGTGCTTACACCCTCCCCTGACTGCGCCATGCTGCTGCAGAAACACAAAGAAGTGGTGCAACAACAGCAGAGATGTCACAATTCCATGCACTAATAAGTGACATTGAAATAAACCTACAATCAATGGAATATAAAAATTACTCCAGTATTTACTATTTTAAATAAAGTATTAAAAGTAAATTCAACTAATTCTTAATTAGGTTCAGAGTGAAGCTAGAAAAGTTGGTGAAACTGCATTAATTTTTGAAAAACTTCTGTCAAAAAAACAAAAGTATGAATAAATATATTAGCAAATCAAACTTTACTTTTAACTTAAAAAAAAAAAACAATGGCAAATATGTACTACTGCAATAGCAGAAATATCAATCAACATAAGAACTCCAATCCATGTTTCCTTAAAGGAAAATGTTGTGTGATATGCAACAGACCATGTGGACCACAGCACACATTTCTAATTCTTGTTGACGATGTTTTGCAATCTTCACATTTTTAAACACTCGCAAAAAAAATTATTTCTGATTAATATTTTAATTTTTTATTTATTTATTTTTATATAGGCAATTTCTATCTGTTAGTTCTATCTATTAAAGTTCTGTCCAGACAACAAATGTCAACAAGAATAGTAAACACATCAATTATTTCTTACAAAACGTTCTGTTTTGTAAGAAATAATTAAAAAACAACAACTACGTTTTTTTGTTGCTTCTGCCTTTTTTTGCCCTTTAACCTGATGATAAGATCCCAACTGTTCTGAACTGAGTCCAAAGCTCTGCCACTTTCCAGCGACATGTCTGTGCTCCTGTTGACTTTTGAATGTGAGCAACACTCTGCCTGAAGACCGACACAGAAAGACCCCCCCCCAGTGAGCTGCTTTTACTGTCTGCAAATAGCAGTTATGGTGTCCAAGACGGTTATTACACTCCCACAAAAGTTGAATAAATAGATTATTGTCTCACATACTCATTATTCATTAAAAACCTTTGAATAAAAAATAAACTAATGTAATTGTGAGGAACATCGTAGCTTCTTTAGGCTGACAAGTCCAATGAGTTGTTTTGAAATGGATGAAAAAGGTACAGATTTGAGTCTGCATTCCTTTTTGTCCCACTTTTTCAAGGTTGTTTTGGTTTGGTATTTGTTTTTTGTTTTTAATATGTCATAGTACTAAATATACTTAGAAAATAGGGGTGTGTTTGTTACTCGATTGACTGATTTCCATTGATTTCTAGTGATTTGATTTGTATAGTGAGGCCAGCTAAGACAACCGTGTTAGAATATCGGGCCATTTAAATAAAACTGGACTGAATTCAATCTTGACTATGAATCATATGGTCAACCACAAATTATAATATTAATCAAATCATTGTTAAAATGAATCGATATGCCCCTATTAGAAAAATAACAATCATACAAATGTGTTCTTTCTGCTCCCGTCTCTAAAAGGTGTAATAGTAAAAAAATCGGATTTTTTAACTTTTCATGTGTTAAATAACAGCTATATCTGTATCGTCAAATTTGTAAAATAAAGGTTTCTGGGAGTTTCTAGGTTTAAAAAAAAAACTGGATTATGTGTGCTTAAGTTAGTGGATTTTTACAGAAGTCCTTTCTTATTGTTCAGTGTTCAGTAAACAGCCACACCCAACAGGACTTCATTTCAACATAATGACATATGAGGAGCAACTGTCAGTTGATGCAAAAGATCTTGTGACTCCTTCTAATGTTCCAATGATGGATGAAGCTGTAATCAATACAAAACAAATATTAAGTCTGGATAAATAGCTTGAAACAAAACTTACCAAGTCAGTTGCTGCTTCAAAAGAAAAAGAAGAATTGGAACCAGCCTCCAGAATTTACTGACAACAAGCCAGTACTTCTCCAGCCGAGGCTTTACTCAGGATAAATAAGTGTCATGTCAGCTTGTTTGGCTGGCTTACAGTGACTCACACAGGCTGTTTGACAAAGAGCTCACAGTCTGACCACAGACACACAAGCTCAGTTGTGAATTCTGCATAAAAAAATACGCAATATTTTTCTTAAAGTCTAAGCAGTTATCAGACAGGAAGTGGCTTTCGTGGTTTCAAAACTTACTTTAATAGTCAGGATCTGTACCGATTTTTGTCTCTCTTTATACCGAAGGTCCAAAGCTCTGGGTGAACGATGAGCTTGTTTCTCCACTCCCCAGAAGATCTGGCAGCCAACATGCTTCTAACAACCAGGCAACAGCAAACAGGAAGGACTTTGAATCAACAACTGCAGGAAAGAAGAGCCTGCTTTGTGTGGAAGTCTGCTGCCCGCACCACAGCGACCCCTGCTGGTCATGTTCCGCAGCGACGGGATTGTAAATGTTTTTACGTTGTTTGGCAGAAAGACGTCAAAATAAACATTAAATACTAAAACTTAGTACGATGAAGACATTTAAAATCCATTTATATTAATGACCCACTCCAATGAAAATCGTGTTTTCTGTATTGTAACACGTTCTGTGGCATTTTTGTTATGATGGAGGACGTGTTTTTAAAAAAAAAAAGCATTTCTGAATAATATTTTATTCAAATTGTTGTAAATCAGGAGCAGATGAAGCAATGCAGTGATGTAGGTGCTACAATCGGCAGGCCACAAGCTCCTTGCTTTGCTCCATTCTGATGCATCCACTTGCAGATGACTAGTTACATGTACGTCTTTGTCAAACGAGTACGTCTGGATAGCTCCAATACTACTCGCCATTTTTGTTGCATAAATAATGTTAGATTGGGAGTGTGAAGGGCTGTAAGCTATCAGGAGAAAGTGTAAACAAAAGGCTCATGGGAAATAAAAGCAGGCTTACTTCCACACCAGTGGTCCCACCCACAACTCTGACGCTCTGCAGAAAATATGTCCTAGAAAACTACACTGATGCTTTTATTTGGGCTAAAAACAGCATAATCATAGAAAAAGACCATTGACAACCCATGTGACTAAATATTTAGAGGGCTAGTTCAAATATTAGGTCAGGTCTTCAGAGGCTAAAATAATTCAAGCAACAACTTTGAGTAACACTAAAAGCTTTTATTCAGAGGTAAACAAAAGTTTTCCCTTGTCTAGTGGTAAAAAAAATGTACTCTTATATTTGTTTAGTAAAAGAAATAAACTTGCAATTGTTTAAAGTTCCACTCTGATCATCTTTTGATCTTTTGTAAAAGCTTTCCCAGTACTGGGAGCAGAGAGCTTGTGACCCACCAAGCATATCTTCAAACAATCTTTCAAACAGCATTTTTTTTTTGTTTTTGCCCACTCCTGATTTACAACTTTGAATATACAAATACTCAGAAATGCAAATTCAAGTTTATTTTCCCTAATGAATGTGTCCTCCATCATAAGAAAAATACTACAAGAACATGTTAAAAACACCAAAAACGTGATTTTCATTAGAGTGGGTCTTTAAGAAATTTAAACCAAAGCAAACCTAAAATTTAATTATCAATACTCTCTGAAATCCATGCGTAAACCCTTACATAATCATAAAGTCACAGTGTAGAGTTAATAAGCCATAGCGCACCACCTGTTTAAAACAGTCACCAGCTGACAGGGGTGGAAGCGTGAAGCAGCAGTCTATCCACAGTGCAAGAAGACGGAATTCAAACCACAAACAGTGCAATGTCAAATAGAAAGCCGTCAACAGGAGCTTCAATGGGAGAAGGAACTACTTATGGAGCTTCCTCTGAGGACACTACGAAGAAAGCCCTGGAGGTGGAGGACAAGTGTGTGGAAGATGAGCTTGTATCTCTCCAGGACCTGGAAGATGTCCTGCACTCAGGTCCTCACTCGTGTCACCACGGAGATGAAGTTTGGCCAAAATTGTACTTAGGAGACATGTGAGTATCCCAGTGCAGTGTTTCATACAGATGCTTCTAGATTCTTAAGATTTTGTTTTTGTCCTCATGTCAGGGTCATGTCTCATGACAAGTTCTCCTTGTGGCAGCTGGGCATCACTCACGTGCTAAATGCCTCACACGGCAAACTCTGCTGCAGAGGCAGTGAGGATTTCTATGGCACCACAGTGAAATACTATGGAGTTCCAGCCAACGATCTGCCGACTTTTGACCTCTCACCATTTTTCTATCCTGCAGCAGAGTTCATTCACCAAGGTTTAACATCAGGAGGTACACTGCATCTTTGATTAACTTTGTAAAAGGAGTGGAACGTTTGAAAAACGTTGGTAACTTTGCTTCTTTGGGGATTTCCAGGGAAGGTTTTTGTTCACTGTGCAGTGGGTGTGAGTCGCTCAGCAGCTTTGGTCCTAGCTTACCTGATGATTCATCATCATCTCAGCCTTTTATCCTCCATACGCTGTGTGCAACTGAAGCGCTGGATTTTTCCCAATAGAGGATTCCTACAACAGCTTCTGGACCTGGATCAAAAACTGCGAGAAGAAAAGCTCACAGATAAATAGTCAATGATTTTATTTATTTATTTGTTTATTTTACAAGAAGTTAGGAATATTATGAAAAACTCAATGGATGTTGTATACACAGTGTTTAAATTCACTTCACACATTTTTAGGATAGGGGGGCAACTCTATGGGAGTGATAGACACACTTCATTTTGTGATAATGGTCTCTGTGTATACGGTTTGCCTTATTGTGGTCAAAACCAGAAAATTATCAAAGAAAAACCTTTTTATTGTGGCATTAATTTCCAGATTCTATGGGATAAAAATCAGATTTTGCTGGTGGATTCACAAACAAAAAAACTTCACGCATCACTACGCAAGTTCTTCAGTTTTTTTTCGGGCTCCGTTTACAAAATGGGCAGCGATTAAATGCACAAATAAAGTTAAATAAGTTGGCCTTTGACAATCAGGCACTTGGATTTGGTAGTGATGTATGGGTCAAAATATGGAAATTTGAAAACTGATCATGCAGGTCGACCGTCCTGTTCACTGATGATTGTCGTGTCACCTTGCATATCAATGATGGTTGTTAGCTTTGCTGAAAAAAGGTGAGGTGAGCAACACACTGAGTTCAACATGGTCCACATGGTTGGCTTTGGTGGAGGAGGTGCAACAGTCTGGGCCGGCATCACCAGTCAGCGCCAAACTGTTCAGTTATTGTAGATGACCCAGTCACTGGACTTTGTTACCTCAGAGACATCATCCAACCCATAATCATCCTCCAATTCCACCAGAACACCCCCAATCTTCTGTTCAAGAATGATAACGCTTCACCACATGGTGCCAGGATTCTCAGAGCTCAACTTCAGGAAGTGGGAGTGCCTTTGTGGGTTTGGAAAGCAATGACCTCTGACCTGAACCCCATAGAGCACGTCTGGGACCTGCTGAAGCAGAGACTGGATGACTGGACGTCCGAGTGACCTAGGAGAACTTTAGGTAGCACTTGCAGAAGAGCAGAACACACTGACTCAGAACAACATCACAAGGCTAATGTGGAGCATGAGGCGTTGCTCTCAAAATAATGAGAGTTGTGTTTATTCTTCCCTTTTATTTTTTGTAATGTGAAAGGGAACTTTCAGGTATTTCATTAAAATTCAGACCAAATAAGAAAAGCATTTATGTAAATAACAATATTCTGGGTATTTCTATTTGCACAGCATAAGAGTAGAGGCTAACAATTGATTTTCTTGTTCTGATGTGAGAAGAGACCATCATTGGAGGATCAATCCATCAGACAAATTACATAACTATGAATCCCACCAGACAGCACACTGAACACAGAGGGGTAATTTTAGCGCAGAAGCACCTGCCCCTACCCCTCTCTGTAGAGACTGTGGCATTTGTGTTGCTGAGCTGCAGCAAGCTCAGACAGTGGCAGAACCTTGGACGTCTGCTGAAGGTTACACTGTGTGCAGGCAGAATGTCAGGGAGCAAATCGCAACACGACCTGCTGCTCATTAAGGAGCTGGAGCTCATTTTGGATTCCTGCAAGCTGGAACTGACAGCAGTGGATGAAATCTGGCCCAGCTTGTTCCTAGGAAATGTGTGAGTGCCTTCCATTTATGAGCAGGAATACCACCCTATATCATAAGTTTATATTTCACTATCTTCATTAAGAGTTAAATCATGACCATATATTAGCCGATAGCTGTGATTGTAAAAGTGTTCAAGCCTGTTTTTTATTTTTAACAAGAATGATCATATTTTCCTTAACATTTTGGTGTTATATGTTATATGGAGTCATGACACAACTGACACCTTTTGCTTGGTTCAATGTTTTGAAGTGCTGTCTTGTGCTCTAGGGCTGCTGCACAGAACAAAAAGATATTACGTGATCTCAGCATCACTCATGTGCTGAACGCAGCGCACTCCAAGCAGGGCAGCATCGGTGACCAGAGCTTCTATGGAAGCGCGTGTGTTTACTTTGGTATCCCAGCAGAGGATTCGGATCATTTTGACCTGAGTCAGTATTTCAAAGTTGCTGCTGACTTCATACATAAAGGCCTGCAGAGTAAGGAAGGTAAAGTGAGGGTTCAGCAACGTGGCATCCACAGTTTCAGTAAACATTTTCAGCCTCACTTTTTTTCCTTCTTCTTTACAGGAAGAGTGCTGGTGCACTGCATCATGGGTGTGAGTCGATCGGCCACGCTCATCCTGGCGTACCTCATGTTAAAGGAGCGTCTCACTTTGAGGGACGCTCTAAGGCAGGTCGTCCAGAAACGAGCCATTTATCCTAACCGGAATTTCTTGTCTCTTCTTCTCAAGCTGGATGAACAGCTGGAAAGAAAAAGGAGGCTGTGCCCGCTTCTTTGACATCCCTCCATCTCTGCACAGTTGTTTTTTGTATCATAATCCAGCCAAATTATGCAAATATGTATTTTTAATTTAATACATTTCCATGTTGTGAATAATTCATTAAAGTATAATTCTATTGTTAGAACAGTTAGATGTCATTTGAATAAATAGTCTTTTGTTTATTCATGTGTGAGGGTCCACAAACCTCTTTTAAAAAAATATGACAGTGTTGTTGGTTTTTTTTTTTGCTTTAACATAAGTAAAAACTTTTTGAACTTCATTCAAGTAAAGTTTCTTTTTCTTTTTCCTTTTATTTTTATTTTTACCCCAGCCTTTTCCAGTTTCTTCTTTAGGCTCCATGAATAAAAAAATAAAGTGATGCTTAAAGGCCAGAGCCTAAAAAACAAGAATATAGTGTAAAAATTGTATTGGTGTTTTTGAGAAATTTCAATCAGCTTGTTTATGGGCTAAACAAGCTTAAACTTGTCTGATTATTCTTCCAAAATGTGGTTTCATCAGTGAATTCCAGCCTTTTAATAATGGCAATGCCAACAACTGATGATGCTAAAATATGATGGTATCTTGCTGATTCCTTTTTTTTATGTTTTTCAACCGGAAATCCTAAAAATGTAGATTTATTAAAATTTGTCAAAAATTTTAATTCACTTTAAACTATGTACATTTACATTGCACTGTTGATACCAGTTTCTCTACATGTGACTGGTAATGTCACACATTTGAAGATTATCTAGAGGTAGTTGAGGATATAAATAGATTAAAAAAAAGTCTTTTATGGGAGACTCGCAAATCATTCATTCATTCATTCATTCATTCATTCATTCATTCATTCATTCATTCATTCATTCATTTTCTATTCCGTTTTATCCCTTTCAGGGTCATGGGGCTGCCAGAGCCTATCTCGGCAGGGGACACCCTGGACTTGCAAATCATTTATAAGTTAACCCCCATCTAAATCTAAATCTGGCATTCAAACATATTTTTTACGTTTAAAAAAGAAAAAGAAAAAAAAGACATAAAAAGTGCAATTCAAAAACAGAATGTTTTATGATTACATGAGAGTAAATCAATGGAAGTTTTTAAGGATCCAGGAGGTGTGGACTCATTCATCTTTCCTTTTCAGTCTCAGCTTCTCCTCCTGCAAGGCGATGTCCAAAGCCCTGAGCTGTTTTAGGAAGCCATGATTGGGCAGGATACAGCGGCGCTGTCGCACATACTCAATAGCATCAACAACGGATAACTGTTCTTTTATCATCAAATAAGCCAAAACTAAAGTTGCTGACCGGCTCCGACCCATCACACAGTGCACCAAAACCATGTCTGAAAAGAAAGAGCAGATGCTTGTTGGATCAAACATTCATACAACAATTACATCAGTGTGTCTCCCCCAGTTAAGGCTTACTCTGTGGTTGGATGAGGGCCTCGTGAATAAATTCTGCAGCTTGACTGAAGTACTGAGAAATGTTAAAAGTGGGTTTGTCATCAGCTTCAACACCCAAGTACTGAATGTTCATGCCAGTGTAGTAATCTGCACCAGTCAACACATTATTCCACTTCCCTTCTGCCGCATTGAGGACATGTGTAGTTCCCAGATCCTTCAGAGCAGGCCTCTCCAAAGCTGTTTTCCTGTTTAAACACACACTCAGCTTACACACAAACATCTAACACATGTGCTCATGTGCTGGAGCAGAGATCAAATCTGGGCTCACTCACTCATCGCCAACGTAAATTCTCGGCCACACCTGGTTGACATGTGCATACTGAGCTGTGGGTCCAGACCAGAACAGCTGCTCCAAGTCTAGAGTTCCTGGTGTGATGTAGTCACTGTCCGGGTCCACCTGTACCGCTGCGTACGGATTTCTACCTCTGGACTTCACCACACAGGAGGACATGTTTCCCCTTTTTTAGTCTGAGAATTCACATTCAATCAATGATAAAATACGTTGCTTTGTGTAATTGTTCTCTTTTTATTTGAGAAAATCCAGAATGTTTTCAGATTTGAAGAAAATTGGCCCTTTATTTTCCATTTAAAAAATGGGAGAAGGAAAGGACAATTAAACAACTTTAGCTTTTAAGTAAAGTTTGAATCATTACAGGTTTGAAACTTCCCTTTTTTTATTTATTTATTTTTTTTTTTACAATTTATTTAGCCTCATTAAAACAATTTATACAACCATAGAAACTTTAAATTGTTCCCAAAAGAAAATGAAGGAAAAATTATATAAAATACCAAAACAGGAGTTCTCACCTCTTTGAAATCCTTCACAGAACAGAATAGTGACCTCAACTATCTTCAGAGAACTTCCATTAACTGTGTGTGTCTGTATACTCCAGAGACCTATCTACAGTGGAACTATGGAGTCAAATACAGAGCTGGAATGGTAACGGCTAACGAGTATTTTTAGGTAGCAGGAATACAACACCTGACATAGGCATCACGCTCACAAACAATTTCTTGTCTCTAAGCGCTGTTGTACAGCAAAAGGAAAAAAAAGACCTCTTTGTTGAAACACCTCCAAGCAATAGTTGTCTTTGCAGGAGTTAAAGTAAGCTGCTGCATCAATATTGTTTTAGGGGCCGTTACAGCTGTAATGACAAATATATATATATCTATTAGTGGAAATGCATGCACATCAAACCTCAGAGATTTTTTAGACACATTTTTATGTTAGGTTTACATTTTACTGAAGAGAATAAAAATAACAGGATCGTATCAGCACAATCACATTTTTGTTCCTTCAGTGGAGGTGTATGTCAACCTGTTATGACATGACAGAACCAGCGCCGCAAAGCACCTGACACCCTTGGTCCACGGGGATTAAATTGTTTAAACACTGCAAAAACTAAATCTTAAGAAACTAAAAATCCCCTTGGTTCAATAAAAAATGTCTTTTTATCTGTCCTGCAAGATAAATAATATTATGAAGAAGAATTTTCAATAGCCAAATAATCCTATTTTGAGAAAATATGTCTTAGTAACTACATTTTATTTCCCTAAAATAAGAATTTTTGGTCAGACCATTTTCTCCCCCTGTTGCAGATTCTTTCATTTAGTTAAAGAAAATCTGCCAATGGAGTAAAACATTTTGGTTTGTTACTTTTATTGTCATAAATAATGTTAAATTACTCATTAAAAATTGTAAAGTTTTCAACTTCAGGGCAAGGACTTTCTGGTTTTTCCTGGTAAAAACAGAATCGTTCATATCATTTTGATCTATGGACGCCCTTTCAGGAATAAATGACCTTTTACTTCAGAGCCCCATCAATTCACTGTGCAGCGAGGCTAAAAATACAGCATCTCCTTTCTGTTTTGATGTGTTGGCTGCAAAATTTTCTCTTTATTCCACGCTACAGATTTGCAATACATAGTCTGTTCTGTAAAACCTTTGGGATGTAACTTTTTTATTCACATCTCTCCTTAAAGACATGGTCAGTCCATCTGTATTTGTCGAAAGATTATTCTTCAGCTCTGTCAAAGAAGGTGTTTCCCTTGTTGGTCTAAGCAGCCTCTGTAGTAATTAAAATGAATCTATGCCCACTAAGTTGATATTTTGACATGTGTCTGAAAGTCTTTACACTGGCCGAGTCTGCCTCTTTCTCCTCCTCTCTACGTTCCAGGCTCATGTCCAGGCCGCGGAGCTGCTGCAGGAAGCCTCGGTTGGGACAGATGTCTCTCTGAAGCCTCACAACAGCCACCGCCTCCTGCAGCTTCAGGCCTTCAACAATCATCAGAAAGGCCAAGACTAAGGTCGCAGAGCGGCTCACACCCATCAGACAGTGTACAAACACGCGTCCTGAAACAAGAATATTCACCTTTAGCTCCACCTTTAAGGTGGAGCAGCTGTTTTACTGAGATTTTATTAAAGAGTTGTATATTTTAGTATTTTGTTTTGCATATTTTTGCAGGTAAAAGTGACAAAACGTTTGCAACACAACTTTTGCCTCACTTACTGACTTATTTAGATTACAGTAATCCTGCTTGTGGTCGCCCAATCACTCACAAGAAGATACGCTCTAAACAACTTCTGCACTGTTTCCAAATGTGACTTGCCTCCTTTGGAGAGAGCAGCTCGGATGTATCGTGCTGTTGGGTAGAAAAAAGGACTGAGGATGAACTCCACAGCATCCACAGCCTCCACCCCATAATAATCCATTGTCATGTCTCTGTAGAATCGCGGGCCTGTGTTCACGTGAAAACAGGGGCCAGGGGTCGGCTTGGAGGATCCATGAGCGGCGTTTACTATGTGAGTAATACCCAGACTGTGCAGAAGACTCTTGTCACGAGCTGCCACTCTGAAACACGATCACAAGTTGAAGCGTGTGTGTTTACAGCTCGGGCGCAGTCATCTTATTGTATGGGGATCTTACTCATTGCCTATGTAGAGGTTGGGCCAAACTTGATTGACATGACCAGTTGGTCGCCTGTCTGCCAACAGAAACTCCTGCAACTCTGAGACAGACGGAGCTTCGTATGGAGGATCCCTTAGAGACATACTGCTAAACTACTAAGAGCAAGAGAAGAACAGTGTCAAATTCTAACTACATAATTGCTTCATAAGAATTATGTCAGTCATGCTTTTTCCTAAGAAAACAATCATCCTTAAGGGATCCAGAAATGATTGACACCCACGATTCTGCAGGACTCACCTCAGTTTAGAGCTCTGCAGAGTTCTCCGACATTGGGTCTTACTCCTACATCACTGACACCCTTTACTGTCAACGTTCTTTTTATAACTGTAACTATAAACCCACAAAGAATTGACAGATCAGGTTGAGCCCTAGAATTATACTCATAAAATAAAGCTAACAATAAAGTTTCATGTACAGACAGACACTTAAGAAGGTTCAATCACAGTTGCTTGTTGCTTGTTTTTATTAGGAAATCTAAAATTTCACTTGTTTTGGATGAATGTGTGATATGAGAGAAAAGGCCACTTTGACCTTGTTTTGGTCTGGCAGAGGTTCAGAGTTTCTGCACATACCAAATCTTCTTGAACTTTAACCATTTTTCAATTATCAGTTTAGTGTCATTTTAAAAAAACAAAAACATTTTAATCCCTGAAAGAATTGTTGAAAGACTCGACGGAAAATAAAAGTCCAACCAATCAAAAGAATGCTTGAAGACTCCAGGGGTCATGAGGATGCATTGTAGTTGCCTGGCAACATCTCAGATGCAACATTGACAGGGACATGCACAAACTACGTCATTATAAAGAAATCGTTATTTATTTATTTTTTTTAAATAACATGTAAAATGTGTTAAAGAAAAAGGTATGTCAGGGGGCCGAAACCGAAAATGCTGAAAGAGCCATTTTGTCCAGTTTATTACAGACCAGAGTCAAGCAAGACATGCAAATCCCACCTTATAGTTTAGAAAAATACATTTAATGGATGTTTGTGTGACCATTAGGCCATACATTTATAAAATGTAGCTTTCATATATCTGTAAGAGTTGAATTATAATAGTGTTAACATGTTCTATGAATTACTTCTACTTTTAACAGCAGAACGTTCCTTTCAAAATAAACTACACCCTATGTCAAATAAGATCCCCCTGCTGAAGCTGATTTTCTTTCTTTTATATATTAAACCCTTTAACCATTATTTTACTTATTTATGTCTGTAAGACCTCTTAATTAAGTGTAATGTCTGCAGTGGTTTAAAAAAGGTTTATTTTTACTGATCTAAGATCACCTCAGTTCTAAACATAAATGCCAAAAAAAAAAACAGTATTTATTCAGTTGGTAAGCATTTTTCTTCTAAGGCAAAAATCCACAATGGGGGAATTAGAGAGGTGTAGTATGCGTCTCCAGAGCTACAGCTACAGGGTCCCAACCTATATAAACAGATTACACGATAAATTCTATTTTTTGATACCCTGTTCAACATTTGGTACAAGACAATTAAACTAAACAAACAAAAGCATGACATTTATAGTTCAAGATTTAAGCTACTGTTAATAATACCACGTTAAACTATGTTTTTCTGGATTTCTTTTATCTTTGCTCTTTATCAATCCAAAATGGAAACAAATATCTAAAAAAAAACAGTAGAAGGGTACTGTCATTTAGTAACGTACAACACATTAACAATTTCTATATTTTACTCTGCAAGACTGCAAGTCAAACCTTTAAGGCGGTGTTCAGGCGGTGTCCAGATATTATCGATCATATTATGTAGCACCAAATCCATTTTTGAAATTGAATTACATGTGGCATGATTTCATTTTCTTGAAATTCAACCCTGTTGAAGGCAGCCTGTTAGCAAATACTCAATATTTCCCCCTTTAAGCTCTTTTTAAATTCGTTTTCCAAGTAGTGCAGTACGTTTTCACACACGCCTGCACACACATAGTTGCTAACTCGGTACATTCTGTACAATGTGTATTTCATTGCATTCAATAAAGGCTCATGTCTTCAGTTCCATTGTGTCCAGTTAATCTTTCATTCACAGGTTGATCTATTT
This sequence comes from Oryzias curvinotus, assembly GCA_023969325.1. Classification (NCBI taxonomy): domain Eukaryota; kingdom Metazoa; phylum Chordata; class Actinopteri; order Beloniformes; family Adrianichthyidae; genus Oryzias; species Oryzias curvinotus. The sequence continues at coordinate 6,987,436 of CM043720.1, forward strand.
TATTATCTTATTTTTGCCCACACGGTTTCAGTTATGAGTTGCTGACACAGGAGGAATCAAAATGAGTTTATTTCTCATCTTTAGTTCTTTCACAGTGGTATGAAACTGTATTTCTTTTGAGAGCAGGAAAATTCACAACAGATTTTGATTTTCCCAAACCCTTCAGAGCTCGTCTCCCCAAAGGCGTTTTTCTGTTTACACATAGTACACTCTGCTTGCATAAAAGCATCAAACACATGTGCTTATCGTACACGGTAACAGATCTAGCCTAGGCAGCCTCTCTAGAGCAGAAAAGTTAGTTCATAAGGCTTTTTGGTGCATCTTGTAGCACACAAATTTGTCAAATTAAAAAATAAGAAATATTCAAGTATAATTGTGTGAGGCCTGCTACTACTTTTTTCCTTTAAATGTTTCTTTTTTAGTCATTTTGATTAAGAAATACTGACACAAGTCACATATCCAGGTAAGATTTACACTGGTGTTTGATTCCATGCTCACCGACACAACTATCTAATACTACATTCAAGGAACCTTAAGCTGTATTGGGTAATAATGCAGTTTTATATTCCATTCACCAGTAAACTGGTTTCATTCACATCATTTGCTTAAGAAAATCTAAGCTACACAAGCAGAAATCTCGTTTAATCTGTAAATTCACAAAAAATCAATACAAAGCCCCACCAACAGCATGGAGTGAACACATTTTTAATGTTAAAAAAAAAAAAAATTAAACAGTATTACCGGGCTGAGGGTTTAAGACTTCTTAAGGGAAGTGCAAAAATGTTTTTTTTTAATAACTGGCCAGGTAAATGGATTTAAAAATCAGGTTACAAAACAATTTTGGAAAGATCTCTTTGTTTTGAGCTAATGGCTTTTATAAAAGCAGGGAAGACATAACAGACCTCTAAAACACAACCCATGTGCTTACAGCACAGTCTGATAGATTTTTAGTGCAGCCAAACACTCAACAGGGTCAGAGCCAATACCCTGCAGTTCCCGTGTTTGAAACCCATGGCTCTTGGCTGCATGGTCCTGTATTGACCCCTTGTGGAGAACACAGAGGAGACACATTGAAAGCCAAAAAAATAATAGGACAATGAAAAAAAAAACAACATTGATGGTTAATTTAAAAAAAAACAAACAAAAAAAACATTAATTGTGGGTCATCAAATCAGTAAGGCTGAAGAAAAAAGTTCTCAGGTATCAATTGAAGTCCGGCTTTTCTGGAAATGTGCAGCCAGCTCGTTTGATGATAACATTAGCAGAATAATGTCCTGCCTTTACGCACTGATCCAGAGATTTCTCCTGAACAAGCCCGGATAGGAAACCTGCAACCCAGAAGTAACGCACAAGAAAAACATTACAAGAGGCAACACGGGGGATGCATCAAGCGCAGACAGATAGAAATCTCACCTCCCACAAAGGCGTCTCCGGCACCATTGGTGTCCACGATGTCCTTGGGGTCAATCTTAACTACTGGGAAGGTCTTAACCTTGTCCCCTAAACAAGACATTAAAAAGGTCTAAAGGGTTCAAAAAGATCTAAAAGACAACGTCCTGGTGAAAACCAGCCCTTACCTTGAGCCATCACAGTCACATCCTTCCCCTGTGTCAGCACCACAACCCTTTGCCTTTTTGTGTTGACTTTTGGTAGAGCCTGAGCTTGCTTGGCAATCTCCTCAATGTCTTTGGTCTAAGCGCAACAAGAGCTAAAATCCATCACAATGCACAAAATTCCAGGATAAAACTGTCAGTGCGCTCACCTCAAAGTCCTGCTCCTTAGCAAACGCTGCTGCCTCCTGCATAAACAGAAACGCCAAGCAAAGGTCAGTCTATTTGCTGGCAACAAAAGACCATTGTAGCCAGAATGTACCTCACCGTCTCGTTGCCAAAGAGCACGTCCACATAGGGGAAAACTTGCATGAGGTTGTCCTTGAAGAACTGGCAGATGAACGGCGCGGACAGATTCAAACAAAATAATTTGTTGGTTTCTGAAGCGTGTTTTGCCACTTTCAGGATGGACTCTACGGACACAGTCAGGAAGAAGCCCTGGAGGACAGGATTGCAGCCGCACTTCAATTTCTGATTTCACAAAAACAGCCGCATGCTGAACAGGACAGGAAGTACATCTCCTGTAGGTGAACAGCAGGAACAACAGTCCTCCAAAATACAGTCCATTTTATGATCTGGTGCATCTTAAGCATAAATTCTGTTAGTGACTTAAATGGATTTTCTGTGACTTTCTTTTAGTATGACTTTGGTAAACTCTAAAGCCACACTGCTAGATGGAATGTTAGAGCATTATGGGTATTGTAGTAGAGTGATGCATTCTGTGCTTCAACTGTTCGTCAATGACTTGTATAAAGTTTTAATTTTCTGAGTGTTTTGTTTTCCTTGATGCATCTTGTTGTCAGAAAAATATGTTACATTTTTAGATTTTTCTTTAACCAGAGAGCCACAATGGATGGAGTCTACAGCAGAAGTGACCTAAATGTCGACAAAAATTAAAAAAATGTAATGTATAGGGATAAACTGTACTCACAGCAATGTAAAAGACCTTCGCTTTTTCCACCAACTCCCAGTTTTCCTCCAAATCTAGATGCTTTTCCTTCTTATAACAGTTAGCAGCAGCTAGGTTTGCAACCAGAGACCTGGGGAGGGAGGACAGTAAAAGGATAAGAAACCCTGTTTGGTTTGACCGATCTGACTTCTCGGTTTATTGACCTACCTGTTATCGCCGGTGATGCAAGCAGCACATGTTCCTGTGGGCTCTTCCTCCTGCTCGTAGTAGTGGGCCTCGATGTGGGCCTCTTCTGCCTTCTGCTTCAGGATGTCCCCAAACTTATCTTTGCCGATGCAGCCAAAGAAGGTCCCCACATTGTGCGGCTTTTGGATCATCCACTGCGTTCAGGCAGAACAGACTAAAATGAAGGTCGTCTCTGATAGGGGGGTCAAATGTGGTCAACCTCCAGGGACTGAGAATGCCACTGACCTGAGCGACCTTGATGGAGTTCTGGGTGGCTCCTCCCGCATGATACTCGACTTTAAACTTCTTTACCAGCTCCTCAAATCTGTGCGCACACACACACACACACACACAAAAAACCCCTTTCTTTAGATTTTCAGAATTTATCCCCCCGCCTTATTTTATCAATTTCTACACTACCATGCGTAAATTCCAATAAATATTGAGAATAACAATACAATTATAAAACTTTTAATGTCATATTTATCAGGTTTATGTTTTTAGTGTAAAGTTTAACAACAGTTTTGTAAAAATGTAAAGTTACACAGTACCTAAAAAAAAGGAACTGCAAAAATTAGATGAAAAAATATTAACTTCTACTTAAAAAAAGAATCAAAATTGATCAATAATAATGGATGATGAATACCGCATTTATAAAAAAAACCAGAGGACATGGTGAGGAATTATTTCATTAAAGGGGAAGAAGCTTTTGAGAAAAATAAAATCCCAACAATTCAATTTTTAGATGTTTTAATGAATAAAATGTGAAAAAAAATAATGTCCTTAGTGAAAGTAATTGTCATTTTGTTAGGAAACATTTTAGTAAATTATTTTTATTTTGTTATAAATCATTAGTCCGGAGCTCGCAGTCTCATCTTAGGGTCCAGGCTAAGTGAGGACAGAAGCCTTTTACTTCCCCTCTGTGTAAAATTTAAAACACATGCATGACTAACCACAGAAAAACACTGTCTGAGCCACATTACATAACCTTCCTGCGAGTTGAAGCAGATTTAATTTGCCATATTGAGTCTGAATATAGTTCTGCCTGAGTCTACAGACCCCTGACAGTCTTTATGGGCAATAATTAGTGTTTTCTATTTCTTCACAGTTTCTTAGGAAAGAAGTTCTATGCAGCTTCAAAACTGGGAATTGAAGAAATAAATCTCCTTTAATGACCAACTTATCTATCAAACTGTGTAATTTGTTTTTACAGTGATATGACTATTTTTCCCCAAGCCATTTTAGGTCAAAACAACTGTTATATTCAATACAATTTTACAAATGTGTGACTGAAAAACTGCGATAAACAGAGTATAAATGCTCATGGCCACATCTAACTTCCTTATCTCCTGCTGTTTGTTTTCTAGCTCTCATCTCAGGGGGATTGGGGAGGTGAAGAGTCCCACTCTGCTATTGGATGAGACCTTCTCTCTGCACCCGGTCTATCGCGCCGTCATTGGCCCGCCGTACAGGAACAGAGGTCAATGGTAGCAGTTTCTTGTGTTCGCCTGTTCTGACTGGACTTCTCCAGAACAGTGAGGCCCAAACGCGAAATGTACTCAGACACTCTGTTCTCTGCTTGCAAAACACAAAACCCGGTCAGAGGATTAGGTAAGCCCTGGTGCAAAACTTCACCAAAACCTCTATTTTATTACAAATACCACTATAGGAGAGATACGAACAGGGCTTTGTGCTTGTCCTCGGCCAGAATCTGATCGTTGGGCTTCAGAGTGTACCTGTGAAACAATTACAGAAGGAAAAAAAAAAAAGGATGGTTAGTTTCCGACATAAAGATATAAACCCTGAAGTGTCTAAAACGTCTGAGAAAAGAGCAGATCAATAAAGTCCAGAGGATTTCTACTAAAAACTCTACATCCAAATCAACATATTGAACAATAGGGCTAATTAAAGGCTAATTTCCTTGAAAGAAAGACGGTTTGGGGATTAAAGGCCATTTTAGTTCTACTTTAGTGAGGCTCAATTATAGCTGGAGGCGGCTGCTGCAGCTCTAATCCGGGGTATTTGAGTGGACACTGAGCTGCAGCCTAAAGGAGCCCTTTGCCCCATTAAGTCTGGTCCACTAACACCTCAGTGACAGAGCAGACCCCTCCAACCCAAAACAATCATGATTTACACCTAAAAAGTATATCATTAATAAAACGTCTGTTTAGAATACTAAAGGTGAGTCAGTGAAATACCTTAAAATAAATTTAATACAAGAAAAAAAGCCAGTTTTTCACCAAATATGAGCCTTTTTTGCTCCTGAGATGAAACAAACTTGGTTATGTTTAGCAGGCAACATGGCCCACAAATTTAATTTGGGGATCCACTTAATCAATGGACATAGAGCTGTATTGACAGTAATCTGATCGTCGGGCAGTTCTGCTTTCTTTTACCATCAGTATCATTTCCTGCTCTCTGATCATATGAGTGCCTCTTTTTATGCTTATGCTGACACTGAAACCACTAACTCTGTCTGCTCTGCTCTTTATCCAGATTGGCACATTTTCCTCACACAAGTATTTTGCTTTAAGAGCATTTACTCACACGGTTTATTACAAGCTTTCAATGCTTTATTATTACCATTTATTACTCTGTTAGGGCAGGAATGCCTCAGTTACGTCACTGCACAGACTTACTTGTCCAAGAAGTCTTTGTCTACGACAGCACAAATGTCCAACAGGGGGTTTCCCATCCCAAAAAGTGAATTAGGGCTGAAAAAAAAGAGCAAATACTCCAATTAGAGAAGGAAACGCTGACAAGTCATTGCACCAGTTCAACGCGATCGGTAAAAATGACTTGTGGTGTTCCAGACAGCCATCATTTGCCCTTTTTTCAGCAGTGTGTAAAGAAAAACAGATGATAAACTTTAGAACGTGGGGGCATCCATGCCCTTTCTGGAAATGCCACACAGCTGTTTTGGTGCGAGTCAAGTTAGAATCCTGCAGCTTACACATGAAGAAAAGCAAAAAGACAAAACCGCAAACGTGGGTGATTTGTCAACAAAAGTTGCTGCAAAACGAGTGTGGTTTGTGGGGAGTAAGAGAACATGAGTGGCAGTATAGCACGTGCAAGCATTTCTGTTTTTTGAAAAAAAAAAAAAAAAAAAAGATAGAAAGAAAAACAACTGGAGAGCTTAAATAATTTGACTGCATCATGTGATGCCAACAGAAAGGAAAAGTACTAAATAATAGAAAGGAACGGCTAAAAGACACGTCTGCTCTATGTCGCCACAGCATTGAATCCAGAGATAGGGAGATGCTTTCATATGAATCTATGCTTCATTAATGTGAATAAAACAATTGCAAAAATCAGTTGTGATGAAAAAAAAAAAAGAGGAACCAAACTCACATCTGCATCTCTATGCATTTTCCATTTTACATGCTTCTCTGGGAAAAATCCAGATGGAGCGAGTCTTTGATCATAGCCCCACAGAACATGTGCTGCCATATTTTCCACGCCGCCTTTCTTCCTACTCTGACTGTGGCGAGAATTCACAGGGAAGACTGGCTTTTTGAATAAAAAAAAAAACAAAAAAAAATAAAAAAGGTGGAGATACAATGACCTGACACTCCAGCTGCACACACTGAAAACAAAATGCATCCATTCAGCTTTGCACGCCACACCCTCACTATCATCTCCCACAGACGCATACATTTGCCAATGTGCAGTCTGATGATTAATGAGCTTTAGGAGCCAGCACCACTAACCCAGACCCCCTGCTGGTGTTTGCATCAGCACACCACCCCTATATATGTCAGCATGGTCTTACCTGACAGAGGACATTTTTTCTCCTGTGTTCGCCTTAAATAGACAGACCTGTTGAGTGTCTGGAACCGGCTCAGAATAGAGCCAAACATTGAAAGAGCCTCACTATTTCAGCTGAGCGTGCGGATCGATGTTCCTCTGCAACCGTGGCTCCTCCTACTCCGAGTGGAGGCATCTGAAGGAGTCCGGCCTGTCTGCTGATTGGCTTGCTCTACCGCCCACGCGCAGACTCGGTTCGCTCGCGCGTCTGGCGCACAGCAAGACCGCGAGAAGCCGGCAGATGATCGATGCTTCCGCCACGTAGAGACGACTAAACCTCTTATGTTTCCCATGTTTTTAACGGAGGACAGAGAAGCTCGCTTACATTGTCGGACACGTGACGGCTTTGTTTACGGTTTTTGGAGTGCCGCGCGCGGCACGCGGCGCGCATGGACACAATCTTGAGACAGATCCAAGCATTTGCTCTGCAGTTAAGGCATGCAGGACAGGTGGACAAGAGGTTTGAGGCTGGTGAGGCACCGACTCCTCCAGTCAGATTTACAAATACACAAACTCTATATCTTTGATTGTGTTCATATCTCACATTAACATGCTTTATGTAAACAAGGCAGTTTCATTTTAGGAATAATGTAAAATGTTCAGCAGCTCAGCAAGGCTCCAAAATACAACAACAAGGTGAATGCATACAGACAGACTAATACAAACACCGCCCGAAGACTCACGCGCTCTTACAAGCAGGCAGTGGCGGACTTAGCATTTTGGGGGCCCCAGGGGAACAACACCACGAGCCCCCCTAGGTTTTCCCCCCATTAATTAAAAGTGATATTTAATTGTTAATTAACAATTTAAAATATAATTCAGGCTTTTAATTTAGATTTTAAAGTCCCATTCCAACTATATTTTTTCTATGATGAAATAATTCCCAGTAGTCTTTTAATTATAAACATGCAGTTTTAGTCAAATAAAAAAAAAAGCTTGGTTGTTTTTTTTAAAAGATATTTTCTGCAGAGCAGCAGGAGTTCTTTAGAAATTCATCTCTGATTCGTAAGCAAGAGCGCTGATTTCCCATCATGCCTTTGTTTACACTCTCTCCCGCTAGCTTACAGCCCCTTATAACCCAGAGCTAACATTAGCGTAGGGAAAAAATAAATAAATAAAAATGGGTAGCAATATCTGAGCGATCCAGCCGTACAGTTTCAGTTGCTGCGTTACAAAGCGGAGCTTTTTCAAACTGTGGGTTTTCATCTGCTCCTGATCCATCACAATTTGGATAACGTAGTACTCAGAAACACTGTTTTAACCTTAAATTATTTTATATATGTCCTCCATCATCAAGTATGTTAAAAACACCAAAAACACAAATTTTATTGGAGTGGGTCTTTATTATTAAAAACAATTCAAACTTACATTTTTTTTAAATGAATTAAAAACTAAAATTGCATTTTTAATTGTGATATGTTTTTGATATCATAGATTGAATATAATGCAATTTATAATTAAATAAAAAAAATGACAGTTAAATTCCTTGTTTGTTTGAAATTCATTTTAAAGTAACTTAACATCTATTCAATTTTAACTTTCAGTGATGTTTTAGTGTAAATAAAAAAAGAAGGATGGTGGGGGGTTCTTATGTGAATAAAACTATTTAAACTTGACCAATAAATTAAATTAAATTCAGTCATAAACATAGAAGCTAAATTATTTGGGGATATTAGGGCATTCTCTTGTCTAACCTCTAAATGCCTGATTATTCCATCGATTAGTTAATTGGTCAACCAAAAAAGAAGAGGAGGTAGGACTTTATGATGAGAGTCTGACAGATTGCATGTCAGTTTGAATTTTGGGTCAGAAAAATCATGGTCCTTGTAAATGAAAATGTATAACACTAGGGGGTGCTGTTTTGCAATTTCTTTTACATTTTAACAACAAAACCATAGCAAATAAAAATGCAATAGAGTTCAGTGTAAGTTACTTTAAAAAATGAAATTAAAGCAAACAATTAACTGAAATGTCTTTTTTTTAATACTGAATTGTAAATTGCAAAATGCATTTTCATTTCAACTGTGGTTTCAAAAACTAAAATTTGGAACTATTTTATTTCACATTGATTTCTAAATCATATGATGCATTTTCAAATTGCAAATTGGAATGTCAGTTTAGAATTGAATAGTACTTTAAATTAAAGATAAAAACAAACTTCCATAGCCCTCTGCAGCCATTGCATTCTTCTTCTTTTAAAAAGAACCTTGCTTAGGGTAAAATGTCCAACAAAAAAAAAACATATTCACTGGTCCCTTTAGACAGCATTAATGTCAAGAATATGGGGTAAGCATTTAAAAATTGAAATCACATTTAAATGTATGTCATCTACATCATTTTTAATTCTGAAAAAATTCTTTGGAAGGGTGGCAGACGAGAACCGACGATTATTAGGCCAATACATTGATTGAAATGATTAAAAACGTGTATTTCAAACTGTTTTCATAGTGTAATTAAAACAAAAGTTCTTTTAGTTGAGGTGCCCTTATGCTTAAAGAAGCTTTTTTATTTCTTGATCTTCATGAAAGTTATGCAAATGTTCATTTAAAATTTGAGGGGGGGGGGGGGTCTTTTGCGTGGGATTGCGCAACCTGCCGTAAGAAAGCAAGGTCTTGCGCTGCAATAGAATGAAAATACAGAGATTTTAAATTTATATATAAAGAATCATACATGTGAATTGCATTTATATCAAAGTGGACCCACATTGGTTTTATTATTTAGTGTTGTCAGGTGAGGGGGATGACCCTGCCCACCTTGCGCCACGTGATGACCGCGCGTCCCTCTTTTCAGATAAGGAGTCGGCGCTTTCAAAACCTTACCGACAGCGTTACAAAACTAAGTGTTATCAAAACGTCTCCCAAAGAAATTAGTTAGTAGCGCCTTTACCGTTATCTGCTGCCGCTGCTGATCCGCGGGTTAAATGTTAACATGCACGGAATCTATCTACGCCAATCATTTCAGCCTGCAACCTTAAGAAACTAAGCCCCGTAATAGTTTTAACTCACATAAACTGTATCAACCTGCATTTATTAATTGCATATCATGGTAAGGTAAAGTTAAAGAAAATTGCTTGCGCGGGTGAAATCAAGAACTACTAGGGGTCATGCTTCCACAGAAGTAGAATTGTTTTCTCGATCACCTGCTGTCACCTTAGTTCGGAGAGAGTCTCTTTGGTTGGAGAGTCTGCCTTCTTCTCCTTCTCTACTACATCTGCAAGTTTAATCTTTTTAGCTTTGGGTTCATCGGACGCCATGGTGGTGCAAACACGTTGCTGTCTTCTTCTTCTTCTTTGTGTATTCGCGGTTGGCTCACAACCTTTAGGCGCATGTTCGCCACCTAGTGGTACGAAATGTGAACGTCGAGGGTCTAATTATATTAGTAGTGTAACTCCATCTGTTTTAAAATCGTTTTGCTTTTTCCTTCCCCATAATTTCTCCATATCAAAGTTTTCTATGCCCCCCCCCCATTAAATCTTTTGGCTTTGCAATCATCTCACGAAAATGCTGTCATTTCAAGGAAGTGTTGTTAGAATCCCTGGGTAGTGACTTGTAGGTAGGTTGTTGCTGCCATGTACTGTGTGGTTCCTGCCAACTGAGTTTAACGAGGAGCTGTAGTAAGTGTTATTTTTTCTAATCATATAAATACAATAAAACTGCGGAAACATTTACAAATAATGTCATTAATCGTGTCATACCATGGTGATATGCGTACGTTGCATAACAGTAAACGTTAAAATGTCATCAAACCACAAAAATTCATATCGAGTTTTCCAAATGTTTTTCCTTCAAAACTATTTAATATTCTAACAAAACTTTTCCACGCATTAATGCTGACATACAACAATGGATTAGCTATTTTAAAGGACACCAAATACCGAATGGTCTGATATGCGGCTGAGATCGTTGTCAAATGTTGCCTGCAAAACCTTACACCGGTTTTTCATAACCCACTGACTGACAACAATTACAGCAAAACAGCCGTCCTCTGATTTTGCCTGATTAAAAAAGCACTAACTTTAAATAAGAAAATGAAAGGGAAGAATATTACACTTTATTAGATGATCGTGAAAGCCACTTCAATAGATTAAATATATCAGTTGTCCCACTATTAGTCTAGAAGCACCATTCAGTTCTTCCTGCTTACGTGTGCACATAGCTGTAGGCGTCACCTGAGATGCCTATGTTACTTCCATATTGGCACCAACAAGTATTCTTCCCTGTAGTTGATTCGAGTTTTCTTTTTTAAAAAGCAAGTGATCTGCGGCTAAAACTTTGTAACAGCTGTAAAAACATTTCGCACTTTTCATGTTGGTCTTCCTCTGACAGGCTTAACGATACGTTGGTAAGTATGATCCATATTTTCCTTTCTGTTTTCTCAGCAGAATAAACTTTTAACTTTTCCACATATTTCAAAAGTCTTTTTTTTTTTTAACAAACTGTTTAGCTTAAATGAATATGAAGTTATTTGAATCTGACTGACATTGTTGTATGTACCGTAGTTTCGTATGCCATCTAGTCTCAGTACAGAGAAACAACTCAAATAACAATGTTTCCATTATTGCAGCTGAGATGATCGACAGTCTGTTCCTGATTAACCACTCAGGAGACATTTTCCTGGAGAAACACTGGAAGAGTGTTATCAGCCGGAGTGTGTGTGATTACTTTTTCGAGGCAAAGGAAAAAGCAGTAGACCCAGAAAATGTGGCCCCTGTCCTGCAGACCCCACACCACTATCTCATCAGTATATACAGGGACAAGATCTTCTTCCTGTCTGCCATCCAGACTGAAGTGCCTCCACTTTTTGTCATCGAGTTCCTGCACAGAGTTGGAGATACATTTTTGGTAGTATTGATTTCTTACCTGCATGTCTTCTTTGTGATAAGAGTGTGCCAGACCTTAAGTTCTTCTAGTCAAGTTCTAGGAATAAATTTCCCTCTTGTTTGTGCTGCACATTTATTTAAATATATAATATATATTAAATATGTAGCAAAAAATGTCCTTTAAGATGCATTCTTTGAGGCATTAGTTTGGCCTTAAATATAAGAATTTCAGCAGCAACCATAACCCTTTCTGCAGTTATTAATTTTGTGCTGACTTAATCAGGGATCATCTTTGGAATTATCATTTAAACATTTAAATTCAAGTGAAATAGATTTATTTTTTTCAGACTCGAGGTCTAAATGTCAACACCATTAAAAAAAAACACAAGATATACAAAATAATTAAAATAAAAGTAAAAACCCCATTTATAAACCTAAAAGCGGCCATACCAGTTGGGGATTGGTAATGCGAAGTGCTGTTTCTGATGTTGGTTAGGGTTAAACTGATTTTATTCTTTGAAGCGTTAAAGACGTTGTATAAAACCATAAATACGATTTCTTAAAAGACCTTGGAGAGTGTTGACTCATACATCATACGTCTTTTTAATAAAATCCAGAGGGCATCATTATATACCACATGCAGCCTCTGCAGGCTAAATGGCTATGGAATGATCCGTTAATACACGATAACGATATTTTATTTTGTGACAGATGTTTTATCTTGTCTAAACTAAACTGTGGTTGTGACAGAAATTGTCAAGGGCATTGTAAGAAATGTTGCTGAATGGGTTTTATGTTAAAAAAAAAGGAAAAATTGTCAAATTTCAGTTAATAGTAAATGTACCATGTGTACATGCAGGTATGGTGACAAAGCAGAAAAGGAAAAACACAAAAAATATATTTGAAAATATTAAATTGATAATTTTCTGTGCTTTAATGCAAATTGAACGGCTTTTATTAAATCTGGGATCCTAATTTATATTAAAATCTCTTCAAGTGCTTAAAAGTACACACTCTCAATTGTGCCACACTCTTTCTAATAGAACATAAACCTGCGTTATTTCCCGTGTTGGTCAGCTGACACTGCTCAAAGGGACAGCCACTGTTGTCATTTCAGTAACAAGCTTCTTTGTTTTTTTTTGCAGGATTACTTTGGAGAATGTTCAGAAACTGTAATCAAGGATAATGTAGTGATTGTTTACGAGCTGTTGGAGGAGATGCTCGACAACGGATTTCCGCTCGCCACCGAGTCCAATGTCCTCAAGGAGATGATAAAGCCTCCCAACATTCTGCGGTCGGTCGTCAATACACTAACAGGTAAACAAAAGTCAGCAGGAACATTGTGAACTGTTGGTTCTTTAAGTCGCACTGAAGGTCAGCGTTAACATTATGTTTCATGTGTTTTTTCCAGGAGGTAGCAATGTTGGAGACACTTTTCCAACAGGTCAGCTGTCTAATGTTCCATGGAGACGAGTTGGTGTCAAATACACAAACAATGAGGCATATTTTGACGTGATCGAAGAAATTGATGCAATCCTGGATAAATCAGGTACTTGAAAAGAAGGGACGAATAAAGCAGTTGGTGGGAAATGTAGGTAAATGCACAGTAATACAGGTGACTTTGTTTACTGAACAGGGACGACAGTATTTGCAGAGATCCAGGGGGTCATTGAAGCTTGTGTGAGGCTTACCGGGATGCCGGATCTCACTTTGTCCTTTATGGTGGGTTCATTTCCCCCCATTTCTGTATTTAGATCATTTGTGCACTTTTATTCAAGTCTAAATTTTGCTCGTTATTGTTGTATTATTGACAGAATCCTCGTCTCCTGGATGATGTGAGCTTTCATCCCTGCGTGAGGTTCAAACGCTGGGAGTCGGAACGGGTTTTGTCTTTCATCCCTCCAGATGGAAACTTCACTCTCATGTCATATCAAGTCAGCTCTCAGAAGTAAGTGATTCATGGGGAGAGCGATGGGGGGAATAGGGCTGGCTCTGGAGTATGAGGAGGACTGCATGGATGAAGATGTCATCCTATCTTCAGGTTATAAAAATTGAGAGCTGGATAAAAGTTTTCAATTTTACAACCACAAAGAAAATGAATTTCAATATACAGTTTCGCCTTTTAAAGCCATTGTAGTTTAAATTGGAGGCTGTGGCAATACAACTTTGGCATTAACTCTGTTCCTTTGTCATTTCTATAATTTTCATAAACTTTATTTATAGTCAATTAAGGGTTTCATGTTGCAGAAAAACAACATCATCTGTAAAACATAAAAATAAAATACAAATGCATGAACTTCAGTTTCAGAAGTATGATTTATAAATACTTTTGCTGTACTGTAAACTATAATAATATTGAAGCATGGTTGACTCATATTTCAAAATAAAGTGCAGGAAATTATTTTTCATTTTCACAATAAAGCAGCGTCTGTTGACTCCATAATAAAATGAATAATCAATCAATCAAACGGCTTTTTTCATTTTCTACTTCAACACAGCTTATTCTGTGACGTAGTCAAAGCGAGGGGGGATTGCATTTTCATTTTTTAAATTATCAAATTAGATACCGTATTTTCCGGACTGTAAGTCGCACTTTTTTTCATAGTTTGGCAAGGGGTGCGACTTACACTCCGGAGCGACTTATATTTGACATAAATTACATTGTTAAATAATTTCACATTTTCGTTATTTTCACTGACAACTGCAAGAGGGTGCTCCAGGCTCGGAGTTGTACGTAGTGGTACTTTCATACTGTCAAGTGTGTTTGTGACCTGCGTGCTCCCACACTTAAATACAATTTATTTTAACTTAAGTAGTATTTTACTAATAATTATCTTTTTTCAGGTTAACAAATATGTATCATTTCAATACAAACATTTGTATAACATTTTAGAACATTTACCGGTAATTATATTTTTTCTTTTATCCCAATACAACAACGTGACATATTAAAAAAAGGAGTCCAGCATTGAGCTTACCAGTAGCCCTTTAAAGTCCAAGTCCCACTCATGCAGTGGTTTTATGTTAATAAAGCAGGCACGTACTCAGTTCGTTGTGCGTCATGTAGCTATTTAGCCTGTTCTCTAACCCCCTGTTATTTTAAGTTGCCTTTCAAGGTGAGATGTATGTTGTTGGTCTCAGATTTTTTAAATACATTTCCCGTCAAAGTGTGACTTATAGTCCAGTGCGACTTATCTGTGTTTTTTTTCTACTTTATAATCCATTTTTGGGCTGGTGCGACTTATACTCCGGTGCGACTTATAGTCCGGAAAATACGGTATTAATAATTGAAATTTGGATACGCATTTACTAGAGAACATTTCTGAATTGAAATGTGTTGAAGAAGAAAAACAAAAAGCCGTTTGGCGGATTGATTTTTCATTTTATTTTTGAGTCAGCGTACGCAGCTTTTCCGGTAAAAACTTTTATTTTGAAATATGAGACACATACTGCCATATAATAAATGGTTTATTTTACTCTCCTTTTTCATCTTGGCAGAGAATAATACTGTAGTTTTGTTGAGGGAATTTACTGAGACTGCCTTCGTGGCTCTTTTTCTCCCCAGTCTTGTTGCCATCCCGGTGTATGTAAAGCAGAACATCAGTTTCTTGGAGGCTGGATCTTGTGGTCGTCTGGATATCACCATCGGGCCCAAGCAGACCATGGGGAAAACGGTGGAGGGCTTGATGGTCACAGTCCACATGCCTAAATCTGTGCTCACTGTTAACCTCACAGCCACACAGGGGACCCACACTTACGATCTTGCCACTAAGGTAGAAGATCTTTGTGTGCCACTAATGTCATGACACAGTTTCAACAGTTTGTAATCTACCTCAGCATTAAAACAGTTGCAAATTAAACGTGCAATTATTATTTTTATCATGCCTAGATTTTAAATAGCCAGCAATTAGTGGATTAATATGAAATGGCATTTTGTTATATTGGTCTCACTTTAAGGTTTTTTTTTGTTTTTTTTAATAGGTGCTGGTCTGGGATATTGGAAAACTAAACCCCCAGAAGCTCCCAAATTTACGAGGGAGTCTGAGTTTGCAGCCCGGGGTCCCAAAACCTGAAGATAACCCGTCACTCAACATTGACCTGAAGATACAGCAGCTGGCCATATCAGGTAACTCTCTTTGTAGCTGTTGAGAGACTTTTTTTCCCTGAAAAAAATATTGTTTTAATGACTTTCAAAGTTTGGGGTATTTGTTATTTAAGTCTTGGAGCTGTGATATAACATTTAGATGTTAGGGGGAAGGCCATGACCTCAAAGACAATGAGACTATTCATTGACAGCATGAGGCATCGTTGTCAAGCTGTGACCACTGCTGAAAAATCAGCCAGACAAACTATTGAGATAATGACCTCCTTGTGTTATACCTGTTACTGTTGCTCATTTTTGTTTCGATAAATAAATCCATGTGGAGAAACTGCCTTTCTTCTACTTAAATTTCCTGCTTTTTTTTTTTTTATAACTTATAATATCATAGTTTTAGGGACTTCTTTCCAATTACTCCACTTTCTCTATTATTACCTTTACTCTGTCTCTCTTTAAATGTTTTTTTCTGAAAGCCAGGCTTTACTTAGTCAAGCAAATCAGGTTTTTGGTGTTTCGAACATGTTCTTTTGGCAGAGGACATAAAAAAAAACTAAAACAAATTGCATTTCTTTATTCAAAATGTTGTGAGTCAGGAGCAGAATAAAAGATTCAGTTTGAAAAAGAGCTTATTAGTGGCGTAGAAAATCTGCTGGGCGGGACACAAGCTCCCTGCTCCAAATTCTCAGCTACGGGGAGGGGAAAGGGGACGGGGTTGCTCCTCGTCAACAATCCCGCCTCTGACTCGGAAGCAACTTTCTAATGAACTATTGGCACTCTGCAGAAATTATGTCCTAGAAAACAACTTTTATGTTTTTGTTAAAAATGGCATAATCTGCTTTTTGTAACTTTATGCTGTTGCTTTGAATTGCTCAGTTATTCATTTATCTCTGGTTTTATCATAAAGCCCTTTGGGACCCTGATGGCTTTGTAAAGAGCAATATACGTAAATTCCACTTGTTAAAAAGGAGGGATGAAATGACATAACTTTGTTTTTAAATCATAATATTTAAGATGATCCTGTCTGAATTTAAACATTCTAATAGTTTTTTTTATTTTTTTATTCAGTCTATTCAGTTTCATTTATTCCTCCTCTCGTATTGTGTCTTGTTTAAGGTCATGGCGGCAGCATGAAGGGTTGATGAAATGCAGCGTTTTGTATTTCACATTGATCTGCTCATGTTGTTCCGTCCTCTCTCTGCAGGTCTGAAAGTGAGCCGTCTGGACATGTACGGGGAGAAGTACAAACCCTTTAAAGGGGTCAAATACTTGACTAAAGCAGGAAAATTTCAGGTGCGGACTTAAATAACGATCCAGTGCGGCAGATACATCGGATCTGAAACGCTCGCTCTGCTCTTGACTTAGCCTTTGCTGTACGTTAAGTATCTGACATTACTAATGAAAATTATGCAGATTAACAATTATTTATCTCATGTTATATGTAATTTATGTTTTTGTGGCCTGTAAAGGGAAGCCTTAACAATCAATGTGACCTTATTGAACTGCTTAAAGTTTGTATTTCGTTTATGTTTGCTACATTGCATAGGTAGATTCTGACTATTGCTTTACTCTTTTGTAATTTAACCCAAAATCTTGCCTAAGGGAAATGTTGAGCTTTGAAAAATGAGGATTGAGACGGACTGCCTTTTTGCTACACCTCTTGATATTTGCCAAAAATGCAGAGAAGATTTTCAAACTTTGTAACGTATATCCAGTTTTGTATCCATTTATTTATTTTTCAAATACCTAATCTCGTAGATTCAGCTCAGGATGCTTTTGCACAAATTCGCTTTATTAAGGTGACCTTGTAGGAGCAGTTCAAGGCACTCGGCACAAAACACACAACTGCATTTTTAGGAGAACATCAGGGCACAAAGTGTAACTTAACCAAGAGTTGCTTTTAGGAATTCATGCTTTATTTTTGTGTCAAAAATCACTTTTTCTAAAGTTTTGCATCCGTTTGAATGCAGCTAAACTATTCTGCACAGCATTTGCACAATCAAATATCTTTGTGGAAAATACTATTTCTATCCTCTTGTATGAAGTTGAATCTCTATTCCAATTTATAAGAATTCCTATTAAAACTTTATGCTAATAATTGTGTCTTTTTTTTTTTAACCATTGCAGGCAATTTTGGGTTATTTTATATGTGGAACATAATTCGAATGAATTAGGAGGCTGACTCCTGTCATCTTTAAAGTCATTTATTCTTTCAAGGCACGGCAGATGTGTTGGCAGGGCGAGAGTCCATCATAAAACATTCTGGTTGTAAATGAAAACAGCTTCCACACAGTTTCGCGTCTTGAGGCTTTAAGTGAGGGACTAGTCACTGCTACATGCTCAAAAAAAACGTGCTGCTTAGTCCTGACTATCATCGTTTTAGGAGAAAAGAGGCAGCAAATATTAAAAAAACTTCTTTCCAATTAAAAAAAAGGATTAAACTATGCTTTAACTGATTAATAGGCTTTTTTTATTCAGTTCTAGGTTTATCAAAATTTGGTTCTAAGCCTTAAAAACAGGCTGCTTGCTAGATTGACAGCCTCCTACTGAACTTTATGCTTTAAACCACCAGGGTTGTATGGAAAAAATGTGTTGCACCAAAAGTTTGGAGAAGAAGGTATTGGAAGGATGCTTTAAATTCCCAACAGTTCAACTGTTACAGAGTGTGCAAGCACCAAAAATACAAAACAGAGAAAAAATGGTTCAAAAGAGACACATACGTCCAAGCATCTTCTTTTTTTTGTTTCCTTTTCTTTCTTGAGAACAGGCCTCAAAATAACACAATAGGATGCAGAAAATGAGCTGCATTGTAGATAAACACCTGGATACTAAGAGTTAAGACAATCTGATGTGCCTTACAGTAACCAAAAACAAATCCTTTGGCATTGTTTTTTACTCCTCAACTCACTAAAAAACATTTTGAACTTGTCTCTTCTTTTGCCATTCTTTTGTTTTTGTTCTTGCAGCCTATAAAGAGTCACCTCAAAACGGACAACAACCAATCAATTTTTAAAATTTCTTAAGCATTCAACCCTAAAGACGTTTCAGTTATTCAAGTATAAACATGATCAGTGACGAGGAGATCCTCCATGACGGATCAGAGTCCCACAGGACTCCCCATTTGTGTCAAACTCTGAATATAACTGAGTGTTGTCTGCAAAATAAAAGACTGTCAAATTGTATATACAACAGGCAATATGAAACTCTGTGAAAAAAAAAAAAAGCAAAGTAAACATCTGTTAGAAGTCTAGCATCTTTTTGTGTTAGATTTAATAAAATAGAAAAAAAAATCATGCAAAAAATATATACCGGCTATTGGATAAAGTTTTGTAACACAACATACCAAAAAAATATATATATATATATATTCAAAATAGTCTCAGAAAAGCAGCAGTGTAAAGCTGTGCTCACTCCAGTAAACGAAACCTGCAGGGCATCACATCTCACAGTTCTCTTGCTGAGAATGCCTTAAAGTCCTGGACAGCACAAACTGCTGCAGAAACCTAGGGTTTGTGCTCCTGATCAGTGGTTTCCTGATATCAGTCACGGAGGCTTTACTGGTACCAGGGGGTTTTCCGGACCCAGCGCAGGGTGAACCCCGCGTCGGTGCGGATCTTGATGGAGGCTGCCTCTGCTTCTCTGACCGTCTCCTTCACCGACTGCATCAGATTTTGGGCGTTGTGAACCAGCATTTCAGTGGCCTGGTCAAAGAGATGTGAAGAAAGTTTTTAAAATTATAACTTTTCCAAGACCATTGTGAGAACATTGTTTGGTTTTTTCAGTACTGTTTGGATCAGTTCTCTGCCTTTAAAAGTGTAAGTTATGATTAGAAATTAGTTTTGAAATGATGGACACATTGTACAAAAACAAACAGAACATCAAATTAAATCATGAAGAAGTGTAAAAACTACTTCAAAGCTAACCAAAAAAAAGAAGATTTTTTTACTCAAAGACCCACTCCAATGAAAATCTAATTTCTCCGATACTGCTCCCAATTTTTGTTGCACTGGTACCATTGAGTTGGGGATGTGAGGAGCTGTAAGCTAGCGGAGGAGCATGTAAACAGTTGGGAAGTGTGGGCAGGCTCACACCGCAATTGTTCCACTCACAACTCTGAGGTGAATTTCTGATGAACTTTTGCTGCACTGCTGAAACTGTATCCTAAATAACGACAGGTTTTTTTTAATATTTGGGCTAAAAACGTCATAATCCTAATTAAAAGAAAACTGAAAACACTTAAAATAGACTGAAAGATGATTGAAGTTGGACTTCAACAACATCCTCAGGCGAGGCCCATAGTGCTGAAATGTGGGCTTGCTGTGGGTTTTTGTTCAGACCGTGGGGACCCCCTAGCAGAGGACCTGAGGCCTCTGGAAGGGCCATAAACTAAAAGCAGTTTTGAAAAAAAATTAAATTTCAATTCCATTGTGTAACTTAGAAACTAATGAAAGGATCTGATTAAGGCATGTTAGAGTATGCAGGTTTCATTCATCTGGGATTCTTATAGATCTCCACACTGAACAGAACAGGACAACAATTACCGTAAGGTGTTTTATTATTTGGCTAATTCCTCGATATCTGTGAATCTAAACTTAATGAGTGTTGAAATGTAGAAAAATACAGTAAATTAATACTATAAACTATTAAAGTTTCAGCATAAGGGCTTTTACAGTAACTTATATGTCAGTTTAGAGAAAAGTCTTCTTTCTCTTTCGGCTTTTCCCATCAGGGGTCGCCACAGCGAATCATCCTTTTCCACCTCACTCTATCATGGACATCTTCTACCCTAACATTAGCCAACTTCATGTCCTCTGTTAAGACATCCATATATCTCCTCTTTGGCCGTCCTCTTGCCCTCCTGCCAGGCAGCTCCATCTCCAACATCCTTCTACCAATATATCCACTATCCCTCCTCTGAATATGTCCAAACCATCTCAGTCTTGCTTCTCTGACTTTGTCGCTAACACAGGCAACATGAGCCGTCCCTCTGATGTACTCGTTCCTTATCCTGTCTAACCTGGTCACTCCTAAGGAGAACCTCAACATCTTCATCTCCGCTACCTCTATTTCAGCCTCTTGTCTCTGTCTCACTGCTACCGTCTCTAATCCATAGAGCAGAGCTGGTCTCACCACTGTCTTGTACACCTTTCCTTTGAGTCTTGCTGACACTCTTCTGTCACACAACACTCCTGACACTTTCCTCCACCCGCTCCAACCTGCCTGCACTCGCCTCTTCACCTCTTTTCCACACTCCCCATCACACTGAACTGTTGACCCCCAGTACTTAAACTCCTGCACCTTCTTCACCTCAGCCCCCTGTAACCTAACGCTTCTACCTTGATCCCTCTCGTTCAGACACATGTATTCTGTCTTACTACGACTGACCTTCATGCCTCTTCTTTCCAGAGCAAACCTCCACCTCTCTAGCTCTTCCTCCACCTGCTCTCTACTCTCACTGCAAATTACAATGTCATCCGCAAACATCATTGTCCATGGAGATTCCTGTCTTACCTCATCTGTCAGCCTGTCCATCAGCAGAGCAAACAAGAAGGGACTCAAAGCTGATCCTTGGTGTAGTCCCACCTCTACCTTGAACTCCTCTGTCTGACCTACAGCACATCTCACCACCGTCATACTTCTCTCATACATGTCCTGAACTACTCTGACATACTTTTCTGCCACTCCAGACGACCTCATACAGTACCACAGCTCCTCCCTCGGCACCCTGTCATACGCCTTCTCTAAATCTACGAACACACAATGCAGCTCCTTCTGACCATCTCTGTACTTTTCCAACAACATTCTCAAAGCAAATATGGCATCAGTGGTGCTCTCACGGGGCATGAAACCATACTGCTGCTCACAAATCTCCACCTTCTTCCTAAGCCTGGCTTCTACTACTCTTTCCCACAGCTTCATTGTGTGGCTCATCAACTTTATTCCTCAATAGTTGCTGCAGTTCTGCGTGTCACCCTTGTTCTTAAAGATCGGGACCAGAACGCTTCTTCTCCATTCCTCAGGCATCTTTTCACTCTCTAAAATCCTATTGAACAACTTTGTTAGAAATTCCACTGCTGTCTCTCCTAAGCACTTCCATACCTCCACAGGTACGTCATCAGGACCAACGGCCTTTCCGCTCTTCATCCTTTTCAGAGCCTTCCTAACCTCATCCTTTCCAATCTCTGCTACTTCCTGCTCCACAACAACCACATCTTCCTCCCTTCTTTCCCTGTCATTTTCCTCGTTCATCAGCTCCTCAAAATACTCCTTCCATCTTTTCTGTACACTCTCCTGGGTTGTTAGCACCTTTCCATCTCTGTCCTTAATCACCCTTATCTGTTGCACGTCCTTCCCATCTCTGTCTCTCTGTCTGGCTAGCCTGTACAAGTCCTTCTCTCCTTCCTTTGTGTCTAACCTGTCATATAGCTCATCGTAAGCTTTCTGTTTGGCCTTTGCCACCTCTCTCTTCACTCTACGCTGCGCTTCCTTGTACTCCTGTCTACCTTCCTCAGTCCTTTCTACATCCCACTTCCTTTTAGCCAACCTCTTCCTCTGGACGCATTCCTGTACTTCCCCATTCCACCACCAAGTGTCTTTACCGTCTTTCCTCTTTCCAGATGACACACCTAGCACCTTCCTACCTGTTTCCCTGATAATCTCTGCTGTAGTTTCCCAGTCATCTGGAAGCTCATCCTGACCACCCAGGACCTGTCCCAACTTCTGCCTAAATTCTTCACAAGTTTCTTCATTCTGTAGCTTCCACCACTTTGTCTTCTTTTCTGTTTTCCCTCTCTTCTTCTTCCTGACCTCCAGAGTCATCTTACACACCACCATGCGGTGCTGTCTGGCTACACTCTCTCCCACCAACACTTTGCAGTCATTAACCTCTCTCAAATGACCTCGTCTACATAGGATGTAGTCCACCTGAGTACTCCTACCTCCACTTCTGTATGTCACTCTATGTTCCTCTTTCTTCTGGAAGTAAGTGTTAACTACAGCCATTTCCATCCTCTTTGCAAAGTCCACCACCATCTGTCCCTCCAGATTCCTTTCCTTCACACCAAACCTGCCCATCACCCCCTCATCACCTATGTTGCCCTCACCAACATGCCCATTAAAGTCTGCTCCAATAACAACTCTCTCTCCTCTGGGAAAACTCTCTATGACCTCATCCAACTCACTCCAGAATCTTTCCTTCACTTCTAACTCACAGCCAACCTGTGGCGCATACCCACTGACTACATTCACCATCACCCCTTCAATTTCTAACTTTAGGCTCATCATCCTGTCTGAGACTCTTTTCACCTCTAGAACACTGTTTACAAACTCCCCCTTCAGAATCACTCCTACCCCGTTTCTCTTCCTATCAACACCATGATAGAACAGTTTGTATCCTCCTCCCAATACTACGTGCCTTGCTGCCCTTCCACCTTGTCTCCTGCACACACAGTACATCTACCTTCCTTCTCTCCATCATGTCTGCCAGCTCTCTGCCTTTCCCTGTCATTGTGCCAACGTTAAGAGTCCCTATTCTCAAACCTATGTTCCTGCCTTTTCCCTTCTCTCTCTGGCCACGGACCCTTCTGCCTCCCCTCTTTCTTCGACCAACAGTAGTCAAATTTCCACCGACACCCTGTAGGTTAACAGCATCGGTGGCGGTAGTTGTTAACCCGGGCCTCGACCGATCCGGTATGTCTAAAGTGTTGTGAATGATTCGCATGGTTGTTTTGGCAATTTTTACGCCGGATGCCCTTCCTGACGCAACCAACTCTATTTATCCGGGCTTGGGACCGGCACAGAAGTAACTGGCTTGCAACTCCTGTGGCTAGATTTCAGTTTAGAGAAAAGTAATGTTCTGATTTGAGTCTTTTCGTGTTTTTGTGTGCTGTTGTTGTTGTTGTGGGTTACCTGCTCTGACTCCTCTTCACTGATGTTTGTGCGGCCCAGCATGGTGGCTTTGACAGTGGAGAGGATCTTCAGCTGAGTACTGATGGTAGGGATTCGCTCACAGACCTGGTGAAAGAAAGTGTAACTTCTTTTATTATTTTATACTTTTGTAGACCAAGCTGTGGTCAAATATCATGGTTGGTTTCCATCTAGAAAATTGACTACTTGCTGTAGTTCATCCTCACACCCATCTTCCATTCCAACCAGTAAAAACTTTAATTTAACTCATTACAAGTTTAGGATGTTGGTCTTTTCATTTCACAGAAAGCTTTAAGCTTTAAAGCAGATTGCATCCATAAAAATAACAAAAAAAATCACAGATAACAAGGCATAAAAAGATTCACGATGAGACAAAATTAATTAGGTTCCAATTAGGTTCAAGTGATATGCAAATTTAGGTTTCTGAGGAGTTCTTAATTTCTGTTAATATCTGAGGCAGTTACGATAAATCTTTGTGATTGCTATATAGACAATCTCCTTACCTGCAGCAGGTTAGTTCTGATTCGCCTGTCAGTGCACTGTTTTGCCACCTCTTTGGCCAGTCTTGTGACTTCATCCGAAGCCTTGGCGATGTCCTTAGCGCATTGAATCAGCGCTCTTTTGTTCCCGCTCCCCCCGCGCACCAGCCGAGACATTTCTGCCATCAGCAGAGCCATCCTCTTGGCTGCTGCTATGATGTCGTTACCCTGCAGAGAAAATATAAATGTATATATGATCAGGGAAAAACAGACTTTTGGATGGAAAACATCCCCATATTCTTCATAATCAAGTGCAGCTCAGTGTGAAAACGAAAGTTTACTGGTGATAATGAGCTGTAGAAGCAAAATAAGCTTTAAATGGATAAATGGTTTGCAGCAAGCAGCATGCAGCCCTGATGGATGTAGTCACTCTTCAATGATCACAGGTGATCATAGCTGAATTTAGTTGCTATCATTTGATCACATTGATGTTAGTATTTGTGTGGTAAGGTGATCAGTGCAGTCCTTGGAAGCAGAAACAAGCGATTATTCAGCTCAAGCCTGCAGTACAATAGTGTTCATCACTCAGAAGACTTTGGGAAACCGTCATCTTTGGCTCTACACAATGACTGACAACAGGAGTAAATGAAAATAAAGCACCTGATTCATTTTTGAACCTCTTAAACCCATTTGTGAACAAAAGGGAAGGAGTCGTAAAGCCTGTTCCAGGTTGCGTTGCAGCAAACAAGCTTTCCATTACCTTGGTTCATGACCTGTGGTTTCAATCTCCAAGCAGCATCATCATCATTTTGTGCAAAACGTTCAGCAAATGCAGCAGTAACAACAGCAGTCACAGCTGTTTGGAGGTTTCCTTGGTGGTGGCGGCGGATGCACAGCTCTTTGTTGGCACAGCCCAGTCACCGTGGTGAACGTGTCTGTTTGCATGCTCGGTTGTGTGGTACGTGCATGAGTGTGCGGGGTCAAAGAGTACTTTTAACTCTCCCAGATGTTCAGAATGCTGGGAATTTTTCACAAATACTGTCTGACCCACATGCACTTGTGTGTGCACTCATGTATGTGTGCAGACCTTGCTGGACCACTTGCGCGCCTCCTGGTGGAGAGACTGGGCAGCTGCCAGAATGGGTTGATTGACAGGCTGGTTGGATGGCATCATCAGCAGTTCTGGCTCATAGTCATCCTCACCATCAGTAAACTCATCTTCATCATCTACCTCCCTCTCCTCTACTGCCTCCTCATCCTCAGGCTGGGTCAGGCAGAGGGATGATGGGGAGGGAGGGATTGTTGGCAGCAGTTCACAGAGCAGCATCAGATGGGATCAGGGGGGAAAAGGAAAGATCAGGGAGGTGAGAGCAGGAGGGGGATATAAAAAAAAAGGAAAAAAAAAGAAGAAAGCCAAAAATGGCAGGAGGGGAAAGGAAGTGTAGGAAGAGGAGGCATTTAATAGAGTAAGACAGCCACTCGATGGGAGAAAAACAAACAGGTTTTGGGAGGTTGATCAGCCTGGGGAAACAGTCGAGACAAGGAGGTGAAGATGCCACACACAAAAAACAGCTCTAATGGGAGGGGGGCGCAGGATAGAAAAGCAGAATGAGGTGCTTGAAGCAATGACTGCTGGCATCTCTCTAGAGTACTCATCTATTGTGTCTACACTACACTATTGTGAGACAGATTTGTAAATCAATCCTAGTTTAAAGATCCCAAAACAACTGCAAACAAACCACTGAGAGCAATACTGAAGGAAGAATGGTCGTGAGATACAAAGCTACATGATAAGTAAAGGCCCTTTCCACTGTAAATGTAGTTGATAAACAGCAGACAGAAAGGCCACGTGAACAGAATGGTGATGAAACAAACTTGTTTGGATACAAACGCTCATTGGGTGTCTTTTGAACCGACCTTGCTCGACCACTTGCGTGCCTCGTCGTGCAGCTGCCGTGCCGCCACCATCATGGGCTCGCTGAGCACCTCGCCTGCTTTCTGCTCCGGAAACTCCTCGTCCTTTTCCTCTGGTGGAGGAGGCCGGGGTGGAGGCACTTCTCCCTCCGGTAAGGGGGGTTTGGGTGGAGCCTGCTCATCACTCACCTGGAAAGTTATCAGAGGCACACATTACCGTTAGATATTAGATATACTTCTGAAAGCTATCCATGATGATTGATCAAATGTTAACAGACAAAACTGAAAATATTACAAATGAAAATCATGAATTAAACTGTTCTTAAAGTGAGGAACTGGGAAGTTGCTCCTCAAATGGTTTTATTTACAAGAAATATAGTTAAAAAAACAATTGAACAGCTGAATATATCAGTGTTTTTGGTTGTTAACATGTTAGAATTTGATGTAATCCATTATCGTTTAATTGAGAAAAAACCAGTATTTTATTGATTTATAAAATCAGATAGTTATTTGCAGTTGTTTGTAAACTCTGATGTAAAACTGCAAATTGATGGTAGATAGAAATATGAGCCAATTAAAAGAGCTCCCACTTAAGTGTTGAACAGGCTTTAAAACCTCAAGACAGTCAGATGTGGGTCTAAAACTGAGGGGAACATTCAGCAGAGTCATGGAGGATATCAAGGTCTAAAACTCCAACTGAGTTAAAAAGTTGGAATCTCCACTGTTACATTTTACTTCTAGTTCTGTGGCTTAAAAGTTTAGGTAATTAGGAATTTGGAGGATTAGATGTGCTTACATGGAGCTGATCCAGGTCAGGGGGTGGAGGAGGGAAGTCTGGTTCCTGAGGCTGAAAAGCCTCTCTAACTTTTCCTACTGCAGCCAGGATCCTCAAACATGAGTCCAAATATGCTTTTTGTAGAGCTGCATACAAGAAGGGGACTTAAAACAGCAAGCAAAAAGCGTCTTCCCTATGTTTAAACACTTTCCTGCCCTGTACCTTTGTCCTGAATGTTCCCAGCCACTGCCTTGGCGTCCATCACCATTGGTGAGATGGTATGTGAGAGGATGTCGGATGCGTGCTTTACGCAGTCTCGGAACCGCGGATCCTCTGAGTTTTCAACTTCCCTCTTGGCCACTAACAGGACCCTGTTAGCTCGTCTTGCTATGCTTGTTGCCCCGGCAACAAGCATTTGAGGCTGAACATTCGCCATTGCAACCCTACACTTGTCAATATCTTTCTTTATTGCCTCCTCAGAAGCGTCTAGCAGAGATTTGGTGTCAATGGCTTCATCCACCAAACCTGAGGATCCACGCATTGATATGTTAGACATTGATTTTGCAGCATTTCTTGGCGAATACCAAAATACAGAAAAAGTTTTTCACCAGTGAGTCTCTCCACATTGTCAATCCATTGGTTCTTCATGGTGTCGAAATGCTCGTAAGCTGCTTTGTTCCCAGGATTTCTAAGTAAAATCCGAGCAGCGGAGGTCACCTGGAAATGTATATATTTTTTTTAAACTCTGACACTGTTTGACACCTACTTCTTGATATTATGCAAACATATGAATCAGGCATACCTGCGGCGTAAGCTCCCTGGCATGTTTCACAGTAGCATGGATGCCCTCTACTGTATTTTTATTGGCCGTTCCCACAGCAGCAGCCTTCTCTGCTGTCGCTCCCAAACGACTTGCATGGGTTTCAAAATTTCCTGCACGCTCTTCAAAAACCTTAAAGAATGTTAAATTATGAATGTAGCTGTGCAGCAGTTAAGCAAACAGATGATGGAGGAAATCAAATACCCAACAGCTTCAGGTGAAGGTGTTTTTGTGTGTTGCTTGCCTCCTCTCTGTTGGGGGCATCAGGTGGAGCAGTTGCAGCCACAGCCAGCAGCTTGATTGGGGTCGTGGTGTCACTGAAAACATCTGATACCTCCTGGGTCATCACCTCCTGCATGTGTTGTCTCAGGTCCTATTAGCATCAGAAGGATGTGTATTTGAACACTAGGTGGCGCTCTGAACTTTCTATACATTTAAACACCTCCTCAAAGCTCTCATAATTTTTTTATTGCATTGATTTATTCACAAATATGTTCAGATTTTAGTTTCTTCAATACTTTGTTACAAAAGAAATGTGTTTATGGATTTTTTTTAAGAAACCTTGAGGGAGTCCTGCAGTTGTGCAGCTGTCACTCGTGCATGAGGTGCCTCAGCCTCCCCCCTGCCTGCCATGTCTGCTAAAGCAGCCATCAGCCCCTCTGTTCGGTCGCAGCGTCCGATCATATCCTGTCGGTACGGGCCTAACAATCCTGCTGCCAGCCTCCTTCCCTCCCCAACCATTCCTCTGATTGCTGCCTGACCTGTGGAATGAGACAAGAACCACATCTCACACCACATCTTGGGTCTTTAAGAAGCAGAAAAATACACTTTTGTAGTCCAGCAAAAAGGCTGAACTACAAGTATTTTCCAGCATATTGTATAGGCGGATTATTATTAGTATTATATGTTCTGCCATACTGCTACCTGTAATCCATTGAATCCTCTCACACTCTGATCCCACATGAAAGCATGGGAGAAAAGAGGACAAAGAACATGCTCTGAAAAAGCAGAAACACGCCACCAAAAAGCAAGACAATAGTGCTTCTAGGAAAAAGTTAGTAAATTTGTGATTCGTGCATAACAGTAATCAGAGCGATCATTTGAGAAAGCGGGACAGCCATGTTTCGGGAGAAGCACAACACTCTTTATGACACTTTGACAACTTCTGCACCACTGTCAGTAGCGCTGAAGTCCTCTATCCTGGATGTTCTTACCTACGCCTCTGTCATCAACACCTGGGTTGTTCACCCAGCGGAGGGCCTGCTCCATTTTGCCCTCCAAGGTCACAGCAGGCTTGGCTGGTCTCATGTTGGCCACAGCTCGATTGGTTTTGGACTGAAGCGTCAGGAGGGCTCCTCCTATCTGCTTTGCGAGTGCACGAGCTTCTGGGCTGTCACCTTTACCCCTGAGACACAAACACAAATTAATTATGGGGCATGCAAAATGAAATAAAATAACTTTGGGGAGAGATTAATCACGGAGCACAATCTTTCCACCCATTAATTCTAGGATTGTGGTAAATGCACAAGGACATCCATGACTGGATGTGCCACAACTTATTTCAGTTAAACACAAATAAAACTGAGGTCTTTGGGACTAAAGAGACATGGTTCGAGGTTTCTACAGAGCTTCAATCTATTAAAAAAAAAAAAAAACACCAACCAGGCCAGAATGTGGGTGTAATGATTGACACAGACCTAAATTTTAACAAACAGATTAAGGCGGTCAAAAAAATCAGCCCAGTATCATCTCAGAAATATTTTGAGGATTAAAGATTTGATGTCTAAACCCGACCTGGAGAGATTTGTGTGTTCATCTTTAGTTGACTTGACTCCTGTTACAGTGTTTTTACAGGACTGGTCTGCCTGTCTGCCAGAGGATAGACTTCAAAGGTTTTTTTTTTGGCCATTTTTGAAGATTAAGCACCAAAATACATGATTGAGATCCTGACCCCGTTATGTACCAGCCAGACCTCTCCAGACATCTGGACCAAGTCTTTTATCAGAACATGGAGAACCTGCATTCAGATTCTATGCTCTACAGATCTGGAACAAACTTCCTAGAAAACCTTTGAAACACTGAGTTTATTTAAATTTAGCTTAAAGACTCACCTGTTCCTAGCTGCATTTGATTATATTTTATTCAAAAGTTTACATCTGGACTGTTACTAAGTTTAGTTAAAATTAAATTCTTTGTAACTTTCTTTAAATGTGTATTTCAGTGATCACCCCTTTAACATTTCTTTTAAATGTCCATTTTATTGTAAAGTGCTTTGAGTTGTCTTTGTACACCAAAAGCACTACAAAAATAAACGTATCTTGTCCACAGTACTTCTTGATTAAATGACACCTTTAAAGGAAAATCCCACTTTTAAGACGTGTTTCTCCTTATTTGGCTTGATAAAATCAAGCTGTGTTTTTACATGAATAAAATTCAGATTGGAAGCGCTGCTGTTGTTAATCAGTCAGATTATGATAAAAGCTTTGAGAATTTTTATTGCGTCCTTGTACAGTGAGTTCTCAGAGGAATGCATCGCAGATTTATCTATGACAAACATGCTGTGAAAGGACTTCCTGTCTCAGAATATTACATCCTTTTACAAAGCCGCTTTGTTTTGTTTTCATTGTTTGAATCTACAAATTTCTTGTAGTTTCTTTTAGTGATAAAATAGAAATTAAAGGTGCTATGCAATAAGTTTGTATTTTGCCATAACTCTCCAATTAATCAGAACAATTAAATCGGATAAGAAAAACGAAAGTGGTATTTACACTTTCACTAGAGTTGCCCCCATTGTTTTAACCATAAGCTTAAAAATAAATGCCCCTATACTTTATTTGAATACTTAAGTTTACACCTTATTGGAAGCCTGATACCCCCAGGTCTAAAGGCAACAACATATTTTCTAGGCTGGGAAAACATGCCACCTATTGCTGACATGCAGCTGCAATCTGAGCCTATAAAAGATTTCCTAGGAAACAAGTCACAATGCATGATTTATGATGCCTGTGTGAGAGTGGTAACAGCTTACTGTTTGCGGAGCTCTGCAAGTCTGGTGGTGAGCCCAGCAATCTCACTGATGGAGCGCAGGATGTCATCTCTCTCTTTGGGGTCGTCACATAGATCTGCTATACGTTTGGCTTCTGCCAGCAAGGCTCTGATGTTCTCTTCCCCCTCTGGGCCCCCATTGGGATCAGCCAGCCATGCCTAACAATATACATATATTATGCTTATACATACAATTAATATCACGATAGAGTACAAAGTGAATATGGTCTTATAAAGAGTTTATGCATAAAAATCTGTGCCCCAGTTATCTAACATGTTACATTTTATTTGGGTGTTTTTAACATGTTTTTGTGGCATTTTACTCACAATATCAAGAAAATTAAACTTACATTTGTATCTTCTTTAGTATTTCTTTATTTAAATTGTTGTGAATCCAGAGCAGACAAAGAAAAAGCCATTTGAAAGAGCTAGGTGCTACAACAGCTCCCTGCTCTACTCCATTTTGTAGAATCTACTTATAGATGGCCAGATCCTTGTACGTTTTCCTCGTCTGAGCTGGAATCTGGCTCAAAACTGTATAACTAGATGGCCCTAATATTGCTCACCATTTTGGTTACACCGTTAATGTTAGGGGTGTGAGAGGCTGTTTGCTAGCCGGAGAGGGTCTAAACAGATGGATGATGGGAAGTCAGGGGAGGCTAACTCTGCCAACAGTCCCATCCACAACTCAGAGATGAATTTCTAATGAACTACTGCCGCTCTGCAGAAACTATGTCCTAGAAAACGGCACAGGTTTTTGATTTAGGCTAAAAATGGCATAATCTTAATTAAAAGATCACAGGGAACACTTTACAATACATCATAAGCTGATTGGAGTGGATCTGTAACGAATAAAAAGAGCTGAATTCCTAACATATTTTTCATGTTATCGTCTCTCCATCCTGCTTTATATATGTCATAAATTTGGATTACCTTCAAATTTCATATTCATTCTTCTCCTGTGCAATTCTTTTGACTTAAAAATACTGATATATATATATAAAAGGACAATAGAAAGTATATTTAATTTAGCTGTTAATAAAGTTTTTCTGTCACACCTGTGCAGCGTCCAGCCTCCTGGCGATAGCCTGCTTTGCACTGATCAATGCCTCCAGTCTGCGTGCAGCACTGTCCACTTTGCCATATAACAAATCTAAGCCCTGTGAGCACTGTCCTGCACGCTGCACACAACCGGGGGTTGGTCCCTGACCTCTGGCAGAAACAAATGTGGTACTTTACGTTAGTTTTGTGAAAGAGACTGTACGCAAAAGTGCTTTCACTCACAATCACAATAAAACACTACCTGGCTCGTAGATCTGCAATCTGATCAGTCATTTGTCCAAGAGCCTTAGTGGTCGCCAGAACGTCTTTCCTCTCTTTCCCAGCACACAGCTCTCCCACTTTACCAGCTTCGTCTAGAATAACTCGCAATGCTAGCTCACCAGAGTCTCCTGAAGAAAAGGATGTGGTACTGCAGGTCTTTTATCAAAAACTACAAAAAGACAGAGAATTATTCGATCTTTTTCCTAGATTAAACACATAATTACCAGGTTGCCCATGAGGGTCTTTGAGCCAACTTTTAGCTTGTGCCATCCTTGACTCAATCAAAGCCAGAGATCTCTTCAAAGCCTCCATGTCCTGAAACAGGGAGAGAATAACGCAACAAGTGAGTAAAAACCAGTATAGCTTAAATATACTATCAAATCTAACGTGGCTTTTGTGTTTTTGCAAAAGGAATTTTATTGTTCTGTGAAAACAAATCAACTAGAAATCCACAAATAAAAGGGAGCAGAACATTTCAATGAAATGTGTGGGACAAACACAAAAATTGAGGAATTCTTCAACGATGGTAAAAATTCGAAAAGCAATATGAATACCTTAAAAAAATACTTTAAGGTATTCAAAAATAATGATTTTCTAAAATATGCGAATACCTCAAACTGTAAATGTTTACTTTTTATTTTTACAGTATTTTATAGAAAAAGTAGCAAGTAGATATTTTTTTCATGAGTGTGAACATTTTTAATGCATAATATTTCAGCTCTCCACTTGTTCTTCGTTTAATATTGTCAGACCAGCATAGAAAAGCATGTTTTTCTCTTTTTTTGTATAATTTGAACCAAAGGTAATCTCATATCTTTCTACATAGAAAAAAACAATCTTAAGTTTTTGATGGCATCGTGAATAATTTTGGAAAAAATAAAATAAAGATAAAACCAAACAATAAAGGTTTTTGTTTAAAAATAGGTATATTTTTAAGACCAAAAATTAAAAGCTATGACTCAGTTAAACACTTTACGGATGGAAAGTAAAAGGAATTCATTAAATCCTAGAAATGCAAGACTCAGTGCAGAACCATGCAGTCCGAACACAAGCAGATCACAGCTTAGGTCTGATAAAAGAATAAACACAAAAAGCTCAAACCTTGTATTATGTTCTATTATTCTATTTTCTTTTAATTCATAATGTAGACACCTTGACAAACATATGTTGGGAAACAGAGATCTGAGAGTAAACTTTGTACCTGAACCCAAGATAGCTTTTCTATATTGAATGTGTCTTTTAAAAAAAATCTATAGATTTCTATGAATCCCAATCCAAGAGCATCATCAGGAAGCTGCAGCCTTTTCACCACAGGTCATAAAGTGCTTGTAGCCCATACAATAAGTATGCAGCATTCATCAAACCAACAATGGGCATCCACACGCACATACAGACAGATCTTTAAGGACGTAAGCAAATAAACATGCAGTTTTACCTGTTGGACTATAAAAAGTACATTCTAACTTTCACATGAATGGCATACCTGGCTGCTGTTAACTGATAAAACCTTACAGGCAAAATGTTTTATGCTCATGATGCCAGCTCTGTCACAGCCAGCAACACAAGAAACAATAATGGAAATGACAGAAAAATTTCTTAATCAGTTTGGGGTTAAACATTCATTTCAAAAATTTCATTTGTTTGTCTCCATTTTACCAAATGGAGACAAACAGTTGCAAACAGAAGTCTTGGCATTTAATCAGTCCTAAAACTATACGTGCTGACCAGAAGACTAAAGTACAGTGCTTTTGAGTACCAGAGAGACACGCTTCCTTCTCAGTCACACACATATACACATGTACAGTTACATGCTGGGAATGTGGACGGGCTGGGGGAGAGAAACAGGCTTACCTTCTACGACAACAGAGGAGAAAGATAAAAAAAGAAAAAGATAAACCAGGAGTTAAACTAGCAAGCAAAAAATAAAGTGGAGACACAAAAGTAAAGAGGGAGTTTTTTCAGAATTGTAGGTTGAAGGAAAAGTGAATGTACTCCATCACAAGTGCGTAAAAATTTGATTTAAAATTCTTGATTTTTTGCCTCCTTTTGTTTGACATGAATATTGTCTAAGATATGCTGCTGCCCAACAAATCAGCTGCACAAAGCAAAAGAAGAGGAAAAAAATCAACCAAACAGAAATGAAAGCATAATAAAGAACTGTGATGACTTTTTTGGAAGATAGTCAACTGTCCTGATGTCAGAAAAGCATTTGTTAGTTGACAATTTGAACCAAGCATGCTCTGGAGAGGAGATAAAAAGGCAAAAGAATTGGTACCTTGAATCTGATACAACTTGGACAAAAAGGGGGTCACATACAGAATGTCCGGAGGATTGGCAGTCCAGGACTTACCTTATTGGCCCAGGCATCTTCATCCCATGTTGTGAGCTGTAAGACTCGAATGATCTCGTTGATTTCGGTGCTCATCTTTTCAAAAGTAAACCTTCTATTCCTCTCTGCCTCCTCCACACCGGCACCGCGAGTGCTCTTGGTTGCTACAAAAATTTTTATGGCTGTGGACAAAACATGTGAATCATAAACGGGAGTTCTGAAAACAACTTTTCACTACATTTGACCAACCTTGACGTGGACTGAAAATGTGTTATTTTGCTTTAAAAAGTGAAATGCATTGTTAATATTTGTTTAATAATGTTGAAAATGTACACCTACAGCATTCGCCATATTTTCGTGACAATTAAAGCTGTAATTATACATAATTAAGTAACTGATTTATCAAAATTTTAAAAAATTGTTTTCTTCTAAAAAATTTAAGTTACATTACATCAATACTAAAAAGTAGTACATGCTTTGTTTAGATTTTTAGAAAGTATTTGTAGCTTTTCTTTCTGTCCTGTCCGGCAGCTGAGCAAAGCTGAGGGCTTTTGGTATTGCACAGGTTTTTCTGGTACAAGAGAGGGTAACCTGCTTCAGACACACGAAGGGTATATTTGTATAATTATTTCATTAGCAAAACTTTAAAGACCCACTGCAATGAAAATTGCATTTTTGGTGCCATTAACATTTTCTTGTGGCATTATTCTGATGGTGAAGGACATATATAAAGAGATGTTTTATTTAAATTGCATTTCTGAGGGTTTCTTTAATTAAATCGTTGTGAATTAGAAGAAAAAATGCCGTTGGAAAAGGTCTGTAGAAGTGACATAGTTGCTACAGGGTGCCAGAAGCTTCCTGCTTCGCTCCATTCCGTTGCATCCACTCAAAGACAAAAAGATCCATGAATGTTTTCCTCGTCTGAACTGGCATTTGGCTAAAAACCTCACAACTGGAGAGCTCCAACATTTCTCGCAATTTTGGTTGCAGTTAGGGCTATGAGGGGTTGTAAGCTAGCCGGAGAGCATGTAAACAGAGAGCTTTCAGTTACGGTTGACAGGAAGTGGGGTCGGAGTTGCCAATGGTTCCATTCACAACTCAGAGATGAATTTCTAATGAACTACTGCTGCTCTGCAAAAACTATGTCCTCGAGTTGACATACATTTTTAAATCTTGGCTGAAACGTCATAGTAAAATATAAATAGCACTAGGAACGCTTTTAAAATAGCTCAAAAGATGATCAGAGTGGGACTTTAAAATAATTTCCATTGCTGCAGAAAAGTAGTGTTTTAAATTAAGAAGTTTACAGCTTAACTTCTATAGAAGAAACTCTATGGGAATGAACACGATCACCTTAACTGTGACTTTATTAAACAATGAGACAAAGATGCATTCAAGCAAGCTGTTTCAAATTTCATTTGGCCTCTTGAGCTCACATAAGAACTACATTTTGATCCAAAGTGTTGATGCTGCAGATGCAGTGAAAATGCTTCTTTCTGATTGTCACAAACAGAAACAGTTGCCCTCCTATGCTGAGACAAGAGCAGAGCCGCTGTAGAGGGTGATGCTTTTAAAAGTCTCACATCCCCAGCTCCTAATGACTGCAATTATCAGCGTTGCCATGACATCCGCTGGATGCTCGTTGATCTGTACTGGAGTTTTACCACACAAAGTCGCACGTGCTCACCTGAGATAAGGACCGGCAGCAGCTCCTTTATGGTGTTCATGGAACTGACGAGCATTTGTCTGTGCTCTTGGTGGGTCAGCTCCTGCTGCCTCTCCTCAATCATCTTTGACATTTTGGTCATCCCTGAGGAAAACACAAACAGCTGGATCACTCCACTGTGGGAATTAGAGGTTACTAACATCCAAATTAAGCAGCAGTTGGTCGTTTGTCAACAATGTTAGTGGCTTTGGTTTTGTATTCCATGCAATATTTGGATTCCACGTCCACAATCTGACATTGTTGTGAGTGCAGCTGGACCAGCCTGGAGCGGTTCAGGGGTCCAGAGATAATAAAGTGGAGCTTCTACCACAATCAGAGATCTTGGTAAACTTGAGCACAATAAGAAATCTTCTGTTAACACTATGTGACTTGAAATTATTTCTACCATTTTTGCCTAAAATGTGCAATCTGTTCACACAACTATGGAACTCTCTTATAGGTTTTATTAAAAAAAAAGATTAAAAGATCAGATGCAGAAGCTGCTGCTTCTACTTAGATTTCGAAGAAAAAAACATTTTAGGAAGATAAATGTGATGAAATCTGAAAATCTAAGATAAACAAGAGAACGAAAGATCAAAGTCTGTTTTCTGCCAAAAAAAAACTCAAGTGACAATCCAAGAAAGATATCTGTAAATCAGCATTCCTTAAATGTAAAATAAATGTAAAACATATTATTGTATCCTGTAGATTAGTTGGCAAGCAGTAAATGGTTAATATTATCTTAACATTACAGTGGAACTTCACGTCTTTCATGTTTTTAATGGTAAAATCTTTGTCTAATGTAAACAAAACACAATCATTTTGCACAAACCTCCCAATCTGCTTCTTTTTCACTCAACTTTTCAAAGTAATACTACAAAAAGTGGTCACAAAAGGTCAAAGGTCAAATGTTGGTTCTGCTGTGGCCTAATTCATAAACAACCAATAGCCGACATGTACGAAGAAACCCTATTGTCAGATTCCCTCAGCTTTTTTTTTTATTTATTTTAATTTTAAATGTATTCAAAAGTATGCAATACATTTGATGCCAATGATGACAAACTGTCTGTTTGTGAACATGCTTAAGGAGTTAAAATAGGTGAGAACATTAGTTCAACTATATGGCTTTTATCAATAATTAAAGTAAGTCAGTAAATGAACTGATACTTTTGAAAAAGTCAAATGGCTTCTGCTGAAACTGTGCCTACAGATTGTTGCAGTTCAGTGAAACTGATCATTTTTTCGTTCCACCAGTTTTCTGGGTTAAATCCATTTTTTATTGTATAAAGCAACAATACTGCACAATAGATCTGGCAAACAATCTGTTTTTGAATGTTTTTTGTGAACGTCAAAGTAATAACAATTCTACTTCTGAATCATTTTTTTCTTTAAAGAAAAATTGATGATTCTGCTCACGGTGAAACTTTTTCAAACCATTGTTTATTCTTGATAATTTTGTAAATTGCGTAACACTTGTGCAGACCTGGTCCAAGGTTTTTGGTGTAAGTGATGAGGTCCTCCATTGTCTCCACCACTTCAGCAACCGTCAGATACTCTAGGATACCTTTGCACACACGGATTATTTTACGCACCTAAAACACAAAACAAACACTTAGATAACAACTTAATAGAGAGTGGTGTTCTTTTAAAAAAAAATAATGATGAAATCCACTGTCAGCTTCAGTTTTTTTCCTAGTTGAAATAAAAGCCAGTTTGCTGTTTGTGTATTAGTTTTGTGTTTGCATGTCTTGTGATGTTGCACATCTTGTGACTGAGAAAATTGGCTCTTTGAAAAAGTAGGCTAGTGCTGAGACATGGTGAGCTCAGTCACGTGCTCAGTGTGATTCCACTTAACGAGCTGTCACTGAAACCTTTGCACAAATGCACACAAATACACACACATCCTTAGTTATTACAGAGGGAGGTCATTTGATCTCAGTGATTAGATCTGGCTGTATTGGAGGCTCTGTTACAGCTCTGAGCTCCAAGAGTCCTTCCTTCCTCTGCTACTATATAAAGCTTTATTTCTCCGTGAGACACCAAAGCACCACTGAAGCAGCAGAGAGGTTTAGTGACGAGAACAACACAAACCTCTGCTTCATCAAAGGTTAGGAGCAGGTCTGATGTTCCCGAAAGTATCCCTCTGGATCCATCGATCAAGTAATCCCGGGCAGGAACAGAGTATGGATCTGACTTTAACATCTGAGCCGCCTGGACGAGCTTGGAACACGAGTTCTCCACCCTCAAAACACACATTTAGCTTAAGGGAAACATGTCAAACAGACACATTTGTCGCACACAAAATTCAAAACAACAGGATTTTTCATGGTTTTTGAGCTACAGCTGGCTAAAAAAAGAGATGTTTGATGTTAAAATAATCCACATAGTCATTGATTAGCCTGTGGAGGGTGATACATTTTAGAGAGCATT